>JAUPFT010000007.1:6685454-7375454 GCA_036936625.1 Parnassius smintheus behrii | reverse complement strand
CCATTTAAATTAATATTATATTATTATTATATTTAATTTTTTTTAACTCTGAGGGCATAGACTTATCTATGCCCGTCAACTTAAGGGCCCTTTCCGAGGCAGAAACATACCGATACCTAAGTATGTCACAGAACATCGGTATCGATGAGGCTGGTTTGAAACAGTCAGTTTGCGACGTGTTTTATGCACGCTTAACCAAAGTGCTTAACAGCCTTTTGTCCGGTGTGAATAAGACACATGCATATAACGGTTGGGTCATGCCTGTCCACATGTATACCTTTGGCATACTCAGGTGGAGTCAGACTGAACTTAACGCCCTGGATAGAAAAGTCCGCACTACAATGACGTCCCATAGGATGCATCATCCGAGATCGTCGGTAATGAGGCTGTACTTGCCGCGAAAGCGTGGTGGGCGTGGCTTCTTGAGCGCGCTCACCATGCATAATCGCGAAGTGTGCAGCATCCGTCATTACTTCCTGGCGAGATCGGATGATCCATTCTATAATGACGTCATTTCTAGTGATAAAGGACTTACCCCTCTATCCTTAGCCAACGAGCAATGGCAAGACCCGGCAGTACAGAGCACTTCCGACCGGGAGACCGTATGGTACATGAGCCTCACGTAGATACAGCCGCCTCTCTCAACTGGCTACGTTTCGGTGACCTCTTCGGGAAAACCGAGGATTTTGTCTGTGCAATACAGGATCAGGTTATTAAGACCAACAACTATCGGAGATACATCCTAAAGGATGGCACTGTCGACGTCTGTCGAGCTTGTCGCCATCCCGAGGAGTCACTTAGGCATGTCATCTCCGGTTGTTCGGAGCTTTCTAACTCTAAGTACTTGCAGAGGCACAACCTAGTAGCCAGAATTCTACACCAGGAGCTCGCTCTGAAATACGGTCTCGTGGACCGAAAATTGCCGTATTACAAGTACTTGCCGGAAGCCGTGCTCGAAAATGACCGCGCCAGGCTCTACTGGGACCGGCCCATCATCACAGACAGGACTATTCTTGCGAATAGGCCTGATATTGTGCTGATGGACCGGGCATAGTCAAGGATATTTTTGATCGACATTACCATTCCGTATGACGAGAACCTCGTGAAAGCCGAAACTGATAAACGAACAAAATATCTGAACCTGGCTCACGAGGTGACCGACATGTGGGGTGGTATGCCGACCGAAATTATTCCTGTAGTCGTCTCTGCGAATGGTCTAATCCCAGTCAGCCACTCGGGTCATCTGAGGCGACTGGGACTCCGTGACGGACCGCTCCGGGCTCAAATGCAGAAGGCGGTGCTCCTCGATACCGCCCGCATCGTCCGCCGGTTTCTTTCCCTTTCCCCCTAACCCTCGGTCGTTTGGTCTCCCCTTCCGAGGGCTCCCATCTGGTTGGATCTTATTTATTTATGTAGTTTTTGTATTTATTTTATTTTATTGATATTTATGTACATTTATCTTTTCATTTTAATTTATAATTATATATTTATAGAACCCAACCAGGTGAGAAAATTAAATAGATACCCCAAAATAAAACCATTTAATCAACTCAACAAACAACACTGGCAAAAAATAAACAGTCAACATGTACATATGTAGAAAACAACAAGTATAATTAATATTAGCGAAAAATAAAAAAAGAAGAAAAACTATAACATTCAACAAAAAATAAAAACTATGTACAGGAAATGTGAGCGTTGCAATGCTGAGTCGATAGGGTCAGCTGCTCAGCATAAGCTGACACCTTATCATTCTATCATTATATAAAGCCGAAGCTGATTGTCATTGGGATGACCAGCGCTGGTATTCTGCAGAAACCCGTGTGTGTGTGTGTGTGTGTGTGTTAACGCGTCGGTCAGTGACAGATGCGAGCGTGAAATTCTTAATGTAACGAAGGCGTAAATAAAATTGAATATTAATAATTTCCAGCGAATTTCTTAATGTAACAAAGGCATAAATAAAATTGAATAGTATGTGAGAAGTGTATAATTAACTACGTTTACGATTTTATGTAAAATTTTTTACATAAAATCGTAAACTGAACATATAATATAACCTAGTGCAAAACTAACCGACTTTACACGCTTTCCGAAGCAGTGAGGTAAAACGCTGCAAACTTCCGTACTCCGGACTGCTCTTAAGGATTTCTTGAATAAAAAAACAATAAAAGATTTCGTCGCGACTCGGGATTTAAACCCCGGACCACTTGATTAGCAATCATGCTTACTGCCACAAAAATGGCTAAAAGTATTTGAATCGCAAATTCGAATAAGCCGAGTACCGATTATATTCATCAGGGGTACTAAATACTACTTTAGTACCAGCATAGACTGTTACTTGAAAAAAAAAAACAAACTGTTGATTTCGATACTAGCCCACTTCGTCTACAACATGCAATGCAATAACATTGTAAATTTGGCCTTGTTATTTTATATGCGTCATTAAAAAGAGGTTTCTTAAATAGCTTTCCAGCGGCTGCAGCATGGAGTATAACAACATTTAATTGCAAAAAAAAGTACTAGAAAAGTATAACAAGTAAACAAGTACATAGGACTAGAATTATCTTCTTCATTACAGCCCTTCATAAGTCCACTGTTGAACAACGGCCCCCTCAAGTAATGCCATAAAGCACGGTCCTGAGCCATTTGAATTCATCGGCTTCCTGAGTGTCTTACCAGATCATCACTCTGCTTATCTGCTTGCTGATAAGAGCTGTAACTCCAGGAACTTTCTTCCCTATAATAATGATTATTATGAATAATGATATTTGCCATGTCAGGTCAGTTCTACTGTGGATATTATGGCATTTGGATTCTAGTTGTAAAAACTCTGATCATATATATATATATATATATATATATATATATATATATATATATATATATATATATATATATATATATATATATATCAACCCAAGCCCTCTTAAATTTACACATACAATGTCTTGGGTCAACCGTACTGCTTTTTATGTCACCTTATTTTTAAGATTAATAGAGAGCCAGTCAGGCTGTGAGGAATTCCATTTTAATCCTCAGCCTACAACGCATTTTTGACCTCGTTTTTTGAAGTTGGTGGCAGTGGCAGGTGTCCACAGCTGCAATAGCCATTTAAATTTTGAAGACGTATTGAGAAATTTTGAAATATAATAATTTTCTGACTGTATCTTAGTCTTCCCACTGGGATCATCACACCACAAGGATTATCAATGCGCGTTGTTTAACGTTTTAGCTCAGTAAATAACAGTACCAACGTGTTCAAATTGGCGAGGTATTGCAAGACAACTCTTTATTCTCACTGCAAAAGTAACGGGCGAGAATCGCAATGAAACAGACATTTTACTCTTTGTACCTGATGTGCAAGCGTCATGGTCCGTTTGTGCACGACGAGCAGGCGAACACGGACCTTTCTAATTTAGTTTGCGGCATTCGCTTTGATTAAGGCTTGCTAGAAACTTATGGTTTTGTACATAGAGTTCAAGCGGGTAGCTCTTTGTTTAATTTTTGCAATCAAGCAGTTGTATTATACCCACTTATTGGTGTGTTTTTCGGTTATGACGGTAGGAGAGCCACTATAAATTCACGCTAGAAAGTTTTTATCTCAATGCCCAGTGGTGTCGTATTTGTAGACTTCTTTACTAGGAACGACCTGGTCTGCAAATATTCCCAGACTAGGCACAAAGTCCCACAGTAGTATCTGAAATTCTATATTAGAATCATAGAATACTATAATACATACATAATAGAACGGGGGTGTGGGCGGAGCCCGTGTAGCCACTAAAATGCACAAGATGTGTTTTGACGTTACAACCGTTTCCAAATTTCGCATGCGAATTATTTAGAAAATGCCAAATTGCACGCTATTTACAAATAAATATGTATTAAAATCCGTCTGTCAACAAAGCGAATCAAGTTTGTAGTAGTGATTAACCGATAATACGACGTAATTGCTTGTATGTGTGCTCCCGGCGACGCCGAACCTCAGTACAAAATAAGGTTGACAGCCATTCGATTGTGTATTATAGTATTTTATGATTAGAATAATGCTTGCGAACAAATGGTAAATTATCTCTAACCTATTCGATATCATTCAAAACAGGTATTTGAATAATAAGAAACCACTATTAACAATAATCCGTGATTTTTTTATATAGAAGAGGGGGCAAACGAGCATGCGGCTCACCTTACGGTAAGTGGTAAGTGACTACCGCTGCCCATGAACAACCGTAACGTTAGGGGAATTACACATGCGTTGTCAGCCTTTGAGAGTGTAGTTTTTCCCTGGTAGTGTGATTCAGTCGTTGCGCATATCGAAAGTCGACACGTCGAAGCGAATATTAATCTGCGTTTGTTTATTCGCTGATATGTAAACATTAAGACAATTGTGAATCACATGAGATACGACAAAAAAGGAATAACATTAATGTTGCTAGTAGTGCGATATGCTTATATAAGGTGTGAGTATTTTAGTATAAACCATATTATCTACACGAGCGTTGTAGGGCTACGATTATGATTATCAAGCGTTAATAAAACAATGAGTAGGTATTACTAAATTTATTGTAATACTCGTAAGTATTTAAAGTTTTAAAAAAAAAGTTAAAAGTTACAGCCTGTATACGTTCCACTGCTGTGCATTTCATGGCATTCACTAATTTCTGAGGGTTTTAGGGCAAGGAAGTGTCCGCCGCGGTGTCCCAATGTGTGTTAGCGAACTTTAGATGCCTTCGAAATATTTTTTGCCAATTCTCACACTTGCAGGTTTCCTCACAATGTTTTCCTGCACCGTCGTGCCGAGCACGTGATAAAGTATGCAGTTCGAGTAAATTTTACTTTCCCACCTTCTCCCAATTCCTAATTACTCACCGTACTTACTGATTTTAATGCATTATAAAAAAACTACAACTATATTTTACAACTAGTCATAGTACATTTTTACTGATTCCACACTAATTTTTGTTGAAATTAAAATTTAAACAACTATAACCTTTTTTTTTGAGAGTGGTCTTTCTCTAATGGTTGTGAGAACTGCAAACTCAGAGAGTCGTATCCGCATTTAGACACTTATGGCGAACCACTGTTGACTGTGTCGTTGGTCTATAGGCCGTGCGGTGATCATAAGATCCCGGGTTTGAATCCTGGATCGGACCAAAATCTTTTTATTGGGTTTGGTAGGAGTTTAGTACTAGTAGTAATAGTAGTAGTCTCCATCAGACTATGAGAGTGAGGGAGTAGGGAGTGCACCTGTGTTTGCGCACGCAGTGCATTATAATCTATTCTCCACAGATGGGTAGTCTCCCTCCGACGTGACCGAAATTTGGTCTGAAAGATGTCCTTACTATACAGGAATTTTGAGTTAACATACTAGTGTAACTCCCCTGCACGGTCCATGTCTTAGACATGTAGCATTTTGCACATCCGTAAAATGCTGAACCGTGTCAAAGTATATACTCGTTGTCCTAAATGCCATCTATTAGTTAAGTTTAGTTTAAGATCTTCTGGTTCCTGGTTTTGATTGATTCCATAATCGCGTTTGCAAGAGATAGTATTTCAGTACTTGGTGTTGTAGTCTTGGTAAATTTTGGACCTTTCCATTGTTTTTTTTTTGTTTCGTTTTTCACTGTGTTGGCGAACAAGTTACCGTCCTTCTCGACTGACAGTTTTCACCCCATTCAATCACCCGGTGATGGTTACGCTTCTCATTATCACTTAGGTCGGTATCACCTTCGTGCAGCCAAAGTAATCTGGGCTTAGTAACTAGGCCAAGTTATTTGTATCTTGGTATTAATCGTTATATTCAAATAAATCACTTCGTGTACAAGGCTGTACATTAACCATGTAATTTAAGTAAAATTTTTCACTTTTTTAATCTTTGTTAATTCAGTAACACAGACCACCTAGTCTACGAGACATGTTGTAACGAAAGGCGACAAATTTCTGTACTTCATTTGCTCATCTGTTTAGAACTGACCAGACAACGGGCCTGTGCACTGCGTCCTTAGCGCTACAATTTTTTAAAATAAAAAGCAGTAAAACATGTCTACTTGCGCAGTAAAGTGGTAAGGTATTGATAGCAGAAAACATAATTTGAAGAAGGATAAAATCACGTATCACCAGTAAGTGCAACATTTAATAATCTTAAAATACTAAAAACGTGAGAGTTCAACGTGCTCTGGTCGTAGTTCTGAGGCTGTCCTTGTCAAGCACGCAGTATTATAATTGCGTCTCTGTCTATAAATCAGAGGGGCTGCAGGCGGCACGTGAAGTGGAGATGAACCAAAAAAGTATCGATGCAAGTTTATCGACTATTTCATCATCATCATCATCATCATCACAGCCCTTCACAAGTCAACTGCTGAACATAGGCATCCCCCAAGTAATGCCACAAAGCACGGTCCTGAGCCACCTGCATCCATCGACTTCCTGCATGTCTTGTTGCCCTACAATACGCCTACCAGTACGAGACTGCCACTCGAGAACCTTTTTTCCCAATCGGTTATCGGTTCTTCGAGCTATATGGCCGGCCCATTGCCACTTCAGCTTACTAATCCGTTGGGCTATGTCGGTCACTGTAGTTCTACTGCGGATATCCTCATTTCTGAGTTTATCACGCAGAGAAACCCCGAGCATAGCCCTCTCCATAGCTCGCTGAGCGACCGTGAGCGTCCTCATACGGCCAGCAGTGAAGGACCACGTCT
Source organism: Parnassius smintheus behrii (assembly GCA_036936625.1). NCBI lineage: Eukaryota > Metazoa > Arthropoda > Insecta > Lepidoptera > Papilionidae > Parnassius > Parnassius smintheus. Next base: position 7,368,756 of record JAUPFT010000007.1, on the reverse strand, counting down.
CAGATCCGTAAGTCATCACTGGCAACACGCACTTGTTGTACACTTTAGTTTTCAGAGATTAAGGTATACCTGACGAGAAGATGTGTCGTAATTTCCCGAACGCGGCCCAGCCGAGTTGAATCCGTCGATTGACCTCTCGGTCGAAGTTGGACTTACCTAGTCGGACTATTTGTCCCAGATAAACGTACTCGTCAACAACTTCGAGCATAGTGCTCCCAACAACTACCGGTATAGGTGTGACATGGACATTAAACATGATCTTTGTTTTGTCCATGTTCATCTTAAGACCTATCCGTTGGGAGACACCATTGAGGTCATTGAGTGCTTAGGTCTTCCAGCGATTCTGCCATAAGGACTATATCGTCGGCAAATCGAAGGTGAGTGATGTACTCGCCATTGATGTTAATACCGTATCCTTTCCAGTCCAGTAGCTTGAAAACGTCTTCCAATGCAGCGGTGAAGAGTTTCGGGGATATAACGTCACCCTGTCTTACACCTCTCTGTAGTTAGATAGGTTTCAAACTCTGGTTCTGTACTCGGATAGCCATCGTAGCCCTACTGTACAAACACTTCAGCACTTCGATATACCGACAGTCAACTTGGCACCGCTGAAGATACTGTAGCACCGCCCAGATTTCGATGGAATAAAAGGCTTTCTCATAGTTCACATACGCCAGGCATAGTGGCAGATTTTACTCTTCGGTCTTCTGTACAATCTGCCGCGGGGTACGTATGTGGTCTATGTTACTGAAGCCTTTTCGGAAATCGGCTTGTTCGGGAGGCTGAAAGTCGTCGAGTCTGCGTGCGAGACGATTCGTAATGACTCTCGAAAACAGCACGTAGACGCGGCTCAGAAGGCTATATCGACTATTTACTGTGTCATTATTTTTTGTGTAAACGAACAGTCATTATATTTGTGTATTAATCTATATGTGATTATAATTTGAAAGCGAAATTACAGTTTTACAAACCCACTCACTTACTGACTGACTGACTCACTCATTGACATAATTGTACTCCAAGGAGCCATTGGCGGTAAAAATGATTTATGGGGAGTTTTATCAGTGGGTGACAGTAAGTATGAAGAAACCTCCAGATCTTAAGAAAGAGGAAGATAAAAACTGCTCCTCATCAGGGAGTCACCTTATTGCCTGCCAAAACTATAGCACATTTACGAAAACTTTTGTTTGCATCTTTCCTCTACGCAAAGGTTGTCTGGAAGAAATCACTTTCAGTTATAAGACCGCCTATTGTACATACTTTAATTAGTTTTAACTATATTGGTGTTTCTGTATTGTGGTGTACAAAAAAGTATAAATAAATAAATAAATAAATATTAAAACCTTCGTGAAATTTGATCGCCCATAATACATGCCCAATGTATATCAATTAGCCGCTAACTTTAGGTACGCTATTTCAAGCTTTAGTTAGGTGATTAACTAATTACTTATCAGAAATAATTTTGCTTAGATTCCCAGCTGATGGTGATATAAAAGGGATATGGATCTCGAAAACTATGTGAAACGAAAGCTAGTTTCCGAATTCAAACAGCACAATATGCTCCAAACATTTTACTCCTGACTGCTATATGGAAATGAAAGGTCGAAGAAAATTATTAGGTACATGCATCAATACCAACTCTATATTTGGCTAAATTGGTAATTTTCGTTAACATTTTTATATTACCTTAATTTTACCTAATGTAGATATTTTCACCTGACTGTCACGGCCGAGGCCGAAGCAAATTCATGGTTTTCTGGCGTATGTATAATTATAGTTGTGTATTTCTTAGTCACATTCCGCTCTTAACGGATTTATGGTAAGCGATTAGCTTTGTGAATGACATGTAAAATACATGCATATATTTTAAAGAACTTTACATGTATTTAACGGTATATTCTACGCATCATTTATTTGTTTATAATTACGTTACGTTTTACAATAAATACAAGCATCTTATATGACTTGTTAACTATTTTATCAATATGAGATTTAAACATTAATTTTTGATCCAAATACACGCCCAGGTTCCGCAACTTGATTACCCGACATATAGACACATCATTTATTTTATAATCAAATTCTATAGGTCTGTTTTATCTGCTGAATGTTATAACATTACATTTTTTAATATTTAAGAACAATGGATTATTTGAACAATATGAGTATAATCTATTAATATCTTCTTTTAGTAGCTCACAGTCATGTTCATTTTTAATAATTTAATTTTTTTTATCATCAGCAAATAGGAGTATGTTCGAATGTTGGAATTGCAAAAGAAAATCGTTTATATAAATATTGAACAAAAGGGGACCGAGATGCGAGCCATGTGGGACACCCTAAGATATTGGTTAAAACGAAGAACAGAACCCCTTATCTGCTACTGCTTGAATACGATTACGCAAGTAAGATGCTAGGTAGCGCAGGAGGTCACCATGCACACCGATTTGGTCTACTTTTTTGATAAGGATTTCGTGAGATATTTTATCAAAAGCTTTTGAATGATCGGTGTACACAGTATCCATCTGTAGCCCTGCATCCATTGCTTTGTAAACAATATTAAGATTTGTAAACAATATTCGCATAAATTACTCTCTGTAGATTTCCAAGTCATGAAACCGTGTTGCTGGGTCAACAAGACGGGTCTAATGGTATGTATATAACTTCATACACAATTTTCTCAAAAAGCTTGGGGATAGTTAATACTATACTAAACTTAATAGTTTGGATATCGGACGATAATTTTCTATATCCTGTTTATTACCGGACTTAAACACAGGTGTCACAAAGGACTGTTTCCAGCCATATGGCATCACTCCCGTTTTCATTGAAAGAAAGCGGCTCAGATAATTGCACGTAGCAGTGCTTCAATAAAACTGGAGGAATCCCGCCGGGAACAGCGCCTTTATTAATATTAATGTTTTTGAGGTACGATTAAATTTTGGCTTTATCTATAAAAATATGGTTGAGATTTATCAGGTTATTTCCATTGTTGACATCTATAAAATCATGATCGGATTAACTATGGGATGCAAATACTGAGTTAAAATATTGTTTAAACAAATCGCATATGCCCTCACTGCTAGATGACCTATTATCTCCAATAAACATTGAGTCAGGCAAATCATTTATACTTTTCCTTTTTGATTTAACATATGCCCAAAAGTGTTTATTATTGTGAGAGATATTATATTCAGCATCAAATATTAAATTAACACTCCTCCTGCTAAGAAAAACCTTTTGCTTTTCTCTGAGTATTATAATTAGTGACATGGCCATATATTTTCCACTTCCGATGATATTATAATTTTTCGTTGATTGTTTTTATTAGTGCTCGATTAAACCATATTGGGTATTTATTTTTGGTATGAATAACTTTGACCGGAATAAACTTAATTATAATATCATTAATATATATTATAAAAAGTTTTAATATTATCGTTAATATCATTCGAAGTATTATATATATCTACAATGATTTAAAAAAAATTATTACCATTTTCTATTATGACTCTGAAACGTAGGATGCATTTTATTATAGAAGACGCTACTATTAACGAATACTCGTATGTTTTTTTAGGTAAAGTCGTAAAGTACTCCACCGATTTTGAAAATTCTTTCACCATTACATTGCTAATGAGGGCGTTAGTTGTTTGATAAAATTATATTATTAAAATAATTATTTGTGATATTAATATTTTCTAAATATATAAAAGTAAACACCTAACTAAGATGATCAACTCACATTATTATTTTTACAATTTAAGAATCGTATTTACACACTTTAACTACTCAAGTTGATTGTTATAGATATTGGTAAAAAATCTTAAATAAAAGAGCTCCACTTAAACGAAAAAATAATTAATAAAATAAAACTAAAAAAAAAGTGACCCATAGCGAGTGGGACTTGCAAGCCTGTGAAGAGTTCCCTAGTAACAAGCATATATTCTACATCAAGTCAAAATACCACTATCATTATCGCCAGCAAAATATTACTTTGTTTTTCATAGTGTTTGTATAAATGACAAATTTGTATTTGCGATTCTTGAAAATGTATCACTTGTATCTCAAACAAAAAGATACTATTATACATTGTAGGGCTTTCTGTGGTTTATTCATTACCAAAGAGAAAAACCTTATTGCACAAAAAAAATGTTATTATCCATTTCAAGCTGACAACCGCTTTTGAAAAGCGGTTGTCAGCTGTTGAAAACGAAAACAACCGTTGTTATCGGCTTGGTTGAAATCGTTGACAACCGCCTTCACATCTATAGTTATAATAAATAAACAAGCGAATTACTAGCTAATTTACTACTATGAATTCTTGAGGGTATAACAAAACGTAACTGCACAATTTAACTGTTATTATATTATTTTCAATTTATCGGTTCTTAACAATACATTTAAAATGGAATTTTGTTATAATAATTAAACACGTGAATTTCTTGCTTACTTACCATAAATCTTTCAGAACATAGCAATACGCCACTCAACATATTAACTGTTCTTAAAAATACAATTAAAATAGAATGTAAATAAATAAAGGAAAATATATTTTAAAAAGCGTGCTGGACTTAAAGCGCCTCAAAGTTTATTATTTTATGAAATTATTCATTGAATAAAAATCGATATCGTTTCATCGATTTTACTCGTATGTCAGTTAACTGGCAACATCAAATCTGACAGCTAGGAAATCTGTCATGCGAATGAAATCACAATTCACAACAAACAGAGTTTTGACGGGAACTTGGCCGACGACGAACTGTCGCTCCTGTTTTGTCGCTTGACTAATGGTTTGAAGTGGATTTTAATTCGTAAAAGTGATGTGATTTTGTGAATTAATTGTCTGCGCGTGTGAACTATTAGAAAAACCAACGAAACAAGTGCTTTGATGTCGATGTAAACCTCAAGTTATTTTGATCACTTAGGCACCTTATGAACTTGAGTGGCTGTCGTCATCAACTGTCCGCTGGGTTAAGCTGTCGTCAAAATCTCCCAAGGGCTTCGCAATGTGACGCATCAGCATATTGTGAAGAAAAGAAAAAAAAAACGCGGGAACCTAGAAACTGGAGTGATAAATCTATATGGATATTATTGAAACTTATAAAGATTATAATATAAAGAAAACTTGGCTGCCTTTGTGGTTTTTTAAAATATGAAGAATTAAAGAAAATAAGACTTGGCTTCGGCCTTTATCGACTTAAAGAGATGGAAAGAAGAAAAATAAGAATTGGTTTCGGCCTTTACACTTCAAAATTCTCTATATTCAAATAAAAAAAAGATAAGGCTGTATAGCTTAGTTCTTTTGCCTGCTCTCTCGAGCGAATTATAAAAACAACAACAACAATCGCAACCACAGAACAATTACATTTATCCTGAGTCCTGACGGCTTCCGTATTACTATACTCTTTGCCTGACGGGATCACATGGGATCAAAACAAACAACATACCATAGATTACTAGAGAATTCACAACTAAATAGTTACAATTGTGTTACATATTATGTTTGTTTTTTATTTTGTGAATTTATTATTTAAGCAACATTTACGCTGTGTAATATGTGTATGTGTGGTTTAATATCACGAAAACACGAAGACATTAGATGTAAAGTGCAGCCTGGAATCAAATACTCAAGAACTCATAAGCAATGAGATTGCCCATCAGATTGCAAGTATAATATTATTATAGATTCTGGTAAGTGTTCAACAGTTTTTAATTTATTAAGTGTAGTGCTGATATCCGATATTGATACATATTTTTACTCTGCATATCAAATCAAGTTGTTTTAATTTTTCACATGACAAATATACTAGCTTATTTATATGGCGATAAGATTAGCTAGCTAACACCAGGTGGTAACGAGACCAAGAAATGAGACAGTTGATTTTTAATTCGTTTTGGACTACTGGTAGTCAATCAGTCCTTAACCCCTAAGGTACCGAGGACATGTTGACAGGTCCAAGTTTTGTGACCGCTAAGTACCGAGGACATGTATACATGTCCGCATTACGTGCTGCTATTTTCGTCATTAATTGATATAAAAATACAGTATATTTTCGATTGAACACTATTTCATTCGATTCTGAACGAACTAAAGAATATTCTGTAGCATTATATTCACTCGGTTATATAGACATCATCAAATATAACAGCCATTCGCTTTTGCATGCCGGTACGGTGGGTTGCGTAATCGTTGAAGTTTTGTGATTGTGATTTTAGTTGGATTTTCTTTCAAAAACACTGTAAGTAATGTTATTTATCTTTACTACGTAATGTTTTTGAATGATCTAAGTTACAACAACAGTAACTTTTTATGTTTCAATTGATAAAAAAGTAGAAACAAAAAACCTCTACGCGAACAATTCATAACGATCAAGATTTCTAATAAGATAATAATAGTATATTTCTTATTCGAATACCATAGTAAATACTTTTACTAGGAATTGCTAAATGTTATATCTATATGATTGTATAAGAAAAATAAAGGAAGACACTATAATATATACACAAAAAGGTTTTGAAAATGATGTTACAAAGCGCGCGCAAACTGTCTATTGTCGAATTTTTTTGCAAATGTTTGCAAGTGAAAAAGTAGAATTATTATAATTATTACATGCATAATTTTGATTCATTTAGGAAGAATATGTTTTATTGATTGTAAGGACATAAAAGTAAAATAAAAACTTACGATATTTCATTCATAAAACAAAATTTATTGTCAGTAAGTACACTTTATAAAGATCCGTTAGAAACAAAAGAGCTGTATATAATAAAATAAACATTTAAATGTTATGGTTATTGTTTCTACTTATCGAAAATCTTATCGGTTTTAAATAACTGTAACTAAAACCTCTTTAAACACAAATGAAAGGTCGTGAGAAACATAAATATTTAAAACAAGTGCCGCCAGCTGAGGTGACGACAGATGTCCCGGTACAAAGCTGTTTTTTGTTATATGGCGGCCGCAGTAAGGGAAAGGTTAATTATTAAATAATATAGATCATTAAGTCCACCTTTGTGCAGTAACATTTAAATTGATAGATATTTTATTTATATTTCAGTCTAAAATAAACAAATCTATTTTATTTTGTTCTCTTTGACTTAATTTTTTGTATTTAACATTATTTCAGTTGCCATCGTCATCTCGTGTGTGTCATAATTGCTGGTGAAGGACTGATAGGGCAGCATCACATTCAACTACAGAACGGGAACCAACTGAATCATCTAGTCAATCCTTGTTGCAATCTGAAGTGAGTAACGAATCCACCCAGAACAAGAAAGCTTAGATCATACATCACACAATATACTGCTGCCTACTTATGTAAGAGCGCCACTAACATAAATTCAATGTTTTTTCCTGGTTGTAATGATTCCCATCGACTCACTGTTCCATGAGCATTGCGGGTACGTCTTTTTGCAAATACAATTACTATGTACCTCCAGAATGTAGAATCTCTATCTACCATTTAAATAATAATTCTTGGGATTTACTTTTAGAATCAATATATAATCCTATTAAAACATTTAGTACAGCACAAATTGAAGACTGCTACATTATTGAAAGATAATATGCAGCATCATCTAGACTTTGAAAAAAATCACAGTATGCCTGAGCATACTAAGATATAAAAAATATAAAATTTAACTTTTGTTTAATCTATGGTAACAGCGGTTAACTATGACATATGGACGTTAAACATCTCAGTCCCGCCCGTGACCATGAGTGCTGTAAAGCGTTCGAAACATCGGGTATTTAAAAAGTTAAATATACACGATAAATTCCGTAAAAACTAGTATTATTTCAATGTGTAGTGTTCACGTAAATATAAGAAATCATTATACTTTACATTATTATCTAGGCTTATCACAGGCACAATACCAACATATTCTGTCTGAAGTTGCCAGACTGTCAAGTAAACAGGGGTTGATTTGCACATGCTTTATATTTGATGAAGGTAAGAACAGGAGATAGTGACAAATGCATGTCGGCATTATTGCAAGTGCCAAGAACCAATTAGAGCGGCTCATGAAAATTGCCCGTGAAATGTTTAATTAGGATTTTGTTCCTATGAATTTTATCCATTGTAACCACTCTCTGGGCTGAATTCCATTCAGTGATTATGATATTATATTAGAGGCAAATAATTCCTTAGCTTTCCTGGATGTTTTAGTCATCCGAAATCCTAACAACACCATAGGTCACACTGTGTATAGAAAAAAGACCCATACAAACCAAAATTTAAATGGTGAGTCTCACCATCATCCTTCACAGTTAGTTACCGTGAACAAATCTTAGTTACAGAGAGCACGAGGGATCTGTGACAGCAAACACCTGGCTGCGGAGCTTCAGCACGTCAAGCAGGTTCTGCATGACAACAAGCTTCGGGTCCCGCATCTACATCACAGTTACCGAGTGAAGCCGGCCACAGTCGAGCGTGTGCATGCTGTACTACCATTTCAGGGGTGTCACAGACAAGATTGGCTACATCTTGAAGCGAGCTTCTGTTAGAACATTTTACAATCCGCTGAAGAAGATTAGTCAGTCGTTACATACGTCAAGTGTCATATTCCTCTACAAGATCCAGGAGTGTACAAGCTTAATTGTGAATGTGGTCTCTCATATATAGGGCAAATATAAAAAACAATTAAAACCTGCCTTAAAGAACATATAGCTGACGTGAAGCATAAATGTTCTGAGAAGTCTGTTTGTGATCATATTCTGGATGGCCCCAACCATTTAGACGTACATTACATTTGATAGATAGCAAATCCTCGCGAAAGAACTTTGATTCCTACCAAGGACGATACATGAGGCTATTAAAATTAAAAAATATAATTTCAATAGAGAAAAAAGCTGGGTACTACCACTTTCTTGGGACCCTGTAATTAATAAAATTAAAATTAAAACCCAAGCATACCACTGCAAGACTTCACGACACAGTAAGTTCATTCTGCGTAGATTGGACCATAAATAATAATTAAAAGCTAAAGGAAATCTATGTTAATACTGACTAGAACATCATTCACCTCAGTCCCCCGTGACCATAGGTGCTGGAAAGCAACCGAAACGTCTCTAGAAATTAAAAATTAAAGAAATTAAAAGTGATAAAATCTGTAAAAGTAGTGTTAAAAACTGTATTTGTGAAAATAAAAACTTTTATATCTTAAAAATCCCGACTTTTAAACCAATTCCTTAACTATTTCATTCTTTTAATTGCATACTATCGTGTCCATATGCTTTTTTATGTGGGCACCCATGGCCGAAGTGTCTATAAACAGTGGGATTTCCCCTTTTGATTTCTAAGTAGATTATAAAAATGCATGCATTTCTAAGTACACATGTCAGCCGCTGGTTATTCCCAAGCTTCCCAGATGATTTTGGAGCAGGAAAAAATACATGTTGTTGGACTTTTCATATACCACAATATTTTTTCAATTCTTCTGAAGCCTTTCTTCACTGTTGGTCACATGATAAATGAACAGTTAAAATTATAATGGACTTTGTCATTGTACCACTGGTGATCCAACTCGGTCTCGAGTATAACATAATTTTATTGCTTGGGCTACAACCGGCTAGTAATTTTAAAAAAAGCGCCTGCACAATTTTAATAGCAATGTTATTCAACACAATTTTCCGATGAAATATTAAATCAACACTCATCATTAACACAATAAAAAATATCTCCTTACCTAGACTGTTTGTATCACAAATAGACTAGGATAATTATAAGAGGTGAAGAAGTAAAAGAAGAGAATCCATTGCCCCACATCGTCCCGTGGGTGCCGTAAGACCGTGGAAAAATCTACAAAGAAAGACGGTAATCTTAGATGTGGTATGTGTTATTTAGGAAAGTAAAATAACTTATTACTTTTAAGGTCCTATCTTGACATGAAACAATAGATTTTTATACGTCAAATATAACAAAACTAAATGGCTAACTGATACTACTCAACAACTTTTTTCATTAGAGATTTTTCTTTAATAAAAAAAATCTGTATCATGAGAGGACGTTTAAGATAACTTTTTCAATGTAGACGGTGTGAGGCGTTTAGTACTGCATTTGGTATCGCAAATGCCCCACTGTTGCTTGTTGCTACTAAGGTACTAAGTACTAACACCTCAGTGTTGATCGTATGTCTAGCTGGGAGTAACGGCATATACTCGTATTTCTCGACTTTTAAGATGCCTAAGAACAAAATCATGAACGGATATTTTCAGTGCCATGTTGTCCTAGTTTTGACATTGATATCTTTGTTGTATAGGAATCTAAAATGAAATCACGTTTTAAGTTCACTATTAAACCATTTAAGCATGTGTCAGGTTGCATTAATATGCAGAAGACTACAATGCCGATGGAGATTTTAACACACTGAATCTATTTTCTGACTATATTTCTGAATCTTACTAAAAGAAAATAATTCTGATATATTTTTCGTAATTTATAGGATTTACACAGAAAACTAAGGCTGATGTATTCAGAGCTCAAAAATTTAGAACTATCTTCTAATACATTCAAGTTTCTTTTCTGAAAAAATGATAGAAACTCTTTGGAAAAGGCTAAAACATTGATTCAGAAGTATCTGGAAGTAAGTGCCGTAGGAGTAAAATGTGAATATAACATATTTTATATGAATAACAATTTTGATTGTTTTTATAGTTCGTGCTAGAAGATGACCGTTTAAACCAAAGTGAAGCTTTATATAAATTCCTAAATCCAAGCTCTAAGTATTTAAGACAGGGCGATCTACCAAAGAAGAATAAATTTTCCTTTTCTACATTATTTAAAAGGTAAGATTTATTATAAATGAATTTATTAGCTCATGTGTTTTCATCTGTAGACTAAAATAGCTATCAATGTAATCATTAATTTTCTTTTACTTTATCCTTCTTCGTTTGCTTGTAAAATTAGACTGCTAAACATAAAATTTGCCTTGATAAGGAGGATTTCTTTTAGTCATCACGCTAGGCGGATTGATAATTATGGTACCAGACATCTTGCAACCGACGCTGCTCTCGTAGTCGGTCTAAGTATTTTACGTCTGGCCTAAATGAAATTGTATACAGTCTTTTAGCGTAAACATTAACTAATCTTTCTGGTATTTCCAATGGTCGTCTCTTACAACACCACAGGACGAATTCCTTTACCCAATAGTTTTTTTTATAAGATGAGTGTGGGATTTGGCATAGTTAAAATGTATATGGAAAAAGAGTGGAGAAAGCTTGGAGTATTAAACAAACTGGAGGCAGATGCGATAAAACTATTCTCTTGCCAGGGGGCGGTAGTTGAATAAACAGTGTTCTGTACGAGCTCTTATTATTTTAATTTATTTTAACGGTCTTTATAAGTTTTAAACAGTGATTAGTGTAATAAAGTAACCATGAACACACTAATTAACGGCACCAGTGTTATTCAAGGTATTCGTAGTGTATAATAAACAAAAATACTGCTAAATAAAAATAATTGTAACAGTGACTAATCCAGATAAATTTAAGATATCTCAAGTGATTGTGAACGTGTATCCAGACTCACAGTGATCTGATACAAAATTATATATTATAGTGAAGTGTGGAATAATCGGATCAACTACAATTTCAACAAATTTAATATTAAATCCAGACCGTTTTTTATTTTTAAAAAACTTGGAAGTAGCGCCACCTTTCAAAATTTAATGGTACTACTGACCTGCATACATTGATAGGTAATAAAACACTAGTATGACCTACAACAGATGTCACTACTGATCTGAAATTATTTTGTTTATTATAGTGATTTGTAATTTTAATGCAATTAAAGAGACAATAATAATGGAAAAAACAAATATCACTACGAAAACACGAATCGAAATCAGTTACCGATCTTCCAATAATTATAGATGAATGTAACATAAATTATTCGAATCATTTCGACACATCTACGCTAAGTTTACCAAACACTTCCATCACGGAAAATGACTACACAAAAAACTTACAACATCAAATTAATGAACAAAAATTATTACTGGAATCTGCTAACGAAGAAGTGGAGCGATTATCTCTAGAAAACATAGACCTAAAAAAACTCTAGCCCAAAGAGAAAATACTCTAACAAAAAATTGGTATTTCTGAAAATTCAGTAATGTCTTCTCCGGTCATAAAAAAAATTAAAAACTTTATATCTATGGATAAAACTCCCACGAAAACAAATTCCATATCCTCTAAGAAAAGTATTACACAAGTAATTAATCTTGAAAACAAAATTAAGAAACTTGAACAAGAATTGGAAGAAGCTAACAGACAAATAGAAAAATTAAACCAAAATATAAAAAAAAAAACTACAGGGTAATGTAATATGCTCCACAACAAGAAAAGAAGCCAAAGAGTACACCGAGAATCATTCCACGTGCACCACAGACCTGACGCCTTCGCAATTTCAAACAAAAATAATAGTAAAGAATGGAATAAGTTCCATGATTCCAACATACAGCACTAAAAGAAAAATATTTACCTAGGTGGATTGAAAAGTACTCGGCCTAACACAGATCCATTCAATTCTAAAAATCAAATCTACCCACATTATTTAGTTCAGTTCAGACTAGTTCATTGTGTGAAGTTCGAAACGTGTGCGATAATTAGTTGTGATTTTATAAATTTATTAACAAAGTAATCGGACATAATTTCCGCGAATGGAGCAAATCGAGCAGCGTGCCGTCATTAAGTACCTCCATAAGAAGGGACTATCATCAAAAGCCATCCATGATGACATGGTCAATACATTAGGCGATTGTGCTCTGTCATATTCATCCGTCAAAAAATGGATAGTAGAATTTAAGCGTAGTAGAGAGAGTGTGAAAGATGAACCCCGCTCTGGAAGGCCTTCGACGTCAACTACTGACGAAAATATTAAAAAAGTACTTGATTTAATAATGGGAGACCGCAGATTAAAAATTATAGAGATAGCCGAGATTATAGGCATCTCTTATGAACGAACTCAAAACATCATTGTCAACGAGTTGGGTTTCCACAAGGTGTCTGCAAGGTGGGTTCCGCGACTGCTTTCAGTTGAACAAAAAAGGACGCGATTGACTATTTCACGCGACTGTTTGGAGTTATTTGAAGCCGATGCAGATAATTTTTTGAATCGCTTTGTTACTATGGACGAAACATGGGTTCATTACTGTACACCGGCAACAAAACAACAATCAAACAGTGGAGAAGACCTGGTTCACCACCCCCTAAAAAGGCTAAGTCGATTTTGTCGGCAAATAAGGTGATGGCTTCAGTATTCTGGGACTCGAAAGGTGTGATTATGATTGATTATCTTGAAAGGGGTCAGACTATAAACTCTGATTACTACTGCACCTTACTACGTCCTTTAAGAGAGGAAATAAAAGAAAAACGTCGAGGAATGCTCAGAAGAAAAGTCCTGTTTCATCAAGATAACGCCCGTGTTCACACGTCAGTACAGTCAATGGCTGAAATTCACAACTGTGGCTTTGAACTGTTACAGCATCCGCCGTATTCACCTGATCTGGCACCATCAGACTTCTTTCTGTTCCCTAACCTAAAAAAGCACTTGGGATGTCAAAGATTTTCGACAAACGACGAGGTCAAAGCAGCTGTAGACGCATATTTTGACTCTAAGGAAGAATCATTTTTTTCAACAGTCTAAATGCTTGGAAAGGGAGGTGGCAAAAGTGTATTGAACTTGATGGTGATTATGTAGAAAAATAAAAATATAACTGATTTAGTATGTTTTTATTTTCTTGGTTAGGCCGAGTACTTTTCAATCTACCCTCGTATCATCGCAGATCAACAGGGTCGAGGAGTTCGTCACTGCCTTCAAAACCTTATCGGAGATGAATTTTTAGTCACTTGTCTATGGAAACCGGGTGCGAAGATGTAGGTATGATCTATTATCCTCATTTAAACAGGAATTGTTGTCACTCACAAGTAAAGATTACGTCATAATTATGGGGGGAATTAATGACAAAAATTCATTCCAATTTAAGTGTAATATAGAAGCTTATTTGAATTGTTTATCAAATACAAATGTAATTATATCCGAAATTCCATATAACAAACTTTTAAATGAAAAAAAATAAATAAATTATGAACTGAGATATATTTGTAATCGCCATAAAAATTATATATTTGTAGAAATGGGTTTTGATCGTTTTATACCATTTAAGTCATTTTTTTCTACTTTTGTTTGCTGCTCGTTGCTAAAAGAGATATTACGCAATGAATATCAAATAAAAATTAACGCATACAAAATAACGAACAATCGTGTAATTTCATATAATTGTATTAATTCTAACAAATTATTCGATAAATCTACGCAAACCGAAGAATGTATTATTTCTAAAAATAACAACTTAGATTCTTTGAACATAAGTACATCTTCCAATATTGTAAATAATGATAATAATCAGTTTTTTATTGTACAATAGTATAACTTTGCTTCATCAAAACATAAATGGACTCATAAGTAAAGCTGACTTATTAACTGTTACCCTAAATGATTTATTACAAAATAATATATCTATAGATGTATTATGTATAACGGAACACAACATGAAGTATACTGATTCAGAATTCTTAAATATTCCGTCGTATAAATTAGCTTCATTTTATGCAAGGGATAATAGGAATGGCGGATGTTGTATACTGATTAGGAATAATTATACATACATTCCCCTAAATAACATAAATAACCTATCTATATCTAATATCTTTGAATGCTGTGCTGTAGAGCTTACTGCTCATCAAACTATTATTACGTGCATTTACAGAAGCCCAAGAACTAACAGTCAATTCTATGAAATATTCTTTAGTAAAATGGGTACAGTACTGAAACAAATTTGTTTCAAACTAAATAAAAAGGTAATAATTTGTGGCGACTTTAATATTGACATAATATAAACATATAAATATTCTTTACAGTTTACACAGTTAATGAATGGGTGCGTTTGGCAGAAAAAAGCGCTAGCAAGCCCTTGTAAGCAAAATGGCGATCGTAAGCGGTAAGCGCTGTCAAATCGTAAGTAGCTATTTTCCTCCAGGACACGATGTTAGTTTTAACCGGGGAACCTAACCTAATTTAAATATATGTTTGTAAAGTATTCATATTAAAAATTTACCAATCATGAATTTTTAATCACAATATATGTCTATTCATGTCATTATATTACTTAAAACTAATATAGCACAAAACAACTTATAATTTCTACTTCAAAACAAACAAATTAAATAAGCAAAATGGCGGATTGTGTCAGCGCTGCTGAAGTAGCAATCGTGTCCTGGCTGAAAACTATTTTAGCGCTTGTAAGCGCTTGCTAGCGCTTTTTTCTGCCAAACGCACCCAATAGTTATAATTTAAAATTGGAAATTGACAAACCGACAAGAATCTGTAGCGGCACTTGCATAGATAATATAATAGGTTGTAGTGTTATGCTACTTACATATCATTTTACACTATTTTTCCATTCTGTTTTTGATTTTCTGCATTCACCTCAAAACTGGATATTTTGCATCACCTTTATTTCCATAGGATCCTGTAACGTTTTTAAACCATAAGAACACAATAACAAATCATTTTCAATTCGTATTTTCACGTTATCAGCTCTTTTTAAATCGGTGTCAATGGAATCTACCTTTTTCGGTCTTTTATTTAGTTCTCCGTAACTCTGCAATTTCGAGCTTCGTGCGCGCTGTTGCGCCACCTTTTTTTCTATATCAATAATATCTCATTTTCACTTAAATCTTGCCGTTTCTCTATTACGAGCCTAAAACCAAAATTTGACATGTTTTGACATCGTTGTTTATCTGGTTGTCATGGCAATTTTTATTCAAATTCGTTACCGGCCTCATGTTTTTACTTCAAAAATACTCTTTTCCTCTTGGCCATTTACAAAAATTTGCTTTTAATTTAAATAATTTCAAATTTAATTTAAATAATTTCCCGTTCTTATCCCAGATCCGTCAAAAAGTATAAAAGCCGAACAATCGGCCAATAAAGGGGAGTCTCACTTCAGCTTTCATACGAGAAGCACCTCCTAAAGGCCTTATCCGCACTGCCTCGGGATCTTGCAAGCCTCTGCCTTCTCCTGAAGTCGTCGCCTAGCCACGCCTACGCCTCCACCTACTAGTGCCCGCGCTATCTTCGGCCACTGTGCGTGCTTGCCTCAAGCGCTGCGTGTGCCTACTCCAGACGCTGCGTGTTCCTACTCCAGACGCTGCGTGTCTACTCCGGGCGCTGTGTGTGTCTACTCCGGGCGTTGTGTGTGTTTACTCCGGGCGCTGTGTGTGCCTACTTTAAGCGCTGCGTGTACCTGCTCAATACGCTGTGTGTACCTACTCCAGACGCTGCGTGGACCTACTCCAGACGCTGCGTGTCTACTCCGGGCGCTGTGTGTGCCTACTTCAAGCGCTGCGTGTACCTAGATCAGGCGCTGTGCAGCTACCATAGGCATAGCCTGTGCATACATTGTTTCAGTACTCATTTATCTTTGTTATTAACTTTTTTTTTTTAAAAAAAAATTGTAATTCACTATCATCATTACAGCCCATCATCACCTTCATACCTTTTTTTTATAAAAGAAACTGTAAATATCTTTACAAATTTTAAATAAATTATTTTCTTTTTTGTTGTTTCGTTGTTAGGTTAGTGGAGACGCCAGTAACTTAAGGTATCTTCGATAAAGATTTAGTGGACTGTAATTTTGGTGCATACGGCAAAGGGGAAAATAAATAGGTGGGATAGCACGCACTGACCTGATGAGGGCTGCCGCGCCTTCCTCCTGGAGTGTCTGCTATGCAGCGAGCTCGCCACGTGGTTCGGCGCACACGCACTCTCGGAACAGTCTCGTGAAGTCCCACACTCTCCACCTTTGCCCTTACGGGGGCGTCTCACACTTTTATGAGTTACAAAGACACAATGTCTGATGCGGTGAATATTAAACATAAACAGGAGAACTCAATGTTCGTCCTGCGCGGTTTGCGGTTAATGTACATAAGATGCGACGGGTGGCCGTGCGTTGCGGATGGCGTAATATCACTTAGTATAATGACGCGCGCCGAGATCCTCTTTTTCACCTCGGCGGCAGCGCGTGCGGTAGGAAAGGGAAGGAAGGAAGGAAACAAAAAATATGCACTAGTCATGTTGATAAAGTAGATATAACTTAGGACGAACTCAATGCGATATGTAATGTAATGTTGATAAAGTAGATTGTTAACTGGCGTTACCATTTCCTCCCGCCCTTAAAGGGTCACCTTTAAAAGACAACCGTAATATAAAAAGTAAAAGGAAAACAAATAAATAAGCGGTATATAAAGTGAGAGGATGCGCTCAATGCGTATGTCTCATCTACTAACCTTACTTGGTAAGCGAGAAAATGTATACATAAATATAATATTGCGGTTTAATACTTTTTTAATATATATAAATATAAACTTAATTCCTAATTTAGATAAATAATTATAATCAAAATAATCGTGATTTATTGTCTTGGGAGAGGGCAAATACGAGCAACAGGACGGAGATATGTTCCCTTAGTAGTTCTCACGGTCACTACTCGAACTACGCCATCCTTCGAAAGATGAACAGACTCGACAATCGCTAATGGCCAAGCAAGGGGCGGTTCATTATCATTTATCACAATTACAACCATGCCTGGTACGATAGCCGTAGACGGGGTGTTCCACTTCTGACGAACTTGTAATCCGTGAAGGTATTCCGTCCTCCACCGGTCCCAAAACGACTGAACTAATTTATCCAGTAAAGAATGCCTGTGTAACAGACTGGTAGAGTCAGATTTGACTTTGGGTGCGGGTAATGACAATAAAGGTGCGGTATTCAAAAAATGACTCGGAGTAAGAGCTGAAGGCTCTGCAGGATCAGAACTTAATACTGTCAAGGGCCGCGAGTTTAGCAAGCACTCAATTTGCGCAAGAACAGTATTAAGCTCTTCGTATGAAAGTAACTGATGTCCGATAACTCGGAACAGATGCGTTTTTACGACTTTGATCATACTCTCCCAGGCGCCTCCAAAATGAGGAGAGTTGGGACAGATGAACTTCCATGTTATACGATTCTCAGCACACTCTTGCTCAAGCTTTGGGCGGTATTCAACGTTTAGAAATTTATAGAGATCGCGAAGATACGAAGCGGCACCTTTAAAATTCGTTCCATTATCCGAATATAAAAACTGAATCGGCCCTCGTCTATAGAGGAAACGTTTAAGCGCAGCGAGGAAACTAGAACTACTAAGATCTGTAGCGATCTCTATATGTACAGCTCGAGTCGTGAGGCATGTGAAAACACATAAGTACGCCTTCTCGCTGCGTACACCACGACGACGTACAGGAGTGTATGCGATAGGACCGGCATAATCGCAGCCCGTGTGTGTAAATGCCTTAATAGCTTGTCTTACACGACTATGGGGAAGATCAGCCATCAAAGGGTAAGTTGGACGGGGTCTAAGCCGGAAACATATATTACACTTGTAGACTCTGCTTCTCACAGTGCGGCGTACGGAAAGTATCCAAAATTTTTGACGGAGCAATGACAATAACAATTCAGGCCCAGCGTGTAAATTTTTAATATGATAATAGTCAATGATCATGTTCACTACATGATCACTGCGCGGGAGTATAATTGGATGTTTTTGCGTGTAATCTAATGCGGAGTTCGAAAGACGACCACCAATGCGGATTAAACCATTCTCAATAAAAGGCCTTAAACGATTGAAAGCGGGCGAGCAAGGTTTGTTACCTTCAATATTTAAATATTCCACTGCAAAATGCTGTTTTTGCAGGGCGCGGAGGATCATAACCTCAGAGAAACTGAGATCATCAGCAGTCACTACAGTAGTGCTGCGGCGGGGCAATAATTTAGCAAACTTACACACGTACGCAATTATACGTAGAAGTTTACTCCAAGAAGAGATGCGGAGTGCGAGCTCATAAATCGCAGAATTACAGACGGATGTGCACACAGTGTGCGACAAAATCTTCTTCTCAGGCATATTTGCAATAACCTCATTGTCTAAAGTACGAAGAGGCCATTGAGATGGATCTAACGAAGTCCACTGAGGCCCATGGAGCCACAGGGGGTTTGAAACTAATTTATTTGGCGTAACGCCACGTGAAAGTATGTCAGCGGGATTCTCAGTACCTGCGACATGATAAAAGTTATCAGCGCGAATATTGTCGGTAATCTGAACAACGCGGTTTGCAACAAAGGTCTGCCACTTGTGTGGCGAACTCTTTATCCAGTACAGAGCTACTTTTGAATCTACAAAGGCATAGACTGATATTGCAAGGTCAAGAGAATAATTGTCGAGTACTCTGCGAAGCAATTTTGAGAGTAAAACTGCTCCACAAAGCTCAAGGCGTGCAATAGATAGTGGTTTCGTCGGTGCGACTTTAGTCTTTGCACAAATCAACTGGACGGTGTTACCATTGACGCTCTTTACATGTATGTAGACTACGGCACCGTATGCGTGCTCGCTGGCGTCGGAAAACCCCAGGAGTGACACAGTACAGTTTTTGGATACACCAACATGTCGCGGGATACGTAAATCATTAAGAGCTGGTAATTCAGCACAGAATTGCCTCCACATCTTAATAATTGGCGGTGGTGGTATGTCGTCCCAATCTAAATTAAGTTGCCAAAGCTGCTTTATTAACAATTTGGCGTACGCGACTGTGGGAGCAACGAAACCCATTATGTCCCACAGGCGAGCGACAGTAGATAAGATGGCGCGCTTAGTGCACGTCACATCAGCGGGAACAGATGTCTTAAAATAAAAGGCGTCACTATCGGTAGACCAATGCAAGCCTAGTATTTTATGTGGCATTGATTTATCGAACTCTACTTCTCCTGTAATTTTATGGGAAGTAGGGAAGTCATCTAAAACAGATCGACGGTTACTATGCCATTTTATCAGGTCCCATTGGGCACCCTTGAATAAGTCTATCAGCTGCCGAGAGGTCTCACTGGCCTCGGATTCACTGGGCATAGAGAACGCGATGTCGTCCATATATAGCGAAGTAAATGCGATACGACTCGCAAGCGGATACTTTGCGCCGTCGTCATCAATGAGCTGTCTTACCGTGCGCAATGCATGGTATGGACTCGAAGTTAAACCGAAGCACACGCGATTGAAGTGGTATAACACAAGTGGGTCTTGTGGACGGAAGCGGTATAGGAAGCATTGGTAACGACGATCAGAATCGCGAACAACTATTTGCAGAAATTGTTGGCGACAGTCGGCTGTCATAGCGATTGGATGTAAGCGGAAAGTTAAAATTATATTGAACAAGTCGCCTTGCAAATTTGGTCCTGAATGCAGAATATCATTTAATGATCGCCCAGTGCTAGTCTTACTGCTAGCATCCAGGACGATGCGCAGACGCGTTGACTTCTTATCTTCGCGTAAGACTCCATGATGCGGTATGACATATATTGGAGCGGGTTCATGAGAGTCATACGGCGGTGCGGGGGATATATAATTTTTAGCTAAGTATTCCTTTATGACGTCATCATATGCTAGCTGCTGGGGGTCATTGTAGAAGCGTGCTCGTCGCGACCCCTGCCAGCCCTTTTCAGGGCTGCAATTCTACAAAGCTGCGCACCCATGCGAACGAGGGTTAGGGCGTCCCCCCAAGGCGACGCACACCAGCTCGTCCCCGTTGGTGTGGAATGCAGCGCGCAAAGCGGCGATGGGGACCGCCACCCGTCACGCACAGCCCGACACGGCGGAAGGTGGAGGACGGAGTGCAGAGTTGGCACGTGGAATGTTAGAGGAGGCATGAGAGATAAGACGAATGAGTTGATCGAAATAATGAAAGAAAGAGAATTAGATGTCGTGTGTATGTCGGAGACCAAACGGAAAGGCAGTGGTATTGAAGAGCTCCCTGGCGGGACGTTAGCTATATGGTCCGGAGTCCCGGAAAGCGAGAACGCCTGCCAAGGAGTGGGAGTGCTGTTGTCGTCCCGGTTGGTCGATCTTATGACTGAATACAAGGTTGTGAACTCAAGACTTCTCTGGGTTCGCTTCAAAATGGGACTGACGAAGTTATTCCTTTTGGCTGTTTATGCGCCGGTAGCTTCGTCGTCCAGGGCTGAGCTGGAGGAGTTTTGGGAGAATGTAAGAGAAGTTCTAGATTTGGTTAAGGGAAACGAAAGAACTGTTGTATGTGGTGATTTGAATGGATGGGTAGGCATCGCTCGACCAGGATACGAGTCGGTGCTTGGAAAGTTTGGAGATAAAAGGGTTAATGATGCTGGCAAGCTTATACTGGCTGTATGCAAGGAAAAGGGTCTTCTTGTGACAAACACTATGTTTAATCACAGGAAGATCCATATGTACACTAGAGAAAGAAAGAATGAGAGAAGTATGATTGATTTGTTCCTGGTGGATGACCGACTGCGAAAACAGGTGATGGATACACGAGTGTTCAGGGGTGCTGACCTGGAAACGGATCATTATCTAGTAATTACTAGATTTAGGGGTTTGTTCGCGGGTTGGCGCCACCGGACGGCAGTAACAGAACCACAGTCGGTCTGTCGCATCCGATGCTGGAAGCTTCAGGAAGCGGATACTAGGGAAAAATATCACACGAGGGTAGCCGAAAAGCTTGACACCATCGATGGCAGGAAAGAATGTGTGGAGAGAATATGGCAGAACCTTAGGGATAGAATGGTAAGTGCAGCGGAAGAAGTATGTGGTACGACAAAAAGAGGTAGTAGTAAAAGAAGAGATGCATGGTGGAATGACGAAGTGAAACAAGCTGTAAAAAAGAAGAAAAAAGCATGGTTAGACTACTTAGCCTCTAGTAACGATGAGCATATGAGAGAGAAGATGAAAGAAAGATATAAGCTGCAGAAAGTTCATGCGAAAACATTGATTGAGGAAGTACGTGAAAGGTGTAGAATAGAAGCGGACGAGAGGTTGTCGCACAACTTTAGGGAAAACTCCAAACTCTTCTGGAAAGAGGTTGGAAGGTCCCGGAGTGGTGCGACAGCTTTAAGAATGAACAAAGTGCTTTCGAGAACCAATGACGTCCTCTCAGAAAAATCGGACGTCATGCAGCGATGGAGTGAATTTTATAGAGAATTGTATGCGTGTCATGATCTTAGTGAAGGATCCGGGGGTGACGCCGTGACTGGCACGCCAGACACGGACCTCGATGACACTGAGGTCATCAGCATGAAAGAGATTGAACGTGCGATTCGAAGTTTGAAATGTGGTAAGGCTGCGGGACTAGACAGAGTTACTGCTGAAATGGTCAAGTACGGTGGGCCTCGCGTCTGGGACAGCTTTCATCTGCTGTGCAATTTGTGCTGGCGGACGGGAGATGTCCCGGATGATTGGCGATCCGCGGTCATTGTGCCTTTATATAAAGGTAAAGGTTCACATTTTGACTGCGGGAGCTATCGGGCGATCAGCTTGACCAGTTTAGCAAGTAAAGTTTATTCGAAGGTTTTGACACGCAGGATGCAAGAGAAATCGGAAAGATTCTTATGGGAGGCACAATGCGGATTTAGACCTGGAAGAGGATGCACGGATCAAATGTTTTCTCTCCGCATGATCACGGAGAAGCTTCTGAGTGTTAACCAGAGGATTTTCTGTGCTTTTGTGGATCTGGAGAAAGCATTTGATAAGGTTATAAGGAAGAAAATGTGGGAACTGTTGCCGGGATATGGTGTGGATGGTCGATTGTTAAGGGCTGTGCAGTCACTCTACTATGACTGTAAAGCCTGTGTGCGGGTAGGGCATGACCTGTCACCCATGTTTAGCGTCCAAGCGGGCGTAAAACAGGGTTGTGTCATGTCTTCCTGGCTGTTCATACTGTATCTCGACAGCTGTTTACAGAAGCTGAAAGATAGCTGTTTGGGTGTGAAATTGGGTGACATAAAAGTTAATTGTCTGCTGTATGCTGATGATGCAGTGCTTATTGCACCATCAGAAGCAGAACTGCAGGCATTAGTCACGTGTATGAAAGAGGAATGTGAAATTAAAGGTCTCCGTTTGAATGCTAATAAAACTAAGGTTCTGGTATTTGAAAAGGACGAAGAGAGAACGAAATGTGAAATATGGGTAAATCAGGAATGTCTAGAACAGGTAAATGAAATTGTATACTTGGGGAGTGCTTTCAGCCGGGATGGAAGATGTGATTTAGATGTGGATAGGCGTGTCGCTGCCGGAAACAAAGTCAATGGTGCCCTGAATGCATTAATAAAAAGGCAAGGCGTGGTGAAGAGTGCACGCCTTGCAATACATAACGCAGTGTTGGTACCGACTTTGTTATATGGCAGCGAAACCTGGGTATGCCAGAAGAAGCATAAAAGCAAGTTGAATGCAGTGGAGATGCGATCTCTTCGTAAAATGTGTGGCGTTACCATAGCCGACCGAAAGCGAAACGAAGAGATTCGCAATATGGCAGGATTGAAAGATGACCTTATCACAAAAATTGATAGGGGCGTACTCCAATGGTTTGGACACGTTGAACGAATGAGTGAAGACCGAATGGTGAAGAAAATATATAGAGCGAAAGTAAATATTAAAAGGTGTCGAGGTAGACCGAGACTAACTTTCGAAGACCATGTGAGCAAATTGCTCGAAGAGGGGAGGGTCAAGAGTACTCGGATACCTAGACGTGCATGTATGAAGAAGTTAATGAACCTGAAAGAAGCGAAAGAGGTATGTAAGGATCGTGACACTTGGCGATCTGTTCTCTCTGGCTACCCCGTTAGGGATTGTGCGTGACGATAAGTAAGTAAGTAAGTAAGTAATCATATGCTAACCTTAATGTAGGCGAGACTTGAAGTTTCCTCTCCAAGCACAGGAATCGTCGTCGAGAGGTTTCATAAGAATCTCCGAGAGAGTAAACGTCATCTTTAAATGGCAGGCCAACAATATATCTACCAGTAAAAGGATCGCGGGATGTCGTAGATTTATAAAACTCTTCACATTCAATGTCTGAAAGACACTGAATGGGCGGTGCGGAGGGTGGCTGTTCAAGCTCCCAAAATCGTTGCACTAATTTGTCAACGATAGGAGACTCTAGAACTGAGCAGCACGTTAAAGAATGATTTACCTGAAGTGTCGGCACTGAGCCCATAATAACGTAACCAAATACCGTATTCAAAGCCGAGGGCCCGGACAAGTCGTTAGACGAATAAATTACGTCTGGACATAGTAAGTGCGGGAAAAGGGATGCGCCTATCAAAACATCAATTTTATTAGGCATGCTATAACATTCATCAGCGAGTCTTATGCCATGGAAGTGTGATAAGACAGATGTGTCTACCACAGCAGTGGGCAAAAGGTCGGTGATTTGATCAACAACTAGCGTTGAAATATTGAAGTTAATATTCGAGTCGAATCGTGAGAAAATTTTAATATCAATCGATTTCGATTTTACAATTTTTTCAACTCCACCGAATCCCTTTACTACAGTACATTCGGTATCGTGTTGTTGAACGCCTAAACGATGACAGCACTCTTTAGTCATAAAATGGCTTTGAGTCGCGGAGTCTAATAATATACGAATAATTTGTTTCTCTCCCTTAGCATCGTAAGCAAATACTTGAGCGGTTGATAATAAAACAGTTCTCTGCGAACGACTTGCGCGCGCGGGAGGCGGTGAACGTTGAGAAACATTCTTGAACGAAGTACACAGCGCGACGTCTGAACGCGCACCTGCGGTGAGGGGTGGCGAGTGTGCGGGCGCGGGGGTTGTAGACTTCAGTGTAACTGGCTGAAGCGGTGGAGAACGCGCCAGCGCAGGGGAAGCATTATCGCTTCTGCGGTGCAACAATGTGTGATGTTTAAATTTACAAACTCGACAACTATAATTTGAAGAGCAACTAGACACTCGATGACTTAAACTGAGACAATTCACACATGCATTGTTACTCTTTACGCATTTAAATCGTTCCTGCGGCGTCATTTTATTAAAGTCTGCACACTTAAATAGGTGTTGATGCACAATATTATCGCACAGACACCTTGAGCAACTAGTCGTCGTGCTTACGTACGCCTGATACTTCGGCGACGAAGTATTATTACAGCGACGATTATTACCGTTACCTCGTCGATTGTTTGGTGCGCTATTAGAATTTGTACTAGAATCGGTGCGTTGCAAAACTTTGGAGCGGGTCTTAATAAAATTTACTAAATCATCAAAGGTAGGTACCATCGAGTTATGACTATATTCGAAAGAGCGAATGGTATCCGGGTCCAGCTTCTTAAGCGCGATATGAAGAACAATTAAGTCCGCGAGATTATCTAACTTTAAGTTTTGTAAAGCGCGCACTGCACTTATAAAGTTATCAGTAAATAAATCAAAATTATTTGCGGTGGCCGATTGCAATGGCTTAAATTCGAATATCTGATTAATATATGTAGATGCTAGCATACGCCGGTCTTCATATTTGTCAACGAGTGCTTGCAATAAAATTTTATAATTTTCAGCGCAAGGAGTTATACCTGAGCATACAGATAGGGCTTTGCCCGTTAGTTTACCTAGCAAATAGTATAACTTTTCAGCGTCGGTAAGCGATGTGTTGTCATGGACGGTTGATTTAAAGCTAGCATAAAATAAAGGCCATGAGCGAATGTCACCCGAAAATGGCATAAGTTCGATAGGCGGAAGTGTGAATCTGGCTTTAGATGGTGTACTAGTACTTTGTGAATTAGATTGCGAATATTGTAAATAAAGCCTATTTATTCTACCGCAAAGAGACTCAAACGCAATGAGGCTGTTATAATCAGGTTTAGCAATAGGGTTTATTTTTAATAAATGTGAATTATAATTATCTAAGACCTGTTTAAACTCAATACGTAAAGCATTAATATTAGAACTTCCATCAAGGAAACGCTCCATCGTGGAAGTGTTTGTGAGGATGTCCGAGGACATATCATATATTTTTTGCACTATTTCAAATAAAGCATCTCGTTTAGCTAACAATAAAACCAACTCAGCATCAGGTGTGCCCTCATTATCCGAGGAATCGCTATTATTCGATGCTATTTGTTTTTTAGGCGGCATTACAACTTAAGTTATGCGGCAAAAATAATATAATTATAAGCGGGTAGTCTGTAAGCGACCTCGCTACGCGGTTGAATTATTAAATATTAGTTTTGTTAACGATGAACTTTAATTGTTAACTTTTATAATAATTATGAAGTTATTTATAACGAATATAATGCTTAAATATATGTGCAAATAATAAATGTAATTTAACAGTATAATCTATAGATGTAGTTAAAAGTTGATGACGTGATGTGAACATACAACAAATAATTTATATAGATAATTATATGCTTATTCATTCTATGAATATAGTTTTAAAATTACTATGAATGTCACCTATTAGGACCTATTCTAGTGTTCTAATAAGGGCGGGGTTAATCCGATGTCGGATTAAAATATAAATAATTAATTATATAAACGCTTATTACGATAACGATCTAATAAGGGCGGAAAGTCAAGGTCAATCCAGCGAGAAGTGACCATTAAAAATGGAGACGCCAGTAACTTAAGGTATCTTCGATAAAGATTTAGTGGACTGTAATTTTGGTGCATACGGCAAAGGGGAAAATAAATATGTGGGATAGCACGCACTGACCTGATGAGGGCTGCCGCGCCTTCCTCCTGGAGTGTCTGCTATGCAGCGAGCTCGCCACGTGGTTCGGCGCACACGCACTCTCGGAACAGTCTCGTGAAGTCCCACACTCTCCACCTTTGCCCTTACGGGGGCGTCTCACACTTTTATGAGTTACAAAGACACAATGTCTGATGCGGTGAATATTAAACATAAACAGGAGAACTCAATGTTCGTCCTGCGCGGTTTGCGGTTAATGTACATAAGATGCGACGGGTGGCCGTGCGTTGCGGATGGCGTAATATCACTTAGTATAATGACGCGCGCCGAGATCCTCTTTTTCACCTCGGCGGCAGCGCGTGCGGTAGGAAAGGGAAGGAAGGAAGGAAACAAAAAATATGCACTAGTCATGTTGATAGAGTAGATATAACTTAGGACGAACTCAATGCGATATGTAATGTAATGTTGATAAAGTAGATTGTTAACTGGCGTTACCAGTTAGGTTCTTTAGTCTTTAACTGTGGCTTTACGACAAGGTACACAATGTTGGGAAAGGGAGAAGTGATATTTTAGATTTAGGACTTTCTGATCATACTGCTCAGGTATTTAAGTTTTTAGTGAAAACAACATGCACATTAAAATATTGGTATACAAAACGACGAGATTATTCAACAGAAAACTTAAACAAATTCAAGTATTACATAGATAAAATTAGATTTACAGATGTTTATACCAGTAGCTCATCTATTGAGGCTTTTAATAAGTTTTATAATGAATTTAAATTATTTTATAATCCTTGTTTTGGCGTTGTGTTTGGCGACGTTGACCAGCTTTCAGTTTCCGAATCGCTTTTCTGTACCATCGAAAAATCCAATCAAATATTGCAAAACCCAAGGCAATATATAAAAATTTTTAACCAAAATATTCGGTCTATTAACTGTAACTTCTTAAATTTACAGACAACTTTACAGAGCATTGCGTTTGACTGTGATATTTTATCATTGACTGAATGTCGGGTTATCCTGTTCCACTAATCACTATATTCCCAGTTTACCCAATTATTTAATTCATAAAACATCTAGGCACCTTAATCAAAGCGATGGATGCAAATTCTTGTATACATAAAAACGTCTTTATTTTCAATCGTCGAAGAGCCAGACTTTAACGGATCAGCCTCCGGACTAATAATTAAAATCAATCCTGATATAGTAGTGATTTGCATAAATCGATCTCCTTCTAATGAAAATATTAGTGCATTTCTTTCGGCCCCAAACGATATACTCCCGTCACTCTCAAAATACAAAACTGTTGTACTAACCGGAGACATTAACATTGATATTAAAACCTTTAATAACCACTCACATGAGTATCTAAATTGTCTTGCTTTTCATGGGTTGTTACCTGCTCATACCTTCCCAACAAGAGGTAACAACTGCCTTGACCATACTTTTCTTCGAACTAAATTCCCAGTTTTAACTTTTGTACTTGATACAACTATCACTGATCACTAATCTTCAATCGTATGTATCAAAACAAAAAACACATATCTCAAACCTCCTAAGACAATCTCGAAAATAAACTATATAACATTAGACAAAACAATGGAGCAAATAGATCTTAAACCTATTCTAACTCTCAAAGATCCTAACATAGCAACGGATAGTTTTATACAGCTATTGTCTCAAGCTATACTCGATAATACGTACACTGTCAAATTATCAGCAAAAAAGAGGATACTCAAACCATGGATAACACCAGGTTTATTAAGATGTATCCATAACAGAGACTCTTTACACAAAAAGTTAAAACAAGATCCAAGCAATTTACCACTTATTATAACATACCAAAGATACAGGAATTTCTGTACGAAAATATTAAAAAAGGTAAAAAGGCAGGACGATTCGGAGCAAATAAAAAAAGCAGGTAAAACAGTAAAGATTTATGGGACACTATAAAAAATATCGCTTGTAACGAAAAATCTCGACAATCGACAGCACAGCAATTAATATCCTCTCTCTCACCAACTCAGTCATGTAATAACGTTAATAAGTTCTTTATCAACATCGGAAAGGAGCTAGCGCAAAAAAACGCCAGCAATTGCGCAGTTCCCCCAAAAGGAACCACCCTAGTAAAATCTAATCTGTCATCTTTTGTTTTAGAATCCACGGACACTGATGAAATTAAATTACTTATTAATTCGCTTAAACATAATGCAGCTACCGGATGGGGTGAAATTCCACCGAGTTTTTTTAAAACGATACTCCCCTATTCTCGCACCTGTTCTAGCCCATATTTATAATCTCTGTCTAGAATCTTCTGTCTTTCCTACCTCTTTCAAGAGGGCTATAATCCATCCAATTTTCAAGAGTGGAGATGGGAATCTCATTAATAATTATCGCCCCATTGCGGTACTTAGTGCTTTATCCAAAGTTTTGGAACGTTTAATCAACAGGCGACTAGCAAAATATCTGGAGCACTGTAATATAATCTCTTCCCAACAGTTTGGATTTCGTAAAAATAAATCCACTTCTGACGCTATTCACGAATTAACTACTTTCGTTGTAAGTAAGCTTAATGACAACAAAAAATTCCTTGCAATATTCTTGGACTTAGCTAAGGCTTTTGATACGGTTCCCATCAATACTCTCTTATTAAAACTAGAAAATATAGGTATCAGAGGTTCTCAACTTGATTTTTTCCGTAGCTACCTTACAGACCGGACTCAAAGAGTGAAGATAGGCAACTATACAAGTAATGAACTTTCTATATCTTACGGTGTGCCCCAGGGTAGTATACTCGGACCTACTCTCTTCTTGATATTCATTAACGACCTCTGTAATATTAAAGTCAATAATTCTAAAATAGTTTCATATGCTGATGACACCGCCCTTACCTTCTTTGCAGGTACTTGGACTTAACTCCAAGAAATCGCGCAAAGTGGCTTTAACGTTACATATGATTGGCTTCGTGCACACACCCTTACTTTAAACACAGCAAAAACCAAATTCGTTACTTTTTCTATCTCTGCAATATCACAACCTAAAATTCCAGTAAAATTAATAGCCCACTCATGTCATTACCAATATCAAGCTTGCCACTGTCCCCTTGTTAATTCGGTCGACACAATTAAATATCTTGGCATAACTCTAGATAAAACCCTAAATTTTAAAGCCCACATTGAAGATTTAACCAGCAGAGTCCGTAAATTAATCTTTATTTTCAAATCACTTCGTCACGTCACAAATCAGAGTATTATACGCAACGTTTATTTTGCACTTTGTCTTTCTATCATATCTTATTGCATTTCATGTTGGGGTGGTGCCGCAAAAACTATCTTGAAACCTTTAGAAATCGCACACAGATCAATTTTAAAGATTATGGCCTTTCGACCCATATTATATCCGACAATTCAGCTCTACAAAGATCACAACGTTCTTAATGTAAGACAATTGTTTATACTACATACAGTGATGTTACAACATCGTAAGGTTTCATATATCGAAATTACCAAGAGGCGTAAGGACAAAATCTGCAATATTCCGACAGCCTACTCTCATTTTGCTAAAAGGTTTTTCTCATATGTCGGTCCCTTTCTTTATAATAAAATCAATTTTAATATTCCTATTTATGAACTATCTAATTACAAATGTAAGAAAGCCAAGAACAAGACAAAACAAGAGTTATGAAGAGACAGAACAGTACTTATTAACTAACTAATTTATATTATATTAATATAATTATATTAAGAGGTCACACACACACAAAAGTTAAGAGCAATTTTTGCTTTCCGATCACTTTTGTAAGGGGGTAAGGGACTGAATCTCCTTAATACAGGCTATTTCTTAGTCTAGCAAGGAGAACAGAACGTCACCCTCACTAGTATTTTTGTAATGTATCTCATGTAAGACTTTTTTATATGTACTACTACAAGTTAAAGTTTTAAATAAATTATTATTATTATTAAAACTACCAGTGACAGCCCTATATATGGACATTTCGAAGGCTTTCGATTTTGTCAGGCATGACTTGTTGATTATAAAATTAAATAAATGCGGTGTAAGAGGCAAGACACTTGATCTTATAAAATCCTACTTAACAAACAGGATTCAAATTACTCAAGTATCACGGATTTGTCCAAAGACTAAAAATGAATATATTTATTGGTCCTATCTTCGATCCCCAAATTTTGGTGTTCCTCAAGGAAGCGTACTTGGTCCTTTATTGTTTTTAGTATATATTAATGATTTACCTAAGAGCGTGAGTTTTCCTATGACTCTATTTGCAAATGATAGCTCTATGGTGTTTACATGTATATATATAAATAATTATGAAAATGAAATTAATAACAGCCTGAAGAGTATAATTAGCTGGCTTAAGTCAAATAATTTTATAATAAACTTAAAAAAGACCCAAATAATAAATTTTTATCAACGAAAATGGCCCCTTGATTTACTTAACATTAACTACGATGGTGAGACGGTTAGTGAAACCAAAGCAGCAAAATTCTTAGGTCTTTATATTGACAACAACTTAAAGTGGGAGACTCATACAGAATATATTTGCAAAAAGTTAAACCAATTTTCATACGCTTTACATGTATTATCCAAAGTAGTTAATGAAGATGCTTTACGGACGGTATATCACGGCTTCGTATCTTCTACTGTACGCTTTTTTTTTTTTTTTTTTTTTTTTTGCGGATGGAAAATCATCTAATGACCCCTTTCGCTCTGGGTGGAGCGCAAGGGAGTGTCAGACTTTTACTGACTAAAAACCATCCGTGTTCCTTCAGTGCCCTTACGTTCCGGAGCTGCGGTATCTCTTTCGAACAGCCCGCAGCCCCGGCAGGCGTCGGCCCTTGCGGGCCCCTTCACGCTGCTGACAGCTCTTTGAGGCGCGCGTGGAACAAAACGCGCCGTCGACACGGCCTGTCGTCATTAGACGGACGGACGACGAGCTACCCATTGCTCGCCGTCCACAGGCCTGCGCCTACGGTGGCCGGGGGCCACGACGTAGCCCCCGACGCCCAGGGCGTCTCCCGCGGCGGCCGGGGAGGAAAGCTGCTGCTCTCTCCTTCTCCCGCTCCGCCACCTCCTTCGCTAGCATCACTGCTTCGCAGAAGGTGGTGACGGCATCCCATTCCGTCTCGCTCCGGACCATGGCTTCGACCAGGGCCGGACGCGAGAGGTCGCCGCCGCCTATCGCCGCTACGAGGACACGGCGGTGCTCCGCCCAAGCAGGGCACACCTCCACGGTGTGTTCCACCGTGTCCTCCGGTCCATCCTCGCAGTGGGAGCACCCGGGCGTTTCCTCCCGCCCGATTCGGTGCAGGAACCTCCCAAACACACCGTGTCCGGTGAGGACCTGCGTCAGGCGGAAGGTGAGGATGCCGTGGCGTCTCTCAAGCCACTCCTCAAAGAGGGGTCTTATCGCCGCTATAGTGGCGTGCCCAGCACGGGGTTGCGACAGTCGCTGTCTCCATGTCGCCATGAGATCGTGCCGGAAGTCTGTCCGCTGCGCGACAACTTGCCGCGGCAGCGGGGTTTCCCCACGGCACAGTGCCTCCGCACGCCATTCGTGCAGGCGTGCGAGGACTATCGCCTCCAGATCCCATGGCGGCAATCCGGCAAGGAGGCTCGCCGCCTCGCGGGAGATCGTGCGGTAGCCGCGAACCATTTTCACGGCTATCACCCTTTGGGGCGCGTTCAGGTGGTGGACGGCAAGCCGCGCCAAACCACGCGCCCACACCGGGGCCCCGTAAAGGGCCATGGACCGCACGACCCCCGCGTAGAGCCTCCGGCAGGAGGCGTTTGGCCCTCCCAGGTTCGGCAGGAGCCGCCTGAAGGCAGCCCCGGTCCGTTCCAGTTTGGGAGCCAAACGTCGGAAGTGCTCAACGAAGTTCCATCGGCCGTCGAGGACGAGTCCTAGGTACTTCAGCGTTGACTCGACGTCGATGGATACCCCTCCTACCATCACTGAGGATCCCGGTGGTGGCCTGTTCCGAGGACCATGGAAGTGCATGGCCTCGGACTTGTGCAGAGCCACCTCAAGACCCAGTTGCCGAATCCTCTCAACGACTATCGCAACCCCGCGTGTCATATTTTCCGCCGCCGCCTCGTACGACCCCCCTTGTGCCAGTACCAGCGTGTCGTCAGCGTAGCAAACTACGCTGACGCCGGTAGGGAGGTCGGCGCGCAGCACCCAGTCGTAACCGATGTTCCACAGAGGTGGCCCCAGAACCGAACCCTGTGGGACACCGCACGACATCTCTCGCCGGTTCCACTCACCGTTGCGACCGGGGTAGATGACGGCCCTGTCCGTCAGGTAGTCCCCGACTATACGACGGAGATAGCTCGGCACCCGGTGATACCGGAGTGCCTCCCTAATGCAGCTCCAGGGCATGGAGTTGAAGGCGTTGGCGATGTCGAGAGACACCGCCAAGACAACCCCCCCTCTGGCCACTTCATCCCCCGTCGTGAGGGCTCTCACGCGCATGATGGCGTCCACCGTAGAGCGCCTCTTGCGGAAACCAAACTGGTGTTCCGCAAGATCCGGCCCCGTCCCCGCAAGGTGCTCGGCGAGGCGGTTTGCAATGACTCTTTCAAAGAGCTTGCCCACCTCGTCGAGCAGCACCACGGGCCGGTATGCGGACGGAGAGTCCGCAGGGCGCCCTGGCTTCCGAATGAGGACCAGCTTCCCCGTCTTCCAACGAAGCGGGAATTGGCCTCTCTCCAAGCATGCGCTTAGGAGCCCCTCCAGTCGGGGCCCGAGAGCCTCCGAGGCCAAGACCCAGGCTTTGCCAGGCAAGCCATCGGGTCCTGGGGCGGTATTCCTGGCCTTGAGCCTACGTACCGCCACTCTCAGGTCTACCCCGGTCCCTTCCGGGATGTCGTCGTCGTCGTCCTGATGGTCCGGCACCGCAGGTGGCGGAGCCATAGGCGGGGGCGGATGTTCCCGTCGCGCAGGGAACAGAGCGCTCACCACGTCGTCCACGAGCTGGGGCCGGAGACTTTGCGTCAGCGGGGGGGCCCAGGTGCGGAGTTTATCCCGCACCATCTTGTAAGGGCGCCCCCACGGATCTCTGTTGAGAGTCTCCAGCATCTCCTCACGGGCCCGATTCCGGGCCCGCAGGACAGCCTCTTGGAGGGCGTTTTTCGCCGCTCTGTATCCCTCGTACAGCTCCGCCTCAATGGCTGCCGCATTCGGTGGACGAATGCGGAGCCTGCGATGTCTGGTGTACAGGCGCCGCGCGGCGACACACGCCTCGCGCAGAGATGTCAGCTCACGCGACCACCAATACACCTGACGCCGGGCGCTTCCTGGCCGGACGCGGGGCATTGCCACGTCACATATCTCAGACATGGCCTCCTGGAACCACCCTGCCTCATCATTGACGTCGGCAGGCCTGTCCGGTGATGACACCCAGGCCTGCACGATCGAGGCTTCCAGGAGGAGCTCCCGGTCCAGCTGCTTTAGCGCCCAACGCGGACCACTCGGGGCCTGTTGGACTGGCGCGCTCGAGGGCTGGGTGGAGACATCAAACCGGATGTACCGGTGGTCGGAGTAGGTCTCCACCCCCTCCATGACACGCCAGTCAATGGCACGCGGCGACAGAGCGGGGCTAGCGAACGAGATGTCCACCACCGACTCGCCCCGCATCCGCACACACGTGGGGACAGAACCCCGATTTAAGACGACCAGGCCTGTCTCCAGAGCCCAGTCTTCCACCATCCTACCCCGCACATCTGTACGACGAGAACCCCAAGCCAAGTTCTTGGCATTGAAGTCCCCGAGGACAAGTACGGGGAGGGGATAACTTCCGACGACGACTGCTCTCAGCTCTGCAAGAGAGTTGTGGAGCTCGGCGAGAGATCGGTTCGGGGAGAAGTACACCCCCACAACGACGAACTCCCCGAATCGTGCTGCTACGCACCCCTGACCCCTCCTGACACCTTCAAGGGTCGGGGTACCGGCGGCGGCCGAAGAGATGATGGCCACTGAGCCGTTAAGGTCCGCCACCCAGTCCTCACTAGGCCAGACAAAATACGGCTCAGCGACCACAGCGATGTTAATCGACCACTGCGCCATGCTCTGGAGCAGCAGATCCTGAGCGCAGGCGCAGTGGTTGATATTCGCCTGGAGGAAGCTTAATGGGGCCGTTATAGGCATTCCATTTCAGCTTCCTCCACGGGGGGCCCCTCTGCGGGCGTCGGTGTCACGGCGGCGGCGGCGGCGACAGTGACAGCGGTGGCGGTGGCAGTTGCGGCCGCGGCGGAGGCCACAGAGGCGGTGGCGGCTTTGGCCCCTACCCTACCCGCGGCCTTGGCCTTGGCGGGTGGCACGCAGGCCTCGCTTCCGGCCCGGTGATCGGCTGGCTTGCCGGTCGCCGCACATGCAACACAGTGCGGCGTGGCGCAGCAGGTCGCCGATATGTGTCCGGGCTGACAGCAGCGGAAGCAAAGGCCACTGCGGTCAACCTCCGAGGCGCATCTCACTGATACGTGGTGCCCCACGAGACAGCGATAGCACCTCAGAGGTCTGGGCTCCAGCAGCTTAACCTGCGCTGAGACCCAGCCCACCAGAAGCCTTCGGCCCTCCACTATGGTTTTGGCCGCCGTAACCGGGCAGCGCACCGTAGCGGCATGCATACCCTGTTGGTCCGGGCGTATGGCGCCTGACCTGACTTGGTCAGTAGTGCACCCCCCGGACCTGGCGACGGCGGCCACCAACTCCTCCTCCAATACCGAGTCGTCCAGACCCATGATGCGCAGGTCTGCGCATCTGACGGGCCTTGACACTCGGGCCTCATCCGCGTCCAGAGACGCTCTGAGCTTCGCAGCCAGAGCGTCCGCGGTTGCGCCACTGGATTCCCCGGGGACCTCCAGCATACGGGCCCCCGTCTGGGTGACTTTGAGCCGGAGGCCCCCAGTGATCCCGAGCTCCCCGAGGTCCACCGCCTCCTTCGCCTTCGCGAGCAGATCGCGGTAGGTAACGCCCTTCTTTTCCGCGTCCGGCTGTAGTGTAATCACTACAGCTGCGGTCTTCGGGGCGCGGAGCCTTGCCGCGATCTTGCGCGCCCTGAACTGGCGCTGCCGCTCCTGCTCTTTGGCCTTTTTGGCTGCCTTCTTCCCCTTCTTTTTATCCCCGACCACCTGCCAACCGGCTTCAGCCGCGGGAGGTGTAGGGATCTGGGGGGGCGGTGACGGTGGCGGCAGCTGGCTTGCCGCTGGCGCTGGCACATTCGCCGCAGGCACTGGGGCTGGTGCAGCCACCATCTGTGCTGCCGCCTTGCCCTTTCTCGCCTTCGCCTTGCCTCTCTTTCCCGTCGCCGGCTTAGCCGGAGCCGGTTCAGCCGGTACCGGTTTTGCCGGAGCCGGCTTTTCAGGGGGGGGAGGAGCAACTGCAGCCCCGCCCGAGGGCTGACTGGACGGCCCCAGCCTGGATGCGGTAGCCGTGGCCGCCGCGTACGTTGCCGGCCTCGCCGCCGTCTTGTTTGCCCCTAGGGGGGGCGCAGGACGATGCCCTCCAGCACGGAAAACCGGTGCTGGAAGGCAGCCAGCTCCTGCCGGACCAGGTTCAGAACCTGGTTCTCCATCGGCACGGGCTGGCTTGGGCGCTGCGTCTGGGGCGCCGCGTGAGAGGCAGGCTCACGTAGACTGGCCAGGTCTGCGCGGAGCTGCTCGTTCTCCTTCTGGAGAGTCTCCATGGCAGACGTCAGGCGGGCCACGTCCGCCCGCAGCTTCGCCACCTCGTCCGCATTAGGCCCGGCCCCAACAAAGTTGGCCTCCGCAGCCGCCATGATGGAGGCGGAGGCCCCGGGAATGGCCTTGAGCTTTGAGGAGGACTTTTGCTTGCAGGCCACGACCTTGATCGCGGCCTCCACCTCCTTTACGAATCTGGCCTTACGCTCCACCTCGGAGCCGCCAGTCGCACTCGTCTCTTCGCCTGATTCCCGAGCCGTATCGCCCGGGTGGCGCCCCTCCTCGGCAAGCTTTGCCGCTCGTTCGGCCATCTGCTTATCAGAGAGCCCCCTCCCCTTGCCTCTCAGCCCGCCCCGCCTGTTGGTGGGGATTTTCCGGGCCGAAACCTCCTCTTCACCGGATGACGGCCCCTGGTCGCCATCCAGCCTGGACCGCTTGCGGAAGAACTTACTGGTCTCCGCGGTCCCAGGCCCCACGCGTCGGGAGCTCTCTGAGCCTCCCACGCTGCTCGATGCGGCGTCGGACTCAGTCCCCGCATCGTTTCTCCTCTCCTCTACGTTGCCGTTGCCGGCGGTTTTTGTTTTGTTTTTTGTTTTCTGTGTTTCCATTTCTGTACCCACGAGTATGGGGGAATTAAAGGTCCACCTTGGCAGAGACCCCTTTACCAAGGTAAGCAGATTTAGAGGATTTATTACTCGCCAGGGGGTCTGCAGGTACCCTGGCGAGGACTGCACTTGCGGCTGATTTGTTCATAGAACCCCGTCAGCCATCCATCCCCTCGCGGTGCGTCGCCGCTTGGGATTCGGGGTAACTTTTTATAGAGGTTTTCTACCTCGCGGTCCGGGCGATTAAGCCAAGACCCTCGGTCCTTATCAAAGCCGCGAGACATGATCCACGACACTTCGACTGGGATTACGAGACCGGCGGTGACAGCAAAGGATGAATCCTTCACTGTCTGCCCGGAGGCAGGGTAAGTGCACACCGAGCCCGCCCTCGCTCCTCTGCTATGCCCTCTGCTGATCAGAGGGTCACGCAGAAGAACGCACTGTTGGTCCGGGATGGACCCCCCCATGTCAGAATAATTAGCCGCGGCAGTAACATTCCCCAAGGAATAAGAATTTCTTCTCATTTCTCGAGGAAGATTACCGCCGCGCCCAGGGTGCACCGGCCCAGTTGCTGCTCTTCCCTCCAGACGTATCGAGAGGGACCCGCAACTACCAGGCACACGTGGAGGACTTCTGACTTCGCACCCCTACTGTACGCTACGGTATAATTTTTTGGGGCAATGCTACAAGGCGCGAAGATATATTTAAAGCACAAAAAAAGTGTGTGCGTGCTATTGCAAGTATATCGAGTACAGAAAGCTGTAAACCACAATTTAAAAATTTAAGTTATTGACATTTCCCGCAATGTATATTTATGAAGTTGTAACATTTGTAAAAACTAATCCTAAAATATTTAATGATTACCTAATAACGAACAATCGACGTAAAAATAAAATTCATCCAATTTCATCAGGGACACCTTTACTTAGAAAAAGCGTTTTCGGTATATTATCTAAAATCTCTAATAAGGTTCCATCTATGTTTCATGAAATGGAAAATATTCATAAATTTAAAAAAGAATTTAGAACATTTCTAATTGAGAAATGCTACTACTCAATCGATGAATATTTAAGTGACGCATCAGTAGGCATATTATAATGACATTGCATAAAATATAATTCATTTGACTTTTGATTAGACAAATATTATTGTAAATATCCCATTCTAATTAATTATTACATCATTGTTGAATTTTTCTCATATAATTATATTATAAGTAATAAGATGAAATAATTGTGAAAATGTAATATATTTAATTGTAACTGTAATATTTGTATGCCTAAGGGTTGAATGCAGCGAACATATTTATATAACATATACATATAAGATCAATTCTGTCTCATTACCTGTATTCACAAATAAATAAATTTGAATTTGAGTTTGAATTTTAAAGGTCATGCGCGTTAATTCCTAAACAAAAAGTCTGTCAATGTCAGGCGGGCGTCAGAAAAACACACTACTGTATACTTCACTACAAATGCGAAATTGTATCGCGTCACTATACACGCACACTACAGCATTTGTGTTTGTGTTCATTGCATTTACGCATACCATCAAATTGTACACGTGTCGGTACAATGGCGCCGCCGTCTACATGCGTAAGCAACGTTAGGCGAGGACTATTTCGATATTATTTATCGATATACAAATCATCATAGTCCGCATTAATTCATCGTTGGTAAAACTGAGTTTTAGTATTTTTTCATTCGTTACCTACAGCCCTGACAAGTCCGCTTCTGAACATAGATCTCCCCCAGGAAGTGCCACAAAGCACGGTTCTGATCCACTTGCATCCATCAACTTCCTGCATGTCTTACCAGGTCGTCACTCCATCTATTGTGGGGTAGCCGGTAAAAATTAAATATTATTGTCAATGTTGAAGATGTGCCTGATTGCTTTGAGTCAGCAAAAAATACTTGTGTGTAAAATAACATAGAGGTGCACAAATGTTGCTTTACATTTTTTATAGTAAACGAAAAGATTACACCACCTGCAAACCTTAATTTAAGGCGAGATTTTGGTATGGGGTAAAGGGGTGGGTACTAAAAAGAGAACAAAGTGAACGGTTCTAGAATATCAAAACCGTGATATGGTGGCGCCTGAAAGCTCATTACTCTATCTCATTCCATATGTATATTATATTATGACAACAATCATGAAAACGGATAAAACGTAAGTATCTTTACCACGTATTCTACCACGTCTTTACTTATTTTTTATTTTCTGCACGACCGGGGAAGAACCACGCACGCACATAATACCTGCATCAAATAGCAACATAATACTGCTGCGTATGGTAAAATAGTGAAAACCGTAGAATCTTTTCACTGTAGTTGGATTCTTGATATATTATGAAACAATGTAACTTTTAACTATATTATTGCTTAGTCCCCAAGCTTGACCTC
This sequence comes from Parnassius smintheus behrii, assembly GCA_036936625.1. Lineage (NCBI taxonomy): Eukaryota > Metazoa > Arthropoda > Insecta > Lepidoptera > Papilionidae > Parnassius > Parnassius smintheus. The sequence goes on along the minus strand of JAUPFT010000007.1, from coordinate 7,329,451 downwards.
GTTTTAATTATACGAAAATTCGTCACAAATTTTGTCCCGGGGGAACCGTAAGTGGCGCGGAATTCCCCCCCCCCCCCCATACTCCTCACCCGAATAAGCGGGGCAGTCTGAGCACCCACGCTCATGAAGAGTAAGGTAACTTGGGCGTCGATGCTCAGCGAGGGTCACCGAAAGTACTGGTACTCTCCTGGGGTAGTGTTCCTTTTAACTCCGCTAACATGTTTGGGGGGGGGGGGGGGTAATGGGCCTCCTGTCACCTACACTCACAAAACGAAATTCTGAAGCAGAGCTTCTATATCACGCTGGTCTTTTATGAGCTCATGGTACCACCCTGGCCGGCTCGAACCAGGGTGTACCACCCTGGTTTGAGCCGGCCCGTACATGCAACAGCAAAGGCTGCCGTGTGGCTCTACCACTGTGAAATACAAGTTTACTCACGATTTTTCCTTTACATTTAACATTTTACTTGGCACTTCCGGGGACCGAACCCGGGTTTCTCGGGTTATATTAAACTTATTACGAGCGCGAAGTCCCTAAGCTACCCCAAATTAATTTCAGTATTTCAAAAAAATAGGTAACTGGAACATAAAATTTGCATACAAAACCGTGATTAATCGATTGCCTCACTCACTTTACATTTGTATATTTTGTGTTTGTTCTTAAATAAAAGTAAACGATTTTATTAATTCAGTCCAGAGTCAACTTAGAAATTCTACTTTTAGTCGTGTCACTAATCGTAGTGTAGGAATAGTTGTAAAAACGATATTTTTGTGATATTTAATATTGTCGGCAACAAACAATCGAAATGGATGCCTGGTGGAAGCCTAGCATGGAAAATACTAATGGAAGGAGTATCGATTGTAAGTTCAGTGATTCCTTAAATCTTTTTAAAATATTTAAAAAATTTTGAGTGTCCCACGTATATAAACAAACTTTTAAGTTACTTCTATAAGTAGGTATCAGATCTGTTGTCCCAACTAAATATATATTGAGGCTGTACACTTATCTATAGTAGGTATTATATATAAACATAGAAGAATAATTTGTATAAGTAATATCTTTTATTATAGTTTAATGTTGTTGCATACAATAATGTCTAACTGAATAAAATTAAAGTAACTATGTAAAAAAAAAAATTACTATTCAAAATTCAATTTGCAGCTTATTGCTATTTATTATAAAACATAGGTATGTATTTTCAAATCTGCACTCAATTTTCAGATTCTCTCCAGACCTGGAGTCTTCTAGAGATATTAGCCGCTGATATAATAATTATTGGCATTTACCTCACTTTGGCCTTAAAGTTATTGCCGGCGTTTATGAAGAATCGACAGCCATACAAACTAACCAAGTTGTTGATATGTTATAATGCTTTTCAAGTTGTTTATTCAAGTTATCTTGTCTTTATAGTAAGTACATAATAGTGAATTTATTCTTAAACCAGCGACGCGTCCCAGCTTTGCCTGGATAGGATCTATTAATGTACATTATTTAAATTCATTATAATTGAAGACGATTTAACTTATCAACTTCCATTTTTCAAAAAAAAAAATGAAATTATTCGGATAAAAAACCTAGATTCGTTTTAGCATTGCTTTTTATCTGTTCGTAACGTTTCATCACAATCGGTTAAGCCATCCTGAAGATCAGCTCGGACGGACAGGCAGACTGACAGACAAAAATGGTAATTTGTATCTTTATGGCACGCAAATAACCCCGTAAAGGTAATAAGACAGGTATTTGTGTATTACAAACAGACATTTCAATTTTATTTATTTATGTTAATATATGGATTAAAATTCGACAAACTTCATATTTAAAAGTTTGTTGGCGAAGCTTATGTACCTAATTACTTTAAAATACACAAGTAACTATTAGATTATTTTATCTACAATACTTATCAACTACTTGCACGGATAATACATTTATGGAATTTGAATGATATATAACTTTCTAATTAATTTGCGGGTACGATACACGCCCCTCCTACCGCAAGTTAATTGTACTATGCATATAACCTTCGCGTAACCTTTGCTTGCACTTAGCAAGCAATACGTTGACAAAGTTTTTACGCAACGTAATGAACGATGTGCCAGCGCATAAAATACGAACTGATGAACAAATACTAACTTTTATATATTAGATCTATATTTATAATACGACGCTACTTCAACTATAACATCAACGTAAAAAAATAATTTACTTCGTAAAATATCACTTTTTTAAATATATTGTCATTCTGAAGTTTATAGTTTCCTTGATCGAAGAAGAAACAGCAAAAGGAGCTCCATAGGTCTATAGGTAATCTTTTTTGACGTGTTTTTAATGTTAAAATATAAAACTTTAATAGACCCATCGATAACTAAAGCATGTTTTATGATGCACTCAAAAAAGATCCTAACATTTGGAGCTCATCATTACATAGCTAACCAGAGTGGACCAGCCTCTACAAGCAGGATCTGTTGACGAGAAGGGAAGTGGACGAACCAATATGGGACACCGTCGAAAGCAAAGACCTTTAGACGAGCATTGTATACTCAGGTCTGTCACGCACTGAAAGGAAATAAAACGAATGATCTTTATTTAATATAGATTATTTCATAATACTTATTGAAAGTCATTTCTTTATTTACCACTAAAAACAGGCATGTAAACTAGAACAAACAAGGTAGATCACGCATGTAAACTACTTTGGGACTACATTTCTCTCCTAATGAACTTACTATGGAGTCTCAAATGGATTCATACTACTAATAGTTAAGATATAGAAAACTTTCTGACTACTGTTTCCATATAATGTATGTAGTGGGCTCGTGTTAAACAAATATTCGGGGTGTTGGTGGGTCCTACTGCAAGATGCAACTATTAGAAAAGCCAAAAAGATAACATGGCCCCCATAAATTGCAATATACCATCTCCTATATGCTTAATATAAAATACACTGGAAACGGGGAACAATATCAATGATACACTTCATAAAATGCTGGTCCATTTGACACAGCTGCAGCGTGGCTCTACCACGTATTAAAATTTACCAGAGTATTTGACAGGTCTACCACTGCTGGACATGGAGCTATCCTACTGAGGTAGGATTCACCTGCATCTATATACATGTTTCATTCATTATATCCTATCAAAAGCCCACTGCTGATCAAAGGCCTCATAGTGATATAAGATAAATATAGTGTCCACATTTGGCTGACGGATTGACAACCGTAGTTTTTATTATCATTTTGTGCTGATAACAGATCTATTTCTATAAAGCGGTCTTGGTGCGACCCGAAAGGTTCACACGACTAACTTTCAAGTAGAAAGAATAAAAAAATATCATATGTAATATACCATAGTAAATGGTAAAATAGTAGGCGTTAGATATTTGTGAATGACAATCAGTTAAAATAATGCATTACTACGAATTCTGAATTTTAAAGATACAAAGGACAAAATGTTTGAAATTTATTTTAATTAATTTTTCTTCAACATTCGCCTATATTACTTATTCTAAACCTTGTCTGCAAATTTAGTCGCATATTGCAAAATAAACCTATGAAATCATTATGTAGTTTTATTTATTACAATTACAATTTTATATATTTCAGTATACGCGGTATATAATAAAACATGGTATATTCCCTACGAGATGTCCCCAAGGAGAGCCTTTAAAGGCGGTAAGCTATTAATATTAAAGTGGATTCAATTAGTACTTATAGTACTTTTAATTTTTAATTGAATATTGATTTATTTTCAGGTGATAAAAGACATCTTCCCATACTTTCTTGCAAAACATGTAGATCTTTTGGATACCGTGTTCTTCGTTTTAAGGAAGAAGGAAAACCAAGTAACATTTCTTCATGTTTATCACCATAGTGTGATGGTAACATGGGCTTGGCTTTACTATGCATATAAGCCATCGGACCATTTCGTAGTTGTTGGTTTGATTAACAGTTTTGTTCATGTAGTAATGTACGCATATTATGGATTGTCGTCGCAGGGTCCACGATTTGCTAAATTTATTTGGTGGAAAAAACATTTGACGAAAATACAACTTGTAAGTACTTACCTTCTACTTCTCTTCTATATCATAGCAGTCATCAGATTTGCCGTATACTTGCTAGGTGCTGTCTTCGATAAATAATGTTTCTTTTTTGTATGTGTTAGTTCATTGAAGTCAGCTTTTACTTTTTGTTGAATTTATTTTTTATTTATTTGACCCCTTTTTGAGTAGATTAAGGAATACCACAATCTTAAAATTGTCTTCACAGTTACATTTCATAGGATCCCGTCTAAAGTATAAACTAATAAAGAATCATCAAATTGTGCAATCTCTATTTGCCTTACTGTATTATATTATGTATTATTAATACAATAAAAACGGTGCATGATTCATCATCACACGTCATTAGAGTCAAATTCAAACTTCCATTTAATTTGAAATTTGAATTCATTACAGTCCATCACAAGTCTACAGCTTAACATACGTTCAAGATGCTGCTGCAATCTCCTAATTTGTTTTATTCTGTCGCTTCTTACGACACCCGCCCCACGGGACAATATCAGGTAGTGAGGTTACACCGCCACTTCACAATTTGATATTTTGATTTGATCTTTTGATATTTACTCATTAAGAAATTACACTGACTGCTTTATTTAAATGTGTTGTTTTTAAAAGAACATCGACAATTGAACTACAATATATTCAATCGATATATATATATATATATATATATATATATATATATATATATATATATATATATATTAAGGCTAAATAAAAAGTAGTCAAAAAGGCAAAGTGGATAATACATAGTACTTCATCATCACTACAGCCCTTCACAAGTCCACTGCTGAACATAGGCCTCCCCGAAGGAATGTCACATAGCAAATTCCTGAGCTACCTGCATTCATCGACTTCCTGCATGTCTTAGCAGGTTGCCAGCCACTCCAGAACCTTTTTTCTCCGTCGGTTGTCAGTTCTTCGTTAGGCTATGTCGGTCACTCTGGTTCTACTGCGGATATCCTCATTTCTAAATTTATCACGCAGAGAAACCCCGAGCATACCTCTCTTCATAACTCGCTGAGCAACCTTGAGCGTCCTCATTCATACGGCCAGGAGTGAAGAACCACGTCTCAGATCCATAAGTCATCATTGTCAACACGCACTGGTTGTGCAATCTCAATTTCACGTTTTGATGTATACCTGACGAGAAGATATATCGTAATTTCCCGAACGCTATCCAGCCGAGTTCAATCCTTCGATTGACCTCTCGGTTAAAGTAGAACTTACCTAGTCGGACTATTTGTCCCAGGTAAATATACTCGTCAACAACTTTGAGCTTAGTGCTCCCAACAATTATCGGCATCACCTATGCCACGGACATTACACATGACCTTTGTTCTGTCCATGTTCATCTTAAGACCTATGCATTGGGAGATACTATTGGTCAATGACTATAGTGCTTAGGTCTTTCAACGATTCTGCTATAAGAACTATTCGTCGGCAAATCGAAGGTAAGTGATGTATTCGCCATTAATGTTACTAGCGTATCCTTCTCAGTTAATAACAGTCCATTCGACGGTGATAAGTTCACTGTTGGTATATCAAAGTGCTGAAGTGTTTGTACAGTAGAGCTACGATGGCTATACGAATACAGAACTACCGAAACCTATCCAACTGCAGAGAGATGTAAGACAGGGTTACGTTATATCCCCGAAACTCTTCATCGCTGCATTGGAAGACGTTTTCAAGCTACCAGACTGGAAAGGTGTATTATTACACCACCTACAACGTGTCTGAGGTCCCCGCACGGCCGCACAACTTGTACATGTACGACACCAAGCCTCGACATCGTCACGATAATGGACCCAGTAAAACTGTTCTCGGACTTTCAGCAGAGTTCGTTTAACTCCCAGATGGACTCTTGAACGACCATTACGGCACAGCTGTAGAACATTCGGCACTTTAGCCTTAGGGACAACCATTTGAAAACGACAGCTGTCTCCTCGACCACTGTCCCATTTACGGCACAGGACTCCATCCTGAATCAGCAACCCGTCCCACTGGGCCCAATAGCCTCTAGTGGTCGAACTCATCGCTGAGACGTCGCTCCACTTAGGCTTGGTAGCACGGGCCTTCATCCATTCCAGAATCGGCCTGATGTCCGGATCTTCCGGCTGTGCATGTCGTAGGCTGTCCTTCCACTCGTTGCTGAGGTGGTCTGTCCTGAGCATCCTCACGGATACCACTTCCTTACACTTTTGCCTAGTACAATGTTTCCAATCTTCAGGACAAGGTCTTCTTGACAATGCATCTGCGTTGCCATGAGATTTCCCGCTGCTATGTCTGATAGTAAAGTCGTGTCGCGGCTGCTGCTGGGCGGTGATGTTAGCCGCACTTCCCTTTTGAGATCGTTCACCTTCCCTTTCTAGGGTTCGCTTAGGGCAGCTGGATCGAAGATGGCCCCTTTCCCCACAGCAATAGCACCTAGGGCTGTATCCTTTCTTGTGGTCGCGAACTGCTGTAACCTCCCTAGCGTGAGGGGAATGATGTTGCTGCCACCGCCAGGCAGTGCCGTTACCTGCACTACCCTCTCGAGTTAGTTCAGTTCGCTTACCCTCTTCAGTTCGCTTAGGGCAGCTGGATCGTAGATGGCCTTTTTCCCCACAGCCATAGCACCTAGGGCTGAATCCTTTATTGCGGTCGCGAACTGTAGCTGCTGCGATCTCCCTGACGCGATGGGAACGATGATCCTGCCGCACGGCTTCCACCTCCAGTGCATGGGCCAAGGCCTCCTTAAGTGTCTCGTGGTGCCCGAGCCTTACAGTAGCTCTGACTTCCAGGTCGCGGATGCCGTCGATGAATGTCTGCACCAGGTTCCCTTCAATGAGCGCAGGTACAGACCGGTATGCTTTTCGCACCAGCTTCTCCACGTCTAGAGCCCACTGCTGCAGGTTTTCGTTGATGCGCTGCACGCGATTTTTAAGCTGCGCACGAAAGACGTGTTCCAGGTGAGCGTCGCCATATCTCGCCTCTAATGCCTCTAGGAGTTGCTCATAAGTCACTTCCTTACCGAGAGCTTCCAGAACTGTTAAGGCCTGGTCGCGCAGGCCTAGTGTGAGAGCAGTCATGGTCTGACTTTTATTCCAGCCGTTCGCCTTCATAACAGCCTCGAACTGGATTTTGTAGGCTGACCAGGAAGAAGTCCCGTCGAACGGTGGCACTTTGAACCTACGTAGCGAAGGTGTAGTAGCTACTACGGGAGCTGTAGTTCCATCACCCAGTTTGAGGTCGTCCAGCGTTTTCTTCACGTCAGCCACCACGTAATCAACCCCATTGTTCACTTGGTCGATTTGGGTTTTAGCTTCCTTGATTTGGGTTTCAGCTTCCGACAGGCGGTTGTCATGTTGAACAACCCTATCCTTCACCTCCTTTATCTCTTTCCCAAAGGTAGCATGAAGGTCCTTAATGAGGAGCATCTGCACTTCCGACCGACGAGCCTGATCCACCTGCTGATCTTCCAACCGACGGGCCTTTTCCTCCTGTCGGCGGACCTGTTCCTCTTGTCGGCGGGCCTGTTCCTCTTGTCGGCGGGCCTGTTCCTCTTGTCGGCGGGCCTGTTCCTCCTGTCCGCCCCGCAGCTGCTCTTCCAACCGACGGACCTGTTCCTCCTGTCGGCGAGCCTGTTCCTCCTGTCGGCGAGCCTGCTCCTGCAGCATCACCATCAGAGCACCTAAGTCAGGTGCTGCAGATGTAGGAGCTACTGACGGGCCTGCAGCCGGCGGCTGTCCCTCCGAAGTCTGCGACGTTGCACCACCAAATCTTCTTTGGTCCGTCTCCTGCTGGCGTTGACTAAAATCGGCATGATTTTGTCCCACTTCTGACACCAATTGTTACGAGCTTGAGGTTCGTGACAATAAAAATTGCCGATAGAATTACCTAAATTAACACTTTAATTTTCTTTACACAAATTAAAACTTAAAACAATAAAAATTAATCACACTGATTCACTTTATTTCGCTCCGAAGCTTCGCTTGTCTCGCCAACTTCAACACTTTCTCGATCGCACCTTGCAACGCCTATAAATACACATTAGTACCGAATCATCCAGAACGTTCAAGTAAATACGCGCACCGATCGACAAAGCGCCGAAAGTTCGAGAGTCAGCTTCCAGAAGCTTAGTTCTTCTGTTCGATACTAGATGGCGCTAGTGCCTTCGACTTCGGCGCGTAACAGTACGAAACCTATCCAACTGCAGAGAGATGTAAGACAGGGTTACGTTATATCCCCGAAACTCTTCATCGCTGCATTGGAAGACATTTTCAAGCTACCGGACTGGAAAGGTGTATTATTACCTAAAAAAAAAACTAAAAAAAAAATCAGTTCACAATGAGGGCACACACAATATTTAAGCTTGCCAGAAATGTTAAAAAAGCCAGTGATGTCCTTAAGAATTTAGTCATCCAATGTTAAAGTATTTCAAAAGTTGAATGTATGGGCACGGTTTGGACACTAAATATTTAAAAGATTGAGATTTGTGAAATTTTGCGAATCTTAGCGAAACACGCTCGTGAGTCAAAAGCGTTCTTGTTTCGTGGCGTTTGACCTGACTCCGATTGATGTAGTGTTACAAACTCCAAAAAATATTTACCCCTAAGGGTTAAGTCGAAAACCCCTAAAATCACCTTATTTACTTGGAAATCCCTTAAAATAAGTAAAATGCTTTGTAATGTTCTTTAAAAATCAATTATTTAATATTTGAAATATTATTTCGTTTTCTTCTGATGGTTCCGACATATAAAAATCATACATTCGAATATTGAAGAACGTTTTAGATTTAATGTTATAAATGAAGCGCTACTTTGTTATAATGTGAATCGGTTCGTCAATACATTTGGTAGCATTTCATTAGATAACAAGAAATTGCAACATACAACTCGATTTTTTTACTAAAATAATTAGCTAAATTGGAAAAAATATATAAATGCCCCTAAAATACCCCTAAAAATATAAAACCCCTAAAAATCCCATCTCACTTGTTTACCCCCTAAATTTAGGCGAAAAAGCCCTAAGTTGGGAATCCTGTATGGTAATTGTAAATCAAGGTGACATATTCTAAATTATTTTTTACAAAAGCACTACTTCTTAAAAAGGCAAAGACTTGAAAAAACAAATTTGAAATATTTGCATGCGCTATTATTAAAATGGTCTCTGGTTCTCTGCACTCACCATGAACCATGAAATGCAGCAACTTTCAAACAAGTCTTAACCTTAACCTTTAGTCTTAGTCCTCTGATACTCTGTAACAACGAGTTACTTTTCCGGTCAGACTGACATTAGTGCTGCGTTCATCATCATCATCATCATTACAGCCCTTCACAAGTCCACTGCTGAACATAGGCCTCCCCCAAGGTATGCCACAAAGCACGGTCCTGAGCCACCTGCATCCATCGACTTCCTGCATGTCTTACCAGGTCTTCACTCGATCTAGTGGGGGGTCGCTCTACACTTCGTCTACCGGTACGAGGCTGCCACTCGAGAACCTTTTTTCCCCAACGGTTGTCGGTTCTTCGAGCTATATGGCCGGCCCATTGCCACTTCAGCTTACCAATCCGTTGGGCTATGTCGGTCACTCTGGTTCTACTGCGGATATCCTCATTTCTAAGTTTATCACGCAGAGCGACTCCGAGCATAGCCCTCTCCATAGCTCGCTGAGCGACCTTGAGCGTCCTCATACGGCCAGCAGTGAAGGACCACGTCTCAGTTCCATATTTATCACTGGCAACACGCACTGGTTGTACAACTTAGTTTTTAGGTTTTGAGGTATACCTGATGATATGCGTTCATGATATTATTATAATTAAAATTATCAGTTTAAAAAAATATTTCTTTCTACAGGTACTTTCCCATTTCTCTAAATCATTAACGCAAAGTTGGAACTATTCCTTTAGTTATAAAGTAACATCCTGTATAGTGATTAGTAGTCCGCTGTACTATTCCAATATCTGTTGGTGGATTTCTTTTGTCCTGGAAATAATAATAATAACATTTAAATATGTATGTTCCGACGATGTGTAATTTTAGCAATCATTAAATAAATCATCATCATCATTATAGTCCATCACAAATTACTGCTGAACATGGGCCTGCCAAAAGGAGTACACCAAACACAGTACTGAGCTTCCTGCATCCATTCAGTTTGTGCAAGTCGTCATTCTTCGTTTACTAGGCATATGGATCTGCTCTGCAGGCCGTATAAGGAAGCTCAAGGTCACTGTTACACACGGCGAGCTGTTAGGAGCGCTGTGCTAGGTGTTTCTGGACGTGGTAACATTCATAAATAAGATATCTGCAGTAGAACAAGGATAACCAAAATAACCCAACGGATCGGAGGCTGAAGTGACGCTGGATCGGTCATATAGCTCGAAGAACTGATAACCAATGGGGAAGAAAGGTTTTCAAAGGGCAGACTCGTACTGGTAAGCGAAGTGTAAGTTGCCTCCAGTAGATCAAATAAATTAGTACTTTAAAATACAATTAACACTATCTACGAGTATATGCAATACCTACAGAGAGTTGTTACATTCTATTTCACCTCCGATCTTACCGCGCCTCAGCGAACTCTTTACACTATTGTATAAATTGCCGTATTACAAATGGCTGGATCTGCGTAGATTAGATAGATTTCATAGCCGATAATGAAGCAAACAAGTAACCTTGAAAAGATTCTCTTTTTCATTTTAAAGATATTAACATCATAATAAATAATCTTACATGAACATTAAATTTCAGATCCAGTTTATTTTAGTAGTCTTCGATTTGCACCACCAGCAAAAGTTAACGCCATGTCCGATTCCTGCATTCTTCCACTACTTCTGTTTGTTTAGCATATGCTCATTCTTTGTTCTCTTCATGGAATTTTACCTCAAGAGCTATAAAAAACAGTCGAAAAACATCCTGAAAATTAAAACCAACTGTAAAGATAAAGAACATAACATTGTTGGAATTGATATAAAAATAAATTAAATACATAATGTGTTAAGAATTGTATGGCTTAATATTTTGTATGGGGTTTTTTTTACAAAAATAAAGTTACAAAAGAACTTACAGTTCACCTGATAACTCTATACTCGTATACCCTTCAGACCACACAACGAAATAAAAAGGTGGTGGTCCCTACCCAAACAGACTTCAAGGTATAAAACGATTTCTACCACCCGTAGTAGTTCAGAAGCCAAGCGCTGCGAGTGATCCGATTACAATATCCATTTTCACCAGTGAATTTGTTAATTGTAATTTTAAGTGAAACAACATGTTCATTTAAATTTAAGTTATAAATAAACAAAATAAATGATTGCTAATTTACTACTTGATTGGCGAAGCGGGAGAACATTTTAAGAAGTGGATATCTGATAAATTAAAAAATTATAAACTATAAACATGTTGTATAATATGAGAGAATTGTGGAAACTGGTAACTAGTGTCATTTGCAAACTACAAAATAAACTTTTAAAAATGTTAATATCGAATATTGCTTTTCATTTTCAAAGGCTTAGAGGCAGGTTTCAATTTGTGAGTTATTCTTTCGTAAAACGTGGTGGAACCACGCTGCAGTTATTTTATAGTAGTAGCATGAATAGGAGTATGGCTTGACTGAGAGGGAGCACGCTCTCACAGGATACTAGCGTAATATAGCAGCTTGATGCTGCTGTGATTTGTAAAGTGAGTATTGAGACTCGGAAACCCTTTTTTCATTTTATTCCTTGGGTTTGACAAACGAGGTTTTGACTCCCGCAAACTCACTTAAAACCTGTAAGGTACTTCCCGTTGACCTAGCATCATTAAATTTTAAAATCATCGGCTTTTAGGAATCCTTTAAATTACACGAACAAGAACAACGAAACAAGGAACTGTTAATACCCTCCTCATTCTAGAAGCCCATCTGGGTACATAGCACGATCTTACCTATTTCTCCCGCTAACTAATATATATATATATATATATATATATATATATATATATATATATATATATATATATATATATATATCTTTATGAGAAATACTAAAACAACTGAAATTATCAGTACTAGTGGTAATACTATCATGTCATCATCATTCTCTAGCCCATTTCCCATTATCTGGGGTCGGCGCAGTAAACCTTCTTGTTCCATTCCTCTCTATCAGCCGTCATTTCCATACTTACTCCTTTCATTCTCATATCACTCTTCACACAATCGATCCATCTTTTATTCGGCCTTCCTCTGCCCGTGTGTCCCTCCACATTCATATTCAACACTCGTTTTGTGACATGACTCTCATCCCTCCGCATCGCATGCCCAAACCATGCCAATCTGCTTCCTCTCACCTTTTCTACCACTGGCGCTACTTTCAGGCTTCTTCTTATATACTCATTCCTTATCTTATCCATCCTTGTCACACCACACATCCATCGTAACATTCTCATTTCATTCGCATGCAATCTATTTTCATCCTTCTTGACGGCCCAGCATTCACTTCCATACATGACGACAGGTCGGATGATCGATTTGTAAATTTTCCCCTTCAGCCTTATTGGCATTCGGGGATCGCACGTTGTGGCTGTGACCTGTCGCCATTTCATCCACCCTGCGTTAATCCTATGCTGCACAGCTCTATCTCGTAATACTAATTAAGTAAATATGAATCTATTAGTATTTATTAGTTAAAGATTTTTTTTAATAAAACTGAAGTATTCAACGAACTAACAATCTATTTGACGGTAATAAGTAGCTACTACAACCTATGGACACTTGCAGCTAACCTCAAGCAAAGAAGGTCGTCATAACCTCTACGGACTGAGATGGAATCCCTTATAGCCTTTAATTATACCGGTACTAGGTAAGAGGATGATACCTGCTAAGACGATCTCCCAGACATAAATGGGGTCCTACCAATTAGTACATACATAAATATCAAAAATTGTTGTTACAAATTCGCTGAAAGAAACTTCACCTAAAAATGATATGAGTGTTATGATGTGTATATAGATTAAGTATTAATATAACTTAAACCAAACTGCGATAGGAAAAGTGTACTAAAAAGGTATAGGTAAGAGAACTAATTTATTGTAAAAAGTTGTGAGCTGTAATAAATGAAATTTTGCAATTTTGCTACCTACTTCATTCCAATAATAAAACAAGCTTCAATATGTAATTTTATTAATAAGTTTTTACGAATGCGTTGTTTTAGCATTTGTCTTAAAGTAGCTCTATGTTACTGTTACACCCTTTTAAAGTCCACTACAGAACATAGGCCTCCCCCATAAATTGCTCCATTGAGGGATCGCAAACACAGTTTTACTATTTAAGTCGTTATTAAGAAGCATCCCATCTCCTGATATATTTTTCTCCGTCGCTTCTTATGACACCCATGGAACGGACGGAGGGCCAGAAAAACGTTTTACCTCAAAGTATTCGCTGCATATAGTTAAATATTTTATTCTGAGAACCATTCTCCTCTATCCTATACTATTAAACGAGCAATTCTTGTATCTATATATGTATATATGTATTTATATATATATATATATATATATATATATATATATATATATATATATATATATATATAATCGGGATCTCGGAAACGGCTCCAACGATTTTCATAAAATTTAGTGTCTAGGGAGTTTCGGAGATAATAAATCGATCTAGCTAGGATTTATTTTTAGAAAATGTCTTGGTAATGAAAAACTGCTACAATATCGTTAGAATAAGAAGGTAAAGGGGAATGCCCAGTCTTCATAGACACTTCGGCCATGAGTGCCCACATATAAAAGCATATAGATATGATAATATGCAATTAAAACAATGAAATGGTAAAGGAATTGCTTTAAAAAAAGTCGGGGTTTTGAAAATATTTGAAGTTTTTATTTTCACAAATGCAGTTTTTTTAACAACTATTTGTATCGAATTTATCGCGTTTTATTTCTTTGATTTTTAATTCCAGACATTTCGGGTGCTTTCCAGCACCCATGGTTACGGCAGACTGAGGTGACCGACGTCCCAATGTCAGTGTTAACCCGGAGTACCTTCAGATTTTTAATTTTTATTTATTGTCCGATCTACAGAATGAACTTACTGTGTCTAGAAGTCTTGCAGTGGTATGCTTGGGTTTTTAATTTCATTAATTCCAGGGTCCTAAGCAGGTGGTAGTACCAAGCCTCCTTCCTAAAAAAGAATTTATATATTAGATATTATATAGAATTTATATAATAAAATACACTTTACGACTAATAGTGATGACTTGCAATTCTAGCCCTAAGTAAAGATCAGCTAGGGCTTAACTTTATTCCTTCCATAATGCTGCTCCTCTGGTTATTACAGAGTTCTATCCGGTAGCAACCATTAAATCTTATATGCTCACCATAATAGTAGCGAGCTTGCTTTAATTGGTATGTGACACAAGCAATGAATATTAAGTCGCTGTAAGTTAAAACAGGAAATTCCCTAACATTTTAAAGTCTACATTTATATTTCTAAAGTCTGCCTGCCCTAGCTCTATTTAGATTGTTTTCCCTAGCATACTCAGAAAAATCATTATTTGTCTCCATATTTTGATGAACTATTTCAAGTATTTGAGCCGCATCATCCCTGTCCCTTATTTTTGTGTGGAATTTATTAACTATAGCAGAAGCCACAGCAGTCTATCATCAAATGTGTAGAAGCCCTGTTAAAGTAATTTTGATGAAATATTTTAAATTCAGTTTTAAAAATGCCATTCACCACCTCTACTACCCATATCGACACATAGTCACGGCTCTGGATTTATTAGCATATCTTGTCATTAACTGAGATTCACCATCTGCTGGAGACATTTCTGCGACCCTTAGACATCCACATCTATCCTCAATTACAAATCAAAATGCAGATGCGTTGTCACCCGTGAGGACTAAGGTAATTTTCTCGTTTCCAGTAAAAAGGGTCTCCGGTTCTCTACACTCACTATACAAAACACAGCAGCATTAAGCTACTATTTCAAGCTGGTATTCTGTGAGAGGGTGCTCCTTCCCCGGTCGAGCCGACCCATTCATGCTACAACTATACTTCTAATATAACTGCAGCATGGCTCTACCAAGTATAACACACATACATAGTACTTGTCACTATGTATGTTTGTTATCGCAAAATGTAGTTAATCACAAAAGAGACATACTTGCAATGCTGATGGAACTGTTACAACCTGGTAAAAAACATTGTGCTTTTATATAATTAGTTAGCAGTACACTGTGTGATGTATGATCTAAGCTTTGTTGTTCTGGGTGCAATACATTACTCACTTCAGATTGCAACGAGGACGGACTAGATGAATCAGATGGTTCCCGTTCTGCAGTTGAACATGATGCTGTTCTATCAGTTCATTGCCAGCAATTATGATATACACGGCATGACAACTGAAATAATGTAAAATACAAAAAATGTAGTCAAAGTGAAAAAATAAAAATAAAATAGATTTATTTCAAACTCAAATATAAATAAAATATTTATCAAGTTAAATGTTACCGCACAAGGACGGATTTAATGCCCTATATTATTTAATAATTAAGGCCTGACAGACTACCAGCAGTCCAAAAACAATGAAAAATCAACTGTCTCCTTTCTTGGTAGTTGATAAAACTGGTCAATCTCATAAATAAGCTAGTATGTTTGTCAGATATAGCTAGGGCAGATGTGAAAAAATAAAACAAGTTCTTGAGTTGATATACAATCAGTGTAAAAACATGTATAATTATCAGATATATGGATCACATTTAATAAATTGAAATGTTAAACATGTTAAACACTTACCTCACGTACCGCAAATAGTTCCTCACGTGGAAAATCGAAGACAAACAATGTGTGTGATCTTATTCTCATAAGTGTCAGTGCCACAGCTGATGTATAGATGTTCAAGACGAACTATTGGTGCATTTTGCGAGTGCCACACTACACGTTCACTGTACTCGAAACTTGTACCTAATAAAGAAGCTACAATTATTATATTGATATTATTCAAGTAAACTCAGTTATAAAGCATTTCTTAGAGGAAGACATACCACATCGTGATATGTACCAACTATTTACCTGCTGTGTTCGAACCAATTGTTGAGAGATCAACAATTGCATTTTACTTTTACAACAAAACAATAACACGTAATTTAATTCTTGTGACATAACAGTGACAGCGGCCTACCTGTCGGATACGATGTTGCCACTTAACGGTCATAAAATCTATGGAATGATATCGATTTTTATTCGATTAATAATATCATAAAAAGAATAATCTTTGACGCGTTTTAAGTTCTGCACGCTTTTTAAAATATAATTTCCTTTATTTATTGAAACTCTATTTCAAATGTATTTTTAAGAACAGTTAGCTTGTGCTGTATTGTTTTGTTATGCTTTAGAGAATTCGTGGTAAATCAGCTGGAAATTAACTTCTTGAATTATCATAACATGATTCCATTTTAAATGTTATGTTAAAAACAGATAAGAATAACAGTTAACTTGTGCAGTAGCATTTTGTTATACTCTAAAGAATTCTTGGTAAATCAGCTAGTAATTCGCTTGTTTAATTATCATAACTATAAATGTGAAGGTTGTCAATGAATTAAACCGAGCCTATAACAACGGTTGTTTTAGTTTTTAACGGTTGACTGCCGCTTTTGATGACTTGAAATTAATAAAAACCTATTTTGCGCAATAAGTTTTTTCTCTTTGGTAATGAATAAACCACAGAAACCCCTTAATGTATAATAGTCCTTTTTTTGATACAAGTAGCACATTTTAAGAAACCGCAAAAACAACTTTGTTATTTATACAAACACTATGAAAAACAAAATAATTTGTTGCTGGCGATAATGATAGTGGTATTTTGACTCGATTTAAAATATATGCTTGTTACTACTGAACTCTTCATGGGCCTGCGAGTCCGACTCGCAGTGAACCACTTTTTTTCAACATTTAGTTTTATTCTAATAAATAGTTTTTTCGTTTAAGCGGAGCTCTTTTACTTTAGGTTTATTACCTCTTTATCTATAATAATCAATCTGAGTAAGTAAAGTGTGTAAATACGATTCTTAAATTGTAAAAATTATAATTGGATTTGAACATCTTAGGTAGGTATTTAGTTTTATTTATTTAGAAAATATTAATCTCACAATTATTTATTGTAATAATATAATTTATCACACAGCTAACGCCCTCATTAGCAATCTAATGGTGAAAGAATTTTCAAAATCGGTCTAGTAATTTTTGAGATTAGCCAAAAAACGTATTGTTGTGTGAATAAGTCAACTAGCGCCATCTAGTATCAGGAAAGAGAGCGAGGGGAGCTCTGCAGAGAATGACATCACACTCTCAACCGACAGCGCCATCCGAAGAACTAAGTTTCTAGAAAATCTATACTCGCAAACTCGTCCCTTTGCGCGCATTTACCTGAAGATTCGGGATGTTTCTCTGCTAATTTAAATAAATAGGCGCTGCAAGATGCGATCGGGACAGAGTTGAACTCAGCGACACAAGCGAAGCTTCGGAGCGGAATTAAGTGAATTAGTGTGTTTAATTATTAGTGTTTTTAGTTTTAATTTGTGTAAAGTAAATTAAAGTGTTAATTTAGGTAATTTTATCGGCAATTTTTATTGTCACGAACCTCAAGCTCGTAACAGTATTCATTGAAAGTGGCGCCCTCTATAATAAAATTAACCCTATATTAGATATCTAAAATTATACATAACAATCTAGTGGTGAAAGAATTCTTAAAGTTGGTCAAGTACTTTACGAGTTAAGCGAATAAAATATTCTTTGATAGTAGCTCCCTCAATAATAAAATGCATCCTACGTTTTAAGCACCATAGCAAAAAACGATTCAACATAGCCTAATCCGCACACACAGTAAAAACATAACCATCCTTTTTCGTCTGTAGTCGGTAAACATTTGGTTAATAACGGTTGCGTATCGACTGCTTTGGATAAATATCCATTGTCAACGGTTATTTTAAACCTATATCATAACATCGTGATAATTATCGAAAGATCATATAAGCATTGTAATAATGATACCATAAGTAATCGATCGAAAAGGGGAATCGATTTTTTAATGATTTTTGTGATTGGCAACATTTTTTATTTTATTCACAGACTAATGAATTACGTATTTACCTAATTTTATTTTTATCTTTTCGGTACTTTTAATTTGTGCAAAAATATTCCCATTGTTTTAGGATAAATGAATACCGCGATTAATAACCATAAATAAAGATATATTTTTTTAACAAATGCACATTGTTGGGCGTTCCATGGCCTAATATGGGCATCCCCCTTTTGACGAGTTGTTAGTGATTATAAATAGCTGAATTGGTACAATGGTCGGTCACAGAATCTTAAAACCCCGGTTCGAGCCCAGACCGACCGACCGACTTTTTTATTTTATTTTTTCATGTTCCTTTCTTTTTTGAGAAAATCTATTTTTTTCGAGCTCTTGTTTAGTATTTTTTAAAAACACGAAAATTTAAATTAAAATAATTGCACTCATGATTTTTTATTCAAATAACCAGTTCCGTTTTTTCTGTTATGTCGCTAAGATCAAAAAATATTATTTATATTTCATCAGTACGTAATTTGTATCTAAATATAATTTCCAAAACACACGAATTAAAAAAAATCGAGCGAAAAATACCGAGCAAAGCTCGGTCAACCAGGTACTTTATTATTTTCGACCGGTTTTGTCGAACATCAATATTTTGTAAGAAGCTACTACTGCATCCACTTAATATCAGATGTCTGTGTGCTCTTTTGTCACCCTACTTCACATTCTTATCTATTTACCTCTTCACACTTACTTTAAAATTTATAATAAAATATTACTAATTTGAATGAGGCTGCATGCAAGTCGTACCTTCGTATATTTATGACATTTTGATAAGATATTATCGATAATATCTATCTATATAAAAATGAGGTTTTTAATTAGTGGTAATTCACGTACTAGTAATTTTTTTTAATTTCATTTCATTCAGATGATTATTATAATAAAATGTGATAAATTGTTTGTACCTGCTCTAAAAAAGACAGCTAAAGACACAAACTAAAGAGACAGCTAAACATTTTAATCATACCTAGGGGTAAAATTTATAATATATATGTAGTAATGTAGGATTTCTTTCTGAGGTGAGTTATATTTAATTACTAAGCACATAGTCATAATTACATTACGTCTATTAAACACTCATTCTTACTGACTTACCTTAAAACCTGGAATTTAGCAAATACAAGTGGAATTTGTTTTGTTCGCGAATGAGACCAGGCTGATACAGGCTGCTAGCGTGTACGTGGATAGTCGACTAACGTGTTGCAATGCTAGTTGTCATCTTATACATATATCATACGGAATGTGTTAATTATACCGTAAGTCGTTTCACGTTCCTTGTGGATTTATTATCATGTATGTATCATAAATTGCAAAGGCGTAAATACCAATACACCGGTATACTTGTACGTTCATGTTCATTCAGTAACATTGTTCGATCTGAAATGGCCGTTTTCTTGGGTTCTGTGGCCTCAACAAAAAACAAATTATTTCAATATCTTTATTCTAAGTCTCTAGTGTAATTTAGCCTTAATTTAATTCGGCATTTAGTTTAGAAGTAATATAATATAACTTTAAGTACTAAACTATATTGTTAATTATTATAAACAAATTTTGTGCAAACTCTATCAAACTAAACTAAACATAATATATTATAATATAATTTTTGAAATGTGAAGGAGAAAAAAAATCTAACTCTCATTTTTTTTCTCTTTATTTGGTTTACAAAACTGAACACAATTACAACATTGTTAACAGTGTGTTATTTTCAGATTTGTAGACTAAATAAAGAGAAAAAAAATTACCTCATGCAATCGTTAAACTATTCAACACTAGTCTCTGATCGTGGCTACATAAGCCCGCAAGAATGCCCAACCATACCTACATCATTCCGACAGTTGTTTAAGTCAAGTCCCGCATCTCCTTCTGAGGCAAAATTAGGGACCAGCGTGCCTTGGGACTGACAGAACAGTTACACACAGTAGCTCGTAAATTCTGGGTTATGAGTATATTTCGATGAAGCTGTAAAGGCTGCAGGGCCAATAACATCCACTCTATCTAAAAACAACCATTTATTTGTTACTAACAATTTAATAAAACTTATAGCAACCCCCAACTTGGGGTTCTTCCAGCACTCCAGAGTGTGATGACTGAAAGAACCTCACAGTTCCTTAACCTTGCTAGCGAGGGTATGACAAGGCATCAGGCAATCCGTCCCGCGTTCCACGGCCCTTCTGAGCCGCGTTTACGGCTGTTTTAGTGAGTCATTACGAATCATCTCGCAAGCAGACTCAACGACCCTCAGCCTCCCGAACAAGCCGATTTCCGAAAACGATTTAGCACCATAGACCAAATACATACCCTTCGGAAATTTGTATAGAACATCGAAGAGTACAATCTGCCACTTTGCCTTGCATATGTGGACTGTAAGAAATCCCTTGTTTCCGTCAAAATTTGAGCGGTACTACAGTCCCTTCAGCGGTATCAAGTTGCCTGTTGGTATATCGAAATGCAGAAGTGTTTGTAGAGTAGGGCTACGATGGCTATCCGAGTACAGACCCAGATAACGAAATCTATCCAACTGCAGAGAGGTGTAAGCCAGAGTAACGTAATATCCCTGTATCTCTTTTTTTGTGAAAAAGTGACTTTCAACAAGTGATATTTATAATCTATATTGAATAAAAATTTCTGTTTCTGTACTATTATTAATAGAATACCTTAGAAATTATGATTTACAATAATAAATAGAGATAGACATATAGATAATTCTTTATTGTACGCTAAATCAATACATAAACGAAAGAAATAAAAATAGTCACACAATGGGCGGTCTTATCGCTAAAAGCGATTTCTTGTAGACAACCTTTGGATGAACAGGATCGCAAAAAGCAGTAAATTGTGTGGTTTGCTGATGCAGAAACAATATTAAATATATCCGTATTTATAAATATTGTTTCTGCCGGAAAAAAGAAAAAAAAAGGAAAATAAAGAAATAAATAAAATAAAGGAGCCGTGGTAGCTCAGATGGTTAATGCTCGCTGTAAATATAACAGAACGCGAGTAACCCGGGTTCGATCGATAAATTGTTAACTGCAATTTTAAGTGCTGATTTACCACATGCTCGGCGGTGAAGGAAAACATCGTGAGGAAACCTGCATGTCTGGGGAATAAGAGAAAAAAATTTATTTCGAAGACATGTGAAGTTCGCCAACACGCATTGGGGCAGCGCGGCGGACACTTTCTTGCCCTAAAAACCCTCTCATAATTGAGGGGAGGCCTGTGCCCAGCAGTGGGACGTATATAGGCTGTAACTTTACTTTTTATATCCGTATTATAAACACATAAATAAATAACAAATAAATACAAAAAACAATACGAATGTATACATATTAGAACTCAACAGTAGTGATCGTATACAAGTTTCTGAAAAACAGGTAAAGACTGAACGCGTCTCACTGACCGAGGTAGAGCATTCCATAGACGGACTGCGTGGATAGTAAACGACCTGTCCAAAAATTTGCCATTATATGTTGGCATTTTTAATGTAACATTTTCTGATGATCTCCAAACTTTCGAATGGGAACACTGAAGGAATTCAAAACGATCCTTACGATAAGAAGGATATGAGCATTCCGGCGAAGACGGATAGGAAGCCAATGAGCTTATTACAGAAACAAGAAACAGAGTAGGCAAAGGTGCAACTCCAGAATATTAATTGTTTTTTTTTTCAGATCTAAATGATAGATATTTACCTTCTTACCTCAAAAAAGGATTTCAATATCCCTCTTCTTGTCATGATAGGGTTCTTCGATCTCCCTCTAATAACGAGATTTATATTCCTACTCATCTCACCAGGTTCTATGGTAACTCCTTTACTGTTCAGGCTGCACTTCTCTGGAATTTCTTGCCTGATGATATCAGAAAAGCGCCTAAAAATCCTCCTTTAAAATGATGGTTCGCGAGCATTTACTGAAGAATCATTAGAATTGCAATATTGTTAAATAGTCGTATTTATATGTATGTATTAACCTTGTTTTTATGTATATTTATATCCATATGTGTGTAGGTATGTATGTAAGTTTATACATGTTTATTAGCATATAAATGTATCTACATTATTAATATATGTTAATATATGTTAATGTACGAATACATGTATATACGCATTTACTTGCAATGTTATAAAATAATCTGTTTTGTTACATATAGTAATGTGTATCAATTTTAGTTTCTCTTTTTTTCTTTTCTTTTAATTGCTGCATCTACGACAAACTCACCAGTCCATGGGTTGGCTGGTAGAGAATGCCTTTAGGCATTAAGTCCGACCCTTGTATCTTTTTTTTCTAAGGAGACGCAATAAAGTTTTAAAATAAATAAAAAATAAAAGATACGTGATCATATGTGCGCAAACCAAATATGAATCTTATACAAAAGTTTTGAAGACGCTCAAGTTTATCAAGTTGCTTCTCAGTGAGATCAAGATAGCTGACATCTGCATAGTCCACAAGAGGAGAAGAAGAAATTGATCAAGCGCAATTTTAGTGGCAGTAGGTAGAAAGTTCCTTAATCCGTTCAACGATCGAGCAGCTGCACAAAGTTTACGACTAACCTCCTGTATTTGAGGACCCCATGATACGTTCCTGTCAATATTAATTCAAAGTCCTTGACTTTTTCACTAACAGGAATAAATCTTCCATTAAAACAACTTGAGGTGCTATATATATATATATATATATATATATATATATATGATGTGTGTTAGATTTTTCATTCGTATTCGAATTTCGGATGATAATTACGTGAGTCTTCAGGGGGTTAGTCTTGAAGCCATATGTTTTTGCCCAATCTGATATTTGCTCAAAGTCACTATTTATGTTGCTAATAGCTATAGCTAGTTCACTAGGAGAAACATGAATATATATTTGAAGATACTCTGCGTATAGGTGGTAGAAAGAAGTAATCTAAGTGGCTATTATAGAATTAATAAAAATTAAGAAAATTAGGAGATAATACACCACCCAGTGGGACATCAGCAATGGCATCACACCAGGAAGAAAATGTGTCATCAATGCGAATACATTGCCGGCGCCCAGACAGCTAACTTCGAAACCAATCAATCATTGTTGGAAATATGTTAAGAGAGCTAAGTATACCCAGTGAAATTTCAAAATCAACTTAATTAAAGACATTGCTAAAATCTAACAGAGAACTGGTAGTTAATTTGCCATTTTCCAATGCAGATCTAATATCTTCCGTAATATTGACTAAGGCTGTAGCAGTACTATGCCCAGGACGAAAACCGAATTGTAGGAGGATTTAGAAGGGAATAATTGTGAAGGAAAGCATTGAGCTGATTATATATCAAGCGTTCGAGAACTTTGGAGAGGAATGGCAAAATAGATATAGGACGATGTTCTGAAAAAGATGTAGGGTTGGGTTTTCTGCCAACATTATGATGTAAGCGTCTTTCCAAGTTGTTGGATAAACACCACTAGAAACCGAGGAGTTGAAGATATGGCAAAGTATTGGCATGATTATGTCAAGAATCGGAAGGATCATATTACGGCTGATGCAGTCCCGGCCAATTGCATTAGAATTCGAATAATGGATAGAATACTCTTCCTAACATCACAAGCAGAGAATTGATTTAGGATAACAGATGAATGATCAGGAGTTGGAAGCGATGAAGGAAAATTTTATGTCTTCAATTTTGTAGTTCCATTTAAGTTGGATGAGGATGAGAAGTGATGATTTAGTAAAAAAATATTTTAAATCTTTAGAGAGTACATTATTACGGGACTTTCCGACCCCCACTGATCTAAGAAAACTCCAGTCTTTAGCTGCATCACCGATTTATGCATATAGTGGCGTTGAGCATGATCATTGCAGTGATTTAAAATAGTGACATATTTTTCCCAGTTTATAGATGTAGGCTTACATTTATATTTTTGTCCTGGCTGCAGCTTTTTTATTTAAAATTGTTTTTATTTTACCAGTCGGTCATGGTGAAGGGTGATGTCTCATTTTAATTACGCGGACTGGCGCATGTTTATCATAGAAACAGGTTAAGTTAGTCGCAAATATTTCAACTTTATCGTTAATTGAGTCTGCATTTAACGTTGACCAATCATTGTTGGAAGCATCTTCGCAGAGATTTTCAACATACATACCACTGAAATTGCGTTGCAGAAGAAACTTAGACTTAATTTTAGGCGGGGAAGGCATCAGCTCAGAATAGAACACAAAGATAAGGTCAAGCAATGACGAAGTAGCATTAGGAGTTAGAGTTACAGTATATTTTTTTTTGTAATACAACCAGTTTAAAAGATATTTCTTATCATGTATTGGCAATATTATAAATATAACATAACATAACATAAACACTCACGCTTGTCACCCAGAGGGGTAGGCAGAGACTATGGACTTCCATTTGGCACGATCCTGACATACCTCTTTCGCCTCCTTTACATCCATATAATTATCTACGCATACATGCTCGTCGGTTAAGGGTACTTCTAACGTGGCCCCTTTTCAAAATATCGCCAATTTGGTCGATAAACTTTTTTCTAGGGCATCCCTTCCCGACTCGGCCGTTCACATCTGCGCTATAAATTTGCTTTGTCACTCTTTCTTCACTCATTCTTTCTACATAACCAAACCACCGAAGCATTCCTTTCTTAATCCTGGTCACAACATCATCTTGCATACCACATTTATCTCTTATCACTCAATTTTTCACCCTGTCATTCAGATTCAACCCTAGCATACTCCTTAAAGACCGCATTTCTACAGCATTTATTCTACTTTCGTGCTTCTTCTGCCACACCCAGCTTTCACTACCATACATTAAAGTAGGGACTAACACAGCATTATGAATTACCATACGTGCTTTTTTAGACACATTCTGGTTCTTCATAATAAAGTGTAGTGCCCCATTCACTCTATTCCCTGCATTTACTCGTCGTTCTATATCCCTATCATATCTACCATCCCTGCTAAATACACATCCCAAATACACAAACTCATCCACTTGTTCAATTAACTCTCCTTCTATTCTTATTTGACATACCGTTTTGCTTTCTTCTCTTTCAAAAACCATCACTTTCGTCTTACATGCGTTCACTTTCATTCCCCTTTCTTTTAATTCCCAGTTCATTAATGTAACCATCATTTGCAACTCAGCCGCCGATGACGCAAATATGACTTGATCATCGGCATACAAAAGGCATTTGACGGTTAACTCGCCCATTCTTAACCCACATTCTTCATCTTTCAAAGTTTGCAAACACTGGTCCATAAATAGGTTGAACAGCCAAGGGGAAGCTACACAGCCCTGTCTCACACCTTTTTGGATGCCAAACCAGTCCGAGTAGACCCCATTGATCCTGACACAAGCACTAGAGTCCCTATAAAGAGACCTTAATGCCGTTATCAAACCAGTGCTCAACCCATATGAGTTCGGTGTTTGTCATAACACTTTTTTTTCTTTATAACACATTCCTGTCCACTCTGTCATAAGCCTTTTCCAAGTCCATGAACGCACAAAAAACTTTCTGGTTTTTGGCCAAAAACTTCTCCGCAATCATGCGCATGGAAAAGACTTGATCTGTACACCCCATTCCCTTTCTAAAACCCGCTTGCACATCCCAAATTTTTCCATCAGTTTCTTTCATAACTCTTTTAATTAACACCTTAGCATACAGTTTACCCACAATACTAAGCAAGCTGATACCACGGTAGTTTTTGCAGTCCTGCTGTGACCCTTTTCCTTTATATATTGGTACTATAAATGCTTTACACCAGTCATCCGGTACCCGTTTTAATTCCCAACATAAATTAAACAAGGTGTACAGCAGGCCTGTCACCACTCCCTCTCCAGCCCTTAGCATCTCGAGTGATACTCTATCATATCCAGCTGCCTTACCTGCTTTCATGCTTTTCATTGCTTTCATTATTTCATCTACACTTATCTCCATACCCATTTCCACTTCTTTCGGAATTTCTAGTTCATTTAATTCAGACGACTCTTCACTCATAAACACGCTTTCAAAGTATTCCTTCCATCTGTTTAATTTCGAAACTTCATCATTCAGAATACATCCATTCTCGTCTCTTATAGCATTAATTAAAGGCTGTTTTGTATTTCCCCTGGCAGCTCCTACGAGTTTCCAGAACATTTTTATGTTAGCCCGGAAATTATCAGATATACTTCTATAATTCTTATCCGTTCTTTCTTTCTTTTTCCTTTCAACAACTTTTTTTACTCTCTTATTTAGACGTCTAAATTCTGCCTTTTTTCTTTCAATCTCATCATTCATACCAGAAGAATTACCAGCTTTGGTTGCTAGTAAATCTAACCATGCTTTCTTTTTTGATTCAACTTCCACCCGTACCTCATCATCCCACCACAATGTATTACTTTTCCTTTCATTTGTTCCCTTACTTACACCACATACTTCGGTGGCGGCATTCACCAAACCTTTCTTAATATTATCCCACACAGTATTCAAGTCTAAATCATTCATACACAACTCATTCAAACATCTAATATTTCCTCTCAGTCTACATTTATACTCCTCTTTCACATCTTCATCTTGTAACTTCTCTATTCTTATACGCTGTAACGCAGTGGTAGACACAGATGTCCGATGCCGCCAACGCTTGAAAAGACCATTAATTCGACATAAGACTAAGTAATGATCCATCCCTTCGTTGGACCCCCGGTAAACCCTTGTATCTACGACTGCGCTCCTCATTCTTTCATCCACAATTACGAAATCTATCATGCTTCTATCGTCACCTCTTTCCCAAGTATACATGAGAATCTTCTTATGACGAAAAAAAGTATTCGTCACAAAAAGATTTTTTTCCACACAAACGGTGAGGAGGTCTTCACCATTCTCATTTATACTTTCATCACCTAACGTTCCCAATATCCTTTCATAACCAGACCTCTTCACCCCAACCCTTCCATTAAAGTCTTACTTACTTACTTACTTATCGTCACGCACAATCCCTAACGGGGTAGCCAGAGAGAACAGATCGCCAAGTGTCACGATCCTTACATACCTCTTTCGCTTCTTTCAGGTTCATTAACTTCTTCAAACATGCACGTCTAGGTATCCGAGTACTCTTGACCCTCCCCTCTTCGAGCAATTTGCTCACATGGTCTTCGAAAGTTAGTCTCGGTCTACCTCGACACCTTTTAATATTTACTTTCGCTCTATATATTTTCTTCACCATTCGGTCTTCACTCATTCGTTCAACGTGTCCAAACCATTGGAGTACGCCCCTATCAATTTTTGTGATAAGGTCAACTTTCAATCCTGCCATATTGCGAATCTCTTCGTTTCGCTTTCGGTCGGCTATGGTAACGCCACACATTTTACGAAGAGATCGCATCTCCACTGCATTCAACTTGCTTTTATGCTTCTTCTGGCATACCCAGGTTTCGCTGCCATATAACAAAGTCGGTACCAACACTGCGTTATGTATTGCAAGGCGTGCACTCTTCACCACGCCTTGCCTTTTTACTAATGCATTCAGGGCACCATTGACTTTGTTTCCAGCAGCGACACGCCTATCCACATCTAAATCACATCTTCCATCCCGGCTGAAAGCACTCCCCAAGTATACAATTTCATTTACCTGTTCTAGACATTCCTGATTTACCCATATTTCACATTTCGTTCTCTCTTCGTCCTTTTCAAATACCAGAACCTTAGTTTTATTAGCATTCAAACGGAGACCTTTAATTTCACATTCCTCTTTCATACACGTGACTAATGCCTGCAGTTCTGCTTCTGATGGTGCAATAAGCACTGCATCATCAGCATACAGCAGACAATTAACTTTTATGTCACCCAATTTCACACCCAAAGAGCTATCTTTCAGCTTCTGTAAACAGCTGTCGAGATACAGTATGAACAGCCAGGAAGACATGACACAACCCTGTTTTACGCCCGCTCGGACGCTAAACATGGGTGACAGGTCATGCCCTACCCGCACACAGGCTTTACAGTCATAGTAGAGTGACTGCACAGCCCTTAACAATCGACCATCCACACCATATCCCGGCAACAGTTCCCACATTTTCTTCCTTATAACCTTATCAAATGCTTTCTCCAGATCCACAAAAGCACAGAAAATCCTCTGGTTAACACTCAGAAGCTTCTCCGTGATCATGCGGAGAGAAAACATTTGATCCGTGCATCCTCTTCCAGGTCTAAATCCGCATTGTGCCTCCCATAAGAATCTTTCCGATTTCTCTTGCATCCTGCGTGTCAAAACCTTCGAATAAACTTTACTTGCTAAACTGGTCAAGCTGATCGCCCGATAGCTCCCGCAGTCAAAATGTGAACCTTTACCTTTATATAAAGGCACAATGACCGCGGATCGCCAATCATCCGGGACATCTCCCGTCCGCCAGCACAAATTGCACAGCAGATGAAAGCTGTCCCAGACGCGAGGCCCACCGTACTTGACCATTTCAGCAGTAACTCTGTCTAGTCCCGCAGCCTTACCACATTTCAAACTTCGAATCGCACGTTCAATCTCTTTCATGCTGATGACCTCAGTGTCATCGAGGTCCGTGTCTGGCGTGCCAGTCACGGCGTCACCCCCGGATCCTTCACTAAGATCATGACACGCATACAATTCTCTATAAAATTCACTCCATCGCTGCATGACGTCCGATTTTTCTGAGAGGACGTCATTGGTTCTCGAAAGCACTTTGTTCATTCTTAAAGCTGTCGCACCACTCCGGGACCTTCCAACCTCTTTCCAGAAGAGTTTGGAGTTTTCCCTAAAGTTGTGCGACAACCTCTCGTCCGCTTCTATTCTACACCTTTCACGTACTTCCTCAATCAATGTTTTCGCATGAACTTTCTGCAGCTTATATCTTTCTTTCATCTTCTCTCTCATATGCTCATCGTTACTAGAGGCTAAGAAGTCTAACCATGCTTTTTTCTTCTTTTTTACAGCTTCTTTCACTTCGTCATTCCACCATGCATCTCTTCTTTTACTACTACCTCTTTTTGTCGTACCACATACTTCTTCCGCTGCACTTACCATTCCATCCCTAAGGTTCTGCCATATTCTCTCCACACATTCTTTCCTGCCATCGATGGTGTCAAGCTTTTCGGCTACCCTCGTGTGATATTTGTCCCTAGTATCCGCTTCCTGAAGCTTCCAGCTTCGGATGCGACAGACCGACTGTGGTTCTGTTACTGCCGTCCGGTGGCGCCAACCCGCGAACAAACCCCTAAATCTAGTAATTACTAGATAATGATCCGTTCCCAGGTCAGCACCCCTGAACACTCGTGTATCCATCACCTGTTTTCGCAGTCGGTCATCCACCAGGAACAAATCAATCATACTTCTCTCATTCTTTCTTTCTCTAGTGTACATATGGATCTTCCTGTGATTAAACATAGTGTTTGTCACAAGAAGACCCTTTTCCTTGCATACAGCCAGTATAAGCTTGCCAGCATCATTAACCCTTTTATCTCCAAACTTTCCAAGCACCGACTCGTATCCTGGTCGAGCGATGCCTACCCATCCATTCAAATCACCACATACAACAGTTCTTTCGTTTCCCTTAACCAAATCTAGAACTTCTCTTACATTCTCCCAAAACTCCTCCAGCTCAGCCCTGGACGACGAAGCTACCGGCGCATAAACAGCCAAAAGGAATAACTTCGTCAGTCCCATTTTGAAGCGAACCCAGAGAAGTCTTGAGTTCACAACCTTGTATTCAGTCATAAGATCGACCAACCGGGACGACAACAGCACTCCCACTCCTTGGCAGGCGTTCTCGCTTTCCGGGACTCCGGACCATATAGCTAACGTCCCGCCAGGGAGCTCTTCAATACCACTGCCTTTCCGTTTGGTCTCCGACATACACACGACATCTAATTCTCTTTCTTTCATTATTTCGATCAACTCATTCGTCTTATCTCTCATGCCTCCTCTAACATTCCACGTGCCAACTCTGCACTCCGTCCTCCACCTTCCGCCGTGTCGGGCTGTGCGTGACGGGTGGCGGTCCCCATCGCCGCTTTGCGCGCTGCATTCCACACCAACGGGGACGAGCTGGTGTGCGTCGCCTTGGGGGGACGCCCTAACCCTCGTTCGCATGGGTGCGCAGCTGTGTAGAATTGCAGCCCTGAAAAGGGCTGGCAGGGGTCGCGACGAGCACGCTTCTACAATGACCCCCATTAAAGTCTCCTAACATAATAATATTTTCATTTTCCTTACATTGTGTCAACACCATCCTTACCATGTCCCAAAACTGGTAAGGAAAATGAAAATATTATTATGTTAGGAGACTTTAATGGAAGGGTTGGGGTGAAGAGGTCTGGTTATGAAAGGATATTGGGAACGTTTGGTGATGAAAGTATAAATGAGAATGGTGAAGACCTCCTCACCGTATGTGCGGAAAAGAATCTTTTTGTGACGAATACTTTTTTTCGTCATAAGAAGATTCACATGTATACATGGGAAAGAGGTGATGATAGAAGCATGATAGATTTCGTAATTGTGGATGAAAGAATGAGGAGCGCAGTCGTAGATACAAGGGTTTACCGGGGGTCCAACGTAGGGACGGATCATTACTTGGTCTTATGTCGAATTAATGGTCTTTTCAAGCGTTGGCGGCATCGGACATCTGTGTCTACCACTGCGTTACAGCGTATAAGAATAGAGAAGTTACAAGATGAAAATGTGAAAGAGAAGTATAAATGTAGACTGAGAGAAAATATTAGATGTTTGAATGAGTTGTGTATGAATGATTTAGACTTGAATACTGTGTGGGATAATATTAAGAAAGGTTTGGTGGATACCGCCACCGAAGTATGTGGTGTAAGTAAGAGAACAAATGAAAGGAAAAGTAATACGTTATGGTGGGATGATGAGGTACGGGTGGAAGTTGAATCAAAGAAGCAAGCATGGTTAGATTTACTAGCAACCAAAGCTGGTAATTCTTCTGGTATGAATGATGAGATTGAAAGAAAAAAGGCAGAATTTAGACGTCTAAATAAGAGAGTAAAAAAAGTTGTTGAAAGGAAAAAGAAAGAAAGAACGGATAAGAATGATGACTGCCAGGGGAAGTACAAAACAGCATATAATAAATGCTATAGGAGACGAGAATGGATGTATTCTGAATGATGAAGTTTCGAATTTAAACAGATGGAAGGAATACTTTGAAAGCGTATTTATGAGTGAAGAGTCGTCTGAATTAAATGAACTAGAAATTCCGAAAGAAGTGGAAATGGGTATGGAGATAAGTGTAGATGAAATAATGAAAGCAATGAAAAGCATGAAAGCAGGTAAGGCAGCTGGATATGATAGAGTATCACTCGAGATGCTAAGGGCTGGAGAGGGAGTGGTGGCAGGCCTGCTGTACACCTTGTTTAATTTATGTTGGGAATTAAAACGGGTACCGGATGACTGGTGTAAAGCAGTTATAGTACCAATATATAAAGGAAAAGGGTCACAGCAGGACTGCAAAAACTACCGCGGTATCAGCTTGCTTAGTATTGTGGGTAAACTGTATGCTAAGGTGTTAATTGAAAGAGTTATGAAAGAAACTGATGGAAAAATTTGGGATGTGCAAGCGGGTTTTAGAAAGGGAATGGGGTGTACAGATCAAGTCTTTTCCATGCGCATGATTGCGGAGAAGTTTTTGACCAAAAACCAGAAAGTTTTTTGTGCATTCATGGACTTGGAAAAGGCTTATGACAGAGTGGACAGGAATGTGTTATGGCAAACACTGAAGTCATATGGGTTGAGCGATGGTTTGATACAGGCATTGAGGTCTCTTTATAGGGACTCTAGTGCTTGTGTCAGGATCAATGGGGTCTACTCGGACTGGTTTGGCATCCAAAAAGGTGTCAGACAGGGCTGTGTAGCTTCCCCTTGGCTGTTCAACCTATTTATGGACCAGTGTTTGCAAACTTTGAAAGATGAAGAATGTGGGTTAAGAATGGGCGAGTTAACCGTCAAATGCCTTTTGTATGCCGATGATCAAGTCATATTTGCGTCATCGGCGGCTGAGTTGCAAATGATGGTTACATTAATGAACTGGGAATTAAAAGAAAGGGGAATGAAAGTGAACGCATGTAAGACGAAAGTGATGGTTTTTGAAAGAGAAGAAAGCAAAACGGTATGTGAAATAAGAATAGAAGGAGAGTTAATTGAGCAAGTGGATGAGTTTGTGTATTTGGGATGTGTATTTAGCAGGGATGGTAGATATGATAGGGATATAGAACGACGAGTAAATGCAGGGAATAGAGTGAATGGGGCACTACACTCTATTATGAAGAACCAGAATGTGTCAAAACAGGCACGTATGGTAATTCATAATGCTGAGTTAGTCCCTACTTTAATGTATGGTAGTGAAAGCTGGGTGTGGCAGAAGAAGCACGAAAGTAGAATAAATGCTGTAGAAATGCGGTCTTTAAGGAATATACTAGGGTTGAATCTGAATGACAGGGTGAGAAATTGCGTGATAAGAGATAAATGTGGTATGCAAGATGATGTTGTGACCAGGATTAAGAAAGGAATGCTTCGGTGGTTTGGTCATGTGGAAAGAATGAATGAGGAAAGAGTGACAAAGCAAATTTATATGGCAGATGTGAACGGCCGAGTCGGGAAGGGACGCCCTAGGAAAAAGTTTATCGACCAAATTGGCGATATTTTGAAAATGGGCCACGTTAGAAGTACCCTTAACCGACGAGCATGTATGCGTAGATATATGTGGATGTAAAAGAGGCGAAAGAGGTATGTCAGGATCGTGCCCAATGGAAGTCCGTAGTCTCTGCCTACCCCTCTGGGTGACAGGCGTGAGTGTTTATGTTATGTTATTATTATATATGAATTCGCAAAAAATTTATCCAAACTTTGATACAGCAGTTCGCATGGCTTTACGTAAACCAGCAACAATTTGTTCGGGTGAGAGAAGATTTAGTTGATTAAAATGATAAAAAATTATCTAAGATCTACTACTATAAAACAAAAAGCTAAACGACGATGTGTTTGATGATTTTGCAAATAAAAAGTCGCTACAAAATGGAATTGCAAAACATGCATTTCATCATCACATTTAGCCGGATTGTTATATTAGTAGATAATTAAATATATTGTTTCTAAACTGTAAGGGCAATAAAAAATATTTAATTACGTTTTCCCGAACGTAGGTAAGTATTGTGAAATTATACCTTACCCCGCCTTATTAGGGTTCCGTAGTCAACTAGGAACCCTTATAGTTTCGCCATGTCTGTCTGTCCGTCTGTCCGTCCTCGCTTAATCTCTGTGACCGTTAGCACTAGAAAGCTGAAATTCAGCACCAATATGTGTATCAATCACGCCGACAAAGTGGTAAAATAAAAATTGGAAAAAAATGTTTTATTAGGGTAGCCCCCCATATGTAAAGTGGGAAGTGATTTTTTTTAATGTCAACCCTAACGTGTGATATATTGTTGGAAAGGTATTTAAAAATGAATAGGGGTTTAACAAAATCATTTTTTGATTATGTCAATAATTTCGAAAATAATCGCTCCAAAAGTAAAAAACAATGTGTCCCCCCCCCTCTAACTTTTGAACCATAAGTTTAGAAAATATGAAAAAAATCTGAAAAGTAGAACTTTATAAGGACTTTCTAGGAAAATCATTTTGAACTTGGATGGAAACAACAGTACCCACTACCGGGAGCAGTTGCAGGAGCGCGGAGCGCTGCTGGAGCGCGAACATAATGGATACCCACCTTTAAACTCATAAGTGGGAACACTTATTGTGACGGACGGGAAACTACGGAACCCTACACTGAGCGTGGCCTGACACGCTCTTGGCCGCTTTTTATTAGTAATATATGACTGAGCTATTATTAGCTCAGAAATATACTCAGAAACGTGAGCAACGTTAATTAGTTTTCTTTAATATAGAATAAGTGTGGCAAACTGGCATACACGCAGATGCGTTGTCACCGCTGAGGACTAAGATGGAATGCTTCGTTTCCAGTAAAAAGGGTCTCCGGATCTCTTCACTCACCATACGAAACACAGCAGTATTAAGCTGCTATTTTACACTGGTATTCTGTGAGAGCGTGGTCCTTCCCCGGTCGAGCCGACCCATTTGTGCTACAACCACAATATAGTATTGTATTACGTTTACGTTACGTTAGTCTGTATTACGTTTAGGTTGTAAAAATAATCTAGGAACTGACAGATCGATCCCATAGTTCACAATCATACTAACTACGGGAAAAAGCTGTTGTAATTAGGGGGATAGTGCACAAATCATAAATTTCATTGAGTAAATAATTGTAATTAATATGATTGTGAACTGGGACTAGGTGATGGAAAGTAGCAACTCACAAATGTAAACTGTGGTTGTGTGCATATGATTATACGAGATAATGGATACTCTATGTTGCCACTACTCGATTTAATTATATTAATTACTTACTCTCAACAGTAGTGCCTAACAGGAAAATTATCTATTATATGGTTGAAGCGCCTGGCATATCATATTAGCAATAATAAGTTGGAATGAAAAATATTGTTTACTCACACGTTTTTATAGATTATTTAATTTAACCTGTTATGTACATTTGTATATAATATAGACTAATTTTCATAATTCAGTTTTCACCCGACGATAATACAATAATTTCAGGATTTATTTGTATAAGAGGGTGAAAACGAGCATTATGTTGTTATTTAAAAGTTATTTGCTTGGTTGCTTGAGACTTATTTTGCGTCTGTGTGCGTACCTGCGTGATCATGTGCGCGCGCAAGCGTGTGTTTGTTTGTGTGCTTGAACACAAAAAATCCAGTAATTGATCTTGGCCCGACACGGGAATAAAACCAGGGACTACTAAATGATTAGCAGTCGTTCTGATTACGAACAATACAATCATACCAATAATATATTAAGCGCGCAAGGTACTTACAATTTACATATAGAATTTACAAATAGATGTAAAATACCTAGTAACTTACCGGCTAACAAGCATAATTCTGTGCTTCGTATGCTGAGTGTAGAGAACCGAAGACCCTTTGCATAGAAAACGAGGCATTCCGTATTAGTCCTCACGGGTGGCAACGCATCTGCATTTTGACTCGTAATCAAAGCATCTGACAAGGGTCTTGTCAGCTAGATTTCTGGTATTTAAGTTTAACTGCTGGTTTTATGATTAGGTATTTTCATGATTTTTTTAATGGAATTATCGCGTCATTTAGCTGTACTAACATGACATAGTGGGAATAAAGCTAATTATACGTTCTAAAAATGATTTTTTTTCATTGGTATCAATTTTCTTTAGTCTCATTATCAAAAGTATGCTTAATACTGTCTGTCTTCGTTTTCGAGAGCGTTTCAAAATACTCGGTATAAAGTGCAGGTCCAGTCGTGCATGGAGTACTGCTGTCACACATGAGCTGGTGCTGCAAAATACCACCTGGCGGCCTTGGATTCAGTGGGGAGACATGCTATTGGTTGCTATTGGTGATCTTGATTCTGTTGAAACCAACCTTGTCTGCCTCGAGCACAGGCGCGGATTAGCCAGGCTCTCGGTATTCTATAGGATTCATTTCGGTGAGTGTGCGCAGGAAAGGAAAGGAGTGGAATAATTTGCCGGCGTCTGTCTTTCCGTCCGAATACAATCTGTGCGTCTTCAAGGCAAGAGTGAATCGGCTTTTGTTACGCTAAGACAGTGCGATTTACCATTTAAGGCTGCATCACCACTATCACCAGGTGAGATTATGGTCAAGTACTGGCTATAAGTATAAGTAAAAAAGTATTTATTTTTCAAATTCTTTGGAAAAATATTAAACATGACTAGCGAAATTCAAACAAATGTTTTTATCAGATTGTTTACAAACATTTATAAAAGAGGTTGAAATTTTGATATGAGCAGAGTACCTTTTATTCTTAGAGTTATACCAAAAGTTAAATATTATCCTAATTGTATTGATAATAAAAATATATGCAACAAGTTTTATTACATGTTGCTTTTCGACAGCTGAATGATTTAAATCCAGATAATGATACT
This sequence comes from Parnassius smintheus behrii, assembly GCA_036936625.1. NCBI lineage: Eukaryota > Metazoa > Arthropoda > Insecta > Lepidoptera > Papilionidae > Parnassius > Parnassius smintheus. Next base: position 7,293,303 of record JAUPFT010000007.1, on the reverse strand, counting down.
TGAAAGATTGTATATGAACGTCATTTTAGAAGTCAAGAAGATAATGAAGTACAGTTGAAATAGAACAAAAATTTAATTGGATAGATGTAACTGCGGGATAGGAAAATATTTAACAAGAAATTGATTTTGAAGAGAAATTGATATCCGATACAATTGGCATTCAATTGTAAATGAAAAAAAAAAACTGAATTTATTAGAAAAAATATTGAAAATGAAAAGATTTGAAAAAGAGAAAGAAACCTTAGCATAAATAATCAAAATTATTTGTACAAATTTTGTATTTTCTAATGAAAAGAATGAAGTGATTGAATTTTGCAAAACAACTCTCTATGGTTACGAGAAAGAACAACTTACTAAAGAATTGTTGTACAAACAAAGCTGGTTCTAGAGCGAGTAGATAAATTAATCAATTATTTGACTTTTCGATTGATTCAAACGTTGAGAATCTCATCTTATCAATTGCTTGTACCAACTGGTGCTGCTGCTCTAAATATTAACGGTCCAGCAATTCATTCTAAACTTTTGTTTGGAGTAAATAAAACATTCAAAGATCCCAATTTGCATGTATTGAACAAGTCAATTTCAAAAATAACTTTAAGAGTGTAAATTTATTCTTATTGATGAAATGAGTATGATTGCATGTAGTATTTTAAGTAAAATTTGTCTACGATTACGTAAAGTATTCCGTCAAGACAAGATGAACTGTTTGGCGGATTATTTGTATATTTTTTGAGATATCAATCAGTTGCATCTGTAAACGATAGGCTACTTTACGGTGATAAAACCAAAAAAAATTAATTTCTTTTAGAAGAAAAAATGTTATTTACATCAAGAATCCAAAAATATTCAGTCGCAGCGTACTAAGCAGTGTAATATCACAACAGCGTAAGCCAGCATATTCTGATTTACTTTATGTATTTAATTAACTTAAAAATCAAGTTCGTTTAAGCGTATTGTATTATTTTTGTGATTAAAACCAATAACATGCCCACTCTGTTTGGTATCGCGCGCATATCTTAGCAATTTTAATATATTTAAATAATTAACACTATTTATATTGACCTTAAGATTAATCAATGTAAATGAGTAGTTCAAAACGAAACAATCGACGAACAGAAGTATAAAGTTTAAAAAATAGAAGTATGTTATTGTATGAAAAATTATCTTAACCCTCTTTTCTTTAACTGTGATTTTATAAATTTATTACGATTATGTTAAACTTTAGATATAAGATCGGAGATAACTGTAAGAAAGATCAAAGAGAGACTTGGATAATTATTACACAAGAAGATGATAATTACCAGTTACTCAACTCAAAGTCAGTAATTTCTACATAGAACGATGTATAAGATCAAACAACAAAGTAAATTTTTCTATTACGCACAGGTTATCTTATCATCATAACTACAGCTCCTTACCACTGCTAAAAATAGGCCTCTCCCCAAGGAATGCCATAAAGCACGGTCCTGAGCCACCTGCATTCATCGACTTCCTACATGTCTTACCAGGTCATCACTCCATCAAGAGGTGGATCGCCCTACACTTCGCCTACCGGTACGAGGCTGCCACTCGAGAACCTTCTTCCCCATCGATTGTCGGTTAATTGAGCTATAAGGCCTGCCCATTGCCACATCAGCTTACTAATCTGTTGGGCTATGTCAGTCACTTTGGTTCTACTGAGAATATCCTCCTTTCTAAGCTTATCACACGGAGAAACTCTGGAGCATAGCCCGCTCTTATCCATAGCTCGCTGAACGACCCTGAACTTCCTTATACGGCCAGCAGTGCAAGGCCTCATGTCAGATCCATTACTCATCATTGGCAACTCGCACTGGTTGTAAAATGTTTTTTCCAGATTTTGAGGTATTCCTGACGAGAAGATGTATAGAAATTTCCCGAACGCTGCCCAGCCGAGTTGAATCCGTCGACGGGTTATATAAAGAGGCTTATTATAATAAATATTAAAGAAAACGCGCCTGATAATAATCCATGGGTTTGAGTTGATGGCTACCATGATCTTTATAATTCAATTGAATTATATTGTATATTATTATAAAATATTACTTTAAAAAAGAGTCCTGCTGGGTTTTATACTAAATCTGCCGACGGAAAAAGTGTGTATGTTTAAAAAACAGTGGTATGTGGAAAAATATATACTATGTATATTCTACTCTATTATTCACACAGATTCGAGACACAATTTATTTGTGTCTTTTTGCACTAGTTTTGGTTTTGCCTAGATTCAGGCAATAAGACAATAGAAATGAATTAGCGCTCGATTACTTCAAAAACCGATATCGCCACCTGCAGCCGTATTATGAACATACGCAATGCACAATGATATCTAATGTTTCACATTACACTGCTTGCCGAATTTGTCAACGTCGCGTACGTTGCGTATTAAGGTAGAACAAAAGCAGCAATGGTAATTGTCAATACAATAAGTAATAAATGAAAGTTCACAAAGGTGAATATGTAGTAAAGTATTCATCATCATCATCATCATTACATCCCTTCACAAGTCCACTGCTGAACATAGGCCTCCCCCAAGTAATGCCACAAAGCACGGTCGTGAGTCCCCTGCATCCATCGACTTCCTGCATACCTTACCAGGTCGTCACTCCATTCAGTGGGGGGAACCCTATACTACGCCTACCGGTACAAGGCTGCCACTCGAGAACCTTTCTCCCCATCGGTTATCGGTTCTTCGAGCCATATGGCGGGCGCATTGCCACTTCAGCTTACAAGTCCGTTGGGCTGTGTCGGTCATTCTGGTTTTACTGTCATATATGCTCATTTCTGAGTCTATCACGCAGACAATCTCCGAGCATAGCCCTCTCCATAGCTCGCTGAGCAACCTTGAGCGTCCTTATACGGCCAGCAGTGAAGGACCACGTCTCAGATCCGTAAGTCATCACTGGCAACACGCACTGGTTGTACAATCTAGTTTTCAGAGATTGAGATATACCTGACAAGAAGATGTGTCGTAATTTCCCGAACGCTGCCCAGCCGAGTTGAATCTGTCGATTGACCTCTCGGTCGAAGATGGATTTACCTAGTCGAACTATTTGTCCCAGGTAAACGTACTCGTCAACAACTTCGAGCTTAGTGCTCCCAACAACTAGCGACATAGGTGTGACATGGATATTAAACATGATCTTTGTTTTGTCCATGTTCATCTTAAGACCTATCCGTTGGGAGACACCATTGAGGTCATTGAGCATAGTGCTTAAGTCCACCAGCGATTCTGCCATAAGGACTATATCGTCGGCAAATCAAAGGTGATTAATGTACTCACCATTGATGTTAATACCGTATCCTTTCCAGTTCAGTAGCTTGAAAACGTCTTCCAATGCAGCGGTGAAGGATTTCGGGGATATAACGTCACCCTGTCTTACACCTCTCTGCAGTTGGATAGGGTTCGAACTCTGGTTCTGTACTCGAATAGCCATCGTAGCCTTACTGTACAAATACGTCAGCACTTCGACATACCGACAGTCAACTTGGCACCACTGAAGGGACTGTAGTACCTGCCCAATTTCGACGGTATCAAAGACTTTCTCATAGTCAACATACGCCAGGCAGAGTGGCAGATTGTACTCTTCGGACTTTTGTGCAATTTGCCGAAGGGTATGTATGTGGTCTATGGTACTAAAGCCTTTTCGGAAACCGGCTTATTCAGAAAACGGGAAGTCGTCGAGTCTACGTGCGAGACGATTCGTAATGACTCTCGAAAACAGCACGTAGACGCGGCTCAGAAGGGATATCTGTCTGTAGTTCTTCAAGAGGGCGTTGTCACCTTTCTTGAAGAACAAGACCATCGCACTTCTGCTTCACGCCTCCGGAGTAGTGCCACCATGAAGGACGGAATTAAAGAGCCTCTAAAGGACTTCAAGTACCGGTGTTCCACCCGCTTTCAGAAGCTTCGCTGTAATTCCGTCCTCTCCTGGGGACCTGCCGTTTTTAAAGTACTGGAGAGCCATTATAATCTCGCTCAGACTGACTTCCGGGATATCATCGGAATAGTGTCGGATAAGAGTTGCTCTTAGATCGTTACTCACACTTGCGTGTGGCTCCAACGATGATGTGTACATCTGCCGATAGAACCTCTCAATCTCACTCAAAATCTCAGGTGTCCTGGAAACGACGCTGCTACACTCAGTCTTCAGCTTTGATAGTTGGCTCTTTCTGGCAGACATATCTCTGGCAAAGACTTTGGAGCCCTGGTTCCGCTCGATCGCTTCTTTAGTACAAGCAGTATTAAAGTTGCGTAAGTCTCGCCGCATGCATTTGGCGATCTGTCTGTTCTGTTGCCTGTATGCTGTCAAATCTGTTGACGATTGCAGCCTCATCTCCCGTCTAACAGCCCTGAGATTAAGAGTTTGATCGGAGAGTTTTTGTTTTCTCCTGCGGCGGGTCTTGCAGACTTAGCTCCGACCGCATGGATAGTTTCCACGAGCTTGTGTTACACGAAGGCCTTTGAACCAGAAAAACGAGCAATCGGAAATCATGTTTAACGTGGCTGATGAAAAAGATAAAAATACTTTTCCGAGGTTATTGTAATATAACTAAATAAAGAGTTTAGCACATTTATATATATATATTATTAATATACACAAAACAAACAACATTCTAAATTCTAATTCTTATACTAAAAACCTTAAAAATATATATTATAATAACTAAAATATATTATTAAAAGGGAGGTCCTTTAGGCAAGGTCCGAAGATACTGGCAGCGTTTTCCCGTTAAATAGCAAGACTAATTCTTTATCCGAGGTAGCTGCCAGCTCTTCGGTCTCCTGTGACGTCGATTAACCTTTTTGCTATTTCCTTAAAATGGCTTATAGCGCTAGGACCCCACAGACCAAGGGTCTCGACACCGAAAGGGATAAAAATACATTCGGAGCCTAGACCCCTGTATTTGCATACTTTAGCTTTTTCAGCCGCTTCACAAGCCGCACCAGCTCTGTCGTTGGTTCCATTTAGATGAGAAGGGGCCAGCGTGTCTGAACAGGTTGCATCCCATACCAGCACCCGGCCCAATTTTCATGGAATCAAACTCATACCGTCCAGTCTCTTGCCATCGTCTCTTGCAATACCGTTAAGTGCTGCATGTCTCGAGAAGCGACCTGCCCTTTTTTGGCATGATAGCCCGTGATGTCCTAACTTGTCGACGTCACTACTACACGGACATTTATGAGGAGCGCAGACCGGAACCCCAAGCTGTAGACAGGTTGCGATTCGGAGCGTGTCAGGCTCAAGAAATGTTCCTGTATTTGACGAAGGGTACGCGTGAAGCCGGTAGCCGGCCTCATGCGTACCCACGGCCAAAAGCCTAGCACGTGCCGAACCTGTACTAAAGCTCAAAAGATTGTTATAAGTCAATTTGTAGTTTATGTTATCCCAGCTCCTCTGTGAATTTAGAGGAAATCGAAAATGTTGACCAGGGCATGCAATTAAGAAAGCGTTTCTAGCTTCTTCCAGGCCAGCAATCTCAAAGTTTGAAGGGGATGCCCCTAAAATTTTACTTATGAGATTTGCTGAACTATGGACAGAAGATAGGAAGGCTGGTAAAGAGACACTGGAAATTTTGCGAAATTAAATATTAAATAAATATAATATAAAGTCAATATTATTGACTTCTAATGGAGATAAAAGCCGAGATTATGAATAATAATGGGTTTTTGCCATTTGTTGGTGTAACGATGCCCTTCTTCTCTATATATAAAAAAGCTGGCCATTCAAACAAAAAATACTAAGTAGGTATGTGAATTACATTCACACGAACACACTCTATATTTTTTATTTTAACCCTTTTCTCAATTATAATTTAATATTATAGTTAATGACAATTATAATTTATTGTAGTCATATTTATTGTTTTTATAAAACCAGCTCGTATTTTTGTATTTAATTATCTCTAAATATTTAAGCATATAAAGTAACTTAATGATTTCGGTAAGCCAATATTAATCCTTCATTTTTTCATTTCATTCAATTCGAAATGTATGTATATTTACTGATATAGAATTCAATTAGTTTTGACCAATAATAATAATGCTTCTACATAATGGCAAAATAAAATATTTAAAACTATAAATAATGATACCGATATTATAAATCTAGTTTCATTTAACAACCATCACATCAAAATGATTCCTTACTTATGCTGCATTTATCATGACAAGTATTAAAGCCGAAGACCTCGAAACCATGATGTTTCATTAAGTAAGCAATAATCAGGATTGCAATATTGCAAAATCAAATGAACCATTATAGTCTTATCTTTTTGTGTTGCATCAGATGCCATTGGTGATGAGATAGAATAGTATATTAATCTAAAACAATTGGCTGGATTAGTTGTAAACTTAAATTTCTTGGTACACCTCTCAGGCGATTTCAGTCCTTGCTAGCACTATTAGAATTATTAATAACCATAGCAACTGCTGCTATGCTAGTACTAGCAACTAAACTTATTTTGAGCACACTTCGCAGTGTTTTTGGAGTTTACTCTTTTCCGTGATGTTCTAATGAATTATATTGCAGTTTTGTACAAAAGTTTTTCTTTTATTAAAAACAAATATACCAATTTATATTAAGTATACGAGTAATATGAATGGGCTATATATACATATAGCCCACTCGGAGTATCCACTTCACGCCGGCCCTTCACCTTGGAATGGCCATGTAAGTTCCTCTTAGTTCGAACTGGATGACCAAACCGTGACTACGAAGCCCCCCAGTCACATACGATTCAAACACGACAAGAAATATATTAATAACACCGCCAACTACCTGTCTCCAGACTGCTACTGAGAATTTTTTGACAGAAAAACCCAATTACTGATATTTGGTTCAGCCCGGGATTCGAACCCAGGACCTCTTTATCAACAACCACGAACTCGACCGACGAGGCAGTGACACAATCATACATTCATGTGAGGCAGTTGGTAAAAAAAACCCTCAGATTAAGTTGCACTTGATATATACAACACGTAACATAATGAACGCACTTTGAGAAAGTAGTTTGTTCAGAATCGTTTACTGAATCGATTCCTAACATTTTTAATATAGGTAATTTTTATCCCAAAAATAATTAAAACTACGTAAATTACCGTCACACTAAATCTGTAGAGTCAAAACAAACTGAAATGGACCGTAACTTAAGGCAATAAGACTTTCAAGAGTGCAGTTTTATTTGTATTATTACTAATTCTGTCATCCAATAAAAATAAAGAAAAATGAACTTTATTTCAAGCTCGTTAAAGTCTTTGCGTTCGTGGATTTGTACTGTGACCACAACATTCTTCCGGAATTAGTATAACTAATTTGATAAATAATTAGTGCATACAAATGTTTAAATAAAATTCAATGTATGTATTATGATTATAATATAATATACTAATTGGGGTGTATGAGGGTGTGCGTTAATTACGTTACATATTATATATATATATATATATATATATATATATATATATATATATATATATATATATATATATATATATATATATATATATATATATACATATATATATACATATACATATATATATATATATATATGTATGTACATCTCTTCAAAAAAATCGAAATACCTTGCAAGTTTATGTTTTGTAAGGATTATCAGTTTTTTAATTATTTACGAATAAATATCAAATGTCACTTAATAGTGAGTTTTATGAGGTTTACAAATTCTAATGTTATTGTTCTAAATTCAAATTAAATTTTCATAAGTTTCATGTTTTCTTTAATGAGTCATTTTTATTTTGTATGGAGAACGAAGGCAACGAATGAAACTTTTCAGCTGGTCAATTGAGTCTGGGGCAGAATCTCTCGCTCGGATTTGCCTCTTTAGTTGATCCCAGAGATTTTCAATTGGATTCATGTCCGGGCTCCTTGCTGGCCATTCCATTATGGAGATACCGACTTCCGTAAGGTAATCACGTACGACGCTCGCAGTGTGGGCTCTGGCGGTATCGTGCATAAATGTGAACCCGTTGCCGATAAAGTGTGCATAGGGCATCACATGAGGCTCTAGGAACTGTACCACGTACCAATGACAGTTCAAAGCAGGTAGACGTGGCCCAGACACGAAGGCAAGCTCTGTCTTACCGTCGGCGCTGATTCCTCCCCAAACCGTCCAAGAACTACCACCATAACTGACCCTTTCTTCAATGCAGCGTAGTGCAAAGCGTTCTCCATCTCTTCTGTAGACGTTGTTCCTTCCGTAGTTACCATAGAGCATGATTTTACATTCATCAGAGAAGAGAACTTTGCTCCATTGGAGGTATGACCAATTTAGGTGCTCGCGTGCAGAGTCAAGGCGCGCTCTTCAATGGTCTGCAGTTAATATCGGTCCATTTGCTGGCTTGTGTGGTACCAGTCTACGTTTCTTCAACCTTCTTCTAATTTTAGAGTCACTTACAGCGACCCTTCGTACAACTTGAAGCTGCTGCTGCAGTCGAAATGCATTAAGGCGCCGGTTTCGTAAAGAAGTTGATACAATAAATCGATCCTGAACAGATGACAGGCTTAGATGCAATGTTCGAGCCACAAGACGCTGACTAAGTCCACAATTTAGCAATGCCACCACTTGGGCGGCTTCTGTGGGCGAAGTATCCATATGTTTTAGGAAATGAAACTTTTTTCAGACGTCTTAAAGTCACAGTAAACAAATTAAAAACAAAAACGTTAAAGATAAACGCAAATTTTTAGTTTTTAAACGTGAAATGTTCTCCAACTATAGACGCACATTTGTCTCAAAATTGAGATTCATTTCATTTAGAGGATAAACAAATGAAATTCTAATTTCGAATTTTGAATGTTCGCTTACCATTGTAGTGGCTATATTGCCAGCTATACAATAACGTTTTTTTTCGTGGTATGAAAACTCTTTTGTATTAAATTAGGTGTTTCAATTTTTTTACAAATTAAAACGAAGGTGTTTCGAGTTTTTTTGATGAGAAGTATATATATATATATATATATATATATATATATATATATATATATATATATATATATATATATATATATATATATATATATATATATATATATATATATATATATATATATATATATATATATATATATATATATATATATATATATATATATATATATATATATATATATATATATATATATATATATATTATATCTGTGAGATTGGCTTTGACTAGGTGAGAGATCTTTACAGCCGTATCGAACGCGACCCCCCTTGGGTGAACGGGGGGCGCCAGGAGTCTCTCAGAAGTGATTAGGTATTGTATGGCAGCTTTTTTTTAAGTTGATTGCCGGAAAAGTGTGAAAGTTGCTTCCCGTGTATTATAACACACAATCGGACTAGTTGGCCAAGCAGACTTTGCTCTGCCATTTATGACTACCCGTTGTCCTTTAAAAAATCTTTAAATTCGAATTATAAATATTGAGGGTCACTTACCGGCATAAACACTATCCTGTTTTTCAAATTGGAGCAATCAATACACATTTATAAAATTTCATTAAAATCGATTGAGTGGTTTCCGAGTTCATCGTCAACGATCCATTTGACACGTAATTTTATATATAAAGATGTAAACGTAGTATTAAATAATGCTAGCGGATCTATTACAGCAATATCAATAATAAAAGTTGGCTTTCCTTTCCGTTGTGGATATGGTTTTGATATATTCAATCGGATATGTAACAACATATCCGATTGAAACTGCCTATTTCATTCGTTATGTAGAAACACTTTCTGTAATTGATGTAGCTGTTTATTACATATATTTTCAACGATTGTAGTACACTTTAAAAATTATAATACTTGTAAGTACACGTTTTTCAATATAGAAAAAAAAGGGTTATGCGATGGACAGCTGCCGCCAAGGTCAAAAAAATAAGGACACAGATATAATGTCACCTACGAAGACTAAGGTGGTAGGTCAACATCCTAATTAGTAATTATCTTACGTAATTTGACAGGCCTGTTGGTCTAGTGGTTAGTGACGCTGACTGCTAAGCCGGAGGTCGTGGGTTCGATTCCCACCCAGGACAAATGTTTGTGTGATGAGCACGATCATTTGTTCTGTGTCTGGGTGTAATTTATCTATAATATTTATGTATTTAGAAATATATAAGTATGTTTATCAGTTGTCTAGTACCCATAACACAAGCTCTGCTTAGCTTGGGACTAGATGGCGTTGTGTGATAGCTGTGGAATATTATATTTATTTATATATATTAATTGTATTGCCTGTCTCTCCTTCCTTTTCTCTCTACAGTTCAGACCGGTTCAGCAGTGCAAGCACTATTATATATATATATATATATATATATATATATATATATATATATATATATTTATATAATACGGGGGTGAATCCTACTTGTTGGACTCCTAGGTACAGGTGTAGTACCCTGGTGGACTCCTGGGTACAGATTTAGTACCCTGGTGAACTCCTAGGTACAGATGTAGTACCCTGGTGGACTCTTAGATACAGATGTAGTACCCTGGTGGACTCGTAGGTACAGATGTAGTTAGTACCCTGGTGGACTCCTAGGTACAGATGTAGTACCCTGGTGGACTCCTAGGTACAGATGGAGTTATTACCCAGGTGGACTCTTAGGTACAGATGTAGTACCCTGGTGGACTCTTAGGTACAGATGTAGTTAGTACCCTGGTGGACTCCTAGGTACAGGTGTAGTACCCTGGTGGAATCCTAGGTACAGATGTAGTTATTACCCTGGTGGACTCCTAGGTACAGATGTAGTACCCTGGTGGACTCCTAGGTACAGATGTAGTTATTGCCCTGGTGGACTCCTAGGTACAGATGTAGTTAGTACCCTGGTGTACTCTTAGACACAGATGTAGTATCCTAGTGGACTCTTAGGTACAGATGTAGTGGTACCACCTAGAATTTTTTAATGTTAATAAAGTTCATTTAACGTCCATGTCATACCTATGCCGGTAGTTGTTGAGAGCACTAAGCTCGAAGTTGTTGACGAGTACGTTTACCTGGGACAAATAGTCCGACTAGGTAAGTCCAATTTCGACCGAGAGGTCAATCGACGGATTCAACTCGGCTGGGCAGCGTTCGGGAAACTACGACGCATCTTCTCGTCAGGTGTACCTCAAAACCCGAAAACTAAGTTGTACAACCAGTGCGTGTGGCCAGTGATGACCTACGGAACCGAGACGTGGTCCTTCACTGCTGGCCGTATGAGGACGCTCAAAGTCGCTCAGCGAACTATGGAGAGGACTATGCTCGGAGTTTCTCTGCGTGATAGACTTAGAAATGAGGAGAACCAGAGTGACCGCCATAGCCCAACGGATTAGTGAGCTGAAGTGGCAATGGGTTGGCCATATAGCTCGAAGAACCGACAACCGTTGGGGAAAAAAGGTTCTTGAGTGGCAGCCACGTACCGGTAGGCGAAGTGTAGGGCGACCCCCCACTAGATGGAGTGACGACCTGGTAAGACATGCAGGAAGTCGATGGATGCAGGTGGCTCAGGACCGTGCTTTGAGGCATACCTTGGGGGAGGCCTATGTTGTGCAGTGGACTTGTGAAGGGCTGTAATGATGATGATGATGAATACAGTTCATATTCCTAAAAATGTACTATGCAAATAATGACAGCAAACACATTTATTAAACAAAAAGTTAATTCGTACCCGACTGAGTTGCACAAAATGTTCCAGTGGTAGTGGCAGTGCATCCGGAGATTTTCGCATCGTAGCCTGCGCCTGGGCATGCTAAATCATAGAAAACGATGCCTTCAGTTGTTATTACGATTCCGCGTCGGGTGAACGCATCACGGATTCGATAGTCGTTTGACCGACGCTAGACGCGAGTGCTTATTATTTTAATAATTTGCACAAAGGTTTAAAGAAGTTCAACGCACAAAAAGCGAAGGTTAGTTAATTTATTTTATAATTATTATAGCGTCAAAATGTTATGGGGAAGTTATTTAATAAGACGTTTGCGACACAGTTTTGCAACAAAATGCACTGATGTTAAAAATTGTTCTCGTTGACATAATGTACGAATGTACCCTGCCAAGCGTGTGCCATCTACGACATCTTTGGTCTACTTAAAATTGCAAGACAATGGAGTGTCCATAACTATCTTAATGCATTAATTACGTGTGTATAAATGTGTAAGTAATAGGATCAAACAATGTCAGTTAAAATGAAGAGGGCATAATTCAACAGTAGGCTCGATCGGTAAAGAAGTTTTTTATAAGTGGTAGAGCCACGCTGCATCAATATTATTGTTGTAGCACGAATGGGTCGGCGATTGGTGAGTGTAGAGAACCGGAGACCCTATTTTTCCTGGAAACGACGCATTCCACCTTAGTCCCCAGGTGAGAACACATCTGTGTTTTGATTCTTAATCGAGGATAAATGTAGATGTTTATGAGCCACAGCATCCATTTACTATCAGGTGTAATCGTTTGTCACCCTTATTCTATAAAAAAAAAAAGAATACACTTTCAATCTACACATATATATATATATAAAATTAATGTTAAGCTTCGGGGAATATTTGCATGCCGTTAAGATATAAGGAATAATATTAATATTTTTTACTGTTTATCTGTCGGAATGTCTATCCGCCTTACTGCCTGTCGATTGGTCGGGGTTAATCTTCGAAAATGCTCAACCGAATTTATTGTAACATGATGAACTTTAGAGTGCAATACCAGGTTTGATCTAGACTAATTTTATCCAATATAATTTTATATAAAATTTTATTCGCAAAAGCTGAGATTTTATTTAAAAATTGACGAATTAAAAAATATATCTTTTTATGATTGTCTTAATTCTAAATAACGCCATATTAATAGGTCCTACCTAGACGAAACCGGGGCGGGTCGCTAGTTACTTGATAGACAGCCAGATATAATGATAAGATAAAGCAGTATAAGTGCGACCCGAAAGGTATCACGACTAACTTCCCAGTGGAAAGAATAATAAAATATCATATGTTTTAATATTTTATACAATTTTTCATTCGGCACAAAAAACGACTTGACCGATTTCGCTCAAAATTTAATGAGGTCTAAGTTACATAATTATGCGTTAAATAAAACTGGTCCTATGTCAATACACTGTTTGTTCTCGAGATACAAGAGGCCAAAATTGAATCCGAACATACTTACATACATACATACATATGCACATGTGCACATACGGATATCCTCTTATAAACCATACTATTAGACTCAAAGATCTTGAAACGTGGAGATATGTTAAAATTTCCAATTTATAAATCGGACACATTACAATAACTTCCCACTGGGAGGTTAATAAATAAAATAAAAGTACTTATTTAACTTTCATCAAATCACTACATATAGCTAAGCTATATACGCTATAGCTTATCAATGCCCAATGCTTAACATAGGTCTCCCTCAAAGACTGTCGGACACGGGGGACATTTGCTATAGTCTCAGTTTTTAATTATTTTGGCTTGTGATCAGGAATATGCCTTTGCACACCTGGATTAGTTTCCTTCTGTCAGCTCTACGAAAAATTAATTACATTTGGTCAAAATGTTAAAGGATTTATGTTTATATACAATATTTTAACGTGTTTTAATTAGCTTGAACCGTATGTATGCACTATATATGTATGCACTTATATGTGTATGAACGTAGTGGAAATTTTTAATTCATATTTTACCTACTTCCGGGCATCTGAATAATCTTAAACTTTACACATGTTTTAATAAACGATGGCAATAAGAAATTTTCATAATGAGTGCCTATTATTCTAATTATAACCTATCATCATATTATGATATATATTATCTCACTCTGTCTCTCTCTCTCTCTCTCTCTCTCTCTCTCTCTCTCTCTCTCTATATATATATATATATATATATATATATATATATATAATATACATATATAATTAAATTATAAACTTTTAACAAAATTTTCATGTGATAAGAAATATTTTAGTAGTGTTTTTGGATTAAGTTGCAGGGTTTCCATGGGCTTTAGATGTCACGTATAAAATGTGCTCTTATCCAGAGCCATATTACGTTTTGTAGAGGCCATTAAATGAGCGTGTCGGGCTCCTTTCATTTCACAACTTCCTATTTTACGGAAACGCCCTGTAGAGTCGGCATTAGATAATCCATTACACTACTTCATGTCGTCGCTATGAATGTTGGTGGGTATCTTAATAGGCAACAAAGGGGAAATTGGCGGCAAATAGCGGTTGTCTAACTATGGAGTATATGACACCTATGGACGAAGCGAGGCCCATAGGCAGTTGTATACTTTGCCTTTGGTTTTTAACTCAAATTTCATAAAAGTATATAAACAAGATGGCCGTGCAGTTGCGATCTAAGAATATCTGTTAGCTCATATAATCTCGTGGATGTCGTAAGAGAAGACAGAGGGAATCAAACGAGGAGATGGGCAGCGACATCTTCCTGATAACTGCGGTTAACAACCTGCTTGCCAAGCATGGAAACTGCTGCAAATATCGTCTCCTTAAGACCATTTTTGGGAATGCCTATGTTTAGCAGTTGACTTTAATAGGATGAAACTGCACCGGTTAACTAATAAAAAGAAGCAAAATGACATATTTATCAATTGTTTACATTACTTTTATAATTTGATATCTTTTTTAATACTGAGGTGTTAATTTATTGTCGAAGAAGAGAAAGCTAAACACAATTACGTAAGTAATGCATTTTTTTTGCTATGACACCAATTAATCTAACCTACACACGTAGTCTTCGTAGATATTCAATATTTTCATAATTATTAGTTTAATCTTTTATTATGTTAAATTTTGCAACGTGGTAGAGTCACGCTGTAGCTATGTTATGATTGTAGCACGAAAGGGTTTGCTTGACCAGGGTAGAAACACGCTCTTACGTAATACCAGCGTAAAATAGCAGGCTAATGCTGCTAAGTTTCATATGGTGAGTGTAAAGAACCGGAAATCCTTTTTACTGGAAACGAGATATTCCATCTTAGTCCTCAGGGGAAACATTGCATCTGCCTTTTAATTCTTAATCGAAAAAGAATGTTGATGTCTTTGGGCCACAGTATCCACTTACCATCAGGTGGACTGTGTGTTCATTTATCGTCCTTATTTTATATAAAATAACATGAAAAATGCAAGTATATATATCAATGCAAGAAATGGTTAATTAATACAAAATAATACAAACAACAAACGAGGTTATAGTTCACCTAATGTAAATGTAGTGAGAGAATAAAGGGTGCAACCGTGTTTGCGCATACACGTAGTCACTGTAACCCTGTTGATGGATTTTAACATATAGTTAGATTCGTAATAGTTGTTAAAGTGACATAGGGTATAATATCTTCTTGTATTTTTTTCTTTTCTTTAAGATTTCCTTGAGAATTGTTTTAACTAGTGGGTTTGAGTGTTTTTAAAAGAAATTCAATTAAATATAATATAATAATCTTAGGAAAAGCATGATTAATTAATTGCCTAGTTAACTTACGATGATCACGATTTATCACTTGGTTGGAGGTCATTCAGACTCATAATTATCCTGAATATGCACCATCTTGAAAGATACCTTCGGAGCTATTTCTTCCACCGCATATCAGTGTATGCACTATTGCGATACTGTCTGAAGGCTATATAGTGTCAGTGAGATTACAGTCTGGAAGGCATTTCATCTTTTTTAAAGGTGGCAACAAAACTGTAGCATTCTCTGTTTAAATCAGCTTGCAGGTGTTCGTCATCGTGTAAAGTGGACTGTAAGTTCGTTACCTCTTCATCGTTAAATAAAGTGATGTCCACTTGGGGGATTGATGCGATAGAGATTTCTTTAATTTATTGTTATTTGTCTCTATAATGTTAACATCCATAATATCAAATGTCAATATAATTCGATATAAATGAAATATAGTTTGGTCTATCTAAATAGTACTGTAAGTATTGCTATCTTTATATAGTTATAGAAGGTCCTAAGATCCCTCCTACCTGAGACACCTTCTTTCCTCACCTCTCTCGTACCTACTTCTACCGTCAAACAGCATGCCTGCACTGCCGCAGTAGTGCAGGCATTGCTATATTCAGATCATGGTAGAACCATGCTGCAGCTAAATTATGTTTGTAGCACGAGTGGGCTGGCTTGACCGGGGAAGGACAACGCTCTCACAGAATACCAGCCTAAAATAGCAGCTCAATGCTGCTGGCTTTCGTATGTTGTATGTAGAGAACCGGAGACTTTTGTTTCTTTTTACTGCAAACGGGGCATTCTATCTTAATCCTCATAGCTGGCAATGCATCTGTTTTTAGACACTTAATCGAGGATAGATGTAGATGTCTATAGACCACAGTATTTAATTACCATCAGGTGGACTGTGTACTTGTTTGTCTCTCTAATTATATATAGAAAATCTGATCTGAGGGTAAGGACAGCTAATGCTAAATCACAGGCTGTGAAGCGTGCCATCGAAGTCCTGTGATGACAAAAGTATCTGTGACGTCCTTTGTTTGAAGTTAGCTGCACGTATCCATTGAATACAGTAGCCACTTACTATTAAGTGGACTATTAGTTTGGGAAATAGAGTAAATGGGGCCCTACACTCTATTATGAAGAGTCAAAATGTATCAAAAAAGGCATGTATGGCAATTCACAGTGCTATAATGGTACTTACTTTAACGTATGGTAATGAAAGTTGGGTGTGACACGAGAAGAATAAACGTAGTAGAACGTAAACGTAGAGAAACACGAGAGTAGAATAAACGTAGTAGAAATGCGGTCGTTAAGGAGTATGTTAGGGCTGAATCTGAATGACAGGGTGAGAAATTGTGTGATTAGAGAAGAGTGTGGTTTGCAATATGATGTTGTGACCAGGATTAAGAAAAGAATGCTTTGGTGGTTTGGTAATGTGGAAAGAATGGATGAGGAAAGAGTGACAAAGAAAATTCATGTTGCAGAAGTGAACGGCAGAGTCGGAAAGGGACGTCCTAGGCGAAAATTTATCCACCAAATCAGCGATTTAGCAGGTATACGGATATGAAGGAGGCGAGGGAGGTGTGTCACGATCGTGCCAAATGGAAGTCTGTAGTCTCTGCCTACCCCTCTGGGTGACAGGCGTGACTGTTTATGTTTTGTCCTATGTTATTAGTTTACAAGTTCAGTTTTAATAAAAATAAAGATCTTATGACTTACCCAGTTTTATTTATCTGACCTGGATTGGATCTTTGTCATTAATGAAAGATTTTGCCTTAATTGCCTTGCTTAGAAAACGTATTTACACTCGCAGTATCAGATATCTCCTACCTATGATGCTTCACCCCGCCACTGGTGTGATTATTTCAAATCTGGTGTTATCCGCTATAGCATACCACACCGTCTATATATTCAAGACCCCGTGATCTTTCTTTTTTCCATGAATTTATTTGTCTCTAATGACTCCTACCTAAAAATAATGAAATGAGTTTTTGTACACACAATAAAAATTATATAACATAATGACTATTTTATGTGATAAAACGTGTAAGATAAGTAACTGGTCTTACGCTAATTTGAATTTGGACCCTCAATAAATGTTCGGTATGACTCACTTACCGTCGTCACTAAAGAGTTACGTGTTGTGGTTCGTATAATATTAAGACTTTCTATTATTAGCCCGTAGCAATCAGCTGCAGGGAGCAGTTAAGATAATCAACTTTTACCATTCATAACTGTTCTTTGATATTAATATGTTTGTCTTTCGAGATTTGAAGAAGGTAGTCTGAAAATATTAACTAAATATCTACCAGATACCAGCAAGTGTATAGATTACCAATACTTTGAAATTAGTATTAATCCAAACAAAAAATATGCACTACTCTGTATCCGCGCACGCGCGGGAAACAGTAGAGTCGCGAATGCGCAGTTGATATAAACACGCGAAAATTGTCATAATAAATATTTAGATTGTATTGTTAATCCAGTGATTTTTTTTAATTTTCGTTTATTTTGCATATGTGCTAATTTAATATAAAAATATTATTAGAACCGCTCGGCACTGCATGAATATCGAAGCCATAATAACAGGTGTACGGATTGCAGTACAGTTTAGTTGAACATAGTGAGTGTTCGAAATGCGAAATCTAGTGCGTAGTACATATATATCGATGATACTGCCTTACACGTAGATTTTCTCCCGAAAAACAGTAGTACTTACACAACTGTTCCGTTCTGAAGGTTAATATTCCAACCGTTATGGCTGTAATAACAGTCCATGTACAACGGCTAAAATAACTGGTTATGAGGCATTCCATCTTAATACTCAGTGGTGACAACGCATCTGCATTTTGATACTTTTTAAAGCGTATTTCCACAGCATCCATTCACCATCAAACAGACTGTGTGCTCGTTTGTTAGCCCTATTCTATAAAAATACTATACAGTTGTACGTACCAATAATTATTGCTCAAGTGGCAAATAATTATTTCATTTGTTGAACCCTAAGATAAGTATCACTCAGGATACCATGGTCCTAGCTCACTTGCCCTTTAAATCGAAACACAACAGTGGGTACACTACTGCATGGCCGAAGTTATATCCTCTAGACTTCTAGACTGAATTTCCGTAACGGCCAGCCGCAATGAAGTAGTGATTGCTAAAAAATCACGCTCTAAAACTATGGAACAAGGAAATATTCTCGTCTGAAATTAGTATTTAAAAACTATTCACCATTTACCGTCTATTAAGTAAACAACTTACACGTAATATATTTTAATGTATTTAATACTTAATTCACATTCATTCATTCAGTGATGTTCGAAGGATATACACACCGAGGATTGCCGTGGTCATATACCACTTTGCCCTTTAACTTATGATCCCTTACTACTGTGAGTATATATTTTTGAGGGAGTAGATGATCTTACATACATACCGGTCAAATTCATAACTGCTTTTGTTTCGCCGTAGTCGGGTACAAAGGTACTTGAATTTACCAAAAGAAAATAAAATAATTACCCAATAGCTTCCAAAATAATTAGTAAACTACACTGTATCGAACAATTAAAACCCCAACTTCTTTCAGGCAAAATTGTTTAATTCCTTCAGTTATTTCAAATCGGTTATTTTTTTTAAAAGTTTAATGTGACACGTCTAAAAAATTAGCAATCGATGATTAGAATCACTGAGATGCACGGTCGATTGGATATTACAAATATTGAATTAATGCTGTTAAAACCGACAATTATTTCGTTTCATGTTCTTTTTTTATAGGATAGAGTGACAAACGAGCTCACAGTCCACCTGATGGTAAGTGGTTGCTGCGGCCCATAGACATCTACATCTATCCTCGAATACACATTTATTAGTAAGTTTGTTTTTGTTTAACATTGCCAATTATTAACACTGGACTGGACCAAGTTAAAACTATCGAGGAAAATATAACGTAATATTACAATCAAAATATAATTATTACCACTGTACATTTCAAGAGGAGTTTTCTTCCTCGTACAACCTCTCTGTGGAATAGTTTACCACCAGCGATTTTTCCGGACCGATACAACCTGGGGACCTTCAAGAAAAGAGCATACTCCTTTCTAAAGGGCCGGCAACGCACCTGCAATTCCCCTGGTGTTGCGGTTATCATGGGCGGCGGTAGTCACTTAACATCAGGTGAGCCGCATGCTCGTTTGCCCCCTCTTCTATAAAAAAAAATTTACTATCGAGGAAAATATAACGTAATGTTACAATCAGAATATAATTATTTACTATCGAGGAAAATATAGCGTAATATTACAATCAAAACATAATTATTTACTATCGAGGAAAATAATGTTACAATCAAAATATAATTATTTACTATTACTGTCCATTAAGAGTCCAATACTGAACATAAGCGTCTTGTGGATTACGTCAAAGACGGTATGTTGCCATAGTTTCCAAGATTGGCTGGCGTGTTGACAGTTTGTTGTTGTTGTTATTCAGTGATGTTGCTGCCCATCTCCTGGTTAGTTTTCCTCCGTCGCCTTTTAGGACTACCACTGGTGGGTATAACCGTGGGGAAGCGGGTATTTTCACACCACCACTACATGATAAAAAAAATGACATTGAAAAATATTTCTTAAAATTAATTTATAAAAGAGCAAAAACTTTTTTTTATATCAAATGTTTCATTTGCGAATAAAATATATTTAAATAATTTTATTATATATTAATATTTAATATATTCTCAACGTGATAGCGCCATGTCGCAGCTATATTATAGTTACATCTCAAACGCGATTGCGTCGACCGGGGATGTATCACGCTCTCACAGAATACCAGCGTAAAACGGCAGCTTAGTACTGCTGATTTTAGACCTCAGAGGAGACAACGCATTACATTCAAAATTTTAGGATGAGTTTCATTAGGTGGACTGTTGGTTTTCTTGTCACCCTAATTCAAAAATACTCTTTAAAGTCAAGCAAAGTTTGGAGCTAAGAAAAAGGTATTCTAGTCCGTAAGAGTTGATATATATTTAAATATATTATTTATTTCCGTTTTCAAACAGCTGTATTCCGGTTTAAAGAATAAAAAACAAATGTAGTTATAGGTAGTTAGTTAATATAGCCTACATACGTCTACGTATAATTTAGGTATAATTTTTGGCGGGAAGTCGCATGTTAATTGTTTTTACCACAAGTTGAAATTCGTCATCCGTAGCAAAAATAGAATTAACTAAAAGTTTTTTTGTGTAATATTTTTATGACTTTAAAAGTTCAAGTTTCGAAGAGCTCAAGATTGTTCTGCTCGTCTTGAAAATGCTTTTGAGATGGAAACACCTCATTTGAGAACCGTAAAGCGTTGGTTGGCACAGAAGTTGATCGAGACCGTGTTCCACTTCATAATGAAATTCGCGAAGGTCGACCCTCAACCGCGATCATTGAGGAAAATGTGGCTGCCGACAGGGGATTAATTGAAGAAAAGAGAGAGATAGAGATTCATTTAGGTATTAGTATGAACCAAATTCAAAAAAATATCACACCAACATTTAAAAGTAAGAACACTTTGTTGCCGCTGGATTCCTTATGAAATCAAACCTAGTACAAAAACAAACTAAAATTGATTGATGTAAAAAATGTTGTTAATCCTTAATGCACCACCTTGAGTCCACGGGACTCACTATCGCTTTTTAAAAAAAGTTTATTTTTTAGAGTTTAGACTAATTGCTTAGTTTAATTTAAATATAATTATTTATTTATTAATTAAACGGGCACGACATCCTACGTGTGGAAATCTTCTATGCACTTAATCGGTTTAATGATGAAATTATTCCGTATACTAAAATTATCAATACTATTATTGTTTGAGTTGAAACAGTGATGTGGTTTACAAAATATATAGCTAGCACTAGCACTAGCACAGGGCACAGCTAGTAAAAAATAAAAAACCACGGCGATTTATTAATATGGTAAAAATAAGCATCGTTGAACAATGGCTACATTTTTTATTATAAAATATAATGAATTAAAAAACGAATTACTTTTTAAAAGTTTTACTTGTATTAAACACTTATTTAAGCGAATAAACATATTTGCGAAAGAAAAAAATCGTTTCCTTCTGTTTTCTTTAATTTTACCGAAAAGCCTTTTTTTCTATTTAATATTGTGCCTTATTGTCAACTGTTCCCCGTGACCTCACCCGCGTGTGATTAAGGTTTTTAATTTTTTTGCGCTGAACTCTAAGTCTTTTTCGGAAATTAAATAGCCTAAGTTACTCCTTATAACGTCAGCTACGTTGAAAGTTCCGTCGAAATCGGTCGGGCCAGATAAAAAAAAATTAAAATTGTATTTATGTTATTAGTACCGTACATTGTTTCATATACATTTAATAAGATATATTACTTAAATGCCATAACACTATGTAGGTAGAAACTGAATGTGTGAAGCCGAAGATCGATTTAAGTGGCGTTTCGGGAGAAGCCTACTGATGATTATGTACTGCTATTGATGTACCTTGTCAACAAAATATTTCAGGAAAAAATCTATTAAAATTACGATTTCTACAATTATAGTACAAGGACTGTCCTTTAAAACTTATAATAAGTTCGCAAGTTATAGTTCGCGAGTAATTATACTCGAATGTCTTAATAACACGCAACGCAATATCTTCGTTCATTACAATACTCATATTTGAAGCCTATTATCATATGAGTTAAGTTTTATTGTAGAATGGTACGACTTGTGTTGAATGTTACCTTACCTAATAGGTTGTTGTAGAAATGTAAAATATTGATCTTGACCTCTATTTGATATTCAGTGTCCATTGTTGTTTTTCTTTAAGACTTTCTACTATTTGAATTTTTTTAAAGTTACCCTATACTAGGATTTTCCGAGTCGTTGAGTCATTTTGCAGGCCATAATATAATCACTCGCTTCGTATGGTAATCGAACCCGCGGCCACTCAGCGCTACAGTCAAACGCTTCGTGAGTTGTCGTAACTAAACGCTTACTGCTTGCGCTTTAATTAAATAGAATATCAATTATAATCACAATGGTGCCTATAATCGCCTATTGATGACGACTTAAATGAATCACAGAAAACGCAGACCTGTGGTAACAAGACCAGAGCAATTTCAAAGCGAGAGGCATCTGGAATTTTGACCGCCATTTTGTCTTTACAACACACATTTATCTAATAATGGTACGGGCTGATGATTTTAAAATATTTGTTAGTTATTTAATGTAATTATTTATTAGACATTAGATTTTTTTTCTGCATAGAATTCCGTCTGTGTAAGTACCAATCACTCTTTTTCCTATCTGTAGACATTACCTGAACTGCCGTGTTTCAATCTGAAGGATATATACAGCCAGTTAAATAACAGCCTGCCGGGCTAGCATGAGCCGGAGAGAATATATCCCCGGAGAGAGGATATAATTTTTATCCCATGCTTAGTTTTATCCACCCTGCGAGCATGGGCAAGAGACAAAAATTATATCCCCCGATTATATCCACTGACAAGAGATAAAATTATCTCACCTCTATAGTATATCCCCGTTTGACATAACAAGTGGACATATATCTCCCCGTCCGTAGCATGGGGCCAAGGGAAAGACAAAAAATTATCCCTTTTTGACATTTGAAAGGGACAATTTTATCCTCTTTCGCGGACGTGGGTTTAAGTTTATCTTCAAACCATTTTAATACAAAAAAGATGTCTCGAGCCTATTGCAACTACATTTTCGTGTCAGAAATTGAAAAACAAGAAAGAGAATTACATCAGCGATCGATACGTGATCAGAATACTTAATCTATTGGAATTCTCCGACAACGACTTTATACGCCGGTTTTGGATACTCAAAGATTGTTTTGTATTTGAGTAAAGAACTCTATGAGGCTTTAAAGCCTTCTGTGGATGGACTACCAGTGCATATTGAAGTAAGCATCTATTACAACCACCTTGTCCAAAAAAGTCACAATAGCTCAATGCCATGATTTATTTACATAGGTTCTGTCAACAATACCCAAGGCGAGTCCATGGTCAAGTCTAATTTAATGATAATAGAATCGGTCTATACTATATTTTAGGTAAGTATTATAACGTTTTAAAATAAAGTTATCAAACTTAGTAAAGTTACAATTCAAAGGTTTAAATTAAGAAATATGTTAATTCTTTAGCAAAGCTTGCTAAATATACTATACTCATGATTATAAAATTATTTATTCCTTGTTTTGTTTGAAATCATTACATTTTTATTCTTCATGCTTCATCATTTTCAATTAAAATTAAATCTTTGTGACTTAGAGTAGACATCAATTTCGATGTATTTTGTAATTTTATTATAATGGCAGTAATTGCGGTGATATTTTTTTTTTAATTTCTTCAAGAGGTTACACCACCTCCAAAGGGTCTGTATTGTCCAGTTTCACAATTGGCTTAATTCTAAACACATATTTTTTAATAAATGCTATCACAAACGAAGTAACCTGCGATTTCATACAAGCAATGTATATTTAACTTAAATATTATACAAAAAATAAAGAAAGAATTAGAATGATAGAAAAAATAAAAATGAGGCAGAAATACGCTTAAAATAAATATATCAAATATTATAAATGACATATTGCTTAACAAAAATTATGAACAGTTTAGCAATATAATAAACAAAAGGTAAAAGAAAATAAAAGTTAATGTAAATCTACTTAATCTTAAAACTAGTTTATAGCTAGTATAGTTTATAGCTTTATACTATGGTATATTATCTATGCGCGGGGATAAGTTTATCTACTGTCGATATTATATCCACCATAGGCTCATGCTCGCAGGGTGGATAAAGCTTTGACATAGGGATAAGACAATTTTATCCCTTGTCAGTGGATATAATCGGTGGATAAAATTTTTATCCCCTGCTCATGCTAGCCCGGCTGTGAGGAATTCCACCTTTAATCATCAGTAGTGACAACACGCATCATATAGCAGTCTTTGTAAAGTCGATTACAGGTATCCGTCGTCTATGGTAGCCACTTACCGTAAGGTGGACTGTCCATATCACTTTTTTTTAAAAAAATCATAACTGATTACGCCAAAAGGTATCATTATATTATTATTAGTAATAACTATCCTATATTACTCAGTAATGATTAAGGTAAAATGATACCTATAGTATGCGGTTTTACTATAACGTATAACACGCTTTTTAAAATTTTTGATTAACGCTAATTTAAATTAATTATTTATTAGGTCCTTACATATGAAATTAGCGTTTTGTCGTACTGACCACTTTGATCTGAAATATCTCCTCTTTGGGTAAAAATTCCAAATTCAAATTTTTAAATTCGATTAGCTGGTATATTTGAGCTTTGAAAACAGTCATTCATTCGTTTTTTTTCTCTCATTACTTTTTCTTTGGTGTCGCTTATTACCGCATAATAGAAAACATAAAATATCGGTATATTTACGAGTACGAGATCTACCGTGGCACCAGTGCTGCAGAAACAGCTCGAAAGATTAATGCTGTGTACGGCGCTAGTGTCGCAAACTAAAGCACGGTACGTTTTTGGTTTCAACGTTTTCGTTCCGAAAATTTCAACCTTCAGAACCAACCCCGTGGATGGCCGGAGACCAAAGTGGAAAATGAAGAATTAAAGCCTATTGAGGAAGCGGATCCATTACAAAGCACTTCAGAGATAGTTGAGGCTTCGGGGTAAGTGATAAAATTGTATTAATCCACTTGAAGCAAATCGGGAAAGAAAAAAAAAACTTGAACGATGGGTACGTCATGAATTGAGTGAATCGAACTTGCAAACATGTGTCGACTGCTGTGTTACTTTGCTCAACCGACAAACACATGAAGGGATTTTAAATCGAATCATTACTTGTGATGAAAAGTGGATACTTTACGATAATTGGAAGCGCTCGTCGCAACCCTGGAGACCCAGCCAAATCCTGCCCTAAACGAAAATTGACTCAGATAAAGTTACTTGTGGGTGTTTGGTGGACTAGCGCCGGTGTTGTTCACTAAAGTTTTCTAAAATCTGGCCAAACGATTACAGGAGATACCTATTGTCAGCAACTGCAAACCATGAAGTCAGAACTAGGTGCTAAACAACCAAAATTGGTCAATCACTCTAGGCCACTGCTGCTTCACGACAACGCAAGATCACACACTGCACACCAAAGAACCACTAAGTTAGATGAGCTACAATTGGAATATCTGCGACATCCACCGTACTCCCCAGACCTTGCTCTAACAGTTTACCATTTTTTCCGGAATTCGGACTACTTCTTATACGGAAAAAAATTCAACTCCGTTGCGGCAGTCTAAACTGCCTTCAAATAGTATATTGATTCTCGCCCCTATGGTTTTTTTTAGTAAAGGGATCGATGAACTACCTATGAGATGGCAAAAGTGCATTGATCAACAACCGTGCGTACTTTGATTAATTAAATATATTTAAAAAAAATGAATTCATATTCCTCCCGTAAAAAACGCCAATTGCATTCGTAATGACCTAATATTATCCTTATGCCTGCCTCTTTCTCTTGTTATTTAGTTAAGAGAGGGAGGGCAACTTTAATCATTCTATATATAAGAATCATCTTATCATCTTGTCTCAGGGTTCTAATCCCGGTTCTGTCTAAAACCAGTGAATGGTTTTTTTTGTAAAAAAAAACCTCATTAGCAGCTGGAGTGAGGAAGTTGGCGGTGTTTCACCCACGCCTTGGAAAGCAAGTAAAGTGATATCCCTGTGGTCTTGTCAGTTTGCAGTCTTATCGGAATATGAGATTATGGGAATAGAGAGTGCACCTGTGCTCGTGCATACACTCGTGCATTATATATAATCCTGTACATAATGCGCATATAATTCTGTCGGCGTAGATTGAATTCGGTCTTGAGGGCTTTATTATTACATATAAATATTCGTGGTTATTAAGACGTGTGACCTGTGTTGGCACTGGTTTTAACGCATCTTTTTTGGCACTCCTACTCTCCAAGACCGAATTCGGGTCGGCCTTGGAGAGTAGGAGGGTCGAGGTCGGGGTCGGTCAGCTGGTGATCTTCTGGTCTACCTAACTCATAGATGGGTGGAGGCAACAGGGTCCAAGAGGGAGGTAATGGCCGTTAGTTTGGACATAGCGAAGGTCTTCGCTCCGTTCCTCCGTTCTTGTGGGCTGCCAGAAAAATTGTGTAATTGGATCAACAGTTTCCTTGCTGATCGGAGCATTACGGTCGTAAAAGACGGTGCAAGCTCTGATTACAAGCCCATTAATGCTGGTGTTCCACAAGACAGCGTGCTATCACCAACGCTGTTCCTTTTGCATATCAATGATATGTTGCAAACTGGTAACATTCATTTCTATGCGGACGACAGCATTGGTAATGCTTTACAAACCGGCCGTGCCAGTATTTCCCGGGAAAACGTCGCCGATTACCGGAACAAACTTGTGTCTGAATTCGAGTTTTTTGTGAACAAAGTCTCGGATTAGCGTAAAGTATAACGAAATTGTGCTTTAATTTATTCAAAATGTAGATTATGTATTTGTAAGGGTGTACAATATATTATACTGCTACGTTAAGCTGTTTTTTTAAGAGGGTGGTTCTTTCACAGGCAAGCTGACCTATTCAAGTTTCAGTCTTATTTCAGCAGCAGAGTGGTTCTATTACTCAAAGAAGTTGAAAAAAAATTAAATATAAAAAATTGAACTATAAAAACATCGCGTGAGACCAGCAATTAGAAATTTAGTTTTACAAACAATTCACAAGTCAATTACGGAAGAGCGAAATATCCTGTCACAAGTTTTTGAAAAAATATTTTAAAGGAGAACTCCTATGTACTACTATTGATGTAAATTTATTGTTACAGAATAAACATTTCTTGTTTTTTTTTATCGAGCACTGAATTTTTTTACTTAATAACATTTTTTTTACTTTTCACATACTATCGGTCCGTTGGTCCACGTGCGGTAAAGTTCCTAAAGGAACTGTATCGGGCTGGTTCTTTTCTCGCTCAAAGTTTAAGTATAGCTATTCAGTGAGGAAACTCAGCTAGTGTTCTTGGCACGATACCGCTAGGAGTAGGATTGCACAATAAACTTTTAAATTTAATTTGTTTATTACTTACGGTTTTCTAATATTGTATATATTTCAATGACGTGTTAATTAAACAGTAGAAATTTAATAATTCATTGATATTAGGTTTTATACTTTTACCGGAATATTCAAACGTTATAGTGATATAAGAAAGGCAGTTACAAAGAAAACCTGCTAAAGGTGTCTTGTAAGCAAATACATGTTAATGCAATATTTGAAATGTTAGCTTGCAATATAAGTGGGTTAATATGTTGCATCGAGAAATGCCTGCATCTTTTAGCGTGAGGTTATTTCGATGGCAAAATAGCGTTTTTTCATATAAGTTGGCACAAGTAATAACATTTTAGAGCTTGTTATATATTTTTTACTTTATCTGATACACTTTATATTCAGTTCTTCTCATCAGTCCGTAATTATTTCAAGTAAGTGTCACGCTAGGTGGGCTGACGATCGTAGTAACTTGTCTTGCACCTTTGGCGGTACTTCCATCGCCAGTCTGGGTTATTTTCGATGTTGTGTTGCTTAATGTTCTGTGATGTTAAAGCTGTTAGTCTGTTGGCTTATACACTTTTCATTAGACAAAAGGCTATATAGCTATATGAAAATAGACTGATGATGATGATGACAACTGTAAGTTGATGATAATGATGACTGAGATCTTGTGCAAATACGAAATAATTACCAGCTATCGGCGCTTACAAGATCTTGTGGGCATTTCTCAAAGCCTTTTTACGAGTATAGAGTTAAGGGTAACACACGAGAACATAGTCCGTCTAATGGTAAGTGGGAGTTGTGACCTATAGACATAGTAATAAACCTTCATCTATCCACGATTAACAACCAAAATGTGGATGATAATAAATTAAATCAATCAATCAAGCATCAATAATTTAGAGAGCTTAAACATATTTCGCCGCAAGGTAAAAGAGTTAGTTAAGCGTTGACGGCTCCGTGGCGCAGTGGCTTAGCAATGACTGGCTGCGCTGGGAGCCGCGGGTTCGAATCTCGCACGGAACAAGTATTTGTATGGCCTACAAATAAAAAAAAGGCGTGGCGCACGCGGTACGGAACGGACGTGTTGCAAGTCAATCGAATTAAAAATAAAAATAAGTGTGTGACTCTGAGTGTTTTGAGCCCAAAAATGGGCACTAAATGTGACGGCTGCAATGCCGTAATATGTGATGATTTCAGGATGCAGTGTTCGGAAAAAAATTGTGGTAAATCTTACCATCTTGCGTGTCTTGGATTGGGGAAGGAAAAGCTGGAGGCTACCACAGGGGAAAGTGGAAGTAAATGGCTATGCCCAGAGTGCACAAGCATTATCCCTAAAGGTGGTAATTTGAACACGCCAGTACGAGGACCCAAGCAAGTGAATAAGGAACCAGTTACACCTAGCTACGTCAATATCAAGCGAGGTGGCGGCAGCGGGCCGACTACCGTTGATTCTATAGTAGTAGAAAATGAGACACTGAAAGAGTTAAGAGCGTTGCGATATGATTTTAATTGTCGACTAGATAGACAAGCAAAGGAGTACGACCTACTTCAAAAGAGATTTGTTGTTACGGAAAACGAATTACAAAAAGTACAAAAGATTTTGGAGGTAGTTCAAGAAAAAGTAAATAAAATAGATCTTTTAGAGGCTAATATTAAAATATTAGAAAAGAAAAAGGAAGAACTAGAATCAATTTGTAATATGGAGAAAAGTCAGCAGTCAGCAGTCCAGCAGCCGGAAAAGTCAGTTTTAACGTTTGCAAATGTTGCAAAGAAACAAACTCAAAAGAAGGCAGCGGATAATAAAAGTGTGGCCATGAAAACCACGGAGCCGATTGTGCACAAACAATGTATTGTGATAGATTCACAAAATGATCTAACGGATATTACTATTCAAAAAGAAAATAAAATGGAAACTAGTAATTGGACGGTGGTAAACAAGAAAAAGAGATATCCGAACGATGAAGTAAAAAAAGGAGAAAGTACGAATTCAACTGAAATTAAGGGATCAGAGAGAAAAAGGTACCTGCATGTTTGGCGGTTAGACACAGAAACCACAATTGAAAGCCTACAAAAGTATGTTAAAAATATTTGTGGAAATGAAGTGCCCATAAAGATTGACCAAATAAAACATAAGACTCAAAGAGACTATTCTTCATTTATTATAGCACTCCCTGAGAGTAAATATAACGTATTATGCCAACCAGAACACTGGCCTATAAATATCGAATTTTGCGAGTGGGTGTGGTTTCGTCGAAACACCCGTGAGCAACAAAGTGACAAAAAATAGTAAGAATATACAAATTTACTATCAGAACGTGAGAGGACTTAGAACGAAGACAAGCGATTTCTATTTGGCTATTGCTTCATCTGATTCTGATTTATTCATCATTACGGAAACAGGTTGTAATGAGTCGATTTACGACGGTGAGCTGGTCCCACCAGGTCATAGTATTATTCGGTGTGACCGAACAGATGGACGCAAACAAGGAGGCGCGTTTTTAGTGGCCACACCGCGTTTCGAACTGAGACGAATTACGATACCTGACAATGTAAACATTGACAATCATATATTCGAAATAGTTTGCGCTACTGTCTACCTTCGAAACCGGTTTTTGTTTTTGTTGTGCGCTGTTTATATACCGCCTAATAGTAGTGAATGTGAATATATGGTAATGTTTAGAATAATTGAGCAGCTATGTAACAGTTACGACAAGGTTTTAGTGTTAGGAGATTTCAATATGTACTCTTGTCCACTTAGTGTAAATCAATATTTTGAATATTTTATAACTTATTGTGGGTTCACTCAGAGTAACAATATTTACAATTGTAATGATAGATGTCTAGATCTAGTACTGAGCACGGTTGAGGAGCGGGGAGATGGTGTGCGCGTGAGCGGAGCGACCCAGCCGTTGGTGCCGGTCGACGTACAACATCCACCGCTCGATGTAACTGTTTGCTTGCGATCGCTTACTCACACTGACACTATCGCGCATTCAAGGTCAAACACATTTTCAAACATCACCAAAATACCTCCGCAATGGCATTTTAAAAAAGCTAACTTTCCTTTGTTGTATCATTTAATTGAGACCACAGACTGGTCTTCCATATATGAATTAAATTTAGAAATGAGTTTAGATTACTTCTACGAGTCTATTAATAAAATATTAGAACAATGTGTTCCAAAAAAAATTCAATGTTATAGTAGGTCTAAATACGTGTATCCTGAGTGGTATACCGCCGATGTTATCCGATTAATACAACAAAAAGCTACTCTTCACAAAGTATACAAGAAAAGTAGATCAGGTTTAGATACGAGGTTTTTTCACAATTTAGGGCTAAGGTCAAACAAAGCATAAGAGAAGCGTATACACACCATCAGCATATCGTTCAAAGTAATTTACAGGAAAACCCTATATCTTTCTGGAGGTATATAAACTCCAAAAAAAGCAATAGAAGTCCTCGGAAAATGTATAAAAACGGTGAACTTCTGACGAATGAACAGTCAGTACATGAGTTAGCCAATTACTTCTATTCGGTGTACAGTCCGTGTAAGGCTAAATTAGATGTAAATTCAGCGATACAGGTGGCTGGCAGTGAGAACGCGGCAGCACGCGTACACCTTAGCGCGTTACAGCTCAGTGAGGTACAGCACGCCCTTAAACAACTTAAGCCAAAGAAATCGACAGGACCAGATGGTATACCACCGTATATATTTAGAGACTGCCGATCTGTTCTAGCTAAGCCTTTGCTTCATATATATAACCAATCCCTGAGAGCAGCAGTATTTCCGGAAAGATGGAAGACGACTAGGGTAGTACCAGTACCGAAAGCTGGTGCCAAAGGAAACCTGGATGGTAATAGACCTATCGCAGTCCTGTCGACTCCAGCAAAAATATTTGAGTCAGCTATACAGAAAAACGTATATCATCAAATGGGTATACAATTATCGGATTCACAACACGGGTTTCGGCCGAATAGAAGTACAAGCAGTAATCTTCTCGCGTATATGGCGGACGTATTACCGACAGTGGACGCGGGCGGGCAGGTCGACGCAGTCTATTTCGACTTCAAAAAAGCGTTTGACCTTGTAGATAATGACATCCTACTCAGAAAGCTAGCAGGCATTGGTTTTACACCACACTTACTCAACTTCTTTGCTAGCTACATGACAGACAGACAGCAATATGTAGAATATGCAGGATACCGATCAGACACATATTTCACGAGATCTGGAGTAAGCCAGGGTAGTAATTTAGGTCCTTTGGAGTTCATAATAATGATTAATGATCTCCCCAAAATGGTCCAAGAAGCAAAATGCCTATTATTTGCAGATGATTTTAAATTATACCTACCTGTAGTATGTAAGGAGGATTGCACGAGGCTACAAAGTGATATAGATAGGGTGACTAGGTGGAGCAAGGAAAATAACTAGCAGTTTAACACCTCAAAATGTGTCACAATTACATTCTCTCGTAGCCACAACCCTATTGTACATAATTATATGATAGAAGACTGTGTACCCATGACTAGGGTCAAGGAAGTTCGTGATTTAGGAGTGGGTATGAATACAGGATTAACTTTTCGTGAACACATCATTAAATGTTGTAAAAAAGCTTACAAAAGTTTGGGTTTCATACTACGCACAGTTAATAATTTCACAAATATTTACGCAATTACTGCATTATATAATACACTGGTTAGGAGCCAACTGGAATACAATGCGATGATTTGGTCGCCGCACGAAAACAAGTACACTCTTATGCTGGAGCGAGTACAAAATAAATTTTTAAGATACCTGTACATGCGACTGTATGGAGTGTATCCAATCTATCCATTAATGTATCCAACACTGTTCATTTTAGGTATGGTAGGTTACAATGAAATCAGGGTTAGAAGGGAATTTACTCTTGCACGCTATTTGTACACAGTTCTGATAGGCAGAGTACATAACACAGGCGTGCTGGATCAGTTGGCACTCAGAGTCCCTGACCGGTACGTATATCGCAGACGCCGGCCGCAGTTACTGGCGGTACCGCGCGCGAGGACTAACTTGCTGCAGCACGCGCCGCTCACGCGCGCACTCAGAACACTAAACAGAGTCCAAGATAAAATTGACATATTTTGTTGTACTCTGAGTGAATTCACGAAGGTCACATTATATGTAATAAGTTATAGTTAAATCTAGGTTTTTTTTTTTTTTTTTTTTTTTTATGTAATTTTTTGTTTATTTTTTATTATTTTTATAATCTGTTGTTAGTAGGTAATAATTTTTATTAGTATTTTATTTAGGTAGGAAATGCTTTTACTTTTATTATATATTTACTTCTATTATATTCTTATTGTTGATTTTAAGAAAAATTTTTTTTTATTAAATCTTAGGATAAGTTACTCTATCGCATTAGGAAACTGTAAAGATAGATGTAAGAGAGAATAAATAAATAAATAAATAAATAAATAAATAAATTGTTCGGGTCTGGATGACTGTCCTTGTGCAATTTATGTTCGTGAACTGCTTTAACGATACAGGAGAAAATCCTAGTCTGATGGTAACGTTTAAAAAAATAAAAATAATTTGACGGAAATAGCTTATTTTAGCTTTACAAAATTCATGCCCGATTATTACGACCGATAAAATATGAATGACGAAATCACTATGTCAAATAATAGTGAAAATTTATTTTTAATGTTACATTTTAATGTTATATAATTTATTCATTTTTTTCTATTATGTCGGTAAGATCAAAGAAGTTTTATTATTATCAATATACACAAAACAAACAACATTCTTAATTCTAATTATAAAACTAAAAACTTTAAAAATATATATTATAATAACTAAAATATATTACTAAAAAGGAGGTCCTTTAGGCAAGGTTCCGAAAATACTGGCAGCGTTCCACCGTTGAATAGCTAGACTAATTCTTTGCCCGAGGTAACTGCCAGCTCTTTGGTCTCCTGTGACGTCGATTACCCTTTTTACTATTTCCTTAAAAAGGCTTATAGCGCTAGGACCCCACGGACGAAGGGTCTCGACACCGAAAGGGACAAAATGTATTCGGAGCCTAGAACCCTGTATTTGCATACTTTAGCTTTTTCAGTCGCTTCACAAGCCGCACCAGCTCTGTTGTTGGTTCCATGTAGATGGGAAGGGGCCAGCGTGTCTGAACAGGTTGCATCCCATACCAGCACCCGGCCCATCTTCAATGGAATCAAACTCATACCGTCCGGTCTCTTGCTATCGTCTCTTGCAATACCAGACGGCTCAAGAAGACTTGGCACGTTGACGGTGGCAAGAGACCGCCGTATGATATCGTTAAGTGCTGCATGTCGCGAGAAGCGACCTGCTCTTTTTTGACATGATAGCCCGTGATATCCTAGCTTATCGACGTCACTGCCACACGGACATTTATGACGAGCGCAGACCGGAACCCTAAGCCGTAGACAGGTTGCGATTTGGAGCGTGTCAGGCTCAAGAAATGTTCCTGTATTTGACGAAAGGTACGCGTGAAGCCAGTAGCCGGCCTCATGCGTACCCACGGCCAAAAGCCTAGCACGTGCCGAACCTGTACTAAAGCTCAAAAGATTGTCATAAGTCAATTTGCAGTTTATGTCATCCCAGCTCCTCTGTGAATTTAGAGGAAATCGAAAATATTGACCAGGGCATGCAATTAAGAAAGCGTTTCTAGCTTCTTCCAGGCCAGCAATCTCAAAGTTTGAAGGGGATGCCCTTAAAATTTTACTTATGAGATTTGCTGAACTATGGACAGAAGATAGGAAGGCTGGTAAAGAGACATTGGAAATTTTGTGAATCCCTAAACCACCATAACGGATGGGTAGGGATGCTTGGGTCCAAGATTTCTCGTTCAGGTGTATATTAAGAATCGATTCTAAATTAATTTTGATTAAGTTGTCTACTTGTGTGAAGAGGTCTGGGTGATTCCAAAAGGAGCAGCAACGGAGCACATATGTAAATTTTGGGACGAAAAGACAGAATTTTAACATGCAAAGTGCATAATGTGGACTAATTTCAAGGAGACGGTCAGCAGAATTTGGAAATTTAACAATTGAATTATTAATATATTCAGACATAGATTCTTTAAAAATTGGAGAACCTAAAAGGTAAAGGGAATTACTGTTATCTATTTTATTATTTGGCCAAAATATTAAATTTTTGTTTTACGTCATTTAAATTTAAGTTGCAGTAATTTATAAAAAGTTCGCATTTGCTAAAGTTAAGCTCCAAACCAATGGCTTCAAATTTATTTTTGATTGAAAAAAGGTCAGAAAACACAGTATCCATATCCACCTCCTAAGGTTCCGTCATCCAAATACCAAACATTGAATTTCGAATTTAAATGTTTGATTATCGGATTTATAGCCAAACTAAAAATTGCTGGCCCAAGGGGATCACCTTGTTGATAACCTACTTCCGAGGATAGTTCATTAGAACGATATAACAATTTTGTTGGGTCAGCGTAACTGAGAAGAAGATAATTGTATATTTCCGGTATATGTTGATTTATTTCTGTCAGGAGGATATCCCTATTTACCGAATTGAAATCATTTTTGACATCAATTTTGAGCAACACGTCAGAATGTCCGTAAGTTAGGCAAGAGCGTAGGGCATGGACGGCTGCCTCACACCCTCCTTTTACACCGAAGCCTAACTGTACGGGTTCAAATTCCGAATTTGATTTCGGTAAAATATGTCGAACAGCAATTTTGGAGGCCAGGCGTCGTAGTGTTGATCCAACAGCAATTGGTCTCGCCCCTCCGTCCTTTTTGGTGAGAGCAATGAGGATCGCGCCGAAAAGAATTTGAACAATTTCTGGATTGATATTACCGGAATACATAAAGTTGATTAATTTAGTGATCGAATTTACAAGTTGCTCACGTGCATCACCCACAGGATGCGATGTTAAGTCATTCAAATGTTGGGGTGAGATTCCATCCAAACTTGCAGCCGAACCTGGTTTAAAAGATAAAATGGCATCCGTAACATCTTTGTTTTGAATTTGAAGGCATGCTTGCCCTACTGTTAGTCGGTCGAGAAAATATGGGTTTACTGGAGCTGGAGTATGTTTTGTCCGTAAGGTCTGAAGGGTGTCAGGGGTATCTGGTGATAGCACGTCGTTGGAGAACAAAAGGCGAGCGGCTCCTTTGAGATCTCCGTCACAGATTTTGTTTTCGATGAGTTTGTTGCGATTACGAGGGACATCATGTTTGATTAGAGGTGCGGGAGAAGGTGAAGAGCTAACAGCACAGTTATTACTTTTGTGTCAAGGATAAATTTGGTTTATCAGTTTTTGTTATATGTAGTGTGCTGTATGAAAATAAAAATAGGTTCTGCCAGTCTTGAGTACAATTGCTTATGTAACATTTCTGTATTAACTGTGACAAATGTCTAGCAACGGTTATTCGAGCTCCTCTAGGGATTATTTTAACTGTCTGTATACTATTTTTCAAATGGCTAAGATATGTGTGGAAAGGAAGTTGGCTACAAAAGTAGGCGTACTTGGAATAATGGGGTGTAAGTCTAAAGGTGAACTGTTAGTGTAGTGTAGTGTAGTGTGTATGTTGAGGCCTTTTAAAGATTTGAATAACTTGTTGCACTGTGTACATATAAGGGTCGCGTTTGCCGTGCCGTCACTAGATTAGGTCACGGACTGCATTCACAACAGTTAAATACAATCACAAAAAATAATTACTTAAAACATATTTAAAAAAACACAATAAAGTAACTTAAAAATTACACTGAAAATATAAAAAAGTCAAAGTCAAAATATGACGGCTGCTGGTTTTGGTAACAAGACGCATGCGTCGTTACGTAGGTGCGTCACAGGACGTCCCGCAATTGGACGCTGCAGTGGAAGAGATCCAGGGACGTATGGCGTCGGTAGAATAAACGATGGTGGCCTTAGCAACCGTGTCTTGAAGTTATCACACGCGGACTATAACTTTTCAAATACTGAACAGGCACTGTGGTGGGAAAAACAACAAAATCCCCATGCGCAAATATGAAAAATATCCCAACAAACTCCTATATGTAGGTCTGAGCAGTCAGGAGATTAAACTGGCTTAAAATAAATATTTTAAGAGACCCGAGCCTGCTTGTCACTGTTTTTATATAAACCATATCCTTGTTTGCATAGATGGCTTTGCGATAAGATAGCTCTTCGTCGGTCAATCAAATATATATTTCAGAAATCCTTTGTTGCGAATTGTTTTGTTACATTTGGCATATGTCACAATCTTGAAATATTTTTATGTCTCGTAGTTAATTTCAGATATTACCACCATATATATAAACTACTGCTATACTATTTAAATCTATGACAAAATAAACGTTTCATTTGTGCACTAAAATTTTAAAATTAAAATGTATAGTTATTTTTATTATATTTAGACAAAATAAATATAGTTGTCACCTGTTACATTTATTTTTTATTGATCAATTTATTTTAATTTATATGTCATGAAGTGTACTTATATTGTATTATAAAACACCTTTGTTGTTATCTTTACAAATAAAGATTTGATTGATGAATTGATCGACGTGTTGTCACCCCCGTGGGATAAAAGATAATGGCTTAACCAACCGGAAAAACTAATAAAACCGGTAAATAGTCTGTGAATCATAGTGATAGATTATTTTTTCTCAAACTAAAAGGCCATTATAATTTTTATTTGTGTGATCAAACTTGCAAAGAAAAATAAGATATTGTATTTCTAAAAGCTTAACTATTTTATTACACGTACACGTATACTATATTAGAAACAACTATAACGCTATAAACAACATTGGTATGTTGTTTATAGCGTTATAGTTGTATATATCTCCTCATTTAATACTTAAAGCTCCTCTGAGGCAATCTATGGAGGAGTATGGTCAGCGGGAGCCTTCAATAAGCCGTTATTGCAACTCATACAGCGTTACATACGCATACACAACAAAATAAATAGTTAGAACGCAACGTACAATTTAAGTGACACCGAACACGTACTCAAGTTCTCTACCCGCGCGCTAGGCCAGTAAAAATAGACTTTTTTTGGTCTACTTTGCACTAAATTTTCGATCCAATTTTATTTTTTTATGAAGTTTAGGATCACTAACGGAGCATAAAATCACAAAATGCTGATAGATCCAGGTGCCGCTCCAAGCGCCATCTTGAAAAAACGTTTTCAGCCGATAACAGATCGAGACCGAGAGAGCAGATCGGCTTTCTCCTTAACGGCATGGCCCAGTGAGTCGTCCTCCCTATGCAGAAATGGTAGAGATAGCTGACAGAAATTCCCCTGGACAGCCTTGGCGAGAGACCAGAATGCACGGGTTCCAGAAGAAAGGCGAACTAGTTTCTCGCCAATTCTGCCTATGTGCTCTGACTTTGCCTTGGCAATGTCTCTTTTGAAGGACCTGGAGGAATTATACTTATTTTTTTTTGTTTCAAGATCATCAGCCTATCAAAGCGCATTGCTAAAAATGAGCCTCCTCCGTAGAGTGCCTCATTATGCCTTAGTTGCCACAATTTGCGGGCGGGTTGGCAACTGTAGTTTTTTTTAGATATTATAAGGAAGAGCCGTGGTGTAAATATAACGGAACGCGAGTAACCCGGGTTCAATCCCCGCCGGCACCAATGAAATTGATAATTGCAATTTTAAGTGCTGATTTAACATCACGATTTACGTGCTCGGCGGTGAAGGAAAATATCGTGAGGAAACCTGCATGTCTGAGGAATAAGAAAAAAAATATTTCGAAGACATGTGAAGTTCGCCAACTCGCATTGGGGCAGCGCGGCGGACACTTCCTTGCTCTAAAACCCTCTCAGAAATGAGGGGAGGTCTGTGCCCCGCAGTGGGATGTATATAGACTGTAACTTTAGTTTACTTTACTAGGAATACGCTTCTGGATTCCCTCTGACGCATCTGACGATACCCACGATACCATATGGAGTTGTGGACATTCTTACACAACACGGTCATCTTCAGTATCTTTGTATGAAAAAATGCAATTGAGGTATTAAGATCGAGTTAAAATCGAGGTAATCGCTCCCGTTCAATTGTACAAAATAATAATGTAACAACTAATATGCTGTCATCATAAAAATGTGGACTTTGTATTTGTCTCTACACCTAATATTATTTTACTTGCGTTAATGTTGTTTATGTAATGCAATTCAGAGGTTGAAAAGTCTCCAAACACGTATGCACTAATTACAGCCGTATTGTATGGAAGCGAAAGGTGTAAATAGCGTAAACGCCTCAATAGTGCAGTGTGGTTCTCGAAGATTGTGTTACAAATGCTTAGTCAGTTACAAATTTCTTAAGTATTCCTGTAGAGTACACGCAATAACTCGACATTTTGTCACATAGACCGAAGTTTTATGTATATGTAGATATTTTTTAAAATTAACCATATCTTATCCTTAAATAAATATTATAACGGTCAGGTCAGTGAGTAGATTAACGCATTTTATCTGCGCCTGGTACTTCCATCACCCAACCAAAGGATTTATCCAACTTCGAAACTGTTAAAAGCAGATATTGTCACGTTTGTCTTCACTTTTTATATTATTTGAAAAGGTTACAATTTTGATATGTCATAAGTTATCACCTAATGAATAAATAGTCTTTGACTGCCTGGTTCCTGGGATCAAATCGCGGTTTCGGTAGAGCCGGTCGGTAGGAGTACCCCGAATGCAGGAAGCTGGAAGTGTTTCATCCATGTGCCTCTGTAAGCACGATATCACATAAGGTTTGTCTTTGTTAAGACTAGCCGTCTTGACCGAAATTCAGTCCAGAGGATATTATGAGCTTCTTTTAGTATATTAATCAAGGTAATAAAGTTTTCATAAATTTGTGAGGCGGCACAAGTTTTGGCTACCGTTCATTCATTTTCCATGTCACTGTCTCTTGCAAACATTCCGTATCTCCGATCATATTGTGTAAGTACTTACATTAGGTAACGGCTAAGATAGTTTACGAGCTTACTAGCGAGCGTGCACTTTCGCCATTAAAACAAGTTATATTCCGATTATATGCTAAGGTTATATTGTATCTATTTTTATTATTTTAAAAATGTTACCCTTACCTTAGGAATATATCCTGTATCGTGGAGGCAGTTTACAAACCTACATTTCATGAGGGCGTATATAGAACCGGAACAAATATTTGTAGGTCATACAACGGGAGTAGAACCCGAGGCACTCCGCGTCGTAAGTTATTGCTAAATCATGGAGTCATCAGTGCGTTATCGTGTCATATTCTTTTGCAGTCACTACTTTAGTTTTAAATTTATTAGGCTACGGCATTTTTAAACATAAGATAATCACAGACCATTGACAAAATATCAATATTTTTTTTCAGATTATTGTAGATGAAACGACATAAGATATTCAAATTCGAAGCGGAAATGTAGTGCTCCATATTTTTTTCTGTTTTCTTGGGAAATATTTTATAACTTAATTCCTCCCTCTCCCTTCCATCATCGGACGGCCAGACACTGGTCCACCCCTTCGTTGTCGACTTACCACGCATTCGAACCAAACTGTTCGCTTTATCGTTCGTCATGCGCACAGAAAGGGAGTGGAATAAGTTGCCAGCATCTGTATTTCCATTCAAATACAACGTGTCTTCAGGGCAAGAGTGAACATTGACTGTTGAGTCACAGTTAATATATAGGAGCAGTTAGGAAACTACCTAAACAATCACACAAACATGCACAACTACGAGACTCCTAAGCGAACGACGCGGTGCTCTCAGTAAGCAACAACCGAAAGCAACCGACACCATGAAATTACCTACTTAAATTGTATTTGTAAGCTAATTATTTAAATTCCATTGATTGATCACTACATAACAAAAATGTAAAATAAAATATCAAAAACATTAAAAGTCACAACCCTATCGCTACCATGGAGCGTAGGTAATTATGTCCTCAGCTAGGCATAGTTTCCTTACCGTACATATTTATACTGTGGTTGAGTTGCGCGTCGTAGGTTCGATTTCACCAAGGGTAAATTATTGATGTTGCCACAGTATAATATTTATAGACCGTGATATTGCAGAGCAAACAAGGGTTTCGGGCTTGGAAATTTGTTTATGTTTTACGTTTGTAAACGCCTCCACGATACAGATAAAATCACGTTTGTGGAGTACGTTTGTGTTAGAATGTTATTATGTAATGCTATATTTAAATATCAATAATAAATAAACTTATTAAAACAATCTAGGTATGTTTTGAAAAAAAAACTGCAAAATTTTTTTTGAAACGTCCTTAATACTAAATGCGCATTTATATTCTAACAGGAAATTAAATAAAGAATTCCGATGTTTCGAGTGCTGTAAAGCACTGTAATAAATTAAAAAAAAATTAAAATATGTAGTGTTCGTAATTTTAAGAAATCATTAAAGAACTTGTTAGATAATGAACTAGTTTTTATAAAAATAAATAAGCAAATGTTACCTTGTACCACAATAATTTTTTTCTGTTTTGTTGATTAAAGAAGGAAACAAAATTAAATAATACTAGTCATAAGTATTACTTGATGGTAGAACTTCTTTTTTAATAAGGTATTTGTCATGATAGGTTCCAACCCCTTATATAATTTCGGCGTCAGATGGTAATGGTTGTACTGCTGTGATCCGGTCTTAAAATGTATAGAGAGCCATTATAATTACGAAGTGCAAGTCATTCCATCAAATTCCTCTGAGGTTAAAACACATCTGTAGCGTTCTTTGTTTAAATACGACTGCAGGTGTCCATGGATTGCAGTGGCCACTAAGTAGGTTGCCAGTCAGTTCATTCATTGAATAAAACTAAATTTACGGATTCTATCGCGTTTATTAAACTGAACAGTTCATTCAGTTTAAAAAAATGAACATATAATTTTTTAAAAAAGAAAATTAGTATTCTCGGATGTCAGTAACGCGACTGCAATTATTCATAGTTAAAATGAGGTTATGAATATCTCCTTGTGGCATCACGTCTCAATTTGATTGACGACGCCTGAAAAGTTCACATTCTGTCCCCAGTTTTAAGGGAACATTTCGTAGTTTTTCGTCAATGCTTATGCATTCCTCTCCAAAGCTTTACATCGTGACCATCTCACACCGGTGCAGTCTGAATACAGATTCATTTTATTCATTGATTCCAAACTGATCACAGGCTTTTCAATAGATTCTCTCATTAGGGAGAAATGTTTTATGGTTGCCACGTTAGGTAGGCGGGTGAACAGACACAGTTTTTTTATAGTTGTTATTACAACTATACAAAAACTGTGTCTATGTATAAAAAAATCTTCCTAATAAGGAGGCTCATTGGTGACCCTGATTTGGTTGAAACCAACCTTGTCAGCCTTAAATACAGGCGATGAGAAGCCAGGCTCTCGGTATTTTATAGGATGCATTTCGGAGAGTATGCGCAGGAATTGCACGCTTTAATTCCTCCCTCTCCTTTCCACCATCGGACTACCAGGTAGTTGGCGGGTCTTCACTCGGGATTGAGATTGAGATTCCTTATTAAGAAGACGCCCATTCCCTGATTTGTTTATCTACGTCACTTCTTACGACACCCACGGTTCTATATTTCCACGGTTATATTGGGCTTTGGATATTCTTACACCCCCACTATACTTGCTGTATTTTGAAGTAGTCAAACTGCCGTGTACCCAAACGAGATCAGTTCTCCCGCCATGGCATATTCCCGTCGACACCATGATTGTTTCACCTTGTTAAGGATGGATATTCTTGGGATTTTGCAGGTGGCGTTCACGTCCATGTCTTTGCCAAACACTTGCTTTTCGTCACTGTGATGCAAGCGGGATGTGAAACAAGGCGCTATAAAACACTGTGCCTTTAAAGCAATGACATACTGAAACAACTTCGTTAAAGATATAGAGTCAAAGGAAATTAACATATCCAGTTCATTATTACCGAAAGTTACCGAACTTGACGCAATGTTTAGTGTATGCAATGAAAGTAGGAAAATACGTATTTACATGGCGGACTTCACAGATCTTCGAAAATATTTTATTATTTAGAAATGCAGGCTTCCTCATATTTTCCTTCATCACCGAAAACGTTATCAGCATTTAAAATTTCAATTAATATTGTCATTGGTCCCGGCGAGAATCGAATTCGGGTTGCTCGTGTACCACGAAATTTACTACAAGCGGTTAGTCCGTTTTTTATGGGTTATGTCGAACTCGCATCGTCTAAAACCCAATAGTGTTCCGCCTTCGCTGCATATTGGCAGGGCCACGGGAACGTTTTCACACACATTTTATACGTGGTAGAGCCATGCTGCAGTTGTATTAGTAGTATAGTTGTAGCACGAATGGGTCGGTTCGACCGGGGAAGGACCACGCTCTCACAGAATACCAGCGTGAAATAGTAGCTTAATGCTGCTGTATTTCGTATGGTGAGTGTAGAGAACCGGAGACCCTTTTTACTGGAAACGAGGCATTCCATCTTAGTCCTCACGGGTGGTAAGTGGTTGCTGTGGCCCATAGACATCCACATCTATCCTCGATTACGAATCAAAATGCAGATGCGTTGTCAGCCTTGAGGACTAAGATGAAATGCCTCTTTTCCAGTAAAAAGGGTATCCGGTTCTCTACACTCACCATAAGAAACACAGCAGAATTAAGCTGCTATTTGACGCTGGTATTCTGTGACGAACGTGGTCTTTCCCCGGTCGAGCTGATCCATTCTTGCTACAAATATACAATTAATATAGCTGCAGCATGGCTCTACCACGTTAATGTTTATGGAACGGCTCAACCAGAGAAGGACTACGCTCGTTTCTTACGTAGTTTTTATGAAATTGTAAGCCGAGGACCTTTTTTACTGGAAACTAAGACTAAACACTGTGCTAAGACGGCGTTTCGAGGAATCAAAGCCGCTACTTCAGGAGGTACTAAATCAAATCGGAATTATTCTCATCTACTTGTGTTTTTACGTTAGTTTTACAAATTTTTTAATCTTAATAGATGTATGTAGGTTGTTAGTTTACTTTGACTTTTAGTTTATTTTGATGTAATTTATCAAATTGCATATAAAGAGTTCTAAAATTAACATTTCATCACTACAAAAGAGTATGCTACATACGAGTATAAATAAAATTGAAGTTTCTGTCGGTCATTTGGAAATAAGAGACTTCTGTTATACTCGGGGGGGGGGGGGGGGGATATTTGCATGCTACTCAGACATAAACAATCATTTATAAAATGTTTATATGTCTGTCCGTCTGACCGGTCTAACCATCAGAATGGCTGAATCGTTTGTGGTGTAGCTTTACGTATAGATGAAGCGCAATGCCCGGAAAGATTTTTTTAAAAGATAGGAAAACCGAATACGATAAATAGCCTTTGATCATCTTATAAATCCTATCCAGGCAAAGACGGAGCGGGTCGATTGATATAAATAATTTGGAGCCTTTCAAACTTCAAGTTACAAAAAACTTAAAGTTTGAAAGGCTCCAAATATTATATTACGTATCTAATTTCATAAGGATATGAGTATCGTTAAATTTGAAGTTTCAATATGCAGCGATTTCGTCAAAATGTTTTACGTTGACTTTTCAGGTCAATAACGTTCAAAAGGGAACATATTACACATGTTTGCAAATACCTATTATAAATCTACAAAATGCTAAACCTAAACTTTAGTTGTACATCACAGGTTGCATGCTTGGAAAACCGCAATTGTGGACGAGCCTAAACAAACGAGTCTGACAAATAACCACAGACTATAATTGCTAAAACTTGTAAGGATCTTTGATTATAACTATATTTTTTAAATATTCGTTTGCTTATAATTCCTAAAAGTTATATTTATTTTTAATATATTAAAGACTAAAAAAAACAAAACTGTTTTTTTATGGAATAAGGGCAACAAATGAGCACACAGTTTATCTGATGGCAAATGGATGCTGTGACCCAAAGACAAGCACATTTATCTTCGATTAGGAATCAAAATTTAAATGCTCTATCATCACTGAGGACTAAGACCGATTGCCTCGTTTCTGGTAAAGAGGGTCTTCGGTTCTCTACACTCACCATACGAAACACTCTTGCACTGGTATTCCGTAAGAGCGGTCGGGCCGACCAACTCGTGCGACAACCATGACAAAGCTTAACACGTGTAAAACTAGTCTGAATAAATAGTATTTGATGCCAGTTAAATGTTGCCGTTACTTTAGGCTGTTAATATAGGTATCACATGAAATATGTCCATAAGAATGTCATCATATTGTTTGAAACGCATTAATTTTGCGCAAGAACTAGTCAACGAAATAATTTTGAATACTATTGGGTAAATGAGTTTCTTCGACCTAAAAAGCATTCAACTGAAAGTGGATTTTGTGTTGTCTTTCTTTATGAGG
This sequence comes from Parnassius smintheus behrii, assembly GCA_036936625.1. Lineage (NCBI taxonomy): Eukaryota > Metazoa > Arthropoda > Insecta > Lepidoptera > Papilionidae > Parnassius > Parnassius smintheus. The sequence goes on along the minus strand of JAUPFT010000007.1, from coordinate 7,248,396 downwards.
GAATCTGCTAAAGAATCGGAGTCGTCAATATACTCTCCCGAATTTGCAAACTTTAGTCCCTGTAAGTTGAAGTAGACGCGTCCTAAAGTATTTTTTGGAAGGGGTGAACGACCTTGCGGCTCACCTGATAAGTATCAATTGCTCTTTATGTACAATTGCAATACCAGGGCAACTGCAGGGCAGGCAGGCCTTTTGAAAGGGAGAGGTGACCGCTTTTATTCTTTCATAAAATTAAAAAAAAATCCCGCACGGAACAAGTATTTGTATGGCCAATAAATAGTTGGTCCATGTTTAGATGTTTTTCATTGTAAAATTTATGTATATAGGACAAATTTATTTATATAGGCTCTTTGAGGAAATCCTCAGGATACATGAAAGATCCTAGTGTGGAGGTAACGTTTTTAAAAGAAAAATAAATTTGAGTTCATCAAGCTGAACCTCGCGTTGGCCAACGAAAGACTTTTAATGTCTAGACGTTTCGTGGCGATGTTTTCCTTCACCACCGATTACAAGGTTAATCAGCACTTACAATTATGATTACCAATGTCGTTGATGTTAAGAACGAACTGCGATTTTTAAGTGTATTGAAATTTGAAGGCAGCTGCAATAAGTACATTTTAATTGCTGTCAAGTGGTCAAATGGTGACGCAACATCTCGCAAATGATAGGTATTAACGGCACAAATGTAGACATCCGCTATATATGACAGTCATGATCATCTGGGAACCCCAACGAGATTATAATCTGATGGTCTGTAATATATAGAGAATGTACGGATACACGATGATATTATATTGCGTACCCTAGATCTAAAATATTAAGTTTTTTTTTGATTGGACTATCGAAAAATCCGTTCATAGTGATCATCTACATGAAGAAATTAAAACCTATTATAAATTTCAATTGGTCAGACTATCTGTGAGGTCGGTAGCCTCATATGGTATACCGATGGGTCTTAAATGAGCCTCGAAGTAGGCTTTGGAATTTACGGGGAACGCCCCAAATTCAAACTTAGTATGAATTTGGGTAGATTCACCTCTATTTTCCAGGCAGAAATTTTCGCAATACTTCAGTCTGCGGAAATTAATCTGCAAAAACACTACGTCAACTATAAAATTTATATAAACTCTGATAGTCAAGCAGCACTGCTAGCGCCGTGGTCAAACTTAGTGAGCTCGAAGCTAGTTGGAGACTGCGTCAACCTTTTAAACGGCCTAAAATGTAACAACAGGGTCGTCTTAAGACGGGTTCCGGGTCACGCGCGTATTGTAGGCAACGAATTTGCCGACAAATTTGCACGGGAGGGCTCAAAGAATACACAATTTGGACTTAAGCCATTTTGTGGAATCTCAAGAAGCCTAGCCCGATTGCCCCGTGAAACTCTTTATCACAATAAATCACCTAATATCTGGTCTGACACACAAAACCTTAATTCGGGCTTTTGATCGGAAATTCGCTTCATAAGCCCTGAGATTAAGTAAAAATAAATTGCGCATTCTGTCAAGAGACCTAACTGGACACTATTGTCTTAAAAAGCATATGTCCATTCTGGGACTAAGCAACTCAAGGATGTGTAGGTTCTGTTCTATAACGGAAGAAACGCCTCTGCACACCCCAACTGATTGCGGATCTGCGGTAAAGCTCATCTGGGAAACTATGTACTCCGCCCAGAAGAAGTGAAATTGCTCACGGCTAAGCAACTCCTTCTATTCATTGAAGACATAGGATTTAGCAGTGAACTATAGCCATAGCAGCGATCACAATACGAGTAGATCTTTTAGGTCGCAGTGATACTGGTCTCCTTCCCTAGACCTGTATAGCTGCTCGCACATAAAAAAATTCAATTCTATCGGTCGTATAGTTTTAGAGATCTCGTGATGAGTCTTTCAGTCGACACATAATCTACCTATCAGTAAAAAGGCATTGCGACCCATAATCACATACATTCCTTGTAACCAATTAAAATGCAGATGCATTTTTAACTTTAGAACTAAGATAGAATGCCTCGCCACGAGTAAAGAATCTTCTGTCTTCGTTATTCACCACAAAAAACAAAGCAGCAATATGCTGACATTTTATTAGTCGTCGCTAGAGTTCTGTGCGACGTGTTTGTACCCCGGTTTCGCCGATCCATTTGTGCTCCGGTCACAATATTGCAGATTGGCTCGACAATGTAAAATAACAGTATTAATTTCATAATAATCAAATGCGCTTCATCGTCATACCTACGAACCAAAAATCAACTGCTTAACATAGGCCGTCCACGCAGGTTATTGTATAGGGTGTTTGCCTCGGCTGGCACGGCTAAACCCCTACAGGCGGTTAGGCAACCATAGTTTTTAAAAAATGTTTTGAGCCGTTTTAAGAAAGAATCTACTACTTATCTCCTATTTCAGTTTTCCTCTGTTGTCTCTTACGACATCCACGGGATGATATAGAGAAGTGAATTCACTTTCATCGTCATATTTTATTATTATATTATTTTATTTCCCCTTCAGAGTGTAACACTGTTGTGTTACACTCTGAAAGGGAAAGACGGTCAATATAATTACAGGCTACGAATTATTCTTTCTCATTAGAGGTGAGCGACGCGTCTGTAACCACTTATCATCAGGTATACCGTAAGATCGTTTGTCACTTGAATTTTTTTTTATAGGATAGGGTGACAAACGAGCACACAGTCCACCTGATGGTAAGTGGATGCTGTGGCCCATACACATCCACATCTATCATCGATAACGAATCAAAATGCAGATGCCTTTTCACCCGTGAGGATTAAGATGGAGTGCCTCGTTTCCAGTAAAAAGCGTCTCCGGTTCTTTACTCTCACCATATGAAACACATCAGCATTAAGCTACTATTTACGCTGGTATTTTGTGAGAGCGTGGTCCTTCCCCGGTCGAGCCGACTCATTCCTGCTACAACTATACTACTTATATAACTGCAGCATGGCTCTACCACGTGTAATTAAAAAATAAGTAAAATTAATGTCTTAATTCAAATGCGTTGGTGATTTGTAGCCCACTGTAGATTACAGTTACACAACTGACGTGCACCATCCGCATGATGGGTGCACGCATGAGTCAATCAGCCTTCATTGCGTAAATAATGTCGAAAACACTGTACAATTTACAAGCGATCCCTTAGGGACTCGCGTACCCCACTCTTGACAACCATGTTTGTAGTTGGTTGCAGGTGTCCTTAGAGTAGTGTAGCCACTTATTATCATGTGGACTGTAAGATCACTTCCCTTCGTTTTTTATAGGACTTCGATTATATAAAAATGAAAACATTTCAGAGTTCTGTACTTATATAATGACATTATTTTTCAAGGTTTATATTCAGCAGTCGACTTCAGAGGCTTTACTGAATGACGGATTGAATGATATCATTAAATAACAAGGTGTTTAAGTTATCATTAGTAACTTCATGGTGTTATTGAAATCCACTTAAGGTGAGGATTGATAGACTGTACTGAATGAATGATTGAATGATATCATTAAATGACAAGATGTTTAGTCATTATTAGTAACTTCATGGTACTATTGAAATCCACTTAAAGCGAGGATTAATAGGCTGTACTTAATGAATGATTGAATGATATCATTAAATGACCAATTGTTTAAGTCATTATTAGTAACTTCATGGTATTATTGAAATCCACTTAAGGTGAGGATTGATAGACTGTACTGAATGAATGATTGAATGATATCATTAAATGACCAAGTGTTTAAGTCATTATTAGTAACTTCATGGTATTATTGAAATCCACTAAGGTGAGGATTGATAGGCTGTACTGAATGAATGATTGAACGATATCATTAAACGACAAGGTGTTTAAGTTATCATTAGTAACTTCATGGTGTTTTGAAATCCACTTAAGGTGAGGATTGATAGACTGTACTGAATGAATGATTGAATGATATCATTAAATGACAAGGTGTTTAAGTTATCATTAGTAACTTCATGGTGTTTTGAAATCCACTTAAGGTGAGGATTGATAGACTGTACTGAATGAATGATTGAATGATGTCATTAAATGACAAGATGTTTAGTCATTATTAGTAACTTCATGGTATTATTGAAATCCACTTAAAGCGAGGATTAATAGGCTGTACTTAATGAATGATTGAATAATATCATTAAATGACAAGGTGTTTGAGTCATTATTAGTAACTTCATGGTATTATTGAAATCCACTTAAGGCGAGGATTGATAGGCTGCACTTAATGAATGATTGAATGATATCATTAAATGACCAAGTGTTTAAGTCATTATTAGTAACTTCATGGTATTATTGAAATCCACTAAGGTGAGGATTGATAGGCTGTACTGAATGAATGATTGAACGATATCATTAAACGACAAGGTGTTTAAGTTATCATTAGTAACTTCATGGTGTTTTGAAATCCACTTAAGGTGAGGATTGATAGACTGTACTGAATGAATGATTGAATGATATCATTAAATGACAAAGTGTTTAAGTCATTATTAGTAACTTCATGATTTTATTGAAATCCACTTAAGTTGAGGATTGATAGACTGTACTGAATGAATGATTGAATGATATCATTAAATGACAAGGTGTTTTAGTCATTATTAGTAACTTCATGGTATTATTGAAATCCACTTAAGGTGAGGATTGATAGGCTGTACTGAATGAATGATTGAATGATATCATTAAATGACAAGATGTTTAGTCATTATTAGTAACTTCATGGTATTATTGAAATCCACTTAAAGCGAGGATTAATAGGCTGTACTTAATGAATGATTGAATAATATCATTAAATGACAAGGTGTTTGAGTCATTATTAGTAACTTCATGGTATTATTGAAATCCACTTAAGGCGAGGATTGATAGGCTGCACTTAATGAATGATTGAATGATATCATTAAATGACCAAGTGTTTAAGTCATTATTAGTAACTTCATGGTATTATTGAAATCCACTAAGGTGAGGATTGATAGGCTGTACTGAATGAATGATTGAACGATATCATTAAACGACAAGGTGTTTAAGTTATCATTAGTAACTTCATGGTGTTTTGAAATCCACTTAAGGTGAGGATTGATAGACTGTACTGAATGAATGATTGAATGATATCATTAAATGATAAAGTGTTTAAGTCATTATTAGTAACTTCATGATATTATTGAAGTCCACTTAAGGTGAGGATTGATAGGCTGTACTGAATGAATGATTGAATGATATCATTAAATGACAAGATGTTTAGTCATTATTAGTAACTTCATGGTATTATTGAAATCCACTTAAAGCGAGGATTAATAGGCTCTACTTAATGAATGATTGAATAATATCATTAAATGACAAGGTGTTTGAGTCATTATTAGTAACTTCATGGTATTATTGAAATCCACTTAAGGCGAGGATTGATAGGCTGCACTTAATGAATGACTGAATGATATCATTAAATGACAAGGTGTTTAAGTCATTATTAGTAACTTCATGGTATTGTTAAAATCCACTTAAGGCGAGGACTTTAAAAGTCTTTTGGCACTCCCTTCTCTGTTGTTTACATATTTGTCCAGCACCAAGGAAACGGGCGACGTAAACTTTTTTGCTTGTTATTAAGAAATAAAGAATCTAAATAAAAATTAACTGATTAAGTCTTCGATCAATGATTATACTAAGTACTTAATTCATTAACACACTTTCGATCTTATCGAAAAACATTATATGGTTATAACTTAAAAACGAGAATTCGACCGAAATTGAAATATATTTTTCCTATTTGATTAATACAATGCATTTTTAAAACCCAATCGATTAAAATTTTTATTGACTATTTCTTGTATGAGTATTTTTCCGAGCATTTAATTTAGAGTTAATACTTCTTAAAACATTATATTTCAAGAAGTATTAACACTCGAGCGTCAAAATAATGTTATATTTTTGTCCAACCTGACCTTACAGATAACGAAACAAATATTGCGGAACCATTTAGCAAAGAGCTTAACACGCACCTGCCCATTTTGTAACACTCGCATGAGCGGCGAGAGTGAGTAGGGATTTCCGAACGGTACTCTTTCAATCGAGATATTTGGGACAACCAGCGGAGCGAGGCGATGTCGTAACTGGTCACGTAAACAAAACAAACAAATACCTTTCCTATGACTTCAGGATAAGGTCGTCGTTCGCACGGATTTATTGTCTTACCATAATATCAACCAAGAAGGAAAGAGCTTGGAGGCTGTTAGTTGATATAAGATTTTTTCCAAGATGTTGAAGGTGCGACCAGGATCATGAAATTCTGGTTTGATTAGTCCATTAAGTGTTGCAAAGCTCGTGTGAATAATATTTACTGCAGAAGCAGTAAGTAGATGTGTTCCTCATCATATACTCGTACATATAAACAATTGAACTATCGTTTCTAATATTGAAATAACTGTCTTTTATTAACCTAAGAGAGTTATTAGCATTTTTATAGGATAAGTGTGACAAAATCCATTTTTTTTGATTGTAAGTGGCTGCTGCTCCCCGCAGACATCTACATCTATCGTCGATTACAATTCAGAATGCAGACGCATTGTCACCCGTGAGGACTAAGATGGAATGCCTCCTTGCCAGTAAGAAAGGTCTCCGGTTCTCTACACTCACCATACGAAACACAGCAGCGTTAAGCTGCTATTTTACGCTGGTATTCTGTGTGAGCGTGGCCTTTTCCCGGTCGAGCCGACCCATTCGTGCTACAACTATACTACTAATATAGCTGCAGCATAAATAGCATGCTTTTAAAATAAAATAACCATTTAAAAATAACTGTGTTTGTCTATTTTTTTACACGATAACGGTGATAAAACTAGCAACCAGTCCACCTGTTGCTAAGTGTCTGCTGTGGCACATAGACATCTATATTTAACCTCGATTAAGAATCAAAATGCAGATCCGTTGTCACCCTTAAGGACTAAGATGGAACGCCTCGCTTCCAGTAAAACGGGTCTCCGGTTCTCTACACTCACCATACGAAACACAGGAGCATTAAGCTGCTGTTACGCTGGTATTCAGTGAGAGCGTGGTCCTTCCCCGGTCGAGCCGACTTATTCATGCTACAATCATACCTAGGTGGATTGAAAAGTACTCGGCCTAACACAGATCCATTAAATTCTAAAAATCAAATCTACCCACATTATTTAGTTCAGTTCAGACTAGTTCATTGTGTGAAGTTCGAAACGTGTGCGATAATTAGTTGTGATTTTATAAATTTATTAACAAAGTAATCGGACATAATTTCCGCGAATGGAGCAAATCGAGCAGCGTGCCGTCATTAATTACCTCCATAAGAAGGGGCTATCATCAAAAGCCATCCATGATGACATGGTCAGTACATTAGGCGATTGTGCTCTGTCTTATTCATCCGTCAAAAAATGGATAGCAGAATTTAAGCGTGGTAGAGAGAGTGTGAAAGATGAACCCCGCTCTGGAAGGCCTTCGACGTCAACTACTGACGAAAATATTAAAAAAGTACTTGATTTAATAATGGGAGACCGCAGATTAAAAATTAGAGAGATAGCCGAGATTATAGGAATCTCTTATGAACGAACTCAAAACATCATTGTCAACGAGTTGGGTTTCCACAAGGTGTCTGCGAGGTGGGTTCCGCGACTGCTTTCAGTTGAACAAAAAAGGACGCGATTGATTATTTCACGCGACTGTTTGGAGTTATTTGAAGCCGATGCAGATGATTTTTTGAATCGTTTTGTTACTATGGACGAAACATGGGTTCATTATCGTACACCGGAAACAAAACAACAATCAAAACAGCGGAGAAGACCTGGTTCACCACCCCCTAAAAAGGCTAAGTCGATTTTGTCGGCAAATAAGGTGATGGCTTCAGTATTCTGGGACTCGAAAGGTGTGATTATGATTGATTATCTTGAAAGGGGTCAGACTATAAACTCTGATTACTACTGCACCTTACTACGTCGTTTACGAGAGGAAATAAAAGAAAAACGTCGAGGAATGCTCAGAAGAAAATTCCTGTTTCATCAAGATAACGCCCGTGTTCACACGTCAGTACAGTCAATGGCTGAAATTCACAACTGTGGCTTTGAACTGTTACCGCATCCGCCGTATTCACCTGATCTGGCACCATCAGACTTCTTTCTGTTCCCGAACCTAAAAAAGCACTAGGGAGGTCAAAGATTTTCGACAAACGACGAGGTCAAAGCAGCTGTAGACGCATATTTTGACTCTAAGGAAGAATCATTTTTTTTCAACGGTCTAAATGCTTGGAAGGGGAGGTGGCAATAGTGTATTGAACTTGATGGTGATTATGTAGAAAAATAAAAATATTACTGATTTAGTATGTGTTTATTTTCTTGGTTAGGCCGAGTACTTTTCAATCCACCCTCGTAATATGGCTGCAGCGTGGCTCTACCATGTACACACGTAAGTCTGTCTGGGCTCATCTTCAGTTCTTTCAGTTGTTTCTTATCAATGGCTGAACTGATTGTAACGAAGCCTTACAAAAAGGCAAAGAGCAAGGTCAGGTGTGTCAAAAAACTTGCATAGTTTAAAAAATGAAATTATTGATAAAGTAGAATAAACAGTTTTTGTTGATTTATTAAACCTGAACTTCGCCATATTAATAGAACCTATCCAAAGGTGAGGCGGAGACGAGTCGTATTATATCGTAATATTAATAAATTAGTTCTGTAGCATATTCTGTTATAAATTAGAAATCTTACCAACTAATGATGAAACAGCTAGACATGCTTATTTTATTTATTTTGCTTATTTTTGCTTGCTTGTTTCCGTATCGTAATGTCGTATGGTATTTTGAAATTGGAACACGCAAATGACACTAAAATAATATTTGTTTTGCAAAAGAGGGCCGGCCATATGAGCGATATATGATTTAAAACCTCTAAGACAAAAATTTAATAAAATTATATAATATTAACCTTGACATCATAAGAGGATTGTGAAGTGCCGATATGCGGCGGGAGTAGGTATTTTCAAAAATGCTATCTGTTTCACATTTTCTTTTTAAAATATCTATATTGTTTCGAGCGGTAACGTTTTCATCTCCCTAAACCTTTACGAAATGAGATAATTTTGGTCTCATTAGATTTAACATACCATAATTTAGATCTAAACTATGTTTACGGGAGGGAAAACGTTATCGCATTTTGTATTAAAATTTACAGATTCACAATCAAATCATAAAAACACTAAATGATGAAATGCTTAAGTTGGAGGTGATACTCTATGTCTTCAGAACAAATTATTACTACTTTTTAATAAAAGATCAGAATTTTTAAATAATATTTCTATTTTTAAAATAAAAGAAGCTGCGAATGTAAATTATTACAGATTATATATGGGTGATGCTAGCTGAGGATGGAATTACAGCGGAGCTTCTGAAAGCGGGTGGAAAAACGGTACTTGAAGTCCTTCAGAAACTCTACAATATCGTCCTCCATGGTGGCACTACTCCGGAGGCGTGGAGCAGAAGAAGGTGGTCTTATTCTTCAAGAAAGGTGACAACGCCCTCTTGAAGAACTACAGACCGATATCCCTTCTGAGCCGCGTCTATGTGCTGTTTTCGAGAGTCATTACGAATCGTCTCGCACGCAGACTCGACAACTTCCAGCCTCCCGAACAAGCCGGTTTCCGAAAAGGCTTTAGTACCATGGACCACATACATACCCTTCGGCAAATTGTACAGAAGTCCGAAGAGTACAATCTGCCACATTGCCTGGCGTATGTGGACTATGAGAAAACCTTTGATTCCGTCGAAATATGAGCGGAGCTACAGTCTCTTCAGCGGTGCCAAGTTGACTGTCGGTATATCGAAGTGCTGAAGTATTTGTACAGTAGGGCTGCAATAGCACAGAACAGATCGTACAGAACCAGAGTACGAAACCTATCCAACTGCAGAGAGGTGTAAGACAGGGTGACGTTATTTCCCCGAAACTCTTCACCGCTGCATTGGAAGATGTTTTCAAGCTACTGGACTGGAAAGGATACGGTATTAACATCAATGGCGAGTACATCACTCACCTTAGATTTGCCGACGATATAGTCCTTATGGCAGAATCGCTGGAGGACTTAAACACTATGCTCAATGACCTCAATAGTGCCTCCCAACGGATAGGTCTTAAGATTAACATGGACAAAACAAAGATCATGTTTAATGTCCATGTCACACGTACGCCGATAGTTGTTGGGAGCACTAAGCTTGAAATTGTTGACGAGTACGTTTACCTGGAACTAATAGTCCGACTAGGTAAGTCCAACTTCGACCGAGAGGTCAATCGATGGATTAAACTCGGCTGGGCAGCGTTCGGGAAATTATGACGCATCTTCTCGTCAGGTATACCTCAAAACCTGAAAACTAAGTTGTACAACCAGTGCGTGTTGCCAGTGATGACCTACGGAACCTTGTTGTCTAGTGGTCTTACACTGCTAGCCGTATGAGGACGCTCAAACTCGCTGAGCGAGCTATATAGGAGAGTGCTATACTCGGAGTTTCTCTGCGTGATAAACTTAGAAATGAGGATATCTGCAGTAGAACCAGAGTGACCGACATAACCCAACGGATTAGTAAGCTGAAGTGGCAATGGGCCAGCCATATAGCTCGAATAACCGACAACCGTTGCGGAAGAAGGGTTCTCGAGTAGCAGCCTCGTACCGGTAGGCGAAGTGTAGGGCGACCCCCCACTAGATGGAGTGATGACCTGGTAAGACATGCAGAAAGTCGATGGATGCAGGTGGCTCAGGACCGTGCTTTGTGGCATACCTTGGGGGAGGTTTATGTTTAGCAGTGGACTTGTGAAGGGCTGTAATGATGATGAATGATGATGAAGGAAGGAAAGGCTGTGATTTCGTGGTAAAATTTCGAGAAATTTTTAATAATTTAAACAAAAAAGTGAACCTTTTGAATTTACGATGTAATACAAGTTCAACTCTTACATACATTTACGAAATGTTTTTTCATTGTATTTTATAGCCGTGGTAGCACAGCGGTTTATCACTCGCAATGAATATCACGGTATAGAAACAACCCACGTTCGATACCGGGACAGCACCAACGTATATTTTTCTTTGATTGCTTTTGAAGTACTGATTTAACACGAGCTAAATGATGAAGTAAAACATCTTAAGGGAACCTTTTTTAACATGGGGCAATGTCTACGTAACTTTTATGCGTTTTCACCCCTAAGGACTAAAATTAAAATACTTGCTGTTAATTTCATATCAAAATAGCAACGCTGGTCTGGTCCCAGCTTGTATCCATGAATTTGTAGAATGGAATTTAAGTGATGTTTTACTGTGAGGTCGGTGGTGAAGGACAACATCATAAGAAAACATAATTCGACTAATCTAAGGAAATGTGAAACCTGTCTACACGCACTGGAGCAGCGTTAGATTAATTGTTTCATAATTCTCATAGAGAATAGAATAGACCTGTGCTCGGCAGTTAGATATACAGGCAATATCTTTAATGCTTTACCCTTTAGAACCTTTGCACGGTTTCTCTTGCTCCAATGTCCTATACACTCCTCGACATTTTATGATAAATCTTTTGCTGTTCTTGGAGTAAGACTCTGGAACTTCTTACCCCAGTCCATTAAAAGTGCTCAATCTTTAAGTGTGTTCAAGAAACAAATTAAGGAACACTATTTGTCTCTTTAACTCCTCTCTCTTTCTCCTCTTAGTTATGGTCACTAATATACCTTAAGTATGTTGTCATTATATAGTATATAAGTTCTATTTTTTTTGTCTAATTAAGTGCACCCTACCCATTATTTTTATTTTTATTTTTATTAATTTCCTCTTCTGGGTTGTCTGGAAGAGATTGTTATGTAGCAATAAGACCACCTTTTGTTTATCCCTCATTATTTTTTCATTATTTATTAATGTTTTGTAGGTGTGCAATAAAGAGTATTGTGTTGTATTGTATTAATTATGGACACAAAACCTTTTTACCTATCTGTAATGAAAAATTGCATCATTTTCATATTATTTCGATACATTAAGAAGCTTTTTGCTCTGGTTTACATATAAGTATTGCTTACTTGAATTATGTAACGTAAGTGAACTAGGTTAAGGTTTACGAAACATGTTAAGTAGAAACTGCAATGATACATTATAAATGAAAAGTACAGTAAAGTAGTAGATAGGTCCTTTGTTTGTTACAGAAATTTAAAAAAAAACTTATACGTGGTAGAGCCATGCTGCAGTTATATTAGTAGTATAGTTGTAGCATGAATGGGTCGGCTCGACAGGGGAAGGACCACGCTCTCACAGAATACCAGCGTAAAATAGTAGCTTGATGCTGGTGTGTTTCGTATGGTGAGTGTAGAGAACCGGATACCCTTTTTACCGGAAAGGAGGCATTCCATCTTAGTCCTCACGGGTGATAACGCATCTGTATTTTGATTTATAATCGAGGATAGATGTAGATGTCTATGGGCCGCAGCAACCACTTACCATCAGGTGGACTGTGTGCTCGTTTGTCACCCTATCCTATAAAAAAAGAATGTACCAACTGTGTTACGTGCCTGGCATGTCGTTAAAGGCAACCATTGGGGTATTGGTGCACTCTCTTCGTAACTTATTTCACAGTTTTTCTTTTGTCACCATTTTTCATATTTAATTATCTATACTTATATATTATATATATCCAATATGTAACGTAATTAACGCACATCCTCAGACACCCCAATTGGTATATTATGTTATAATCATAATACATACACTGAATTTTTAGTTAAACACTTTTATGCACTGATTATTTATCAAATTAGTTATACTAATTCCGGATGAATGTTCTGGTCACTGTACAAATCCACGTACGCAAAGACGTTAACCTGCTTGAAATAAAGTTCATTTTTCTTTATTTTTATTGAATGACAGAATTAGTCATAATACAAATAAAACTGCACTCTTAAAAGTCTTATTGCCTTAAGTTACGGTCCATTTCAGTTCGTTTTGACTGTACAGATTTAGTGTGACTGTAATTTATGTAGTTTTAATTATTTTTGGGATAAAAATTACCTATATTAAAAATGATAGGAATCGATTCAGTAAACGATTCTGAACAAACTACTTTCTCAAAGTGCGTTAATTATGTTACGTGTTGTATATTTCTATCTTATATATTTTATGTGTTTTAAATAAATAGATTGACTTGGCAATCGCACTAAACAATCAAGCTAAGCTAAGCCTGTGGTAAGTTGCAAGATTTGGTTGGTTGGAAGTTATTTTTTTGATGGCATCTCTTTTCTCTTATCACAAATTTAGCACCTTATTATGCTATGCGTTATCGTATATTGAGTTGTTTTCTTAAACTACATTTTAGTTTTATTTACGTTAAGGGGTAGCAGATATTCTTATACTGTTTCGTAGTGGTGTAAGAAAATCCACTACCCCATGTCCCGTGGGCGTGGTGAGAAGCGACAGGTGATAGTCAGCAACGTCTTCCTAATAACTAAAAAAATAAAAAACTGCAATTGCCAACCAGCCTGACAAGCGTGGCAACTAAGGCAAACACACTCTCCCCCTCCCCGTTAAATAATCTATGGAAAGGGCTGATGTTCAGCTGAATACTTTTGATAGAGTAAATGATAGAGTTTAACATCTATGTACAAACTAAACTGTCGTAGTTTTTTTTTCTTTTACTATTAAATATATGTATATCTTATGTGATAATTTACATAAAAGCGGTCTAAGTTATAAGAATCATTTATAGATGTTATAAATCAGAACAAGAACATGCCCATCCCAATTTCCCTATCGCTTAAACCACCCTTTGCTTTCAAAATGGCGACAGAACGAGGTGGCGATGTAGAGACAGAGTTTGGGTTGGGATATGAAAAAGCTTAGTCGATTTGGCGCTTGCGCGACGAAAGCACGTTTTAATTGCGTAAGAATAATGACTTCTCATCATTTAAGAATAAATATAGTTACCAAAATGTTATAACGAAGTGATAAGAGTTTTTTAAGTGATACAATATGTCTTCCATTGTGATATAAGAATGTGAAGAATTTACTTAAAGGTTTAACTGGTACGTACTATAAAATTCTGTTTATAAATAATTAACCGCTTAGTGTATTTCTATTTACTTGATTCATTACATTACACTTGACATTATGAAGTAATTGAGGAAAAAAATTAGTTAAACATTATGTGCATTAATATATTACACAGAAATTATGAAGATAATTAAAATGTTATTAGAAATGACATAACTAATTCAGAATAATGCATAATAAATTTAATAATAAAAGTTATATATTATTTAAGATACATTCAAATTAAGCAAATCAGTTGCATTGGTTTTAATAAATTCACGTATTAACATATATATGATGTAAATAGCAATAAAAAAGAAAAAATATACAATTTCATTTATTCCTTGTGGTAAAATGACAAAAAAGGAAGGAAGGGAGTAGAAAAGAGAGGTTGCGTTTCCTCGCTGAATACTCATCTTTTAGCAGAAAAGGAAAACCAGCCCTCTGGTCATCAGCTCACCAGCGGCGACGACCAGTCAAGTTCCTTTTGAAACTTCAACGCATGTCAATCATGTCGTATATTAGCACTCAGATTTATACGTGGTAGAGCCATGCTACAATTATATTAGTGTATACTTGTAGCACAAATGGGTCGGCTCGACCGGGGAGGGACCACACTCTCACAGAATACCAGCGTAAAATAGTAGCTTAATGCTGCTGTGTTTCGTATGGTGAGTGTAGAGAACCGGAGACCCTTTGTACTGAAAACGAGGCATTCCATCTTAGTCCTCAGGGGTGACAACGCATCTGCATTTTGATTCGTAATCGGGGATAGATGTAGATATCCATGGACCACAGCAACCACTTAACATGAGGTGGACTGTGTGCCTGTTTGTCACCATATCCTATAAAAAAAAAACAAATTAAACTTAATAAACCAAAATCAATAATCATTTGTTTACTTTCAAATAATACAAAATTTATTGCCATAATAAAAGAAAAACGTTATGCTAAATTTTTTTTTAAAATTTAGAAGACTTATATTGTTTGATTATGAATGAAGATAATACATTGAAGTTGAGTGAAATGTTTCTTTCAAATAAATTTGTCGATACGATACGGGCGCTACCTACTGTAAGTTACTTGTACTATGCCTATAAGCTTTTCGCAAGTGCCAGCAAAACGTTGACAAAGTTTTACCGCAATCTAATGAACGGTATGGCAGCGCATAAAATATGGTCAAACAAACCATAATTTCAATATATTATTAAGATACTACAGTCCTATTTAAATACCTTATGTACAAGCACCTTATATTATAACAACTTGGTGTCAAGAGGATAAATAAAGTTTTATTATAATCTGGTCTTATAAGTGACAACATAAAAGTCTAACAAACCGACGGACACGTTAACTGTACTATTCATTTACGTTGTAGAGACATCGTTACCGTATCAGTCTATTAAAGTCACGGTTGAACAAAGACCTTTCCCACAGGTTGCTTCATAAAAATAAAAGAAAAGCAAAACAACAAAAGAAAAAAAAACAGCGAATATGGCAAATACCCCATATATATATATATATATATATATATATATATATATATATATATATATATATATATATTTCCATAATCACTTCACTGTTTTTTTTCTTTAATGTTGTTGTTAGGAAGACGGTGCTGTCATGGATTGTTTCCCTTTGTCGTCGCTTTCGACATCCACAGCACACACATTTTCGACATACCCAAAACATCCTGTGAATTTTCCCATGTATTGAAGATATATTTAATCAGCTCAACACCAGCACTACTTGCCGAGCGACCCCTTTTGAAACAGAATTGATTATTTATATAGTAAATTATTTGCATTAAAGAAATTTAACATTTCATCAAGAATATTTTTTTCAAAAATTTTATTATATTTATATTTGTGTAATAAGTACTAGAAATAGGTCAAAAATTGGCGGGTTCCCATGTACTACCAAAATTATATAAAGGCATTAAAATAAAATATTCTCTTATTTTATTTACCAAGTGTTAATAAGTACCGGAAATAGGTCAAACATTGGCGAGGTCCCATGTACTACTAGATTTAAATTGATTTAAATAAAGGCATAAAAAAATGCAAGCGCCCAAAAGGGGACTATAACTTTATATAACTATAGAATGTATTTCTTGCATCCTATTCTATATTATTTTTAATGTTTTGTGAATATAATGTAATTAGGGGTTATTATAGAGACTGGTGTAAGACTGGCATCCGCGTTTCGCCACTCACGTAAGTTAAATGGTTCCATTTGTTGAATAATCTGTTACTGGTTTCTCAAGCTGTGTTAAGTAGTAACTAAATAAAACAACTAATCTGATGGGATTTTTCGCATTTGCCTTTAAAATAGAATGCAATGCTTCGTGTAATGATTTGATGCTTCCTCTTTAATTATCAAAACCAAAAGATGTTAATAAATATCTCTAATTTCATACTATTCCCACCTAGCCCAAGAACCTAATAACACAACTGTAGCTTTCTTTGTTTGAGTACATTGTTACTTTATTTGCAGTAAGTTGCAAATAAAATAAAGCAAATAACAGGTCTGTAAGTTCATTTATGACACTACGTCAGTTTTATAAACATAATCATAATTTCGTTTAACCCTAGGTCGGTTGCCCTAGTTTTTGCAACTTACTCCGTCGCATGGGGTCTTTGAAAGCGCTGTTTTTTTATATTTTTTTATATAATTGCAGTGTATATTCTCATTTGTTATTTATATTTCAACGAAGTATTAGGGTCTATATTAAAATAAAAGCTTATGCTTTTATTTTAAAATACATATAATATATGTTTCAATTTTATTACTTTACTACAGTCTTAATCACACAAAAGAGAGACATTTTTGGGCCATTTTGGCAACTTTAAATTAAACTGATACAAAATCAGTAATTGTTATCTTTTCTTTTTAAAATCAACACAAGCTATCAAAAATATTTATTTTAACGAGATGATAAAAGAAAACATAAAAATATAATAGTAAATTTTTACACCTCCTTTCGCTCTTCTGAAGAGATTGAGCAAACTGAGGCTGCATGTCTGGGACATATGTTCTGGTGACATGAATATCATACTGTAGAATATAACCTATCAACATGTCGCCGACAATATGCACATTTCTTTCTGGTTATTTGAGGCTAATTTTCAGATCGATTCTGCAATATGTCCGGACCAACGGCACGCTTTATGTGCTGCGCGAACCGTTCTTGAGAGGGTATTTATTGTGCTTCTATATTTGATGTAATCATCAAAAAGTTAAAATGCCAATGTTTTGAGGTATTGTTTTCTTGACATGGTCTTATTTGGCTGATCACATGCTAATATTATGTGTGAATTAATTCCAACAATATAAAAAAATATTTTTTTCACGCTGATGGATATTGTTGCTGATTATTCTCAGAGGCCATCTGCAGCACATTCCTGCAACTGAATTTTTTATAAGAAATATAATAAAGAAGCGACAAAGAAGTCAAAAGCTTAGCTTACATAAGCAACTTCAAACAAATAAGATATTAGAATTTGATGACACTCTAACAACACGTTTTAATCACGAGCTGTGATAATTCTGGTGCGAATACTAGGTCATAGTCATCAAATTATTTTATTGTCATCGTTTCTTCACACATCTGCATAATTTAAGATTATTTCGACATCTAGAAGTGTGTGAAAACTAAATCCATCAAATTCGTCATGCTAAATTCCATTACATTTATACTAAAGTGGCATATGCCGGCCATATACATATCTCGGAGAACCGACAACCAACGGGGAAGAAAGGTTCTTGATTGGCAGCTTCGTACTGGTAGGTGAAGTGCAGGGTGGCCTCCCACAAAATGGAGCGAAGACTTGGTAAGACATGCAGGAAGTCGATGGATGCAGGTGGCTCAGGACTGTACTTTGTAGCATTCCTTGGGGAGGCCTATGTTCAGCAGTGGACTTGTGAAGGGCTTAAATGATGATGACGATGGTTACATTTATTTATACAGAATTTAGTAACATTTAGTTCAAGCTAATACAATAAGTTCAAAAAGGCAGTTCTTTGCTTAGCAGCTGAGCACTCACTACGCAGCGATAGAATAAAAAAAGCATACATTTATCCAATCGATTTGAAACTCAGTGCAAATTAGCGGACAATGTAATCTACATTGTCCGCTTGCGACGTATCGTTCACCAACGGTTACTAGTTTGGATTGCTTGAGTATTATGTAATTTTACTGCGGCTGTCCACTGCTAGATGCCTATATCATGATAGAGAGGATTCACGGCGATTGCAATGCTTGGCAGGCGACTGGCGATCATGGTTACGAACGTCTGGCATACTTGATGTTATCTCCATCGCCGATCTTGGAATTTCCGGTATGGGTGCGAGAGTGTTATACCGCTTCTGGTCTTACGATATGCACGAGACGAGAGATGGAGATGGCAAATAATGTATACACGCTTTGCAACAATTATTTATAGCAAAGCTAGTGACATCTTAGATTTAAGAGTCTAATAATGTAAGAAAAAATATGAAATGTCTCTCTTTGTCTTTTTTTAGTTGACATTAAATCTATGTTTTTTTTTTAAACTGTTTGTGCCGAAACAACGATAAAAAAGACTTATGGAAAGTGTGAACTACAGCTACTCCCAGACTTCCAACAAAATTAGCAATATATCAAACAAAATTAGCACTTCTGCTCGAGCCCGTAAAATTTTTTTTCTAAGCCTTAATCGTCACCTTTGGCAGGTTGATGATGACAATCATGATACTAGCACCAAACGTCGTTGACTGCTGTTGTTTGACTTTCTGTTGTTGCTTTCGTATTTATTGCGAAATAAACCAATGACGAGATACAGTGCAATCCCTGTTAAATCTCAAGGTGAAAATATACATGTTTTAAGTCTTCATGAAAAATTTAAAATTATTTTTAATTTTCCAGGTATCACCAAAAAGGTTCTCAGCAATGCGGGGGAGCCCTTTATGATAGTTTGGAATTGATCACGCGACCTTAACCGGATACGGCTAAAATGGCGCTATCAAATAACACTATTTCCCAGACCTATCATCGATTATTTGTTGAACTGGCCGGTAAGTTTTCCTCAGAAGTAAATTAAATCAAGAGTAAGCAAGCGATGTAACAGTAAAAATATAAGCAAATTTTAAATGACATATATTCCTGGAGGAATAGGTGCATGAGTACCGAAAACTATTCCACTTCGATTTTTTAATGCAATTCTCTTCAAATTTTTAAACAAAGCGGTGCTATATTGTTTTAACCAATTTGTTTTCAATTGCAAGAAAATGTTATTCTCAAACGGAACAATTTTCTTTTTATATCCGCTCACCGTAAATTTCATAATACGTGAGCAAGACGGGTACCTTGCCAGCACCAATAAAATTGTTAATTAGAACCGCTGATGTACTGCGTACTGCGTAAAGGAAAATATTGTAAGGAAATCCACATGACAGAGGAGTAAAATATTTCGCAAGCAGGATCCGCTAACACGCACTGGAGCATCTGTACGCTGCTACCACTGATTGCTTCATAACACTCTCAAAATGGGAGGAGGTCAGGTGTATATAGGATTTACCTTTACTTTACTTTGCCTTTTAACCAAGATTAAAAAATTGAAGCATTTGAAACATTGAAGTATAATGTATAAGCAGACCATATTACTTGAATGGTTAAAAATAAGTTTATCTGTTGTAGTAATAAAGCAGCTTTACGTTTAACATGCGGTCACTCGTATAACGAGTGTAGGCCATTTAAGGCTATATTTACTTTCACTTTTATTACTTAAGTTTCGGAACACCATATTATATATTAAAAAAAAGCAAAAAATTACCAACCGCATGTTTTCGTTTATCTATTTCTTAAGTACGTTTTAAAATAAATACACTTAATTGATATTTAATTAAAATAAAATTACAATTGGTGTTGCTTACGTAATTATCACTATTTTAACAAATTATTCGCAAGAAATGCTTAGATTTTACATTAATTAAGTAAATTACGTTTATAATTATAACAATAATAGAAAATATATGTGTTTTATATATTTCATAATTAAAATAACCTTAAAATAAATTATGAAATATATAAAACATATAATAATGTACTTACTACATACAAATTCTTAATTTTATATTTTTCAGCATGGTCTGCTATAATTATTATAAAAATATTAATTAAACATACTTCACAATTATTAAAATTAAAATAAGATTTGAATTTAAATTAAAATTTTCATATCAAATAATATGTAATTAAAAATCATTATAATATCCTCAATAGATTTGCGGGGTATCAATATACATGTAATTTCAAATAATGATACATTATCATATCATTGTATTAAGTATTTAGCTGAGTTTGAAAATTGCTAAAATTACTTATCAAGAAATTTTTTATTTAACATTTTTTTATTTGAGAGGGAACAAATGAGGATGTGGCTCACCTGCTACCGTCGTCCATCAACAACTGCAACACTGCAACACCAGGGTTACAGATACGTTTTAAAAAGAGTAGGCTCTTTTCTTGAAGGTCCCTAAGTCCCTAAAATTCTGACGCGATATGCGATGATGAAATTGAGTAGCTGGAGTTAATCCAAACAATTCCTCTGAGCACTCCCGTTGTCAATACGATAGAAATACGCAAAGAGATGTAACATCTCTTCTCAGGGCAAATGAGAATGAGATGAGAATAGTATTCCATGTGAGGCTGAACCTTCGCCTTGTAAATTTGCAGGCGGTGTGCCGGCATGAAATACCGTCCCGTATAAACATAACCAAAGATATTCTTAAAAGTTTTACATATACTATTTCTATTTTATTTGTTATTAATATATACTATATACTATTCATCTTATTATTATTTTTCTTACAACAAATATTTTGCAATTTAAGTTCTTAAAATCACAAAAGTGACTTAATGATGTAACTAAATACGAATGAAATATTAAACTGAATGTAATTAATATAGTAAAACAAAAGAAGAATAAATAAAAGAAAGTAGACGAACATAAAACGTAACTTAACTTCAACAACAATGTCAATAATTTTAATTAAACAGTAATAAAATAAAATGTCAATAAATTTAAACCAAGAGATAAGTTATTAATACAAAAATGATTATCAAAGAAATAAATTGCAAAGAAAATATGAATAACCATATTATTTGAATTTCAATGTCAATTTTAATATCTACTTTTTTAAATCGCTATAATTACGAAATAACAATAACCAATTTGTATCTAATTATATTAATAATTTTACTCCATTTGTGTATTGGTCATATAGAATTGATTAAAAGTTATTGTATGATTTGAATTATGCTTTCTGGTGTCAAACGCAGATGTTTGATATAAACTTTTAGATGTTTTGTGGATACACGCATTTTTAACGAAGAAATATAATAAAACATATGTACCAGGCGGTCCCATAATGAACTGGCCTGATATAGTTCAACGCGCATGTCGCTACATGTTGTGTTGCATTAAATAGTACGTTTATCGTGCACTTAATATAAGAAACATGCATCGACATGAAATGCTTAGTCTTAGTTTAACAGGCATTTGAATAACGAGAGTCGCGTATTTTTTCAAAATGTCGAAAACTGAGTATCGAAGTGTCATAAAGTTTCTGTTTAAAGAAGGTTTATCCCCTGCCCAAATAAAAGAACGATTGGATGGCGTGTATAAGGAGTCTGCTCCCTCCTATAGCACAGTGAAATATTGGGTGAAAGAGTTTCGCCTCGGGAGAGAAACCGTCGAAGACTTTGGCCACGACGGTCGACCTGTGGAAGTGCTCACTCCCGAAACGATTGCTCTTATCGAAGAGGAGGTTCTGAGTGACCGCCGTTTGAAGATTAGAGAAATTGCAGTAAGGCTTGGGCTCTCTAAGAGTACCGTTCATCGCGCGATCCATGAACATCTTCACATGAAAAAAGTGAGTACAAGATGGGTACCGAAACTTCTTTCAGCGGTACAGAGACAGGAAAGAGTGCGCTGCGCTTCGGAATTTTTGGATCTTTGTGGCGAAAATCCAAAGACTGTGATCGAGCGGCTAGTGACTGGTGATGAAACTATGATCTTGTATTATGATCCACAAAGCAAGCGCGAGTCAATGGAATGGCGTTATAAGGGTGAAAAGCCCCCTAGAAAGGCAAAAGTGCAACAATCGACTAAAAAAAAACTGATGTGCACAATATTTTGGGATTTTCAAGACATTTTGATGGTGGATTTTAAAGAAAGTAATACAGTCGTGAACGGCGAATATTATGCTTCTTTAATATATAAATTACGAGACAAGATAAAGGAAAAACGAAGAGGCAAGCTGTCTAAAGGTGTCCTGTTGCTCCATGACAACGCCCCTGTTCATACCGCTGGTGTTTTGAAGGATGCAGTTCGTCAATGCGGGTTCACAGAAGTTCAACATCCATCTTACAGTCCAGATATGGCCCCGTCCGCCTATTATTTATTTCCAAATTTAAAGCGGGACTTAAGAGGAAGAAAATTTTCAAGCGATGAAGAGTTGCAGGCGGCCGTCTGCAGTCATTTTGAGGATAAAAAATGTGATTATTTTTATAAAGGTTTAGAGATGTTGATTCACAGATGTCAGAAGTGTGTTAGTATTCATGGTGATTATATTGAAAAATAAAATTGGTTTCGTTTCATTTCCTTCCTTGGTTCATAGTTAGGCCAATTCATTATGGGACCGCCTACGTACGATTTTTGTTCTGTTTTGAACGCTTGTTTTGAACGCTTGTGTGTGTGTGTGTGTGTGTGTGTGTGTGTGTGTGTGTGTACGTGTGCGTGTGCGTGTGCGTGTGCGTGTGCGTGTGCGTGTGCGTGTGCGTGTGCGTGTGCGGGTGCGGGTGCGTGTGCGTGTGCGTGTGCGTGTGCATGTGCGTGTGCGTGTGCGTGTGCGTGTGCGTGTGCGTGTGCGTGTGCGTGTGCGTGTGCGTGTGCGTGTGCGCGTGCGCGTGCGCGTGCGCGTGCGCGTGCGCGTGCGTGTGCGTGTGCGCGTGCGTGTGCGTGTGCGTGTGCCCGTACGCGTGCGTGTGCGTGTGCGTGTGCGTGTGCGTGTGCGTGTGCGTGTGCGTGTGCGTGTGCGTGTGCGTGTGCGTGTGCGTGTGCGTGTGCGTGTGCGTGTGCGTGTGCGTGTGCGTGTGCGTGTGCCAGTGCGTGTGCGTGTGCGCGTGCGCGTGCGCGTGCGCGTGCGCGTGCGCTTGCGTGTGCGTGTGCGCGTGCGTGTGCGTGTGCGTGTGCGCGTGCGCGTGCGCGTGCGTGTGCGCGTGCGTGTGCGTGTGCGTGTGCGTGTGCGTGTGCGTGTGCGTGTGCGTGTGCGTGTGCGTGTGCGTGTGCGTGTGCGTGTGCGTGTGCGTGTGCGTGTTCGTGTGCGTGTGCGTGTGCGTGTGCGTGTGCGTGTGCGTGTGCGTGTGCGTGTGCGTGTGCGTGTGCGTGTGCGTGTGCGTGTGCGTGTGCGTGTGCGTGTGCGTGTGCGTGCGCGTGCGCGTGCGCGTGTGCGTGTGTGTGTGTGTGTATGTACGTGCAGGAAGGTATACGTGCACGAATGCGTACGTTCGTTTGCATGCTTGCGTGCGTGCGTGCCAACTCGTATGCGTGTCTGTGTGCTCCATACACCTGGTACTATAATGATTAGGCTTTCATTAAATATGATTAAAGCCTATCTTCAAATTCTAATCATCTCAATTGCACTCTACAACTATTGTGAAATTAGTGTTCACAAACAAATCTCTTGATTTTATGCAAGAAAAATGCTGGACTTTGATTTTATGGTACTTTCGAACAACTAGTTGTATGTCAGTTCAACATTAAGATGTGTATCTGTAGTTTCAAGTAAAAACTTCCACTTTCTTTTTTTTATTACAAAAGTAGAAAAAAACGGTTTATTAGATAAACTTATTAGCCTTTAAATACATTGACATACTTCTTAAATTTATAACAAATTAAGTACTTTTCAAATTACAAAGAAATTCGCAAGGCAACCATCATTAAACACAATATTT
The DNA here is from genome assembly GCA_036936625.1 of Parnassius smintheus behrii. NCBI lineage: Eukaryota > Metazoa > Arthropoda > Insecta > Lepidoptera > Papilionidae > Parnassius > Parnassius smintheus. The sequence continues at coordinate 7,224,349 of JAUPFT010000007.1, read as the reverse complement.
TTTGTTGAATTTGATAGATGTACTGGTTGAATCGACCATTGTTGATATGATACGAGGAATAAATGATGAATTAAATATAAAAATTTGTATTTCAGATCCTCGAACGAACGACTGGTTTCTTATCACAAGTCCAGTACCGGGTTTGACAATTCTCGGACTGTACTTGTACTTTACGTTAAACTGGGGGCCACGCTTCATGGCGGACAAGAAGCCCTTTCAATTGCAGAAGACTTTGATAATATATAATTTCATTCAAATTATAGTCAGCTGTTGGTTATTTTACGAGGTTTGTTTATCAATAATTAGCTTTAAATGTTAATATTAAGGCACATGTCACAGTGCAATTTAACCTTGTTAACATGCTTTTATTAGCGTCGCATGTACTATCTGTCTACCTTTCTATGTAACGGAATTTTTTTACATTTCACCAACTTGTATTCGGCCGATTGACTTGAAAATTTGCAAAAGTTAAACTTCAAGAACCGATGATAATACAATAATTTAATGACTGTGACGAAGTGTTCGTACTCGGGCCATCAAAGCTCATAATCAATGTGTGTTGTTTAAGTCTTAAACTCTAATTTAATTTTAAACTAATAAAGTCTTCTTTATCTTCGTCTGAGACAAACAGTTGACCAGAAAACTGGTTAAATTTAACCTTATAGTAAATGCCATTGATATGTCTGTAATAAATAGTTTATTCGTACTTTATCTGAAACGCAGTTGTGTTTTTTATATAGGATAAAAGTGACAAACGAGCACACAGTCCACCTGATGGTAAGTGGCTGCTGCGGCCCATAGACATCTACATCTATCCTCGATTACAAATCAAAATGCAGATGCGTTATCACACGTGCGGACTAAGATGGAATGCCTCGTTTCCAATAAAAAGGGTCTCCGTTTTTCTACACTCACCATACTTACACTACACTACTAAATAATATTTTATATTCTTTAGTAGTGTAGTGTAAGTATGGTGAGTGTTGAAACTTTGTAGGAATATAATTATTTATATTCCTACAAAGTATAGTTTTTAAACTTGAATCTACTTTTAGCATCATTTTCACGTGAAATCCCACGCTTTCACGTCTTTTTTTAATGACATTGGCCAAAATACAAGACTAGTAGTTTAGTAGTAGTAGTCATTTTACTTTTTTGTTACTTAAAAAAACAATAAAGACGTAAATCAGTGTAATTAATATGAAAATAAAATATTTTTACCTTATTTATCTATGAATCTATCTATCTATAAATGTAAGCCGTATCGTGAAAGTTTAAGAGAATTCATCGCCCCTTTTTGGCCCATAGGTGTCACGAGAAGGGCCGGATGACGGTATACGCATCTCGTTTAGGCCAAAATTTAAATACCGCGTAACGTGCTCTCAATGAATACCAGCGTAAACGTATGTTGAGTGTAGTGTATAGATCCAGAGACCCTTTTTACTCCAAACGAAGCGTTTCATCTTAGTCCTTATGGGTGACAACGGATCTGCATTTCGATTCTTATTATCGAGGATCCTCAGCATACATTTATAATCAGGTAGACTGCGCGCTCGTTTGTCACCCTTATTCCTTAAAAAACCTAGCGTGGTGGTTTTAGCAAATCACCACTTCAACGGGAATAGTTAAAAAATTTAAGTTACAGCTTATGTCTAGGGCACAAATTTTTCAATTCTGAGAGGGTTTTAGGGCAAGGAAGTATCCGCTGCGCTGCCCCCATGCATGTTGGTAAACTTCACATGTCTTCGTACTACTTTTTTTCTTATTTTTAGATATGCAGGTTTCCTCACGAAGTTTTCCTACACCGCCGAGCAAGTCGAAAATCAGGACTTAAAATTGCATTTCACACTTTCATTAGTGCTGGCGAAGATCTAACCTGAGTGGCTCGCTTACTGTGAAAAAGCCAGACACAGCCATACAGCCAGCGCTAACCATCTGATCTACCAAGGCAACGGGAATATTTTGCAAAAAATGAGGAAAAAATGACCTTTACAGTATACTAAAGTCCACTACTGAACATGGGCCTCATTATAATATTATTCACGATATGAAAATTATTTTTGTTTTGATTTAAGTTTTTTATGTAGTTATTTTATCAGGATAAACAAAAATTGTATAAAATGTTCGTAAAAATACACCTGATTTTAATCAAATTTAAAATACAAAACCTTTTTCATGAATCAATTTCAAATGCGGCTTTTATGTCGATTTTTAGAAAAGCATAAAGTCGTAACGTCGTGATGTTTGAATACTGATTCTGATAACGCACTTAACCGAAACCACAGGGTTTTTATTACACGTTGTATACATAATATAATAATAATAATAATATTCCACAACTATCACACAACGCCATCTAGTCCCAAGCTAAGCAGAGCTTGTGTTATGGGTACTAGACAACTGATAAACATACCTATATATTTCTAAATACATAAATATTATAGATAAATTACACCCAGACACAGAACAAATGATCGTGCTCATCACACAAACATTTGTCCTGGGTGGGAATCGAACCCACGACCTCCGGCATAGCAGTCAGGGTTACTAACCACTAGACCAACAGGCCAGTACAAGTACAAGTAATACCTTTATTTAAATCTGGTAGTACATTGGACCCCGCTAATTTTAGACCTATTTCTGTGCTGCCAACACTTAGTAAAATTTTTGAAAAAATTATTCTTGATCAATTGTTAATTTTTTTTAATGTAAATAAATTACTTCATAAAAATCAATTTGGTTTCACAAGGGGTCGCTCGACAACTGATGCTGGTGTTGAGCTGATTAAATATATATTTAATGCATGGGAGAATTCACAGGATGCTTTGGGTGTGTTCTGTGACCTATCCAAAGCCTTCGATTGTGTTCACCATGAAACATTAATCAGGAAACTTCAACACTACGGTGTAAGAAATGATGCTCTTAAATTAATTATTTCATATTTAAGTGGCAGAACACAAAAAGTTGTTTTATATTTCATTCATATTAATAGTATGAGTTCTTCCGGGTCCATTGTACAAATGGGCGTGCCTCAGGGCTCAATTCTCGGCCCTTTTCTGTTTCTTGTATATATTAATGACTTACCTTACATAGTAGGGGATAACCATGATATAGTATTATTTGCTGATGATACTTCATTAATTTTCAAATTAAAACGACAATTATTAAATTACGACGAAGTAAATAATGCTATAGCTAAGTTAGTCAATTGGTTTAATGTTAATAATTTGCATTTGAATGGAACTAAAACTAAATGTATGAAATTCTTAACTCCTAATGTTAAACATGTCAATACTAATGTAATTTTAAATGGGGAGGAACTGAGTCTTGTTGATACCACCATTTTTCTTGGAATCACACTGGACGCAAAGCTTAAATGGCTCCCCCATATATCAAAACTAGCTAGCAGACTTAGTTCTGCAGCATATGCTGTAAAAAAAATTAGAACTCTTACCAGTGTTGAAACAGCTAGATTAGTTTACTTTAGTTATTTCCATAGCATTATGTCGTATGGTATTTTGCTATGGGGACACGCGACTGACACTGAAATTATATTTATTTTACAGAAGAGGGCCATTAGAGCAATATATAATTTAAAACCAAAAGAGTCACTGAGACAAAAATTTAAGGAAATTAATATATTAACTCTGGCCTCTCAATACATTTATGAAAATGTAATGTACGTACACAAAAATAAAAGTAGTTTTGCGAAAATAGGTGATATTCATTCTGTAAATACTAGGAGCAGACACAAGCTGGTAGTACCAGTTACTCGACTCCACCGAGTCAGTAATTCATTCTTGGGGCGATGTATACGCTTTTACAACAAAATCCCAGAAAATATACAAAATTTGTCATACACAAAGTTCAAAAATGTTATAAAACTAAGTTTGTATAAAAAGGGTTGTTATAATATTAAGGAATTTATAGATGATAATAACCCCTGGGAAGGGTGATCGCTACCAAGCTATTTCTAATTTGTCTTGTGTTGTTGATTGTAAACATGATTGTAAGCTATTATTAAAAAAAAATAGTCCCGCTGGGTTTCTTGCTGGTTCTTCCCAGGACAGAGGTTTCTTTTGCGAACCAGTGGTAAATTAAAAAAGTGACTTTCAGTAAGTATTTTTATAATCTACATTGAATAAAAAAGTTTCTATTTCTATTTCTATTTCTATTTCAGTCTAATATATGTATACTATAACAATCGATAATGTATGTATACAGTATGAAATAATTAAAGTAAATCAATTACTTATCCGTACTTAATACTGAATTTAACAACAATTGTCTGCTGAAGGTAATTTTCTCTTACTCAATTTTTGGATAGAAACTGGACGGAACTAAAAAATATGGCTGAAGCACAAAACCGTCCACAGAAGAAATTTTTTTGCAAACTAATTTATGTTCTTGTTTTTCTATCAGTAAATAATAAATAAAGTGTTTGTTGTATACTATGCCCTATGCATTTATTTTTTCAGGGCCTTGACGCAGGTTGGTTGAGGTCTTACAGTTGGAAATGTCAGCCAGTTGATTTTTCAAGATCACCGGAAGCGATGAGAGTAAGTGTTTTTTTTAAATAGTATAAGCAATATAAACACTTAAATATACGCAAGGGTTAAATACAACTTTCACGTCACATGTCCGATCTGTTCTAAGCTAATTATGTCACTTTTTTATAGGATAGGGTGACAAACGAGCACACAGTCCACCCGATGGTAAGTGGTTGCTGCGGCCCATAGACATCTACATTTATCCTCGATTAAAAATCAAAATGAAGATGCTTTGCCACCCGTGAGGACTAAGATGGAATGCCTCGTTTCCAGTAAAAAGAGTCACCGGTTCTCTCCACTCACCATACGAAACACAGCAACATTAAGCTACTATTTCACGCTGGCATTCTGTGAGAGCATGGTCTTTCCCCGGTCGAGCTGACCGATTCTTGCTACAACTATACAACTAATATAGCTGCAGCATGGCTCTACAACGTATAAAACTTGATGACAATATTCGTGCAGATGGCCTGTGCAAATTGCCTCCGTGAAAAAGTGACCATTGCACAATTTATCTGCAACCAAACACAACACAATATATAACATAATGACGACCTTATAGCCTAACGAAATATGTTAAATGCTATCAGCTAATATTAAAATGTCAAAGTGTACTTAATACGTGTTATGACTCTTTTTTTTCTTGGAGGCGATATGGTACTAACAATGTAAATTAAGTATTTAAACTATTAGCCGAGACATAAAAAGTTTTGCTTAGTATAACTATCGACTAGAACTTAATCCTCTTGACATATACTCGTACAAATAGACAGGCAAGCTAAGCTTACCCTGATTCATGTAATACACATCGAAAATTTCTTTGGAATTGGATAATGTTAGCCAATAACCTATACCTGGGTTAAAATGAGCTCAATAAACTTTATCTTAGATTCATCATCATCATTACAGCCCTTCACAAGTCCACTGCTGAACATAGGCCTCTCCCAAGGCACGATCCTCCACAAAGCACGGTCCTGAGCCACCTGCATCCATCGACATCTTGCATGTCTTACTAGTGGGGGGTCGCCCTACACTTCGCCTACGGGTACGAGGCTGCCACTCGAGAACCCTTCTTCCCCAACGGTTGTCGGTTCTTCGAGCTATATGGCCGGCCACGTCAGCTTACTAATCCGTTGGGCTATGTCGGTCACTCTGGTTCTACTACGGATATCCTCATTTCTAAGTTTATCACGCAGAGAAACTCCGAGAATAGCCCTCTCCAATAGCTCGCTGAGCTACTTTGAGTGTCCTCATACGGCCAGCAGTGAAGGACCACGTATCGGTTCCGTAAGTCATCACTGGCAGCATGCACTGGTTGTACAACTTAGTTTTCAGGTTTTGAAGTATACCTAACGAGAAGATGTGTCGTAATTTCCCGAACGCTGCCCAACCGAGTTGAATCCGTCGATTGACCTCTCGGTCGAATTTGAACTTACCTAGTCGGACTATTTGTCCCAGGTAAACGTACTCGTCAACAACTTCGAGCTTAGTGCTCCCAACAACTACCGGTGTACCTGTAACGTGGACATTAAACATGATCTTTGTTTTGTCCATGTTCATCTTAAGACCTATCTGTTGGGAGGCACTATTGAGGTCGTTGAGCATAGTGCTTAAGTTCTCAAACGATTCTGCCATAAGGACTCGGCAAATAAAAGGAGAGTTATGTACTCGCCGTTGATGTTAATACCGTATCAATTCCAGTCAAGTAGCTTGAAAACGTCTTCCAATGCAACGGTGAAGAGTTTCGGGGAAATAACGTCACCCTGTCTTACACCTCTCTGCAGTTGTATAGGTTTTGTACTCTCGAATAGCCATCTTTGCCCTACTGTACAAACACTTCAGCACTTCGATATACCGACAGTCAACTTGGCACCACTGAAGAGACTGTAGCACCGCCCAAATTTCGACGGAATCAAGGGCTTTCTCATAGTCCACACACGCCAGGCAAAGTGGCAGATTGTACTCTTCGGACTTCTGAATGTACTGTGTACTCTGTGGACTGTAGAATTTGCCGAAGTGTATGTATGTGGTCTATGGTACTAAAGCCTTTCCAGAAACCGGCTTGTTCGGCAGGCTGGAAGTCGTCGAGTCTGCGTGCGAGACGATTCGTAATAACTCTCGAAAACAGCACGTAGACGCGGCTCAGAAGGGATATCGGTCTGTAGTTCTTCAAGAGGGCGTTGTCACCTTTCTCAAAAGAGCACTTCTGCTTCACGCCTCCGGAGTAGTACCACCATGGAGGACGGAATTAAAGAGCCTCTGAAGGACTTCAAGTACCGCTTTCAGAAACTCCGCTGTGATTCCATCCTCGCCCGGGGACTTGCCATTTTTAAGGAGCTGGAGAGCCACTCTAATCTCGCTCAGACTGACGTCCGGGATATCATCGGAATAGTATCGGATAATACTTGCTCTTGGATCGTTACTCACACTTGCGTGTAGCTCCAACGATGATGTGTACAGCTGCCCATAGAACCTCTCAATGTCACTCAGAATCTCAGGTGTCCCGGAAACGATGCTGCCACACTCAGTCTTCAGCTTTGACAGTTGGCTCTCACTGTCAGACAGATCTCTGTCAAAGACTTCGGAGCCCTGGTTCCACTCGATCGCTTCTTCAATACGAGAAGTATTGAAGTTGTGCAAGTCTCGCCGCATGCATTTGGAGATGTGTCTGTTCAGTTGCCTGTATGCTGTCAACAGGCAACTGAACAGACAGATCTCCAAATGCTATCTTAGATTAATCTGAGCTAAATCCACTGCTGATAAAAAGAAAAGTCACAAGCTTAATACTTATCAAAACACGTGTGCGAATACCAATATACTCGTATCAGAAGTGACTTTTTGTGGGTCAGGTGCTTTTTGGACACTGATTTTTTAAAACTATTTTAAATGTATAAAACATTACAGCCCTTCGAGAATCCATTGCTGAACATAGGCCTCCCCCAAGAAATACCACAAAGCTCGGTCCTGAGTCTCATATCCATCGACTTTCTGCATGTCTTACCAGGTCGTTACTCCATCTAGTGGGGGACGCCTTACACTTCGCCTATCTGTACGAGGCTGCCACCCGAGTAAATAGTAGAGTAGGAAAGTTTCTCGGGTGGCTATATCTGTATCTATATCGGTTTCCCTGGTTTTGCTTCGGATAACACGTTTTTTTTAAGTCTATCGCGCAGAGAAACCTCGCAATACTGAGTTTTGCTGAGAAACGATCTATTTATAAAATTGAGGTTAACATATTGATATTTTTTTAAGATGCATGCAGAGAGCACGTAAAAATTTACTGCTGTATATGACCCTCTCCCGTTGTAGGGAATATGTGCCTTAATAAACATGCTTGGGAGACAGATTCACTTAACTCTCATCGGATTATTTCTTGACGTAGTAACACACATTTAATTTTGCTTTATTTAAATATTTAATTTTATTTAGACTATAATTTTTTTAAATAAAGGAAAATATTACGTATTTTGCCACACCGACGTTGAGTTTTCTTCCTTGCAAAACTTCTTTGTGGAATCGTCTAATATCGGTAACTTTGCTAGACCTATACTTCTTAGGGATATTCAAAGGATATTCAAGTAACAAGTTCACTCCCTTTTAAAAGGCCAGTAACGTTTTCCCCTGGTGTTGTAGTTGTTCAAGGGCAGCAGTCGCCACTATCAGATGAACCGCATGTTCGATAGCTCCCTACACTATAAAAGTCATCTCTTCATATTCTAGTGATCATTTTTTATGGCCAGGAACGAAACGAAATGTTTCATTAAAAACTTATCTATATATCGTAAAATTTTCAGGTAGCGAGAGGAGTCTATATCTACTTCCTGGCGAAAATATCGGAGCTTCTCGATACAGTTTTCTTCGTTATTAGAAAGAAGAACAAGCAGATCACCTTCCTGCATATGTATCACCATACTGTTATGCCGATGATCTCCTGGGGCGCTACCAAATATTATCCGGGCGGTCACGGGACTTTGATCGGTGTAATCAATTCGTTCGTCCATATCATCATGTACACATATTATATGTTATCTGCAATGGGCCCCCAGTATCAGAACTTCTTGTTTTGGAAGCGACACATCACCACCTTACAAATGGTAAGCTTAATCAATTTTGAATTAAATTATACTTATGTATTATTTCTCAATGGGTATTACCAAAATATACATGCGAGTGAAGCCGCGGGTAAAAGTTAATTTTAGTTGTTCCTAGTGAATTGTATTTTTGTACTGTATTTTTTATATAATTCGCATAAGCACAATTACATCATCTTACGTCAAGTTTGAATACTTTCGCTGATGACTTAAAGCTCTGAGCTTATAGCCAATTGTTATCTTTATCATCTTAAAATAGATGGCGTTAATACCGATAATAGTGGTATTAGTTATTAAAAAAATATTCTTGAAGATTCCTCCAATAAGATACTTTATATGTAGCATTATTATAATATTTATTTATTTATTATTGAATTGAGTTCGATAGACATACGCTAAAAATTAAAATATATGTTTATATTTTTTCAGCTACAGTTTTGTATCACTTTCATTCACTCGTCTCAACTACTATTCTACGATTGTGGATATCCTCGGTGGTCCGTTGTTTTCACTTTGCCCAATTCCATCTTCTTCTACTACCTATTCTATGATTTTTACTACAAGGCTTATGGCAAACCCGAAAACAGGAAACCGATGGAATACGAAATCAAGAACAGCAGCTACGATCAAGAATATTCATTAAAAAATGGTATAACTAATAGTCAAATTACTGATAAGAATTACGAAGTTTTCGAAAGAAACGGTACAGCATTAAATAATAAAGAGAAAAAGAAAGAATAAACGGCAGTTGGTGCTAAGTTTGTAAATAATAATGTAACTGGCTGTAAATAAAATTAACTTTTAATGGTCACCACCAATTTTTCGAAATAAAATTTTGAAAAGCATGGCGTGATATACTTTAGCAATAATAAAATTTATTAGGTTAGAAATTATTGTTATCTTTGACGTAAATGTAAAGTTAAATTCGGTGAAAAATGTTGTTTCAAAATATTTTATACGTAAATGTGGTACAATATAAAATTTTACTAAAATTATGCTCTTGACACTTACAGGATTATACCAATGTACTTAAACGTTATATATTTGTTTATAAAATATAAAATAATTATAAGAGGCCATAGCTATTAAATTATTGAATTTTAAAATCAATAGTTTAATAGAGGGATATAGAATAAATGCAATCCTAGGAATATATATTTAACCATCTATTTTAGATGGAATAGTTAAATGATATTCTTTAGATTACTAACCATAATTATGATTACGTAGCGTATAACGAACTAGGTGACATTTACAATCATCAAATTAACGGTAAAAATAAAAAATAAATCAAAATAGATTCTACTTTCTGATATCATAACAAACATCATGGACTATATGACATATTATGGTGATATTACCATGATGGTTTTTTTGGGTATTAGATACTGAAGTATTAAGTATACTTAGTGCAAATTCTTGAATTTGAACCAACAAAAAAATTCACATTAAAAAATCTATGGTTATAATCAACCATTTTTAATGAAAAGTACAAAGACCTGGCTCAGACATTTTGAACAACCTATTTTACCAACAAAGTGTATTCACGTGTGAATAAATACTCTTTGGGTGTTATAACACAAACTTCTTTGCAAAATTTATGTTTGATACAAAAAATTAAATATCTTCATGCAGTAAATATCGAAACTTTCATTTATTTTGAAATTATTTTACACGCTATTTTATACTCTACGCTTAATATGAAATTTGTGATAATAACTCTATATTATGAACAACAGAGTCAATTAAGCGTTTTAATAATATGCTGTGTATTTGTGCAATGTCTTCCAAAGTTGATGAATCTAAAGATATTTGAATTGAGAAAATTTTACCGTTGTTTATTACGTTTCTTGCATTTCATTAACTTTAAAATTTTGCTTTTAATATAAGTATTTGAACTTATATTTTTATTGAGTCCGACAATAAGAACACTGAAAAGAGTAAGTAGTATAATATATTGTTAGTTTGCTACATTCAGATTAAAAGAAACATGTGTGAAAGTTGTTTCGCAATTTCGAAATTGTGATATGTAGAATTTTTTGTATACGTTTGTATTATGTTGATAATAATTTTAGATACCATTAAATAAAATAAAGTTAATGCTGCCTGCTTATTTATTTTTATTTTTGTAATTTATTTACGTAGTTAGGTCCAAGAAACACGAGGAAGATCTTATATAGCTCAGTTTTTTACTACTGTAGGTAAATGTAAATAATGGATATATTTCTATTGTAAAAACTTTGTAATTGGTATTTTAAATTTTGTTTACGCATCATGTATATTAAAATTTCCGGCGACTAGTTTAAACCTGGGTGCCTTATAAACAAGAGTAATTAGACTTTGACAAATTGCGATTTACAATCAAGGGCTTCAACCCCAATGACCACTAGGTGGGATGTCAAGCGTTGGCATACACTAGACAAAAACATTATCATGAACTTGCGGTAGTTTCAACCTTGACGTATTTCTCTCAAGGTGGGTTGCCTAATGCCATCCAACCTTGCGCAAATCGTTGCTCGATCTATTTAGAGACCGCATCACGTTTTTCAAAATGCGGTGGAGATCGTTCTTGATACGTCTAATGATGAAATAAAAATCTGTATAATGGTTGCACCATTGTCACATCTGCGACGAATCATCATCATGATCCTTATAGTCTTTCACAATTCCACTGCTGAACATAGGCCTCCCCCAAGGAATGTCACAAAGCATGGTCCTGAGCCACCTGCATCCATCGACTTCCTGCATGTCTTGCCAGGTCTTCACTCCATCTAGTGGGGAGTCGCCCATTAGATGGCTACAATACGCCTACCTGTACGAGGCTACCACTCGAGAACCGTTTTTCCCCATCGGTGTCGGTTCTTTGAGATATATGGCCAGCCCATTTCCACTTCAGCTTACTAATCCGTTGGGCTATGTCGGTCACTCTGTTTCTATATTATAATCCTCTCCATAGCTCGCTGAGAGTCCTTGAGGATTTTCATACGGCCAGCAGTGAAGGTCTAGCAACACGCACTGTTTGTAAAATCTAGTTTTCAGGTTTTGAGATATACCTAACGAGAAGATGTGCCGTAATTTCCCGAACGCTACCCAGCCGAGTAGAATCCGACGTATTCAACCGCGACAGATGTAACGAGAAAATTGCCACCTCAGTTTGAAAAACGTGAAAGGCTATGGGGTTCTCCAGCGGATTTACTTATCAAGATTTTAATACATCATTTAATATATTTAATAAACCCATATTGGGCTAGGATTTATGGGCTAAATTTTAATTAGGAACTCATAACGCAAAACGGCTTCCGTGCCATTTCGGTCTCTTGGCAATCGATCCTCTCTCTGCCTACACCACAAAGGATAAAATAAAGCATAAATAAATATAGTAGTAATGTATTGGTTGTTTTCTTAAAAAAATATTTGTTTCGTACAGTTTACATTAATATTACAATGTTAGAATGCAGCTGGTTTCAGGTCCTTTTTTGGAATTGTAACGAAATGTTTACTAATCCTAGCTTCGATTAACATCGAATAATCCAAGTGTATTTTATAAGTTGGTAGACTGTTGGTCGCTAACTTGTTAAGCCTAATTATCTGTAATAGTTTTCCCTTTAATTATTTTAAATATACTACTAAGTGAGTAATTCACATTTCCAAAAACACGAAATCCTAAAATATTGGATTTGAAGTACGAGGTATTAAGTATGTTAGTTATAATATAATCGAAACATACAATTGTTAATTAAGAATGCTTTATTTAATTAACCTCATATTTAAATGAGCAAATAAAATACAATTTCCCCGGAAATTTTTATTTTAACTTCGTGAATAATACATTCAGTAATACATAAATAACTCGGGCCAATGCAGGTGGAAAGGTAAAACCTTTTGCTAGCATCATAAATGTAGCGAAGTAAAAGTCTAAAGTCATAACTATCTTTATTTCAACAAAAGATTCAATCGAATGGTGGGATGTTGCGCAGATGTAAATTAGCGAATTGATTAGATATTAAAAGAAAAAAAATATTCAAATTCAGATTTTTTTGTTTACAAACCTTGTCCGCGTTGAGCTACAAATATTGGCGAAGAAGGAAAGAAGGCGAAGTTATGTAAATTGGCCTACGGGTTACGGAGGAGATAGATTTCAAAGAATCGTTTTCGTGCACCATGGGAGTTCCACTCCAGTAATTGATGATTGGCAAAAGCATCTTCCTTGTAAAAACCGAAAAAAAAACTGCGGCTTAAGGTCTTAGCGTACCGTATTATTTTATAGAATAGGGGGCAGGAGTTGCAGGTGCATTGCCGACCTTTTCAAAATTAAATTCGTTTCTTGAAGACCACTAAGTCGTAGCAGTGCAAAAAAATAGCCATTGGTATAAGATTCCATAAAGTATATGTGCGAGGAAGAAAACTCATAGTAAATCGCATCGTAGTGTATCGCCAGGCATTCAGATGATGGGGATGGTAACGGAAGTTATGTCGCGATGTGCGTTCGTGTAATTTGGCGGTTGGAATAAATCCAAATAATTGCTCAGGGCACTCCCCATCATAAATGCGATAGAAAATGCAAAGAGATGCAACATCTTTGATGCATTCGATGATTAAAATGCAAAAGATTAACAACAAGCGCCAATGAATCGAGTCGATTGGAGAAAACTCGGTCGTGGACGATTCGAAGCCACTCTGAGCTAGATGTAGTCAAGAGTAAGGAGGTGGCACCGGGAACCTAAGTCCCCGGCGCCACCTCCTTCTCTCTAAAGATGAAAACAGTATTCCGATTGAGGCCGAACTTACGCCTTAAAAAGTTTCAAGCGGTGTGCCAGCGTGGAATAACGTCCCGGCCTGCTGAGCAGGCCAAGCTTTTAAGAGATTGATTTGACCTTCTCTTCCAAGTAACCACGAAACAGCACATAGATATATCGATGCGGAGGACTTCAATACTTTCTGATTTCTTTCGGAAACATGGGGAGTGCTATGAAACCAAGGAGATACGACAAAGGGGTTCTTTTTAGCGGTAAACGCGCAAGTTTTGGTAAATTGAATTTTAATAATTGGAAATGTGCCTCCGGCTACTTACATGTACCGGGCGAAACGCAGAAGTTATTTCCTACTTCACTTTGGTATTCTGTCAGGGTAATTTTATCTAAACAGTATTCCAACTCCCATACAAACGGACGAAGTGAGAGCTATACCTACGCGCCTCGATCTCGATGTCGTGACTGTACCACAGTGATGATTTTGTGGAAGATATAAAAAAATGAGGAAATAAATAATAGAATAGAAATAAAATAAATAATAAATCCGAACTTTATTTAACACCAAACATATAAATAAAGTAGCTGCAGGTATCTATAACCAAGTAAAAGATATTCCTTTTCTCCATCTTGTCCATGTTTCCAAAAACAATTTTTAACTAAGCTTTATATTAGAATGCGGATTATTTATACTTAAAATTTTTATAAAAAAGCTTTCGTACGTCTCAGCCGAGGCGCAACTATTTTTCTGTCGCAAATTTATAAGACTGATTTGTTATTCAAACGTATATAGTGTTTTAATTAAATGTACCAATCAAAAAACGACACGCATTTTTATTAAACACTTCCTATTCAATTCAAAAAGTACCTATTATATTTGTTTATATAAAAAAAGTATATTTACAATCACAAAACTAAATGGAAACACATAGTAGGCAAATGTAATTAAAATGCTGGAGGCAGGCAGCCCTATTGCTTGTTTACGTATACGTACGGCGCGGCTGTAGACATTTATTTCAAAGAATACGGCGGAGTTACAATACTGTATAGATATTATTACCGTGATTCTGTGAGGTCGTGTTACAACCCCGGTTCGAGCCGGCCCGTCCGTGCTAAGCTAGCAAAACCTGCCTCATGGCTCTACCACTGTTGACTAAACTGTTCTTATCTAATTAATATAGAATATACTTATGATAGAGAAATAAACGTTAACCCTTACATTTTCATAAGAAATAATGTATCCCGCTACTAAGCCCTGGTGGTAGAAAAAGTCGCTGATGGCCTCATTACTACGAGAAATACTTATAAATAAACCTCGGAATATAGCCGCCTCTAACGACAATCGAGGCACGAAATAGGAAAAGCCAAAATATCATAAGGCTCCCGGCACCCAGACCGGCAAAACACTACACGTAAAATATTCTAGTACTACAACACTTAATCCTTCACAAGCGGATTAACGTGACGCGGATTAGCGTAACGATTAAGCCAAATGCTTCCTACAAAATAAATCCTACCAAATTCAAAACTACTTTATTTCGTTATTAAATTAATGCGAAAAACAAACTTAAATAACATCTGATTGTTAATAACTTCTACAGCTCATGGACGTCTGCAACTAACTTCAAATAAATAAGGCACTTTTTTTTTTTTGCGGATGGTAAGTCATCTAATGACGCCTTTCGCTCTGGGTGGAGCGTAAGGGAGTGTCAGACTTTTACTGACTAAAAACCATCCGTGTTCCTTCAGTGCCCTTACGTTCCGGAGCCGCGGTATCTCTTTCGAACAGCCTGCAGCCAAATAAATAAGGCCGCCTACTATTTTACGCTGGTATTCTGTGAGAGCGTGGTCCTTCCCCGGTCGAGCCGACCCGTTCATGATGTAATCACAATATAGCTGCAGTATGGTTCTACCACGTAGAATATTATAATAAAGACATAAATTTTCAAAATTTTCATAAATGGACAAAAGAAAAATTATTGCCAAATTGGTGAACAAACCGACCCTTTGTGTTACAACCATAGTATATTCATACGGTTCACCTGATGTTAAGTGACTACCGCCGCCCATGAACAACCGCAACACCAGGGGAATTGCAGGTGCGTTGCCGGCCCTTTAAAAAGGAGTAAGCTCTTTTCTTGAAGGTCCCCAGGCCGTATCTGTCCGGAAAAATCGGCGGTGGTAAATTATTCCACAGATAGGTCGTACGCGGAAGAAAACTCCTAGTCAAACGCTGTACGTTTGGTGGACCGCCAAGCATCCAGATGGTGTGGTTTGGTAATTTCTCAAAGCACTCCACGTGATAGATGCAGATGATAAAATACGCAAAACAGATGCAACATCTCTTCGCAGCGCCAGTGAATCAAGCCGAGGTGTTTTATTACAGCGGAAGTTTCATCTCATTCTGCTTCAAATCGCTAGCCTTGTATGAGGAGTGTGAGTCAAGAAATGAAGTATTTGGTGCAACATCAGAAAAATCTATTTCTAGCGGCAGTGGATTTCAGGGAATGATATTTTTTATAGGATAAGAGTAACAAACGAGCAACAGTCCACAGAACATTTACATCTATTGCTGTTTAAAAGCAAAAACGTGAGCTCACAGTTACACTTCCGGACAGGATAAGGGGCTCTAATACTGATAATCTACTTCTTAAATTAACAGGAAAGTAATTTGGTAGAACTGAATAATTTATGTAAGCTAAGAATTATTAATTGAAATAATCATTTGATCATGAAATCATTATTAATTGAAATAATCAATTCAATTGTTATCCATAATTTACACGTACACAAAATTATAAATAGTTTTACAAAAACAATTGTAATTCATTCGTTATACTTCAATATATTTAAATTTATTAATTTATATTTAAATACAAGGAACGGACACAAGCTGGGTGATATTCATGTTTTAAATACTTGGTATAGACACAAGCTAGTAGTACCAGTTACTCGACTCCACCGAGTCAGTAATTCATTCTTGCGGCGATGAATACGCTTTTACAACAAAATCCAAGAAAATATACAAAATTTGACCTACTCAAGGTTCAACAACTTTATTAAACTAAGTTCGTATAAAAAGGGTTATTATAATATTAAGAAATTTTTGGATCATATGGTTTTCTTGCTGGTTCTACCCAAGATAGAGGTTTTTTCCGAACCATTGGTAAATTTAAAAAAAGTGTCTTGCAATAAGTATTATTTATGATGTATATTGAATCAAATAGTAGCCTGTTTCTATTTTTATATTTTACATCAAACATTTAGTCTAGCTTTTTGTAACCTACGTCAGGTGCATATTCCCTACAGCATTGTTTGTAAATGTTCAAGCCATAATTCCTAATATTATAAAATTATAATAGTGTCGTATTAAAAGAAATATTATTACTATGTCAAATAAAATTATTAGATCCTATTCACAGTTACCCACGTCCCGCGGTAAGGCACTCGTCGAAATTTTACAGCACGCGAGCAGTCCAGGTTCGATCCCCGCAGACATCTGTAAATTTTTGATTTCAATTTAAGAGATTATAAATTTATGTTAGGAATTAAAGTGGGTACCGGAAGACTGGTGTAAAGCAGTTATAGTCCCAATATATAAAGGAAAAGGGTCACAGCAGGACTGCAAAAACTACCGTGGTATCAGCTTGCTTAGTATTGTGGGTAAAATGTATGCTAAGGTGTTAATTGAAAGAGTTATTTAAGAAACTAATGGAAAAATTTGGGATGTGCAAGCTGGATTTAGAAAGGGTATGGGGTGTACTGATCAACCCTTTCGCATGATTGCGGAGAAGTTTTTAGCCAAAAACCAGAAAGTTTTTTGTGACTTGAAACAGGCTTAGACAGAGTGGACAGGACTGTGTGCAAGCATTGAACTCATTTTGGTTGAGCGCTGGTTTGATACAGGCACTGAAGTCTCCTTAAAGGGACTTTCTAGTGCCTGTGTCGGGATCAACGAGGTCTACTCGAACCGGGTTTGCATACAAAATGGTGTCAGACAGGGCTGTGTAGCTTCCCCATGGCTGTTCAACCTATTTATGAACAGTTGTTGGCAAACTTTGAAAGATGAAGAATGTGGGTTAAGAATGAGCGAGTTAACCGTCAAATGCCATTTTTACATAGATTATCAAGTCATATTTGCGTCGTCGGCGACCAAGTTGCAAATGATGGTTACACTAATGAACTGGGCATTAAAAGAAAGGGGAATGAAGGTGAACAGATGTAAAACGAAAGTGATGGTTTATTAAAGGCAGCAAAGTAAAATGTTATGTGAAATAAGAATAGATGGGGAGCTGATAAAGTAAGTGGATGAGTTAGTGGATTTAGGACGTGTATTTAGCAGGAACGGTAGATATTAGAAGGATGGCACTCTACTATGAAGGGTCAGAATGTGTAAAAAAAGGCACATATGGTACGTGTACGTGTTCATAATGCTGTGTTAATCCTTACTTTAATATATGGTGGTGAAAGCTGGGTGTGGCAGAAGAAGCACGAAAGTAGAATAAATGCTGTATAAATCTGGTCTTTAAGGAGTATACTAGGGCTGAATCTGAATGACAGGGTGATATATTGTGTGATAAGTGAAAAATGTGGTATGAAAGATGATGTTATGACCAGGATAAAGATACGAATACTTCGGTGGTATGGTCATGTTGAAAGAATGAACGAGAAAAGGGTGACAAAGCAAATTTACATTGCAGATGTGAACGGTAGAGACGAAGGTTTATCGACCAAATTGGTGGTGTTTTGAAAATGGGCCACATTAGGAGTACCTTTTACGAACGAGTGTGTATGCGTAGATATATGGATGTAGAGGTGGCGAGAGAGGTGTGTCAGGATCGCACCGAATGGAAGTCCGCTGCTTACCCCTCATGGTGACAGGCGTGAGTTTATATATATATAGTTGTATTTACTTAAAAATTGGAATATATTAGTTTAAACGCATTTCTTATTAATATATTTTGCTTCAAGGTGACAATACTATTACGACAATAGAAAAGTAGCGCATGGAGACCTTTTACCCTGAACTTGACTCCGCGGACTACATATGCTTCCTACCAGTTAACCACGTTTCATAAATATTAATCTTGTAGTCTCTACATTGAGCCGCGGTAGCTCAAAGGCTTATCGCTCGCTGTAGAATTTCACAGTATGCGGGCAACCCGGGTTCGATCCCCGCCGGCACAAAATTTTTAATTGTAGTTATAAGTGCTGATTCACCACCTTTTATTCGACACTTCCTTGTCTTAAAACTCTTTCAGAAGTTTGAGGAGACCTGTGCCCAGTAGTGAAACTTATATATGCTGTAAATTTACTTTACTTCATGACTTCACTCTTAGAATTTCGATCGCCTCTTTTACATAGAAATAACTATGATAAACAAGATCACAGTTCACCTGATTGTAAATGAATTTTTTCATTGATTGAAGAAATTCAACATTGATTGATGTTGCCCATAGACACCTATAGCTGTACTCAATAAAGAATCAAAATAATATTCCGTGTCGCTAATAACTTAGTTACCTCGCTACTAATATAAAGGGTCTCCGGTGGTCTACGATAACAAAAACACTGTACTTGTTATCACTTAACGTGTTATTTTGTAGGTCGAGCTGACTCATTGGTGCCATAGCCATAATATAGCCGCTGTGTGGTGTAAAAACATTCAAATGTATTTGAATGTAAAACATTTTAATGTTATACGTAATAGAGTCACGCTGCAGCTATATTATGGTTGTAGCATGAATGGGTAGCCCGCCCTCAGAAGGGCCACGCTCTCACAGAATACCAGCATAAAATAGCGGCTTAACGCTGCTGTGTTTCGTATGGTGATTGTAGAGAACCGGAACCTGTTTTATTGGAATCGAGGCATTCCATCTCACTCCATCTAGGGTGACAACGCATTTGCGTTTTGATTCTTCCACTTATCACACACATAATCCACTTACCAACTGGTGGAATGTGCGCTCGTTTGTCACCCTTATCCTGTAATAAAAAACTCAATTTAAAAGTGCTAACCTATTCGTTTGTGGTGCTTCTATTCCTTAAACATTATAACTCATTCTTTTTTATTCCAATACTAGACGTAATTAATTTTTTTTAAAATATTGATATCTGTCACCTGTTATCTATTGTATTTGTCATTCATCGAGAATTTAATCAAATCAATAAAAATTGCATCGCGCTTATTTGGGTTCTAACGTATTTTATAAAATATTCAGGTGCATTATGATGATTGTTTTAATGATTGCGATCATCAAATATAATTTTATCTAACGAATTGACGCCACATCGCCCCCACCTTAAAATTTTTATTTAGTTTACTAGTCTTTAATCATATGATTACGTAAACTAAGTGGTAGGACTTCTTTTTACCTTGAAATCAGTCTGAAAAAACCATATTGGATAATGTCATTTCAGTCGCACAGGCACTTCATATGTGTATAATTATAAAAGCATTATAGGCTATGTGTATATTCTAACTGGTTTTGAATTTGTTATTTGAGGTTTTCATTTTAAAACCATGTGATTAAATATCTGATGTTTTAAAATATAACATATTATCTCAGCTGAATACTTTTCTTAAATAGTTTAGTTTTTAGTTAGTTCTATTTTATTTATTCCACTAGGATATCGCCGGTATTGCCAAAGATGTCTTTTATTTTGCTGCGTATTTTGAAACCGTATGATACCTATTTTTGTAGTATGTATGATTACAATTTTAATACGAAAGCATAAATTGTAAAAAGAGAAAAAAAATAGTATAAAATAGGATTACTTGTTTGATATATTTTGAAAAAAAAAAGATAAATAACGTAAACAATTTTTTCATATTGTAACATTTTCCTAGTTGTAATTACGCCTATTCACACGTCAGTATTTAATAGCGCAAGATTCTTGAACGGGTAACTTTACTAATTGCGTTGTGTGGTCTGACAATTCAAATTCCTCTTAATTCCTCTTAAGATGTTTACATTGAAATCCCCTGCTATGGCATATTTTTTAAGGATTTTCTTTTTTTATGGCAGAGGGGGCAAACGAGCATACGGTTCACCTGATGTTAAGTGTATTTCGCCGCCCATGAACATCCGCAACACCAGGGGAATTTCAAGTGCGTTACCAGCCCTTTAGAAAATAGTAAGCTCTTTTCTTGAAGGTCTCCAGGTCGTATCGGTCCGGAAAAATCGCCGGTGCTAAACTATTCCACAGAGAGGTTGTACGCGGAAGAAAACTCCTTGTGAAACGTGCAGTGGTGGACCGTCAAGTATTCAGATGGTGTGGATGGTATCGAGACGTTTGCCGCGTAGTGCGTTCATAAAATTTGGCGGCTGGGATTAATCCGATTCGATTTTCGATTCGATTAAATCGATTCCTCAGAGTACTCCCCGTGACAGATGCGATAAAATACGCAAAGAGATGCAACATCTCTTCGCAGCGCCGGTGAATCAAGCCGATCGGAAAGCACTCGGTCGTCGACAATTCGAGCCGCTCTGCGTTGGATGCGGTCAAGTAGAAGGAGCTGAAACTGGGGAGCCCAGCCCAGTGATGGGAACAGTATTTCATGTGCTGCCGAACCTACGCCTTGTAAAGTTGCAGGTGGTGTGCCGTCATGATCTTTTACGCGGTAGAGCCATGCTGCAATTATATAAGTAGTATAGTTGTAGTACGAATGGGTCGGCTCGACCGGGGAAGGATCACGCTCTCACAGAATACCAGCGTAAAATAGTAGCTCAATGCTGCTGTGTTTCGTATGGTGAGTGTAGATAACCGTTGACCCCTTTTACTGGAAATAAGGCATTTCATCTTAGTTCTCACGGGTAACAACAAATCTGCATTTTGATTTGTGATCGAGGATAGATATAGATGTCAATGGGCCGCAGCAACCACCTACCATCAGATGGACCGTGTGCTAGTTTGTCACCCTATCCTATAGAAAAATGAAATACTGTCCCGCTCTGCTGAGCACGCACAGCTTTTAAGAGGCCGATTTGGCCTTCTCTTCCTAGTGATCACGAAACTGCACGTCACTCGATATGTAGACGCTGAGGATTCCGATACTGGCTGAGGCAACAAGGGAAACTGGAGATACGACAAAGGGGTTCTTTTTAGCGCGTTAACGCGCAAACTTGTGTCTTCTGAGTTTTAAACTGGACTAGATTTAATCGCCCCCAATCCGAGACTCTCTCAGCAAAGGCTCGACTTCAAACACAAGTTTGTCCCGGTACTTGGAGATGTTTTCCCAAGAAATATTGGCACGGCCGGTGTACAGAACATCGCCAGTGCTGCTATTTGCGTAGCAATGAATGTTTGTTTTGGAGAACAACGCCTGTAGTTGGACGGGTCCGAGCGGTTACCGTTTTTAGGGATCAGGTGGACGAAAGCCATCTTCCATGATTTTTGGACTACGCCTAGGGAGTGGGAGTACCGAAAAGGACGCGTTAAGACCGGTGCCAAATCTGGAGCACACGTGCTCAGCAAAATTGGGATGATACCGTCAGGCTCACTCGACTTGTGGGTGTCCAGGGAGAGGAGTGCTTTGCGAACCGAGCGCTATGTGAGCCGCACCTCCGGCATGGAGCACTCATACCGCGGGACGGTCGGCAGCGTCGGATGGACTCCCCTCGTCATCGAGATTTGAGTTGAACGAAAAGAAAGAGTCTAGCAGATCGGCTTCTCCTTTGCGGCATGGGTCAGTGAGTCGTCCTCTCCGTGCAGAGATGGAAGAGATGGCTGACAGAAATTCCCTTGGACAGCCTTGGCAAGAGACCGGAATGCACGGGTTCTAGTAGGAAAGCGAACTAACACCAATTCTGCCTATGTGCTCTAACTTTGCCCTCGCAATGACTCTTTTGAAGGACCTGGAAGCGGAATTATACTTCTTTTTTAGAGCGCTGGTGTTTACATCCCGTGATGTTGATGTATCAGCTCAGGTTTGGTAGTACTCATTTTACAGGAGCGACCAAACCGTGGCTGAGATTTGCCTCCGATGGGCACCATAGAGGAAGGAATAAAAAGTTCCATACCCTGAAGTACGAGATCAGCGACAGAATCAGCAACAACGTTGGGATTGTCTGGCGAGAAGCAAGCCCAAGGGTAGGATGTAGAAAAAACCGCATCCTATCCCAATCGGCTGACCTATAGTGCCAAACATGGCGGCAGCCTGCAGAATGCAACCGCAATTTCAGCGTTAGTGGCACCACACTCCGGACAAGACTGAGGAGTCTAAAGGGGCATCTACGGAAATCTGATATCCGTCCGGATGAGAGATCAGCAGAAGGTCCAACAGGGAAGGTGCACGATACTCCACATCTTGAATCCACGTAGGCGAAGTAACCAGTTGTGTCAGACCATATGCCAAAATCATGAACAGATCTCCCCACATGATCGGTTGAACGTGAACCAAGCCATCTGGCGGGAAATCACCGAGAATCACGATCTCCGCGGAGGGGATCTGTTGTACCAACGAATTTGTACCCATTTGGACGTGTCGAAGAGTTGGTCTGTATCGGCATTACCGCTATGGGACCATAGAGGCACCCGTAGGCGCGCGGATAGTCGTCGCTGTCTACGCGTAGCCAAAGTATGGACAGGTCCGAACCTTCAAGACTGCCGAGGCATCGAGTACAGATGTCCTCTCTGACATATACGCAAACTCCTGTCCGAGGCACAAATGAGTGTTCCAGTTTGTACCCCGGGTAGGAGAAATACGAAGCATCAGCTGGAGGGGACACCTGGTCTCGGCCAGAAAGAGCAGAGCTGGCCTCGCCGTCTCGAAATGGTAGTGGACAGCGTTTAGATTAGAATGAAGTCCCCTGATATTGCAGAATTTCACGGATAGCGTGGCAGGGTTCGCCTTGGTCTTGTTGCTCAGTTTGCCCCAAACATTTATTGTCTTGAGCCGAATTGTGCCCCCTCACATAATACTCGGAGCAGCCTGAGCACCCACGCTCAGGAATGGAGTAACTTGGTAATTTGGAATTGGGCCTCCGGCAACTTTATGTGGCCCTAAGGGGCACTAAGTTCTTTCAAAAGTAAAAGTAATTTTTTCATACTCACATTAAAGTTAGTAGTTTTTGAAGCTTTGTAAATACAAATAATAATAATATGGCTAATTAATTCGATAGCACAGCATTCAAAGAAGTCAGTTTTGTCTAAAATGTGAATTTTAGCAATTTGTTTTGATTCCCTATACTAGTGGCCATTACTTGTTAATATGCACGCACTTGCTTTCCGTTCGGGAGTAACACGCCGCAAGTTGATAGTTAGGTAAAGTTAAATATCTTTCATAACCCTCCTGAATAAAATGATCTGTAATGCATAAGATGTTCACACATGATTCTCCTTCAGCCAGCTCTTCTAAGTTCACTGGGATTGAGTCTTATTTTGTAAACAACCGGCAATATTTTGGTGCATTATGTGTATACATTAAGTAACGAAAATACTTTTTGTAATATTCTCATTAGTAAAGGTGCTATTTTCGGTGCCATCCGTCAAAAACTTCACAAAAATTTTTTCTAGTTTTAATAGATCGTTTATGGGTAAATAATATATGCTACCAATTAACGCTATAAAATCTTTAAGAATTGTCCTCAACACAGTATAATTTAATGCGCCTATTTTTTTTATCAAACATACTATAGTCGCATTTTAGATTCAGATTGGAATCCGAAGTAGTAATCACGTTTATGTGTCTATAAGTCTTAGTAGAGTAAATTGTTAAATGTTTCGATTCGGCAGTTGTAAAAGGTGTTATGTGTACGTAGGAAAGCATATAATTATGTTTGTATGCTTAATATTTTAGAGAATGTCTCGAATGCAGATAGTAGTTTTGAGGTAGTTTTTCTTTACTGTAAAGTCTTCTTGTCCTACTGTTATTATGCAGTAATCATCAAAGGTAAAATCAACTAATTTTGAGTCACTTCCTTTCTTCCTTTAAGAAGCTCTTCTATTCCCGCTCTCTCTGTTAGGTAATTACATATTACATCAATCAAAATTCAATTCTGTAATGTACTTGGTTATTACCTCAGGCTGTTATTACACAAATGCAGGTTGTAGTAGGTAGTTGTTACTTGCATACATTTACCAGTTTCAATTTATGACTGATTTTAAAGAATACACTTTTAATTTTATTTTCTGCAACGCATGTCCATAATTTCACAGTATTTATTAATATAATTTTAGAGACACAATATTTCACCGTTTTGATCACGTTTTATTGTTTATTATCACTATTATATATTTAGTTGCTCTACTATTGTCTTATATTTGTTTAATTCTTATTGCACTACTATATATACCATATATAGTGTTACAACTAACTGTAGTAACACTATTATTGATTTGTCGACATAGAATGAGTATTTTTTGATTAGCTACAGTGTCGTAAGTACATAATACTCCTTTATATATCAAAATTCATGGACTAAAGTTCAAGTTTGCTTGTTTTTTGTCGTTTGTTGTTTGTCGATACTTGAAATTGTATATGATGCAAGATCCCATATTTCAAATTTTTTACGGGAACATAATCGCGACATGCGACTGAGAGTAGTGATAAGAAAGAAAGTTAAAATGTTAAGGACAGCATGGTGTAAGGTATGGCGAGTGATAGTGTGGAGCAATGTAACGTCTGCAAGATCAACGCATGCGTTCGTCACCTGTGGCCAGTAAAAGTGTGTAACAACGTCTGCAACGTCTGGAATATATACGCCAGCGATCGTCACAATGTGTGTCCAGTAAAATTGTGTAACAATGTCAGAAATGTCTGGAAGATCTAAGCCAGCGATCGTCACAATGTGTAGTCAGTGAAAGTGTGTAACAACGTCAGCAACGTCTGGAATATCTACGCCAGCGATCGTCACAATGTGTGTCCAGTGAAAGTGTGTAACAACGTCAGCAACGTCTGGAATATCTACGCCAGCGATCATCACAATATGTGTCCAGTGAAAGTGTGTAATAACGTCAGCAACGTCTGGAATATCTACGCCAGCGATCATCACAATGTGTGTCCACTGAAAGAGTGAAACAACGTCAGCAACGTCTGGAATATCTACGCCAGCGATCGTCACAATATGCGTCCAGTAAAAGTGTGTAACAACGTCAGAAACGTCTGGAATATCTACGCCAGTGATCGTCACAATGTTTATCCAGTCAAAGTGTGTAACAACGTCAGCAACGTCTGGAATATTTACGCCAGCGATCGCCACAATTTTTGACCAGTGAAAGTGTGTAACAACGTCAGCAACGTCTGGAATATCTACGACAGCGATAGTCACAATGTGTGTCCAGTGAAAGTTTGTAACAACGTCAGAAACGTCTGGAATATCTACGCCAGTGATCGTCACAATGTTTATCCAGTCAAAGTGTGTAATAACGTCAGCAACGTCTGGAATATTTACGCCAGCGATCGTCACAATGTGTGTCCAGTGAAAGTGTGTAACAACGTCAGCAACGTCTGGAATATCTACGCCAGCGATCATCACAATGTGTGTCCACTGAAAGAGTGGAACAACGTCAGCAACGTCTGGAATATCTACGCCAGCGATCGTCACAATATGCGTCCAGTAAAAGTGTGTAACAACGTCAGAAACGTCTGGAATATCTACGCCAGTGATCGTCACAATGTTTATCCAGTCAAAGTGTGTAACAACGTCAGCAACGTCTGGAATATTTACGCCAGCGATCGCCACAATTTTTGACCAGTGAAAGTGTGTAACAACGTCAGCAACGTCTGGAATATCTACGACAGCGATAGTCACAATGTGTGTCCAGTGAAAGTTTGTAACAACGTCAGCAACGTATGGAATATCTACGCCAGCGATCGCCACAATTTTTGACCACTGAAAGTGTGTAACAACGTCAGCAACGTCTGGAATATCTACGACAGCGATAGTCACAATGTGTGTCCAGTGAAAGTTTGTAACAACGTCAGAAACGTCTGGAATATCTACGCCAGTGATCGTCACAATGTTTATCCAGTCAAAGTGTGTAACAACGTCAGCAACGTCTGGAATATTTACGCCAGCGATCGCCACAATTTTTGACCAGTGAAAGTGTGTAACAACGTCAGCAACGTCTGGAATATCTACGACAGCGATAGTCACAATGTGTGTCCAGTGAAAGTGTGTAACAACGTCAGCAACTTCTAGAATGTCTACGCCAGCGATCGTCAAAATGTGTGTCCAGTGAAAGTGTGTAACAACGTCAGCAACATCTGGAATATTTACGCCAGCGATCCTCACAATGTGTGTCCACTGAAATTGTGTAACAACGTCAGCAACGTCTGGAATATCTACGCCAGCGATCGTCACAATATGCGTCCAGTAAAAGTGTGTAACAACGTCAGCAACGTCTGGAATATCTACGACAGCGATAGTCACAATGTGTGTCCAGTGAAAGTTTGTAACAACGTCAGCAACGTATGGAATATCTACGCCAGCGATCGTCACAATGTGTGACCAGTAAAAGTGTGTAACAACGCCAGCAACTTCTAGAATGTCTACGCCAGCGATCGTCACAATATGTGTCCAGTGAAGTATGTAACAACATCAGCAACGTCTGGAATATCTATGCCAGCGATCGTCGTAATGTGTGGCCAGTGAAAGTGTGTAACAACGTCAGCAACATCTGGTAGGTCTACGCCAGGAATCGTCGCAATGTGTGGCCAGTGTAAGTGTGTAACAACGTCAGCAACATCTGGTAGGTCTACGCCAGGAATCGTCACAACGATATACCACTAAGAATGTGGAAAACCGTAAGCAACTTCTGAAATAACTACGCCAACGTTTGTTACAACGTCTGAAAGATCTACGCAAGCGTTCGTCTCAACGTATGGCCAGTTAAATTGTAGAACAACGTGAGCACTGCGTGCAAGCACACTTTACTACTTGTAGGCAATGAATGTAGGGAATATTGTGGACAAAGTCCGAAATATTTACGCCAGCATGCGTAGTGACTTGATCCCTATGAAAATGTGAAACAACGTGAGCAACGACTGGCAAATCTACGCCATTGTGCGTCACAACTTGTGACCAGTAAATCTGTGGAATAACGTAGGTAATGTCTGGAATATCCACACCAGCATGCATTATAATGTGTTGCCAATGAAAATGGGGAATATTGTGAGCAACATCTGGAAGATCTACAAGGTGTAGTTTAGTAAAATGCCGAGTTACGTAAGTAATATCTTAAAAATCTACGACAGCGTAGATCTTAACACAGGAACAGTGAAAGTAACAAGTCATGACACTTTTCTGAGCTGTAGAAGTTATTTATTTATTGACATAAAAATACGTGCCTTAATATACCTTGAGACAGTTAAAAGTTTTTGTACTCACTGGAGTGCAATGAAGTTTTATGTTTCTAATCCAATAAATATTAATTTTTTTGATGACTGTTATTTGCATGGACGAATTGTAATCGAGCTACCGCAGTTCTAAAATGAATTAGTATGTCTCTGTTTGAGTCGTTACTCAAATTTGGAGGAATTTTACAGAAAAATGAGAAACACGAATGACTCTTTGGCGGTAGAATTCTTTAAGGTTAAGGATAACATAATAATAAATAACCATTTAATTTATAGTTTTATTGTTTGCGGACAAGTATATCATAAAAGAATGACAGCTGATCTGAAGCAGAAGTTGATGGCGTCTTCGAATTATTACAGTATGGCCAACATTGGTACTCTATTTAGATTCTGATAATATCGTTAATGGAAGAGATAATCATCCGCTTAATTGTGAAAAAATTGTTAAAGACGTTTCTGAGAAATAAGATGTGGTTACGGGGAAATGATTTGTGTATTTTAATTTTGTTCGAGGGTATATTTGCCAAGTGTTTGTCCTGCCTTTGACCTCATGTCCCTTCCGTACACATTGAAAGGGGAAAGGGGGGAGTCTAGAAGGTGACGCAATTCTTTCGACCAATGAGACGCACGTCCGACCGAGGTGCATTGGTGGAAAAGCCGAGGCAATAAAGGCTCGCTCGCTGCCCTCGAGCAGTCTCTTGCCTTCGCGCCGCTAGTCTTAACCGCACCACCTGGGGCAGTCTTGCTCCAGAAGTAACCGCCTCACATAGTGTGAGATATCGTCGCGCACCGCTCTCTTCCATCGTACCACTGGCCTGGATCGCATCTCTGGGGCGCCCCAGAAGAACCCACCTCACGTCGCATCACCGCAACGGAAGCGTTGTCCGCCGCATCAGAATCACACCCCGGTAAGTGTGTTCCTGTAATTTTGCTTCTACTTGATCATTTTGTTTGTTAGTTAACCCGGCAAGCAATAGATTTGGAAGAGCGAGTGCATTGTCCAAGGTTGCCGCGTGCCAAAGCCGCCATATTGTTGAGGCATATGAAGCCAACCGCGTATACATTCCAACTAGTATAAAATCTCGCACAATAGGGTCAAGGCTCGACCTGGGAATCAAACTCGGGAACCGCTAGGCCCGCCAACCAACCATTTCTGGTCATTCGATCGGATTTGGAACTGATGCCCTGTATCCTCATCGAGTCTGCTGAACCAATTCCTTGGACAATACACTCTAATTTAATATTGGATAGATTTTATGTAGTTTTGTTTTAGTTTAAATTTAAATTTTGGTTAGTATATTCGCATAGGTAAATAGATACTTATTTATTTAAATAGTTAGACCCACTTAATTTTATTTACCTTACCCGCTATTTGTAACATTATACGAGTTCTAAATTCCTACCTAGTCAACGCGTGTGTTATCTCGTTCAGTTGCAAGTTACCTTCACGCAAGAAAAAAAATATTACTGACAAAGTGTCAAATAAAAAGTGACAATAGCGCGTTGTGAGATATAGTTTTGGCGCAATATATTCATCTTCCAACGTTGTACGATATTGTTCGTGATTAATCTAATATTAATTATAGTGATTTAAGATGGCAGTTAGTGGAAATGAAATTAAACTTAAAACTCTTTACGCCAAGAGGGACGTACTCTTTTCACGTATACAATATATAAGTGATCATATAAAAATATTAACTTAGATTCAGTGCGGGAAACGTTTTTATGTGAAATCGAAACGGTGAACTCTTTGCGATCGGATTACGAAAATATATTAAACAAAATTAATAGTTTAGAATTACAAATCGACCCTAAGTATACAGTGAACTATCAACCACTTCTATAATTTAAGATATGTTGTGTCGCATGAAAAGGACGCCAAAGCTCTTACAGTCTCCAGCCCAAAGCGAAGCAAAACCAGAAATCCAGGTACGCCCACGGGAATCACTTAGATTGCCCCCCATAGATATTCCGGTATTCAATGAAGATATTAAAACTTGACCGTTGTTTATTAACAGCTTTCAAAACACCATCCATCGTTATCGAACGCTGAAAGATTGTATTATTTAATTATTAAATTGGGTGGTAGGTCACAGTCCATTTGTTCAGGTTTCACACCCACAGCAAACAATTATTCGTTAATATTCAAACGCTTAAAAACAAATATGAAGATAAGCGAATGTTAGCCTCTTCATATTCAGACCAGATATTCGATCTTAAAGCTATATCATCCGCGAACGTCACTGGCTTAGAGCAGTTTTTAGATAAATTTGTAGCATTGGTGGTTGCGCTCAAGAACCTGAAATTTAATGACCTTCTGGACATGGTGTTTCTCCATATCGCCTTAAAGAAACTAGACTCGGACACCGTGCGTGCATTTGAAATGGAGCATCGTTGCTCTGAGTTACCGTCATTCGACTCCTTAGCTTCCTTAGTACGAGATCAAATTAAAGTGATACGTCGTTCTTCGAATGTCAAACAAGAAGTTAAGAAATGTGTCGATCGCAGACAGATCTCATCAACTAGGACCGCTGGGTCTCTGACGTACGTAACCGCTGCGCCTACATCG
This sequence comes from Parnassius smintheus behrii, assembly GCA_036936625.1. Classification (NCBI taxonomy): domain Eukaryota; kingdom Metazoa; phylum Arthropoda; class Insecta; order Lepidoptera; family Papilionidae; genus Parnassius; species Parnassius smintheus. Next base: position 7,194,089 of record JAUPFT010000007.1, on the reverse strand, counting down.
CCTCATAGCGCCTGTGTTCTATGTAAGAATAAACAACACGGTAATTTGTATAATTGTGCGACCTTCCGTAAACATTCACCCAGCGAACGTTGTAGAATAGTAAAGACGAATAACTTATGTTTAAATTTCCTAAGCGATAGACATTTAGTTGCTAAATGCAATTCTAGTTCCGTGTGTAACCAGTGCGCCAGCAGACATCACACGTCATTACATTTCGAAAGTGGCAACATATTCGCGTCGAGTAAATCGGACAAGGAAACTACACATACTAAAGTCGACGCTTCTAACGATCGACCGGATGACGTCGCCCTGTGCTCACTGTCGAATACGGGAACGCAGTCTCCTTCCACCGAGTTGCTGGGTACAGCCGGTATCGTAGTTAGGGATTTGCGTGGAAACGAAAAAAGTGTTCGTGCATTGCTCGACAGCGGATCATAGAGTAGCTTCATAACACAACAATGTTGCCAGCGTTTAGGATTGCTAATAAATAAGATAACTTCATGTCCCGTAGTCAAAGGCATCGGAGGTACTAATAAGTGATTTTATTACAGGACTCTAAAAAATTGAAATTTTATTCTCGGTTAGATCGTAGTATTAACTTTAATATAAATGCATTAGTAGTAGATAAAGTCACCGAGCGTCTGCCAACCGTTTCGGTCGACACCTCGGCAATGATTGATATTCATAATTTGACTCTGGCAGACGATACTTACGCCGTCCCCGGAGACATAGACATGCTCATTGGAGCATCGGTTTTCTCTCATCTTTTGTTACACAATAAGGTCAGGGGCAACCCCTCGTATACCGCGCCAGACCACCTTGGGCTACGTCATCGTTGGTGGGCAGGGGCAGACCCTATCATGGATAATATTTCGGCAACCTCTTATTATTGTATGGCTGTCGAACCGCTCGAGTCGTTAGTTCGTAAATTTTGGGAGATGGAGGAGGTGAACGTTCCACCTATAATTATCCCAGATGATAGATTGTGCGAGGAAATTTACGTCCGCACGACCGTTCGTGATCGCGACGGTCGATATAGTGTAGCGCTAACCTTTAAAGGGGATGTTTTGTCTCTCGGCGACTCGGGTCAAATGGCGGAAAAACGTTTCTATTGTTTAGAGCGCACGATGCTCGCTTCGCCCACATTGAAAGAAACTTATGACGGCGTCATTAATTAATATATAAGGGAGGGTTACATATCACTTGTGACTCCAAAATTAGATAACTACGAATACGCGCCATCGTATTTCATACCGCATCACGGTGTCATTAGGGAAGACAAACTTACGTGCAAGTTACGTGTAGTGCTCGATGCTAGTGCTAGAACTAGCACTCACCTTTCTCTTAACGATATTCTCTATAGTGGGCAAAATTTACAGGGCAATTTATTTCATATAATAGCAAATTTTCGTTTGTTCAGTATAGCACTATCCGCATCCCGATGCAAATAATGGTCCACCTGCTTCGGTTCTACAGACCTTCTTGGGTTCACTTGGATCCTCGTAGTGGCTAATAACTGATTTCGACCCTTCGTCAGTGTCCCAACCACTGCAAGAGAAGAGGCACGCTCTGGTTGCGAACGTTTCGAGCGAGGTTTCTCCAATCATTGCTTTGGCGAACCGTTTGTCCTCTTGGTCGAAATTATTGCATAGCGTGATTTACGTTTGTCGATTCGCTAAGCTTCTACGGCGACGTTTGCATATCGTAGCTATGCCGAGTTGCTAGTATTGCGTGAATTTTAACGTGCGCATACTGTGATATTTACAGCGCTCGCTGTAAATATCACAGTATGCGAGCAACCCGGGTTCGATCCCCCGCCGGCACCAATAAAATTGTAAACTGCAATTTTAAGTGCTGATTTACCACGTGCTCGGCGGTGAAGGAAAACATCGTGAGGAAACCTGCATGTCTGAGAAACAAGAAAAAAATACATTTCGAAGACATGTGAAGTTCGCCAACACGCATTGGGGCAGCGCGGCGGACACTTCCTTGTCCTAAAACCACCACCTTAGGTCTTGTTGAGAACACAATCCGTAAAGCCCTTTGTCCGGGTCTGACTTTGCTGGTCCGTTTAAGGTCACGCTCACGGGCATGGTATAAGATCCACAAAAGCTTACGTCTGCATTTTCGTATGTCTCACTACTAGGGCTGTGCATATAGAACTCGTTGGTGATCTAAGTACAGCGGACTTCATGGGTGCATTTTAAAGGTTTTTTTTCCCGCCGTGGCCCTGTAAGTAAATTATATTCGGATAACGGTACAAACTACGTCGGCGCGAAACGTATTTTATCAGAACTACATGAGCTTTTAACCAGTAAATATTATAATTCGGAGTTCGCTCACATCCTAGCCGAGAACCGCATCGAGTGGTCTCTGAACGTCCTGGCTGCGAGCTATTTTGGGGGAAATTGGGAGACTAATATTAAGAGTCTAAAGAGTCATTTATACCGAGTAATAGGAGATCAAATTTTGTCCTTCGAAGAGTTAAGTACCGTGTCAAATGACCCCTCGGAGCCGCTGGCTCTAACTCCAACACATTTTTTGAATTTAACGCCTTTGAAATATTTGCCCGCCATAGACATGGACGAGAACAAACTTAGTACTTCCGCACGCCATAAATTATTGGACCGGTTGGTGCAGTCGTTTTGGAAACTATGGAAGATGGAATACTTGGATACGTTGCAGTCTCGGCAAAAATGGAACACAACAACTGAACTTTTAAGTATCGGAACTGTGGTTGTGCTCACCAAAAAGAACACGCCGCCTCTCCATTGGCCATTGGGGATCGTCGAAGAAGTTTTTCCCGGTTCCGACGGGGTAACAAGGGTAGCTCGCGTTAGGACCACGACTGGGTCTTACATGCGCCCTGTTGTCCGTTTGTGACCTTTGCCCATTCAATAGTTTGAATTAGCTTTCTAGATTAGAAATTGTAGTCGAAAATTAGATTTAATCTTAGCGTTATTTATTTTGAAGGGGACCCTTTAAGCCGGGGGGGATGGTTACGCGGAAATAATTTGCGTATTTTAATTTTGTTCAAAGGTATATTTGCCAAGTGTTTGTCCTTCCTTTGACCTCATGTCCCTTCCGTACACACTGAAAGGGGAAAGGCGGGAGTCTAGAAAGTTCTTTAAACACATTATCATCTATTTTATTCTAAGAATTATTCTACAAATGGTGCTCCAGCTATGTCGAGTTGCCAAAAAGGGTTCATCGCGTACTTACCCACTATAAACAAAATCCCGGATGTGCTTGCTGTAATTTGCGTTGTACATCGACAAAAATTGGTTGCTAGAAATTTAAGTGAACGACTGTTTCAATCATTGTCATCAGAGCAGTCAATTAAATCCCAAACAACTCTTTAAATGACAGATTATTTAATCAGCTTTGTGTTAATAACGATGAAGATTTGAACCGATTGATCTTTCGCACAGAAGTGCGTTGGCTATTAAAAGGAAAGTTTCTGACTCTGCAATCTGTTTGTCACTGTTGTAGAGTTCTTGGAAAACAAAAGATACAGAATTGCACAACAACCTCATTACATCAAATAATGATATCGCATACCCGACAAACCTTAATAAATTGCTTAGTGTTATTAATTTTCAACTTCAAGGCGATAACTTGAACTTAATAAAAACAAACAATGTCATAGTACTTGGTAGCCAAGCTGCTCTGACACAAGAAGTATATCGAAAGATGTGAGTTCTATAATTTTTCTAATTTATCAGTATCCTGATAACGACAACTTGCTTGTATACTGCCAACATTTGGAAAATCTTCAAAGTGATGAAATTGAAAGATTCCAGGACATTTTGAAATTGGAGATAAGACTGGGCGTTAGAGCCTTTTTTAAATGTCAACATAGCAGTATCACCCAAACTGGAAGAAGAGCTTATAGAACTGAAACGAACGAAGAAATAAAATCAAATTCAAAAATTCTAAATTCAAGCAGTCAAATATGACCGCACCCACCCATAGCACTTAAAACCATTAAAAGTTATATTTAGAAACTACTTTTCTATGAAGAAGTCAAACTTTTTCATAGAAAAGTAGTTTCGTCATTATAAAATCTATATATAATTCTCTACCTTGCGGTTTAAACAAAAGTCAGGTTTTACTTCATTACAAAAGGATGTTATTGTATTTTGATAACAAAAAAAAATATACCAAGCGGATGTCGGCAGCGTGAAAATCACAATTATTTCTGTATATTACTCGAAATTATTTACGTAAAAAGATAAATTATATTCACACAAAAACTTTTATAGCAATTTTATAATAAAACACTATAGTAAAACGCTAGAAAAATCCAAAAATCTACACAACAACATCCAAATGTAAATGGCGTACGTAATGAACATAGAATATAAATTAATATCCTTAGACTGTTGTTTTAATTCACTAGAGGAAAGAAAATTTCATATTGATTCTATAATGCCAAACTTCTTCATAGAAAAGTAGTATATAAATATAAGTGATTATGGGTAAAAGAATGCAATTTGCATTCTGTTTGCAATTCTCGCAAAAGAACACCGATTCCTACCAAGGATGATACGCGAGGCTATTGAAATTAAAAAACATCCAAATTTCAATAGAGAAGATGGTTGGGTGCTACCATCTGCTTGGGATCCTGTAATTAACAAAATTAAACCCAAACCCAAGCATACCACTGCAAGACTTCATGATACTATAAGCTCGTTTTGCGTAAATCGGACCAAAAATTAATATTAAAAAACTGAAGGTAGCCGGACTAACTATGACATTGGGACGTCAAACATCTCAGTCCCCCCCGTGACCATGGGCGCTGTAAAGCACCCGAAACGTCGGGATAATAATAAAAACAAATTAAAGTAATTAAACGCGATAAAATCCGTAAATAATAGTTTTATTCAAAGTATTTTGTGAGCTTAAGATTGGTGAATCTTGCTCAGTTCAGTTCTTAGAACAATTAAAAATGTTATCTAAATATGTTTAAAAGTCATAAAGATTATTGTATAACTTAAAACTACGTTATCGTCCTTTCTCATTCGAGGCCACGCTAATCATTAGTCTATAGGTTTCTCTGTCTACGTTTCAAACATATTTAGGCGAATTTTGACGGAGTTTTACCGACTCGCTGTCATGCCACGACGTAAAAACCAAAAACAAGTGTTATAGAGGAAATAACCTAAAATCAATCATCCAAAGTAACTGAAGTGTAAATATACGGCCACATGCAAAAATACAACGAGCTGATTAAATCACAAGAAAAGTTATTAAGTTTTTTGTGTCTCCTGAAAAGTAACGGTTTTGTGGATACGCCCCTATGGTTTGAGACCCGTGATATATATATCGTTAGTACGTTACGTTAGTACGTAAGCAAAATGCATTATGTTCAAAGTCACACATTTGGAGAAAAAATAATAGTATAGTCTTGAAGACAATTTTTCGCATCTTTTATGCTCGTAATATTTATTTTTATTTTACGTAATCTAGTAATGATACTAACATTATTAATATTCCATTTTACCACTCATGTGCCCGCAGTGGTTCACGACAGCAGTTGAATGATGAATTCGAACCCACGACCTTTTGAGTTCGTGGACCGGACCCTGCCATTAGTCTATTGTGATTGATTCGATAGTTCATGACAAAAGTAAAATAGAACTTACAATTACTCACCACATGGTAACTTGAAAGTGATAGTAAACCTTATCATAACCCACGCCTATTTCTGTCATAATAAGTTAATTCTACAAACTTCGAAGATTTTAATTAAATTGAAAAGCTCAATGAGTATCTATTATTCTGGAAATTATTTATACAAGTTCACAGCTGGTAGTTATCTATTATCACTAAATTACCAAAATTATATAAACTTTTACAACATATGTGTATTGAAATTGATTCGACGTGACGGTCAACGTTTTCAGGTCGACGAGAGAGTCACAAAAAGGTCAAATAAGAGCTCACGAATATGCGGTCCAAAAGTTTTATTACACATCGGTCCGAGTTTTATTAAATATTTAATAAAATAGTTATTTTTTATTGAAGTACGATAATGGTCGTACTTTACCGTATTCCACGCTGGTAACAATGAAATTGTTAATTTCAATTTTAAGTGCTGATTTACCACGTGGTCGGCGGCGAAGGAAAACATCGTAAGGAAACCTACATGTCTGAGGAATAAGAAAAAAAATTTCGAAGACATTGTGAAGTTCGCCAACACGCATTAGGGCAGCAAGGCGGACACTTCCTTTCCCTAAAACCCTCTCAGAAATGAGAGGAGGCCTGTGCACTGGTATGTAGGCTGTAACTTTACTTTAACTTTACTTTTACGATAATGGTCACAGAAAGGGAAGTCTCGTTCTTCATCTCACGCTCGCAGCAGTGATCAACCAATTACTGGCTTCCTTTCCCGTACCACACCTCGTGGCGTTCGGGAAATAATGCAATGAGCGTGAACCCTGAGTAAGACGTTCGACTTAGAACCTTAAACACTCTCTTAAAAGAAAGTGAAGAGTCTTGACATCAGTCATGTACTGATTGGACTGTAGTTTCCCCTACTTCCCTATTTTTGGGGTGGACACTGGAGGAGTCTTTAAATAAAACAGCGATTGTTCACGAATACCCCTTGGAAATGCGATACTGAAATTTCACTACTTTTATAACTTTCACTTTACTTGCTCTAATTTCATTATCTGTAGCTGAAACTGTAGCTGAAACCGAACTTCCTGAATGAATTGTAACTACTTACAAACCTACCCCGGAACCTAAACGCTTGAAAACACGTAAAATTAAAAAAACAACCTAAAATACAGTAAACAATCAAAGTTATAGTTAGTTTTTATATTTTAACTGTTAAAAAAACTAGGATAATTTTTTTGTATCACTAACCATCTCAAAATGAAACTTTAAAAAACAATCCAAAAAGATCTTACTTTTTTCAGTATCACAAAGGAGAGGTTGAATTAACTTAATTTAATTAATAAAATTTTAAGATTAATTAATTACATTTAATTAATCTTACGCTTACCAGATGTCACTAGTTGGGAAGTGCGGTGAACTAATGACGTAATAAATAAATGAGTAGTTGGGATTTAATTAAACTTTATCGGTTTCTGGAATGAGTAAATACACATAACAATGCCTCAGTGTTACGTTTTTTAATTTTTTTGCACACATTTTTAAATTTTTCTTCTTTTAGCAATATCCGTAGTTTAGTTTTCCTTTTATGTTTTTTTATCTAATTAATATAAAATATTTCAGAAAGAAACATTATTCTTTACACCTTTCTTACAAATTACCTTCCCCCGCTACAAAACTGTCAAGTACCAGCTAAGTACCACTGCCAGTAAAGTGGCGTCACCCTGTTGGCATATGCATTATCTTATGTTGTATTGGCTGACAAACTAAAGTATTTCTTACTGTATCATTTCATATCAGCTACACTTGCTTTTTCTCGTTATTACCAATATGTAGTATTTGGTGATGGGACTCCTTGGGGTTCATCTAGGTCGGATTTATCCTTTTACCTATTTCTACCGTCAAGCATTACCGGAATCGAAGGTATATAGAGCCATATATAAAACGTGTGAGGAATTCTCTCTTCGACCGCAAACATTAAAACGCATTGGAAGCCTTCTTTGTTTGAAGTTAGTTCGAGGAGTCTATAGGCTGCAGTAGCCACTGACCATCAGATAGAATGTATCTTGGTGTGTTACTTCAATTTTGTGAGAGAAAAATCATCACTATACCTTCTTACATGACCTTTGCTGAGCATAGCCCTTTCCCCCAAAGAAATGATTTATCAAATATTCATCAACTTCCTGCATCTCTTACTAGGTCTTCACTCCATCTAGTGGGGGCCACCCTACATTTCACTTACCAGTACGAGGCTGTCATTTGAGAACTTTTCGTCCCCATTGGTTGTTTTTTGGATCTATAGCTGTCCCACTTTACCTTACTGATCCGTTGGACTTTATCAGTTAACCAGGTTCACATCTTTTGTCATTTCTGTAATTTATCGTAGTAATGAAGCGATTTCACATATTCTCATAATGATTTTAGTTTCTCAGACATGCAGATTTCCTCAAGGTGTTTTTCTTCAGCGGTAAGCATGTAGTAAATCGTTTGAAATATTGAATTTCGTAAAACCAATAATGCACAAGAACTCAATTAAATATTAATAAAAATATAACAGGTCTCAAATCTACGAAGTACATTTAGCAAACGAAATAATTTTCTTAACTAATTACACAAACAATGTTATTAGTATTAATCTTTTTGTGATTTCTTATATTTACGCGAAAACTAAACATAAAATGAAACTATTTTTTACGGATTTTATCGCGTTTAATTTTAATTTTTAATTGCTTTAAAGCACCCATGATCAACCCCCGGGTTCGGAATTCGGACTGAGATGTTTGACGTCCCAATGTCATAGTTAGCCTGGCTACCATCAGTTTTTGATATTAATTTTTGGTCTTATCTACGCAGAATGAGCTTTTTGTATCTTGAAGTATTGCAGCGACATGCTTGGGTTTGGATTTAATTTTATTAATTATAGGATCTCAAGCAGATGGTAGTACCCATCCATCTTACCTATTGAGTAAGTAATAAGTAGGTAAGCCAGATTGATTTACCAACTAATAAGCTGGCACAAAACTTAGCAAAAATACTATCACCATTGAGAGGATATACCAGAGCACACACAAAGGATTTTCATCATTTTTTTAGTAAGATAAAAGATCTGCATCTCGCTGACAATGACGATAAAATCCCTAAAAACTAGTTTCATTTAAATAATCTTGTATTAGATAAGACAACGCGAATTAAAAATTAGACACGGAATTATCAAAATAGTGACGAAAAATATGGAACCAATTAGAACAAACCAATTTGACATTGAGCGACAGTACACAACGGATATAAGTCACTCGTATATAAAGCAAAACATAAAAGATTTATCGTAAATAACATTTGCCTTAAGTAATTGCTGATACTTTTGAAGTACTTTTGATTTAAATAGCAAATAAAAAAAATGGATTTAAAACTCGTAACAAATAAAAGAACATTTACGGAACATAGTTTTTGGGATTTTAAAGGCAAAGGTAAGAAGATTATATGTATCTTACAAATTTTTATATAACGGTATTATTTCTTTGCTTTGCATTTATTTTATTTATAAAAATGCGAGAAGACACAAATTTATGAAAATTCATAAATTGTTCGTGTGAAATAAATAATTATTCGAATTTTCACAATTTTTTTTAATTTGGAACAATTTGTGAAGTATAACATAAAAATAAAATTTTACTAGTAGTAGAATAGTAATTACATACATTTTAAATTAGAAAAATATTAATTTTTTGATATTAACGGGCGTTTTAAAAAAATAATATGTCCATCTCTATTGTAACTTGTTCAAACCAAAGAAGTTATTCATTAATAAAAAAGATTGAAAAAAACTTAATTAAATTAATGTACATATAATGTTGGTAGCCGTACAAAAACAACTTTAATATATACATATTAAGTCTTTGTTGTGGTATATATTTTACCTTTAATTTAATTTTCTTTTTTTTTCAACACTTAATTGTGTGATGGAAATAAATTTGGATCTTTTTCACAAAAATACTTATTTCTAGTATGTAGAGACAATGCAATGGTAAATTTTTTGTTTTTTAAACAATGGTGAACAGTGTTCATAAAGTTCAACCTCACATAATGCTCCTATACATTTTTTGGATTATCAGTGCTTTATCCGCATAATAAAATTTTAAGATACATACCAATTTTAAATTTTCGAATGATTTATTGAGGTTGAATTTCTTATAAATTATGTTGAACGACAAGCCTGATATACACTGTATGATTTTATCAAGATTTTCTTTGCCACGTCTAAATTGAAATAAGTTTCTAATGCTTCTTTCACTTCTTTGATTGATGCGATAGTTCTAAATTTTGTGTACCACATCTAACATTTGAAATATTAAAGTTAGATACTATTTGATCAATAGATGATTTATTTCTTGTAGGTTTGTGTACATGAGCAGCTAAGTTATAATTACTGAATTAATAATTTAGTTCTTTTCTATTATTTTATTTTTTTTATGTTTCACATATACATAAAATTACCTACCTACATAAAATTACCATTATTGTTATTTAATACTGAGTAACAAAAGTCCAAGTCTGTCAAAAAATGGATTCAGTTTGGCATACAATAAACCAGATCAATCAAGATCACTCAGCGAGCTATGGAGAGGGCTATGCTCAGGATTTATCTGCATGATAAACTTATAAATGAGGATATCCGCAGCAGAACAAGAGGGACTGACACAGCCCAACGGATTAGTGAGCTGAAGTGGAAATAGGCCGGCCATATAGCTCGAAAAAAGGTTCTCGAGTGGCAGCCTCGCACTGGTAGGCGTAATGTAGGGCGACCCCCACTAGATGGAGTGACGACCTGGTAAAACATGCAGGAAGTCGATGGATGCAGGTGGCTCAGGGTAATGCTTTGTGGCATTCCTTGTGAGAAGCCTATGTACAGCAATGGACTTGTGAAGTGCTGTTATATGCCACAACATCCAAAATAGTGAGCAAATAGCTCCTTCTTAACTGATATTAAAAGCCAATTGAGATAGTTTTTTAAGAGTATGCACGTCTTTGATGTTTTCCGGAAAAGTACAAAACTGATTTATATTGCGACAGTTTTAGATTATTTTCAGTTCTTTAAGAACGTTTCACTTAAGCAGATTACATCTATTTCACGTCGCACTAGAGTACGTAGTTCAAATATTGTTAACTCAAACATTTCTAACTTACATAATGTTCTAGCTATGTTTTAATGTAAAAGAGTTACCGTATTGAAGTTATTTTTACATCGAAATGCATTAATTTTATTCTAGAGAACAGCTTCTATTGTAGTTGGAAGAGAATGAGAATTTATCTGACTGTATTTTTTATTAAACGCGTCGCTAATTTTTTGTGTTTCGAAAGTAGAACGGTATAGCGCACTTTTGTGGTATTCGTTTATTTCCTATAAATTTTGGACACTCATCTATTATAAAATTTGTTGGCACTGCAGGCGACAAGTACATTTTAGTATAGTATTGCGAATCTGTTATTAGATGAATTTCGTTGCAAATTAATATAAATATTCGTTTTTGCTTTTCAAACAATGCGTTTTGTAAAAACAAACTTACATTTCAAAACATTTTTACATATACAACTAATAAAATTATTTAACTTATAAACGTTTTAATTATTTATTTATTTATTTATTTATTCTTTTTTGTACACCACAATACAGAAACATCAATATAGTGAAAACTAATTAAAGTATGTACAATAGGCGATCTTATCACTGAAAGTGATTTCTTCCAGACAACCTTTGCGTAGAGGAATGATGCAAACAAAAGTTACAAATAGAGGGGGGCATACAAAATAATAATAAAAAAATACAATAATACATACAAATAAAAGTAAGTGAAAGTTATATATAAAATATCATATAATAGATTAAATGAAAAGAATAAGAGAAAGGTAAAGTAATTTATCTAATAGCGTTATAAATAATACGATTTAACAAGAATTTTGAAAGAGTGAAGAGATTTAGCACGACGAATATGGAGAGGTAAGGAGTTCCATAATCGCACAGCGGTTACGGTGAAGGATTTCTTGAAAAAGGAAGAAGAGTTCAAAGGTGTAGAGAGAGAAAGATTGATGGAGGATCGAAGGAACCGATTATGGGTAAGAGAAAGATACTGGAAACAGTTTTTTAAATAAAGAGGAGTAGAAGGATTAAACAGCACACTATACAACGCGGAGAGAATGTGAGTATTCCTGCGAAGGCGGATCGGGAGCCATTTGAGATGTTTGCGAAATTCGGAGATATGATCATATTTGCCAAGCCCAAATATAAATCTAATGCATACAATTTGAATGCGCTCAAGCTTATTAAGCTGCTCCTCGGTAATGTCAAGATAGCAAATATCAGCATAGTCAAGGATAACAGAAGAAGAGACTGGGCGAGCGTAACTTTAGTTGCTGTGGGAAGGAAATTACGTAATCTACGTAAAGAGCTTAACGCAGCAAACATTTTTCTACTGACCTCATTAACCTGTGAGGTCCAAAATATACAGGAGTCAAGAGTTTAATTATTATTATTTATACGGATTATAATTATTTTAACTCGTTGAAAACGTATTAAAATAGCCGCGCATTCAATGAGTACGCTACTGAAACAATAATAAGTATAGAAAGCAATAATTAGTAAGTTCTATTTTCCAGATAATCACTGATATTGCGTAAGAAGTCTCGATTTTTATTTAATGTATTGTAGCTAATTAATAAATAACTAAAAGCGGAAGGTTGCGAAGTAATAGTTAATTCACAACCTTCCGCTTAATTAAATACAATGATGTGTGGTTGAGCGACTACTAAACACCAGTCCAAATCCGGCCGAAGGTCCAGAAAATGGTGGAGCGACGAGCCTAAGGTTACCGAATTTCTATTTCCCCGGTCGAGCCTTAAGCTTATTAAGCTTAAGGCTCGACCGGGGGGGGGGGGGGGGAATTAAGCGCGAATTGCTTCTTCCATCCACACAAAATGCGTGCTGTAGTCGCATAGCACGCGGTTTCCCATACAATGCACTCGCTCTTCCATAAACGAGCTATTGCTTGCGAAAACCTATGAAGGAACCCTGCTTGATTAGGAGAAAATGAAATTGGAGCGGATTAACTAATGAACACAATTATATCAAGCAGGTATGAATATGAATTAAGGTGGGGTTCACTCACTGGGGTGTTGTTTCCATGTGGCTTGGGCGCCTTGTTGCTGCGGTGCGACTTCTGGTGGATTCTCTGCGGTCCCAGAGATGCGTTCCTGTCCGGTGATGCGATGGAAAAGAGCGGTGCGCACTATATCCCACACGAGGTGAGGCGGTTTCTCCCGGAGCTCGACTACTCCGGGCTAATGCGGTTGAACTAGCGGTGCGCGTGGGCAAGAGTCTTCTCGGACACTATTGTCCTAGGCGGTGTAGTTCCAACGAGGAGCGTGACGGGAAGAGGGCGCACGTAGGCCGTGCGCGCACTTATATTAGTTCAGTTGCGAAGATCACGTGACATTCTAGAACTATCTTCTTTCCCCTGTCACGCCACCACCCAGGTGTGTCGAAAGGGACAACAGGTGAAGGAAAGGTCGAAGGAAGGACAGATCTCGGCAAGCATACCGTTGAATAAAATAAAATTACTAATGGTTTTCCGCGCAACCAATGTGTCTTACCTGGATTGAACCTGGATTAAAGTTCACCTCCCGCCCTCTCTCAATTGCGTGCACTAATCCCGTTACCACTAATCCCAGCACCACCACTATTCCAGGAAAGGCACACCATCGACTGTAATACAAAATTATTCTAGTAGAATGCAACACATTTTACGGCTTTTGTAGTGTTTTATTGTAACCAAAACTTATTTTTGGATAAATATAAGTGCTTGGCATTACAACAAAACACGTATTATATGTTGGATAAAACACACAGCGTTTATGTGAAGAAGCTTCCTGTGAACCTCGTATCTTTTTAACTAATAAAATGCATAAATACCGAACCAGATTATCTATGGTCTGTCACTTTCGGCCAATTACTCACCAGCTAGGGGCCTGCCTTGCGCGCTGTCATTGCTGATCATGAGATCCCGAGTTTGAATCCCGGGTTTGGGCTTTCCGTGCCTCGGAAATAACTTAAGTAAAAAAAAAATTGCAAAAGTGACAGAGGCCAGAATCCCGAACAGAGACCGCGGTAGCTAGGCGGACGGAGGTGGCACTACAAAAACTCACTCTAGGTATAGTTCGAGGTTTCGGCCACAGTTTTTTAAACTAACAAACACAACTTGATAAAATAAATACCTAATACTCTTCGCTAACTCTTCGGGTGTGTATTCAATAGAAAGTTTGCCTGTCAAACTTGTTGTTGTAAACGAAACTGCTGATGAGGTACTAGGTGCGAATCCCGTGTCGGGCCAAAAACATTAGTTAGTTTCCGTCAAGTAATTCTCAGTAGTTGCTCGGAGTCAGAAATTTGGCTGTGTCTCACCTCCGTGCCTCTGAAAGACGTTATTTCAGCACCTGATCTCTCTCCGGCCGTATCGGATTACCGTCCTATTGGACTATGAGAGTGAGAGTGAAAAAAATAAAAAAGAGTGTATCTGTGCTTGCACAATACACTTGGGCATATAATCCTGTCTTGCGCAGATAGAATCTCCGTTGAGACTTGCCACCGTGACCGTGGTCTGGAGGACATTATTTTTATTATTTTACGTGGTATTATTGGGTTCTTTCAAATTTTATAGTTTTGTTCAGTTTTAGCTTATCTGAGGGCACGGCAGCGCCCCCGCCAAGTCGAGCAAAAAAGCGGCACGGCCGTACTATACTTTTCTCGAAGCAATTCAGGTCATTTTAGACCCCCTATAACTTCGTAGTGCATTAAACTAAAAGCCTGAATTTTCAGTAACCAAGTAAGCATTATATAAATATAGTATGTTTCAAATTTCATCTAATTTGAACCAGTAGTTTAAAAATTATAACTTGTCAAAATTTCGTAATTTTGTCACTCACTGACTGACCGATCATCAAAACTCTAAGACACTTCTAGCGGACATAGAAGCTTCAAATTTAGAATGCCATTACTGTTTAGTGTATAAATCAAGGAAAAACTAAAATATTTTTTAATTTCGGTCCAGTTTTCTAGATACACCTACTGCATAAATAACTTTGTAATCCTATATAAATATATAGAATTACAAAGTTACATTTGCAGTAAATGAATCAGTGTACTATATATATATAATAGTTGTAGATAGGTACGTTTTTGGTATTCAAGAAATAGAAGATACCGGAAAGGTAAAAAAAATCTTACCTACAAAATGAAATGAGATGCCATCAAAAACATAACTTGTAAAAAAAACAAGTCTCGCAACTCAGTTCCTCTACCGTAAAAAGTTGTGGGATCCATGTAATACCAAGTCGGTTAATTTATTCAGTTCCTACTTAAGGATCCTTCTGTTTTAAGTTATTGCGTAATTAACTAACCTAACAACATTTTATAGTGACCGTATCAATGTTAAAAATCTTTTATGTTTTAAATATATAGATTGACTTGGCCATCGCACTAAGCAATCTAATTTAATATAATATGTATTACTTGCACAGATTACCCCTTAAACTTGCACAAATTATAGATACGTTGTGTTTTCATGCGATGGCCTAGTCAATCTATATATTGACTAGGCAATTTAAGCAGTATTGCGGGTAGGAGTGTGCTCACTATACGTAAAAATAACAAGCTGCGTAATTTAATTAAATATATATATATATATATATATATATATATTTATCAAGTGTTTGGTGTGACTGATGTGCTAAATTAGCCCTTAACCTACCAGCATATTTCCATACAACTATTTACAAACCTGCAACTGAATTTTGCCTCAAAATTTTTCTCATAGTGTGTTCATAACCTGTCACTAAAATGGAATTACTACAGAAGTCCCTTGAAGACATGTCAACCTTATTCAACA
Source organism: Parnassius smintheus behrii (assembly GCA_036936625.1). NCBI lineage: Eukaryota > Metazoa > Arthropoda > Insecta > Lepidoptera > Papilionidae > Parnassius > Parnassius smintheus. The sequence continues at coordinate 7,178,532 of JAUPFT010000007.1, read as the reverse complement.
CTCGAATGGATGAATTTCATAAAAGTATACAAGCAAATAGCTCTTTACCAACAACAGGTAATACATCCTCACTCTCGACAGATTTTGAAGTTTTTCGATCTTTTGTGCTCACATCTTTAAAAACTCTGAATGAGCAAATGCAACTGTTATTCAAATTATATGACCAATCTGAAATGAGATCTAGACCTAAGATTCTTTTACATGGTATCAGAGAGGAGAAGAAGGAAGACCTTCCTTCTACAATATGTAAATTGTTCGCAGACAAATTAAAATTGACAGATATACACACTGATGTAATTACCAGATGTCATCGCCTAGGTGTTTCTAAAGATAGTAAACCGCACCCCATTCTGGTCAAGTTCAATAATATTGAAAATAAAAATCTAATATGGTATTCTAAAACTGCATTCAAAAACACTGGTGTAACTGCATCGGAATTTCTGACCAAGAGTCGACATGACTTTTTCTTAGCTGCTCGTAAGTCAGTCGTCAGTTTGGCATTAATAAATGTTGGACAAAAGATGGTCATATAATCATAATTGGTTCCAATGGTCGGCGATATACCGCCACCTCATTAGCTGATCTGAAATCTATTCCTTGTTCTACTGATGATTTGGAAGGGTTGTCACTATCAGGGTAGAGCGTTAGCGAAGATAGTGCTAAAGGAAACAAGGTTATTTCTACAGCTAGGTCTAAGAGAGTCATCAAGGCAAAGTAACTTTGTATTAAACTTCTTCAAACGCTGTATGTAATGCATTTTATTGAACAGCCATTTAATAAAACCGAAGTATAGTAAAAACTAAGTACTTTATTATACTTCGCTTATATTTATTCTATTTGTTACTAAACTTAGTTACTTTAGTTTGCTATCCAAAGTGATTATTTCTCTTTTTGTACTGCAACACAACAAAATTTTAACATTTTTATTATATTTTGAGTAGGACAGACAACACGTAATATGAAATGAAATTGTATTATTTCCTTAGTTTTAGTTTTATAAAAATATGTTTATGTGCTTGTATTACACATTGTATATTTTAGGAAATATAAATTGATGTAAATAACTCGCAGAATACTGAATATATCTGTGAATATAATAGGAACTCTGCATCATTGTGCTGCAAGACAAATCCCAACAAAACATATACCTAAAATGAAATACAAAAAACTGATTCATTAAAATACACAATAGGTATTATCTTTTTAGCATGAATATGGAATTTAGTATAAAACTAGGCCTTCTATTCAATATTTATTTAAGAACGCATAGGTAACGGTTATGTTAACAAACCGTTCTGTTACCCCAGATTGCTTTATAGGGCCGACATTTGCCATAGTTTCCACTCAAGTATTCTATTCATTAATATAGGTACTTCAAGTTGTGTTATTACTTCAGCATACAACTATTCAATAACATGGGTAATGGTTATAACTGCATTTACTGTGTTGTACCAATACACTGAAAAATGATTACCCTTGTTCACTTGATTATTTTTGATATTTAAGCGAAGTACTTTAGTATATTTAAACTAGTTTACTATATTTACTACTAATGCTAGGTACTTTGGATAGATAAATATTTCTCGGTAATCCTATACTATTAAACGAGCAATTCTTGTATATATATATATATATATATATATATATATATATATATATATATATATATATATATATATATATAGATATATATATATATATATATATATATATATATATATATATATATATATATATATATATAATCGGGATCTCGGAAACGGCTCCAACGATTTTCGTAAAATTTAGTGTCCAGAGAGTTTCGGGGTTAATAAATCGATCTAGCTAGGATTTATTTTTAGAAAATGTCTTTTTGTCCGTGTTTTTAGGCAATGAAAAGCTGCTACAATATCGTTAGAATAAGAAGGTAAATTTTGACGGATTGTTAGTGATTATAAATAGCTTAATTGGTATAATGGTCGGTCACAGAATCGTAAAACCCCGGCTCGAGCCCAGACCGACAGACCGACTTTTTTTTAACTTTTTTTCATGTTCCTTTCTTTTTTGAGAAAATCTATTTTTTCGAGCCCTTTTTTTAGTATTTAAAAAAACACGAAAATTTAAATTAAACAAATTGCACCCACGATTTTTTATTCAAATAATCAGTTCAGTTTTTTTCTATTATGTCGCTAAGATCAAAAAATATTATTCGTATTTCATCAGTATGTAATTTGTATCTAAATGTAATTTCCAAAACACACGAATTAAAAAAAAAACGAGCGAAAAATACCGAGCAAAGCTCGGTCAACCGGGTACTCGTTTATTAAAGTGTTTGGTTCATTAGCATAGGTACTTTAAGTCGGATCATTACTTTAGTATATGCATTTGTTTACTGCGTTCTACTGATACTTCAAAATTGTTACAAATTATAGTTTTAAGTTAAAATGATTTCAATTGTTTGATAAAAATTTAATTAAAAAGGATAAAATTATTAATTTTGACATTGACGTAAGTCTGTCAAAGTAAATCTTGTTGATATCAATATAGGCAAAGATCGAATGACCATACAGCCATCTCATACTCAATGTTTTACATTAACTTATTGGCTTACAAAAATTTTTCAATAAAATTAATTTGTTTACTTTTAAGACCTACTGTAAATTTTTCCATTTGTTTGTAATATCGATTTGTGCTACTGTTTGTAATATTGTTAGCCTATACTACTTTTTGCAGTAACTTGTGTACGTATGAAGTGTAACTATGTACTACTGATAGTTTAGTTGCGTTTTTGATCGATCGATCTTCTGGTAACGCTGGTTGGTGAAGGACAACTAGTTCATTTTTGCTTATTATATTATTTATCTACAAGTATATATTTGTATATTATTTTTATCATTTTATATCGCTATATATATATGAGTTTTGAGTCGTTGAATTATATTGATTCAAGTAATGATTCCTTTGTGACACCTTACTGAGAAAACGGCAGTAGTGACGATAGTTTTCACAGTACAGATCTCACTCCTCTAAACGAAGTCATATCTTCTCAATTCTCAGATGTTCTGAAAAATTTCAATGTTATTCATATTAATGCCCAAAGTATTCCGGCACATTTTCCAGACATGCTTGCATCATTTAACACTAGCTTCCTCAGCGCTATTCTTGTATCCGAAACGTGGCTCAAACCATGTTTACCTTCTACCTGCTATTCCCTACCAGGATTCAATCTTATTCGAAATGACCGAGTAGGCCAGAGTGGTGGTGGGGTAGCAATTTACCTTAGATATGATATTTATTTTAAGATTATTAAATTGTCTACTCATGCACCCTTGCCTAATGAACCTGAACATCTCTTGTTGGAAATTATATTATCTAACACCAAAATCTTACTAGGCATCTTTTATAGCCCATCCCTCCATGTAAATTATTTCCCTTCATTTGAGAAAACACTTGAAGATCTGACTGCTCTATACAATCATATTATTTTTATGGGCGATTTTAACACTTGTATGTTAAAGAATAATTACCGCACTAAAAAGCTGCGCTCTATTACTGACTCGTGTAATTTACATATTCTGCCACTTAATGCTACACACACCTTGCCTAACTGTATTTCATCCCTGTTAGATCTTATCATAGTTTCATCTCCTGATCACGTGTCAAAGCATGGTCAATGTGCAGCTGTGGCATTCTCTCATCATGACCTCAACTTTCTTTCATATAAAATACGTACTCCCAAATTTCGAGGCAAGGTACTGATGCTACGGAATTTTAGTGGGATGAATATAGAACGTTTACAAGACGATTCCCGGAATGCTAACTGGTCTGCTGTATACTCTGCAGATTCTATAGACTTAAAAGTGGAAACATTTAATTACATTTTGATTGACCGTTATGACACCCATGCACCAATCAGACCGGTTAAAGTTAAACATACCCCTGCGCCTTGGCTAACAGACGATAATAAATCACTGTTAAATAAGAAAAATAAAGCTAGGCTTATTTATAACTGATAAATCGGACCACAATAGAGACAAGTATAGGAGCATACGGAATCGCTGCAATACAATTTGTAGAGACGCACAACAACGCCATGTTCAAAGATCAGTCGAGAACGGAGACCCTGCAAAAATTTGGAAGTTTCTCAGATCTATAAGAGTTGGAAAATCTAAAGAATCTACTATTTCGAATGAAGACGTTGACATTGAATCATTAAATCAACATTTCTCAACTACCTCTTCGTTTTCAAACGATAATATAAAATCATATACTTTAAACAATCTGTCCAAAGCATCAACTCCTAATTTCCCGCCGTTCACCTTCAATCAATTTTCCGACTGTGATGTTAAAAAGAGCGTTTCGTCCATATCGTCAAGTGCTATCGGGTGTGATGAAATCAGCCGTAAAATGATCGTCCCCCTGATTGACATTATTCTCCCTATCTTAACTCATATTTTCAATTACTCCATATCCTCTGAATCCTTTCCTCGAATTCGGAAGGAAGCAAATATCATTCCTCTTCCTAAAAAGAAGAACCCCTGTTCTCCCTCAGATTATCGACCTATATCTATCCTTCCATTCCTTTCAAAAGTCCTTGAACATTTAGTCTTTGCACAACTTAACCTCTTCCTAAATAAAAACTCCCTTCTTGACTCCTTTCAATCGGGGTTCAGACTTGGTCATAGTACGATTACAGCGTTACTTAAAATCACAGATGATATTCGCTGGGGTATGGACCAAAAGCAGCTCACATTACTTACGCTCCTGGATTTCAGTAACGCTTTTAACACCGTCGATTTTGATGTATTGCTGAGTCTGCTACGCTCTATTAACATATCTCCAGCGGCAATTGAATGGTTTCAAAGCTATTTGCGAGGCCGCCGGCAGCGGGTTATGGTAGGGGGTGCCACATCTTCGTGGTGTGAACTAACTGCTGGTGTACCACAAGGTGGCGTGTTGTCTCCTCTCCTTTTTTCTGTGTTTATTAATTCTGTTACTTCACGAATTTCTTTTCAGATGATCTTGTCCTGTCCTGTCCAATGTGTTCTACTTAATATATTTCATTATCATATCTACTATACTTGATAAGGTTTGTGTATATATGGTATGTATATAATGTGTAGCTATAATGTGTTACAAAAATATTTATAAATATGTATATGTATAAATATGTATGTGTATAAATATGTATATATGTGTATGATTATGTATATATATATATATATATATATATATATATATATATATATATATATATATATATAATAATAATAAATAATAATAATAAAACCATTTAATCAACTCAACAAACAACACTTGCAAAAAATAAACAATCAACATGTACATATGTAGAAAACAACAAGTATAATTAATATTAGCGAAAAATAAAAAAAAAAAAAAAGAAGAAAAACTATAACATTCAACAAAAAAATAAAAACTATGTACAGGAAATGTGAGCGTTGCAATGCTGAGTCGATAGGGTCAGCTGCTCAGCATAAGCTGACACCCCCATTGGGATGACCAGCGCTGGTATTCTGCAGAAACCCGTGTGTGTGTTAACGCGTCGGTCAATGGCAGATGCGAGAGTGGAATTCTTAATGTAACGAAGGCGTAAATAAAATTGAATATTAATCATTTCCAGCGAATTTCTTAATGTAACAAAGGCATAAATAAAATTGAATAGTATGTGAGAAGTGTATAATTAACAACCAATAATGCGGCAACCGCGATTTTTACATAAAATCGTAAACTGAACATATAACATAGTTTTTTCTTATGGGAGTTGTGCTTGTTATTTTAAGCTATCTTTTTTGGATTTCCATAAGAAAAAGTCTGATTTTAAATCTAAACGACGATTTCGTTTGTGCGTTCCTAATTGGTGGTGGGATGTTATTCCAGCATTTGGTTGCTGCATATCGAAAGCTGCCTCTAAACATTGCGGATCTATGTCGCGGTATTTTTAGGTGGCGACTGCGATTACCTCTGATGTTCCCTCTACTCCATTCTAATTTGCTGCTAAGATAACTAGGTGTCTGCGATCTCAAAATGCCAAAAAGTAGACATGCTAAATGGTGCTGTCTGCGGTGTCTCATGTTTAAAATGTTGTGTTGATTCAAAAAGGGTGTTACGTGACTACGGGGTGGAATTCTAAAACAAAAGCGAGCGCAAGCATTTTGAACCCGTTGAATCAACTTTTCTGTTCTTACATACAAGCATGGGCCGTAAACTGTGTCGGAATAATTTAATTTAGATAGAACGAGAGAATCTACTAGGCGTACCCGAAGTTCTTCACTTAGATACTGTCGAACCTTATACAGGACTTTTAATCTATAAAAACAGTTGCGAACTACCTTTGATATATGGTTCTCGTATCGCAAATTTGAGTCCAACTCTAAGCCGAGGTTACGAGCCTCAAAGACACGTTCTAAAACCTCAGCACCTAACTTCACTTCACAATCAAGGGGAACATTATTTACATGAAATTTCGATCCGAATACTATATACTTTGTTTTAGTAGGATTAAGAATTAGACAATTATTTGTTGACCATTCCAATATTCTACCAAGTTCCTCGTTAAGCGACTGCACTGCCGAGCGCCATTCGTTAGATTTAAAAGAAATATATATTTGTAAATCGTCCGCGTATAAGTGATATTTGCAAGATTTTATACAGTTTACGATATCCGTTGTGTAGAGTATAAATAATAGAGGAGATAAGATCGTTCCCTGCGGAGTTCCTCTTGTTAAGGGGCTATACGTTGAACGAAGCGGTCGACCGTCTGTTTGAGTGATTTCAACATATTGACCACGACCCGTAAGGTAGCTATGAAACCAACTGACCGTATCGGGATCAAAACCATAATATGTCATCTTAGCTAGTAGTAATTGAGTATTCATGCAATCAAAGGCCCTTGAGAAATCTAAAAGTACTAGTAAGGTACACATACCAGCATCCTGTGCATTAATAATATTGTCTGTAACATCTAGAAGAGCTGTTGTTGTGCTATGGTTTTTTCTAAATCCGGACTGAAATTCGGAAAGTATTTTGTTACTTTCAAGATATTCCCTAAGTTGCATCGCAACAGCTTTCTCAACAATTTTTGACAAACAAGGTAATATGCTAATAGGTCGTAGGTCTTTAGGTTCCTGTGGGTTTGAGTTTTTAGGCAGTGGCCTAACGATGGCCGTCTTCCAGACGTCTGGAAAGGTAGAAGTTACTATTGAACAATTAACGATAGATGTGATAACACCTAGTGACTGTGGCAAGGTTCTAAGTAGCATTCCGAGAGAGATCCCATCTATGCCCTCTGCTTTCGATTTAAGGTTTAGTATAATTTTCGAAATAATGTCTTGTTCAACATAATGAAGGGAAAATTTTATGTCTCCTATAAAACGGTTGCTATTGAAAAACAATAAAACTGAGGGCGAAACAGAGGAGGTCCCGGGTATATCAAGAAAATGTTTGTTAATTATGTTGGGATCTGTCAAGTGCGCAGGTAAATGAGTATTTTGTTTAGGAGGCAAAACAGATGATTTTAAGTTGCGCCATAGCATTTTTGGTTTATTTAAATTATTATTTATATACTGATTGAAGTATGCTTTCTTTTCATGATGAATTGATTGTACAACTAAAGTTTTAAGATTTTTATAATACGTCCTATGCGACTGCATTTTTGATTTCAAATATCGCGAGTGAGCAGCATTCCGTAATCGCATCATAAGCTTTATATTATCTGTTATCCATGGATGAGGTTGCTCCTTGAGTACAATTCTTTTTATGGGAGCTATTAAATCTAATAAAGTAATAATATGAGAATTAAACGTATTCACTATTTGGTTAACATCACACATTTGTTCCAATGAATTCCAGCTAATCGAGTCTAAACAAGAATTAAGTATATCAATCGGTACGTCATTAAGAGGTCTGTATATAAGTCTTCTCGGAAATATTTTTTCTCTTTTACAGCATACTTCACAAGTTAACATTACATGATTGCTAAGGGGCGCAACTGGTTCCAACGTAACATGTCGCGTTCCAGTATTTGTACATATTATATCTATGATGGATTCGCTATGGTCCGTGTAATGTGTAGGAGACATAACTATTTGCTGCAGATCTACACTGCTCAAAAATATTTTAAGTTTATGAACCTTAATATCATTTAAACCAAGAATATTTATGTTAAAATCGCCGAGCAAAATAAAAAAATCACACGAAGCTAACGAACTTATAGTTAATGTAATTGCATCGAAAAATAAATCAACGTCGAGCCAAGGCGGGCGATATGCTGTTCCGATAGCAAGTTTTCCTGTCCCAGTGTTAAGAGTTAACCACATCTGTTCTACAGACGTGTGCGAAGGGTCCACCGGATGGTGATAAGAGTGCACATTTACGCCATGCCTTATGTAGAACCCAACGCCTCCGCCGCGGCCATTGCGCACGCTCAGCGGCCGCGGCGTGTGGCGCAGACTGTAGCCGGGCAAACGAGGCGCGCAGCCCTCTTCTCCCGTACGCAGCCATGTCTCGTTCAGCGCCATTATGTCCACCGAGTGACGTTCCATCGCTGCGATAAATTCCTCATGATTCGTATTTAACGAGCAGACGTTGAGAAAACCAAATCTATAGTATAATTTAAGGCCTATGAATAAAACAATTACAATAAAAATTTGAAATATTTACATTTAACCAAAAAAAAACAAAAAGAATTAATAAGAATAACAACGCCTATTAGAGTAAATAAAAAACGTTTCGATAGTGTGCGCATGATCAACTTTAAAATTTGTATCTGAAAAGACCTAATAATTAAAGAACGCCTAAAAATACTTCCACCCGTATATACTGCCACTAATAATTGTATTATGCGAAAATGAATAAATTGAGCTTTATCGTAAGTAAAAACCCGAACAATCAGCATTGCAACGCAACACAAAACATAGTCGATTAAAATACGTATAAAGAAAAAAAAGATTATAAACGGAAAAGATATATTACAAGTAGAATATTTAGTGAAAACTCGGACAATCAGCATTGCAACGCAACACAAAACATATTCGTTTAAAATAATTGTAAAGTAAAAAAATATTCTAAACGGCAAAAACGTGCTACAAAGAGAATATTCTGCGATTACAAATATCAAAAAGATACAAGTATGGGGCAAATAATTTTTTTTTGTGAAAAAGGAACATTGTTGTGGCATATTGAATAAAGCAATATTCAACTGAATGACATACTGAATACAATCAACTTCATACAAGATAATAGAGAAAAATTGCAAAAAATACATAGACCAACAAATCAAGATATAAAAAATTTCTTTATGTCATTTTCATTTTTAATTCGCTCGGCTACCTTACCGTCATCCTTTCTAGCAAAAATGTTACCATTTCTCGTCCAAACATATTTCCACTGGGCGCGTGATGCCGCTTCCCGCGCCATGCCAAACAGCTGACGGTTCAGCCGCGTGAGGCGCTCGTTGACGAAGAACCGGCGCGGCTCCCCCGGCATGCTGATGTCGGCCGAGGTGAGGCCGCGGCGCACACGCGCAGCACGCAGCAAGTCGTCGCGCAGGGCTCGGCGCGCAAGCCTGACGACGATGGCGCGTGGGCGCGGCGGCGCGGTCGTGTCCTCAGCGGCACGGTTGCGCCGCGAGAAGCCCACCCGCTCCGCAAATACAACGTCCCGGTCCTCCAACGTCATGCCTAGCTTTACAGCTATAAGCCCGGTTACATGCAAGATGTTTTCATTTTTTTCTTCAGGTAGGCCGGAGATTTCCAGATCGTTATGCAGAGATTCTTGTTCGCGCTCGTTCAATTGTCGCTTCAATTCGATAATCGTGTTTTCGAGCTTCTCCACATTGCCGGGAGATTTTACTTCGCAGCTCGTCTCCAGTGTAGACACTTTGTCTTCCAAGGCAGTTAAACGTGCGCTGCATGAATGCAGCTCTGCTTTGAAGTCGAGAATCTCCCTCCTGCAGTCCGCAATCTCAGTTCTTGTTTTGCTCAGCTCACTGCGCAGATCTCTTATCTCCTGCATTAACTCCCGTAGCATGTGGTTGTTCGTTGTGGGTGTATTCTCACTTAGATCTGATTGAGGGGTTGACTTTTCTGACGACATATCACCATATAACGTTTTTGATGCCCTCGAGGATGACGTCGGGTCTGTTTTGGTTTTGACTTTGCAGCCTTGGCACGCCCATCCTTGAGGTGTTGGCCCCGTCGGTACAGAACAGCAAGTACGATGAAAATTATTTGCGCATTTAGAGCACCTCACACAGTCCGCGTTGGATAAAAACTTACCACAGTACCCGCACTTAGGCAATATATATATATATATATATATATATATATATATATATATATATATATATATATATATATATATATATATATATATATATATAGATAAAGATCATTCCATATATATATATATATAGATAAAGATCATTCCAGATTATCCGATAAACTTATTTTGCGAATGCCTGCTCACAATTCAAAATTTTTTAATTCTTCCTTTTGTGTCAAAGCAATTAAATTATGGAACTCGCTTCCTTTAACAATTAAGAAAGCCCAAAACATTGAGTCTTTCAAAAAGCTGGTTAAAATTATTATTTAAATATGTGTTCTACTTACTTACTTACTTATCTTCACGCACAATCTCTAACGGGGTAGCCAGAGAGAACAGATCGCCAAGTGTCACGATCCTTACATACCTCTTTCGCTTCTTTCAGGTTCATTAACTTCTTCATACATGCACGTCTAGGTATCCGAGTACTCTTGACCCTCCCCTCCTCGAGCAATTTGCTCACATGGTCTTCGAAAGTTAGTCTCGGTCTACCTCGACACCTTTTAATATTTACTTTCGCTCTATATATTTTCTTCACCATTCGGTCTTCACTCATTTGTTCAACGTGCTCAAGCCATTGGAGTACTTATTATTTATTTATTTTTACTTTTTATTTACTCCAATGTGTTCTACTTAATATATTTCATTATCATATCTACTATACTTGATAAGGTTTGTGTATATATGGTATGTATATAATGTGTAGCTATAATGTGTTACAAAAATATTTATAAATATGTATATGTATAAATATGTATGTGTATAAATATGTATATATGTGTATGTATATATATATATATATATATATATATATATGTTATATGTTATGCATGATTTTTATCTACTATTTATGCACACTTCTATATTTTTGTATGTAAAAGATCTCCTTCACCAAGGTTTGCCTGGAAGAGATCGCTGTTTAGCGATAAGGCCACCTAATTGTACATAAATTTATTCTATTTAAGTTTGTTGTTCTTTGTATTATTTTCTGTGCAATAAAGAGTATTGTATTGTATTGTATTTAATCTGGACTGGCAGTCTGAATGTCTATAGGAATATAAGAAATTAGTTTTTTTTTATAATTCTTTCAATGTTTTATTACAGCATATCAAAAGTCAAGAACTGATTATTGGCCTCCTGCATAGACTCGCTACAAGAGCAGATATTTATCATAGTTGGCACCCTTTTTAATAGAATATGAGTAACAAAGAGCACACAGTACACTTGATGATTAGTGGATTCTGGGACCCATAAACATTTACATCTATGGGAATCAAAATTTTTGTCGCCCTTTCACCTGTGAGCATTATAGATAAACCACTTAATTGGCGGATCTCCCGCGGGGTAAGAAGGTGGGGAGGGCGGCAAGGAACATTTTTCTTGTTTGGGTTTGGCAGTTCACGTGCTGATTTCACGGTGAACAGTCGATTATATCTCTCAAGGCGCTTGGAACAAAACGCACACGAGAATAAAGTGCCACGATCAATGCCAAGATGAATTGCCCTCAGATTTTTGGTAAGAAAATTAACTGGCAAGCGAAACAAATACCGTACAACGTTTATTATTCTTTCTTCAAACCTACAAAAAACAAGATCGATTTCTACGGTGTATCTACAAGGCTTGACCGTAAGCAAAATTTTTGCACGATCAGCAGGACTCTCAATCTCACGGACATCAAGAGCGAGCGTGGACTCAGCCGCCTGAGCTGCCTCTGGGTAAGGGCTGGACTGAAAACCAGTGCTATCACTGAGTCCGGTCCGTTTCACGGTTTCATGCTGCAGCTCAGGGTCTTTTTAAAAGCTTTTCTTAAATTTATAATAATATTAAATTACTTTTAATTTAGTTATATTTATCTTTTGGCATTTAACTACTTTTTACCTGTTGTGCTGCATGCTTAAACCGGAATAAAATGCATTTCTTTCTTTCTTTCAATGTCTATTGTAAGTAAAATTATTAAAGAAGGCGATTACGAACCAAAGCGTGAGCAGAATAGCGCGGTATTCAAATTGCTAACAAAAACCAAATCTGAAAAAAAAATGTAATAGTTAATTTTACAGAAGCTGTTACAAGACGAAATGAAAATTAATGTTATGCCATTTTCAGAAAAGTTCCTACATTAAAAACTTTAAATGCTGATCTTAAAGAAGATGGATTTATTATATTGTAGTCAATCAAGTTTTTGTAACAATATTTGAAAATATTGTTGCACAAACTTGACTTTAGATATAAGAAATGCCAGTCAAAAAGACAGCTACTTCTTGAATAACGAAATATAATATCTTGACGTTGGAGATATCTGAATGCGATAAAGAATTATCGGAGAGATCATAAGAACATTGTTGTACCTCGATAAAACATACGTCAAGTCCTTCTTAATGTCTCATCGTGTTGGCAGTCTACATAAGATAGGGAAGTGCTGTCACAATTGGCAGAGAGCCAGTTTAATTACTGTCTATTCTGAAGGCCTTGGTGGATTTCATCAATATCAATATCAATGGAATCATTCGAATTTTAAATCAAAAAGTAAATCTGGAGATATTATTTTTTATAGAATAAGGGTGACAAATGAGCACAGAGTCCACGTGATTGTAAGTAGATGCTGTGGCCCATAGATATTTATCTACATTTATCTTCAATTAAGAATCAAAATACAGATGCGTTGTCACCCCTGAGAATTGAGATGGAATGCCTTATTTCCAGTTTAAAGGACCTCCGGTTTTCTACACTTACCATACGAAACACAGCAGCATTAAGCTACTATATAACGCTGGAATTGTGTGAAAGCGTGGTCTCACCCCGCTTAAGCCGACCCATTCATGCTGTAACTGCAATATAGCTGCAGCATGACTCTACCAAGTAAAAGACTATAATAAAGATATAAAATTTCAAAATTTTCATAAATAGACAAAAGAAAAATTATTGCCAAATTGCCAAATTTACCACCCCATTCCGTGATTATCATGGAGAACGCTGCTTATCATTCTGTACAAGTGAATAGAAAAGACAGCCTACGATGGCGTCAACAAAAGCCGACATGCAAGTCTGGCATTACGTGGATTTTAATATTTTCTTATAAAAACGTGAGTTTCTCACATTGATCAAGCCACACAGATCTAAAAATGCTTATAAAATTGTCGAATTGTTAAAGGCTGCGGGTCACGAAGTCTTACGATCTCCACCATACCACCCAAGCCTGAACCCGATTGAGTTAGTATTTGAAGCTATCAAGGGACAACTTGTAAGAAATGAACTTGATGCCAATTTGGATAACAAACACTTTCACTGGAGCAATTTTCGCCAAATACTCTGTAGGAAAATGAGAAAACTGTGATAGCCATGTTCAGAAGATTGAAAACGAATATTCTCAACAGGATCAAATACTCGATGATATGATAGATCAAATGATAATTATTACCAAAATTATAGTGATGATACCAAAACATAACGCAAATAATAATAATAACAAGTACATAGCATTTCCGACCGGGAGACCGTATGGAAGGAGAAGGAACTCCAAAGGAGGTACTACAGGGCTCTACAGGCCTTCGTAGATACAGTCGCCTCCCTCAACTTGCTACGTTTCTGTGACCTCTTCGGGAAAACCGAGTGTTTTGTCTGTGCAATACAGGATCAGGTTATTAAGACCAACAACTATCGGAGATACATCCTAAAGGATGGCACCGTTGACGTCTGTCGAGCTTGTCGCCATCCCGGGGAGTCACTTAGGCATGTCAACTCCGGTTGTTCGGCGCTTTCTAACTCTGAGTACTTGCACAGGTACAACCTAGTTGCCAGAATTCTACACCAGGAGCTCGCTCTGAAATACGGTCTCTTGGACTGGAAATTACCGTATTACAAGGACTTGCCGGAAACCGTGCTCGAAAATGACCACACCAGATTCTATTGGGACCAGGCCGTCATCACAGATAGGACTATCCTTGCGAATAAGCCTGATATTGTGCTGATGGTCCGGGCACAGTCAAGGATATTTTTGTTAGTAGTTAGTAGTTTTGATCGACATTACCATTCCGTATGACGAGAACCTCGTGAAGGTCGAAACATATAAGCAAACAAAATATCTGGACCTGGCTCCCGAAGTGACCAACATGTGGGGTGGTCTGCCGACCGAAATTTATTCCTGTGGTCGTTTCTGCAAATGGGCTAATACCAGTCATCCTCCACCTCTCGGGTCATCTGAGGCGACTGGGACTACGTAACAGACTGCTCCAGGCTCAATTGCAGAAGGCGGTGCTCCTCCATACCGCCCGCAGTATCTGCCGGTTTCTTTCCCTTTCCCCTAACCCTCGACCGTTTGGTCTCCCCTGCCGAGGGCTTCCATCTGGTTGGGCTTTTATTATATATATTTATATATATTTATGTATATTTATCATTTCCTTTTATATATTTATTGAGCTCAACCAGATGAGAATACCCCATAATAATAATAATAATAAAGTCTCGTTATTTTCCTTAACTTACAGAGTTTTAAACTAAATTAAATTTTGGATTATAATAAGATTATACATATTAAAATATAATGCACATTTATATAGTTAAGTTAAGGCCCCTGGCAAGTATTAGCCTCCTCCAACAGTTTCCGGGATTTTCATTCTTTGCTTCCTTTGTTCAGTCGTTACTAGCATATTTTTTGATCTCATCTACCCAGCATTCCTTAGGACGTCCTCTAGCTCTTTTGGCTCTTGGACCTGCCCACATTGTGGCCAAATGTGTCCATCTTTTATCTGACAGACGTGCTACGTGGCCAGCCAACTTTCACTTGAGCTTTCTCATATTTTGTAGAGCATCTATCACTTTGGTTTTTTTCTTTATGTTTTCTGATTTTATTTTATCGTTCATCCTTATACTCAAGATACTCCTTTCCATAGCACGCTGCGCTTCTATATTCTGTCTGTCGCATTTTTGTTGTAAATCTAGGTTTGTGATCTGTACGACAACCAGGGTAGTAAACATACATCCATGACTTTCTTTTTCAGTTTTGCAGGTAGATTAGACTTAAATATTTCTTTTAGGCTCCAGAACTTTTTCCATGTTATGTTTATTCTCCTTTCAATCTCATCTTTGTTTCGAGAATTAAGAAATGAGATGGATTTCCCTAGGTATATGTAGCTCTCTACGTATTATAAGCTCTGTAAATTGTTATCGTGTATAGGCGTTTGCCTGTGGTTAGATATTACCTTATTTTTTATTGTGTTTAGTTGTTCTATTCTGTATTTTCCATAGTTCTGATATCATTTCTTCTAGTTGTTTCGGTGATCTCTAGGATAGTAGCATTATATCATCGGCGAATCTAAGGTTATTCAATTTTTTTCCATTTATTCTGATACCTTTATGTTGTCAATGTAAGTCTTTCATGATATACTCTAAGAAACGTATAAAAATTAGTAGGGGATAGCGGATCCCCCTGTTTCACGCCTCTACGTATTTCGATTTTTGGTTCAAGCCTATCGAGTGTTGTCTTTCAGGATGTTTGTAAATGTTTCTGGAATATTTTGGTTTTTTAGCGCTCGCCATAGGCTGTTTTGTGAGATAGAGTCAAAGGCCTTTGCGTAGTCGATAAAGGCTAGATATAGGGGCTGTTGATGTTCCTGGTGTTTTTAAATTACTTGTTCCAAAATGTGAATATGACCGATTGTGCAAAAGCCCTTTCTAAAGCCTGTCTGTTCTATGGGTTTATGTGAATCTATCTCTGTCTCTATTCTGTTATTTAAGCAGGCTGCAAATAATTTGTATATATTAGGAAGTAGGCTGATAGGCTGATAGTAGTCTATATCTGATCGTTCGTCTTTCTTATAAAGAAGTATGATTCTCGACTCTGACCAATTCAAAGGTAATTTTTGTTCTAGCAAGGTATTGTTGTATAAATCTGGCCTGGCCAGTATGAATTTTCCTAGTTTGAGAGCTTCGTTAGGTATATTGTCAAGTCCGGGAATTTTCTCTTTTCTTGAGCATGTGTATTTGTTTTATTATTTCCTTCTATTCAAACGGTTTGACTGGTCGAGTTGGTAGTAGAGTTCTTGAGATGTGAACTTGAGTTCAATTTCTTTGCTACAATTTTGGTATAGATTTTTGTAGAAACCCGAAGCAGCTTTATCTATATCAATTCTCGTTAACATATGTTTGTTTGGAATGTTCAATTGTAGCGATTCCATTGTAGTATGTTTTGCTAGTAATAAGTTGCTTAAACGCCCTTTTTTGGCTTCCAGACTTTAATTCTATAATTTTCATTCAATAATTATTGTAGTCTTTTCTTAAACACTTCTTTGTAATTTTATATAGATTAGAGAGTTCCTGCTTCTCTTCTCTATTTTTATCTTTTTACGTTGTAGCTCTATTCTTCTTTTTATCAAAGTCTTTGTTTCTGCTGATATTATATCCTTCTTTTCTTTTCTTGAGTTTCTATTTTACAAGATATAGAGTCCTACTAGACTCTATATCTTCAGTTTCACATTTAAATATTTTTGTGTTTTATTTTCTATTGAATTCAAGAATGCTTTTGTATTTTCTTTGCCTTGTCATAGGGTTGGAAAACTGCGATACATAGCTCTACTTATCTTCAGTTTTCCGAGGTTATTTGTACCATGCACTAGTTTGTGGTCATTTGTAAATAGGTTGTTGTTTAATGTTTCTATATTTGAGAATTTTTAAGGGTTAAACTACTGATGTACTATGTACTAAGAATGTAGTCGATTTGGTTTCTAATCGTTCCGTTTGGATTTGTCCAAATCCAAGGTCCAGGCCAAGTTATTATCCGATCGCCTCTGTCGTTTCTGATGTCTTAGCAGTATGGTCCCATTATTATATTTTCTCCTTGTTTTCTTTGTCCAATTTTTGCGTTTAACCCATTACAGTGTCTCGTTAGCGAGTGAGTGAGCAGTTTGAAGTTGATCCTAAAAGGATGTCACTTCTTCGTCACTTCCGTCGTGGGGTACATATACTTGTATTAATAATATTTTTGTTGCCTCGAATTGGAGATTCCGCATGCAGTATGCGTGCGGTTTTTTTTGCGATATTCTCACATAGTTCTGAATATTTGATTTATATTTCTTTTTGATCAAGAATCCAATACCGTGCAGACATGTCGTAACTCCTGTATAGCATAAAATGTGTTCATCGAGTGCTATGATGTGGCTACCTGTTCTTCTTATTTCCGCCAATCCAATAATATCATATGCCATCAAAAACATAACTTGTAAAAAACACCAAGTCTCGCAACTCAGTTCCTCTACCGTAAAAAGTTGTGAGATCCATGTAATACCAAGTCGGTTAATTTATTCAGTCGCTACTTAAGGATCCTTCTGTTTTAAGTTATTACGTAATTAGCTAACCTAACAACATTTTATAGTGACCATATCAATGTAAAAAATCTTTTATGTTTTAAATATATAGATTGGCTAGGCCATCGCATGAAAACACAACGTATCTCAAAATAATTTGTGCAAGTTTACATATTATATTAAATTAGATTGCTTAGTGCGATGGCCAAGTCAATCTATATATTTAAAACATAAAAGATTTTTAACATTGATATAGTTACTATAAAATGTTGTTAGGTTAGTTAATTACGTAATAACTTAAAACAGAAGGATCCTTAAGTAGGGGCTGAATAAATTAACCGACTTGGTATTACATGGATCTCACAACTTTTTACGGTAGAGGAACTGAGTTGCGACACTTGGTTTTTTAACAAGTTATGTTTTTGATAGCATATCATTTCTTTTTGTAGGTAAGGTCCTTGTTTTACCTTTCCGGTACCTTCTATTTCTTGAATACCAAAAACGTACCTATCTACAACTATTATATATATATATATATATATATATATATATATATATATATATATATATATATATATATATATATATATATATATATATATATATATATATATATATATATATATATATAGTACACTGATTCATTTACTGCAAATGTAACTTTGTAATTCTATATATTTATATTGGATTACAAAGTTATTTATGCAGTTGGTGTATCTAGAAAACTGGACCGAAATTAAAAAATATTTTAGTTTTTTCTTGATCTATACACTAAACACTAATTGCTTTCTAAATTTGAAGCTTCTATGTCTGCTAGAAGTGTCTTAGAGTTTTGATGATCGGTCAGTCAGTGGGTGATAAAATTACGAAATTTTGACAAGCTATAATTTTTAAACTACTGGTTCAAATTAGATGAAATTAGAAACATACCATGTTTATATAATGCTTACTTGGTTACTGAAAATTAAGGCTTCTAGTTTAATGCACTTCGAAGTTATAGGGGGTCTAAAATGGCCTGAATTGCTTCGAGAAAAGTATAGTACAGCCGTGCCGCTTTTTTGCTCGACTTGGCGGGGGCACTGCCGTGCCCCCAGATATTATGTTATTTAGGGATTTTTTAAGTAATATCGTTCATTGTGGCGATAACAGCGATCCTACATTATACGTATGTATATAGTAGTTGTTGTGTTTGAGGGTTATAGTCTTTATCTCCTGCGGTGACAAGCCGTGATAGGAGATTGAGAAGGGCCCTTTGTAATTGCTAATTTGTGTGCTTATACGACGTAGAGTCATGTGCAGCCCGTTCAGAATTAAGTATAAATTTTGGTTTTTACCGAATGTATTCCCTCATTGTTGTTGTTTTGCTCTCCTTAACTGATTGCTATTTATTTTGTAAAATGTTTAAAGGATTTTTAACGTAGTTTC
This sequence comes from Parnassius smintheus behrii, assembly GCA_036936625.1. Taxonomy (NCBI): domain Eukaryota; kingdom Metazoa; phylum Arthropoda; class Insecta; order Lepidoptera; family Papilionidae; genus Parnassius; species Parnassius smintheus. Next base: position 7,159,492 of record JAUPFT010000007.1, on the reverse strand, counting down.
GGGAGATTCAGATAGTGATCTTTTGTTGGTAGGGTTTTGTGTAGAGTTTTTATTTTTTCTAGGTTATACTAAGAGCTTATCATATTTTATAAAAGCCGTGGTATTTGCTTTTCTTTCCACCTTCAACTTTGGCTGTAATTCTTTACGTTTTTCAGCACTTTTTGGCGGAAATCCTGTTTAACATAGTGGGTGGTATCTTTTAAGCATTTTTGATTTTGTTGAATTTTCAATTTGAATCCCAATGTACTGAACGTGACAACAGACCTGATTCTTTCACCCCTTTTTTCCAATTCTTCTAACTTTCTTCACATGACATATAACTATAAAAGTAGGTAGTTGTTGTGTTGTTCCAGTTGAAAAGATGTTTTTTTTTTGTTATTCACTTGGTTTTCTCTTTGTTCTATATTTTGTCTATATAGATTTTTGTCCAATTATACAAATTTATTCACTTTTGATTTTTAAAATACTATAAATCTCTTCTTTATTTCACTTTATACAGACTTGATGTTTATCGTGGCAGAGCAGCGCCCTCTAACAATCTTTGCTTTATTCACACATATTATGACTGTTACCTTTATTAGAATAAAATGAAAAATGTTACTGTTACACTGTTGAACCCTGTTAAAGTTGTCACAAGCCCTGTTCATTTTTAGCATACGTTCAACACCTTAATTAGAAAGAGAATTAACTACCCACAAAGACTGTAGTAACAGACTGCTATTTTGTAACAGGTTTTGGAACTGTTATTTATTTGGATATGGAACAGGTAGAGCAGTATTTTTTACCTGTTACAGCCCACTCCTAAAGCAAAGAAAGACCAAAGGCGTTTCATTTTTCATCTGTCGCCTCTTACGACACCCACGGGATGATGTCGTGTAATGGTTTCTTTTATGTCGCCACTACACGGCGATATAGTATTATATATAATAAATGCAACCAAAATTATGGTGATTTCTTATGTTTACACAAATACTACATATTTAAATAAAACTAGTTTTTACGGATTTTATTGCGTATACTTGCAACACCCGTGACCATGGGTCTGGTGGGGACTGAGGTGTTTGGCGTCCCAATGTTATAGTTAACCGCGGCTGCCTTTAGATTAAAATTATTAATTTGCTTCGATCTACACAGCATGAACGTATAGTCTTAAAGACTTGCAGCTGTATGCTCGGGTTGGGAATAAATTTTATTACTTATAGGATCCCAAGTAGATGGTAGCACCCAGCTATCTTCCCTATTAAAGTTATGATGTTTTTATTTAATTTCATTGGCGAATTGGAAGGTTTCGGTGATCTTTAGTGAGGATATTACGTCTATCGATGAAGTAACTGACGACATATATAATAAAATAACGAGCATGCGGCTCACCTGATGTCAAGTGACTACCGCCGCCCATGATCGACCGCAACACCAGGGGAATCGCAGGTGGGTTGCCGGCCCTTTAGAAAGGAGTAAGCTCTTTTCTTGAAGGTCCCACGTCGTACCGGTCCGGAAAAATCGCTGGTGGTAAACTATTCCTCAGAGAGGTCGTACGTGGAAGAAAACTCCTTCTGAAACGTACAGTGGTGGACTGCCAAGCATCCAGATGATGTTGATGGTATCGGGACCTTTGCCGCGTAGTGTGTTCACGAAATTTGGCGGCTGGGATTAATACGAACAATTCCTCAGAGCACTCCCCGCGAAAGATGCGATAAAATACGCAAAGAGATGCAACATCTCTTCGCAACGCCAGTGAATTGAGCCGATCGGAAAGCACTCGGTCGTCGACGATTCGAGCCGCTCTGCGCTGGATGCGGAACTGTGCGTTTTAACAGGAAGCTTGAAATCTGTAAAAACTAGTTATATTATTTTTATATTATTTAAATTTTTATTTTATTTCCAGTTGACTATGTTGATGAATGGTTTCTAATGAAATCGCCCGTATCATTACTGTTTTTATCAATATTGTACGTATTGTTTGTATATAAACTTGGTCCTGAAGTTATGAAGTTAAGAGAACCGTTCAAATTCAGAAGCATTATAATATTATACGATTTATTTCAAGTGGCATATTCTTGTTTTCTACTTTTCTTAGTAAGTATATTTTTATTATTAGATTTATTTAGTAGCAGAAAGGATTTTTCTGTATCAAAAGTATTAGAGTTAACAGTGTAAGAGCAGTGTAAGAATATCTACTACCTCATTTAGTCGAGTGGTTGTCGTAAGGGGCGACAGAGGCAAACAATTCAGAAGATGAACAGCAGAGTCTTTCTAATTACAACTTAAAAGAAAACCACGGTCACCAACCCGCCTGCCAAGCATGGCAACTCTGCCAAATATCCCTACTATGAGGTGATCTATGAGGGAAGCATATGAGTAGTAGTGGACTTTTGATAAACTGTAACAGTAAGGATTAGGATCAAATTATTCTAAGTTAATCCTAGAACTTATGATATTTATTTATTTTATTTTTATTTTATTCTTATTGGAAAACTTACAGCTAACATTAACAGTAAATAAATGAATAACAACTAGAAGGCCATTTAAAAGTTTTCACCTATAGACAATATGAACTTAAAAACAATAATTCCAGTCGGTAAAAGATAAACATCGATTAAGACAAATACAGTAAATTAACTAAATTACACAGAAAAACATTCAACAAAAGAATTTTTTCGATAAAATATTTTTGATTCGAGAAACACTGGTACTAAACAGATCCAAGTCAACGCTATTGGAAATGTCATGCAAAAGTTCTGCATGCACGTATTATAAAAGAATTTTGCCTGTATTTATTCCAGGTATGCGGCACGTGGAGTAAGCGAGGCTTTCTTAATAGGGTAGGTCTTGTTGTAAAGCCTAATTTACTCAGTAGCTCCGGACAGTCAATATGACCATTTGCCAATTTAAAAAGATAAATCATATCTGCTATGCGCCTACGTTCGTGCAGAGGCAAAATATGAAATTTTTTACATCGCGAAATGTAGTTATTAGCGTAAAATTGCGTCTTAAATTGCAGAAAACGTAGAAAACGCTTTTGTACTTGCTCAATCCTATCCATATAAATGTTATAATTTGGATTCCACACTTGAGAGGCGTACTCTAAATGGCTGCGAACAAGAGCGCAATAAAGTATCTTATATGTTTTAATATTATGAAAATCAGTGGAAAATCTCAAAATGAATCCAAGTGCTCTATTGGCTTTTTTAATGATATTTTCAATATGTGCATCAAAAAGTATTGACATAAGAGTTTTGGTAAATGACTTATCTGGACACTATTATTTAAAAGTACGACTTTTCTAGGTCACAGCAATTCAACGAAGTATAAATTTAGTTACTTTAGAGACAAAGCACCTTGAAACGTTGTTTTCCATCTGAACAGTTATTACATATTATAACACCTATTCTAAGCCTACTGAAAGTAAACCACTTCACAGCTAATCATATCCTGCAATTATTTGTATTTGTTGGTTTTCATAGGCGGGAAATTCACGCTTCATACGTGCAGAGCCTCGCTGCAGCTTTGTATCATGAATGGTTCGGCTCGAACGGGGTAGGATCACGCTCTTACAGAATAAAGCACGCAAAAGCAGCTAAATGCTGTTTCGTATGGTAGTACAGAAAACCGAAGATCCTGTTTACTGTTAGTGACGTGTTCTTCTTAGTCCTCAGGGGCAGAAAACCATTTTTGCATTTTTAATTCTTAGTTTATCCTTAACCAAAAGTTACTATGTCTATGTCATGTACTATGTATGTATCTTACTATCAGGTGGATTGTGTGCTCTTTTGTCACTCTTACTATATATAAAAGATGTCGTACAGGATGCAGTTGGCTCAGGATCGTGTTTTGGCACTTTTAGGGCAATCCTATGTTCAGTAGTGGACTTGTAAATTGCTATAATAGATGAATTAATGAATAAATAAATAAATATACCATATTTATCCTAATTTGCTGATTATTTTTAGGGTTCCAGACTGATTATATCTTATGGCCTGCTGGGTTCATCATGTCTAATGGATAAAGAAGACTCTCGATGGCTTGTGAGTTGCATTTTATTAACAAAATTCAAAGTTAAGTCATGGTACACTTTATTGTTAAGTACAAGCTTCGTCTAATTAATGTAAGAAGGACGTTACATCTTCAGCCCGTGTTTGGTCTGTTTCTATCATACTACAATAAACATGAGCTGTTCAATTCGGCGCAACTGCGGAGGCGTGAAGCAGAAGAAGTCTTATTCTTAAAGAAAGACTGGAGCACTTAATTGAACAACTACATACCGATTTCTCTTCTGAGCCACGCCCCCGTACTGCGTTTTCAAGAAATATTACTAATCAACTCACATACAGGTTTGACAACTTCGAAACTAATGAACGAGCAGTTTTCCGTGCATACGTGACAAAAGTCAACGTCTTTTCTGCGTGCGAGTTGCTGGAGGAACTAAGCACCCTGCTATTGGTAGGTAGTAGGATGCCTTTTCTGTCCAGGTGTTCGTATGAGTAGGTAATACCTTCTTTTCTATTTCTGACGTCAAATAGCACTTCACACACTGCTGTGTTCTGGTCGCAGAGGTATAGAAAACCAGTGTTATTACAAGATACCAGGAGTTCCATTTCAGGCCTTTATAAAAAAGGCTTTCAGGCTTTTATAAAAATAGTGTCTCCCAACGAAAAAGTCTTAAGATAAACATGAATAAGTCAGAAGAACTTGTGGAACATCTATGGCAAACTAATGCGGTTAATTATAAGGGACACTAGGGCACATTAACCTGGGAAAAATAGTTCGATTAAGAAAACTAAACTTCCAGCTAGCGGTCATTTGATGGATTCAATTCAGCTAGAAACTTCGAGAGATTACTACTAATCTCGTCACTTAATCCTCAAAACCTTGAAACAAAAGTACACAACCCTTGCATGTTGCCAATGGTGACATATAACATGAGACATAATAATGTCCACAGTAGAACCAGAGTAACCGACATAGCCCAATAGGTCACTAAACTGAAGAGCAATGGATCGGTTATAATATACAGTTGCCAACCGTCAAACGATAGGAATGACAGGTTCTACAATATAGTCAGTGGCCCCTGGAAAGTCCTCAAATATACATTTGTGTTTTTGTACTTTACACCATTGACTCATCCCTCTCACATTAGAAAAAAAACATGCATATTAATTATTTCTTTTCAGGTATCAACTGGTATCTACTATTATTTCTTTGCCAAAGTAATGGAGTTGTTGGACACGATATTCTTCGTATTGCGCAAAAACTATCGTCAGGTCACATTCTTGCATGTATATCACCATTGCTTGATGATGTGGGGCACTTGGATTGCTTTGAAATATGAACCTTCCTACAGCGTCATATTCCTTGGAACGATTAACTCCTTCGTTCATATAATCATGTATGGCTATTATGCGTTATCGGCATTCCCTGATCTCAATAAATATTTGTGGTGGAAAAAGTATATTACTTTGATGCAAATCGTAAGTAGTAATCAAATAATAGCTTTTATTATTACAATAATAAAATATATGAATCCTATCTAAAGTTTGCTACTGAAGATACCTCTCTCATGGATTGTTACGTAAGTGGCCATAGTTGCCACGCTTGGCAATCGTGTTGGCGACAAGAGATATTTATTTTTATCTCCATTTGTTTCCCTATGTCGCCTCTAACGACATCAGTGGAATTATACGGGTTTATGTTACGCTGCCATAAGCTGTAGATAATCTGCGTATGTATTTATTTTTTTCGTAAAGAAAAAGGCGGTTATAAACGAGCACACATTCTACCTGATGGTAATTGGATGTTCTGGTCCACAGACACCTACATCTTTCCTTCATTAAAAATAAAAATGTAGATACGTTGACGACCCTGAGAAATAACATAGAAAGCCACATTCCCAGTAAAATGGTTCTCCGGTTTTCTACATTCATCATAAAACACACAGCAACATTGTGCTGGTATTGTGCGTTTTCATGGTTAAACCGACCATTCACAATTATAAAATATACTGATATCCTAATATTTGATGAAAAGAATCAAGTTCACGACAACTATATAACATAATGATTTCTTATAAATATATTTACGCGAACACTACACATTGAAATAATACTAGTTTTTACGGAATTTATCGCGTATATTTAACTTTTTAAATACCCGACGTTTCGAACGCTTTACAGCACTCATGGTCACGGGCGGGACTGAGATGTTCAACGTCCATAAGTCATAGTTAACCGCGGTTACCATAGATTAAAAGATAGATTAAAAGCATAAGTTCATATTGCATAGATCGGAACAAAAGTTAAATTTTATTTACACACGCGTTTAACGGTATTTGATTACGGTACGTGATCTAACTACTACTATGTAAGGTAGTCGGTATATTTTATTTTGTTTAATTATTTATAATTTCAATTCACATGTCTAGCCCATGTGAGCAATAATAGGGAACTTGTCCTACTTCTGGTGTTAGATTAATTAAAATGTAGAGACACATAAAAAAGCCCTAAAATATTATAATTAAATGTATGGTTATAGGGAAAGTTTTAAGAATATAATACAATAATATTTTTTTATTATAGAACTTCTACCACTGGCTAGGAGAAAACTTCTTTCCTGGAAAAAAACCCAGCGTGACATTCCTTTTAAATAATGTTATTTTACAATATATTATTTTATGGATTATTAAATACACAGATAGAACACGAATAGACACGAAATTAACATTTAATAGATATAGTATAATAACAAAATACAAAGTGACTTTGCTTAAGTATTTCGGTTCAATAAAATAGGTTACTTAGCCTTTCGGCTCCTTACAGCGGACTAACAGAGTTACTCCTTTTACTTGTTCACTGGTTGGCGGTTACAAGACAACTGACTGATTGATCTATTCGTCACAGCCAACCTCTATACACAGTCTATAATATCAAAGTAGGATCACGTCAGTTTTTACTATTTAATTGTTATTTATTAACTCTTATTAATTTATCTTGTATATCCAACATTTGAAAGTAATGATTTCAGTATTAGTCAGCGCATAATAATTCGATGAGCTTGTGAACCAAGATCCGGAAGTAAATAAATTACAAACAGAGATACAAACTTAATTTAAAACCAAAGTACTGACAATCATGTTTTGCGGTTAGGTAGCATAATAAAATATATCAACTACCTTACAAACTAGTTTTTATATCATATACCCTCCTTATTGTCTATAATAATCTAACACGTGCACTATCCTCGTCACCACCAATCTCAGCACCACCACTCACGCTGCCATTAATTCCTGCAACACCACTCTCAGCACCACCACTGTGAACACCACTATTATATTTTTTCTAATAGCAAATGCATCAACGTCACTTAATAAATTTCGGTAAAAATCTTAGAGACAATTTTCCTTTAGGTTTTGTAATTTGATTCCCATTTTATTTCGTCACTTATTTTTATATATTCTTTGCATACGAGAGAATTACCTAGACGTGTTTCTTATAAGACAAAAAAGAAATACATATATTTTACAAGATCAATTTTACAAACTATGTAACTTGATGGGCCAACCATACGGTTTATGTGTGATATAGCTGTAGTGTTGTAACAAATTTTAGCTATGGGGTATAACAAAACGTAACGATCTAAAGTAAAAATTAAAGTGGCACCAGCCTATTATTTAAAAAATGATTGTGCTGTTAAATATATTAAAATATGTTAAATATGTTGTAGCTCAGATGGTTAGCGCTCACTGTAAATTTCACAGTACGCGAGCAAACCGGGTTCGATCCCCGCAGGCACCAATGAAAGTGTTAATTCCAATTTTAAGTGCTGATTTACCACGTGCTCTGCGGTGAAAGAAAACATCGTGAGGAAACCTGCATGTCAGAGAAATAAGGAAAAAAATATTTCGAAGACATATGAAGTTCGCCAACACGCATTGGGGCAGTGCGGCGGACAATTCCTTGCCCTAAAACCCTCTCAAAAATGAGTGGAGGCCTGTGCCCAGCAGTGGTACGTATATAGTAGTATAAAGGCTGTAACTTTACTTTTTTTACTTTATGTTAAATATGTTTTGTCTTTCTTAAAAGTCATATAGTTTTTTGACCAAAAACTATATCACACCACTGTCCTGTCGTGTGGCGCTACAGCCCCTTGTGGGCCCTGGCCTCCTCCACAATATTCCTCCACTTGTCGCGATCCTTCGACTCCCTGCGCCAGTTGATGATATCACACCACTATGAACTGAAATAAATTTCATTTTATAAGCACCCCCTGTAATTGGATTACTTGATATCTGAATATAATTTTTCAGTGTTAATTTAGATTCAAAATTATCCTTTTTATTCAGGATAAAGTACATAATAAATTCAAATCAATTTGTATACATTTACCCATAAGAGATAACTGGACAAACAAATATTAATTTGTCTATTAAATTAGTAAAAGTTCATTATATATTATTGTAGTGGATTGTAATTAAATAACTGACTTTTCATTCATGTGAAATATTTGTGTCTTACTTACGGTATGAAAATGCTATATTTTATAAGTTACCAAGTCAATTACCAGGTGATTTAAATTTATTTTCACGTAATATATTTTTCATTTCGAATTAACTTTATAATCCTATTAACAGTAATTCTAGAACTTTCTACTTTTTATTTTCTGAATCTCATCTATGAATATCATAGTATTTACCAATAAGTGAAAACAAAATTAAGACTAGTCTTGTTTTAATGAATTTTACAGCTGTATAAATACAATATTTTCTGACATGCTAAACTCAATATATGTGGAAGAACATGCTTTACTCACACTCTAATGAACTGGTGTTGATCCACTACATATAAAACATTTTTTTTTATAAAGTATTTAGACTATTTGGAATAAACTAAGGTCAGGTAAATTTACTTACCTCTTTAGCTATGTTTACCTCTATTATTTTTTCCTCGATGATTGGACTTGGCGTCTGCCACATATATCTCCTCTGCTGGTGTAGAGCAACTGCTGGAGGCTATTGAAGGCCTAGTGAGATGTTACCGATGGAGACAGGTGCCAATAGTTACCAAATAAGAAGTCACTTGGGTTTCCTTAAGAGCATTAATTATAATCATTGGTTGGCTCTGATAGCATTAATGCAGTTCATAAAGGAGGCTTTAAATTGTATGAGCCACAAAACAGTTTAATGCAGTTATGTACTTGTTAAAAAATAGTTTACATTTAAAGAATTTGAAAAGCAGTTTTTCGTTTAATACACAATTGATTAATAACTTCTTGAGGTTGAAATTGCTGTGTGAAACTGAATTGTTATCTTCTGCATAATTCGAGCAAATAATTTGTCTCCTCTTTTGTCAGAAAGTGTCAAGTGTGAAATATAAGTTGTGAAAATAGCCTCGTATACCCGCCAGTAGTAATGCGAGTATAATAACCGTTGCACACATTTTTGTAGTAAAAAAAACATATGAATATTCATGTGAAACTGAATCCAATGCTTCATGTACCTCTAACCCTCTTACCCTCTTAGCACCGCAAGGCAGATTTGTAATGTATAGACCTTCGTTTTGTCTCAAACATAGATTTCATATTGCGTTTCTATTACACTGTGAGAAATAATATTATATTCGTTTTGATTATACATATGATACATATATATATATATATATATATATATATATATATATATATATATATATATATATATATATATATATATATATATATATATAACGTATAATAATTCATAACGTATGGTAATTCATAATGCTGTGTTAGTCCCTACTTTAATGTATGGTAGTGAAAGCTGGGTGTGGCAGAAGGAGCACGAAAGTAGAATAAATGCTGTAGAAATGCGGTGTTTAAGGAATATGCTAGGGTTGAATCTGAATGACAGGGTGAGAAATTGCGTGATAAGAGATAAATGTGGTATGCAAGATGATGTTGTGACCAGGATTAAGAAAGGAATGCTTCGGTGGTTTGGTCATGTGGAAAGAATGAATGAGGAAGGAGTGACAAAGCAAATTTATATGGCAGATGTGAACGGCCGAGTCGGGAAGAGACGCCCTAGGAAAAAGTTTATCGACCAAATTGGCGATATTATGAAAATGGGCTACGTTAGAAGTACCCTTAACCGACGAGCATGTATGCGTAGATATATGGATGTAAAAGAGGCGAAAGAGGTATGTCAGGATCGTGCCAAATGGAAGTCCGTAGTCTCTGCCTACCCCTCTGGGTGACAGGCGTGAGTTTATATATATTTATATATATTATATACATATATATAAAATGAAATTCAATGCCTTGTGTATCCCTCGTGGCACCGCAAGGCAGATATGTAATGTACAGACTGTCATTCTATCTCGTGCATAGATATTATATTGAATTTTTATTATAATAGCAATGATATTATATATACTTTGGTAGAAAATATGAACTATGAATATTCATATAAACGAAATTAAGTACTTCGTGTACTCCCTCGTGGCACCGCAAGGCATGTAATGTACGATATGTAATGTGCAGACTCTCGTTCTGTCTCATACACATATTTTATATTGCGATTTTATTACACTGCAAGCAATTATATTATTTTCTACTTTTTTAATATCATTGACTGAAAGTGATAAGATTTTTAACAAATCAATATACATATTAACTTGATGAAAAAGTACGTAGAGGCACTCGTTCTACTTCATACATAGATTTCATATTTTGCGTTTTATAAATCTACCCTGCAGGCTATTTAAACACATATGCAAAACACACATTCAGTATATAAAAACAATATTATGTCCTTAAGGACGCTCGTTCTGTCTTATGTATAGATTTCACATTTCACGTTATAATTAATCTACCCAACAACTTACTTAAATGCAAAAATTACATACATTGCAAACGTCCAAAACTTTTTTTCAATTTGTTTTCACCTTTTGATAATAATAAAATCTAGAAATTACACTTGAAAAATCAATTTCAATCGTTTTAATTTGAAGATGCGGCTCGCTGATTCGGCAACATAGAGGTTTCTCTCACCTCCATGTTTGGCACGAAAAATTCACAATAACATGAGGTGTAAAGTGTTGTCAGTGGGAGTTCATATTGGTTGGGATACCAGTAAACATATTGTTTCTCCGCCGGAAAGTTAAAACTCGTGTGACTCGTTCCGTCAATTCTTGAATACATAGTAAAATAACACAGAGGAGACGTCAACGAATGTAATAACGCTTGTAAATCACATTTTAATTCTCAATTAAAAAATAACAATATGTCTTATTTTAGCTTATGTATAAGAAATAGGAATATAGTATGGCGGACTTTTTAGACGGAGTAAAAATCTATACTTTATTATGACATTATATTTGCGTAACACCAATCATTATATAGCGCACGCGGATAATCCATTCGGGAGCGTTTTTCTTCTGACTTACTTAACAAAAATTAGTATTTAAGGCTTGCTGAGATGTGTACCCTAATGCTAGATAGCCTATAATACTATTTCTCATGAATCTATCTAGCATGCACAAATGAATTTACAAAACGGACTAGTAGTTCCATAGAAAAGCGTGTTTAAGCAAACAAAAAAACAAATAAAACTTTTGCGCTGTTTATATTTTATAGATTAGTAGTAGAGACAGTATTTATTTCTTAGATTAGTGTAGATTATTTTCGAGACAACCAATATGTCATTTTAATATACAGAGGGAAAACTTACAATATTCTCTTTTTTCAGTTGCAGTTCATGTGTGTAATAATACACGCGGCAGTGAATTACGCTTATTCAGGGTGTCCACCTTCATACACAATATTAGCAGCAATCCTGTTAAATTGTTTACTATTTATTTACCTTTTTGCAAAATTCTATGTCAACTCTTATGTTAACAAAAATAAACTTAATTCGAATAGTATTAATATCGACTCCGTGGCAAATGGATCAGTCAACAAAAAACTAGATTAGATATGTATTATACAAATATTTAATAAAGATGAGTTTTAGCGTAAGGTTATGTATTAAAAATATTAGTGATTCGTAGATTTTAATTATATTCACTCATTCCTATTTCATTTATATCAATCTCATCATCTCAATTATTTTATACCCATTATGTAATTTAATGTTCGCTGTTCTTGATTTGTTCAATGCAGGAGGAGACAATTTCTTTTGTATGGAGAATGGGTCTTCTACAAATTGTGACGACACTTAATGAAATGCATGTAGATTTATTCTTTATAATCTGTCGATTAAAATAGTAATATTAGTGTTACCATATTTAGAGGGAACACTAGGAACTTTAACCTAAAATTTCATACGAGCGACTGTCTAGTAGCTTTGATCGATATTCTATAATAGTACAATGTTAATAATATAAAGTATAAAAAGTTGTAGGTTCTTCAAAATATTAAATACAATTCAGGGGATGGAAAATCCTTTTAGTAGCTCCAGAAAAAACAGTTTACATATTATCATACAGAGGTAATTTATACGTATTGATTCTTAATTGTAATTTTCTTAAAATATAGATCAAGATTGAGCGCTGTATACGTTTTAAGTGAAACAATAAATAAGCCAAAAGTATGATCAACTAATTGTAAAACTAGCACCAATGTGTCTAATCTAATTTGCAACCAGTAAAATGGTTTAAGGTGCATATGTGTACGTTAAACAGTAAAGTTGTAAGACATTTTCCAGAACTTATTATATTTATCGCTAGTTAATTGTGTCACTACCTTCAAATTTTTGTACAATATCATCTCTTTGTTATTACGATAGACAACTTTTCTAAAAACTGTGTAATAAAAAGTATTACAATAAACTAATTATCAAGACTTGGTGTTTTTCATATTTCCATCTTAGACAATGTAGTCAAAAAGATAATTTTTTCTTGCCTTTCTTAGAAAATTTAATTAATTTAAATTCATGTTCCACATTGACACATTCGTGCTACAACCATAATATAGCTGCGGCGTGGCCCTACCACATATAGCTACGTGTTTTTAGAGCTATTGGAAAACTTCATGGTTCAAAATCATTTCTTGTTACAATGCGAATGTTAATCTTTACTCTGGGTCTAAGACATGCTAAAAAATATTCTAATGAGTCCACGTCAATGCCAAAGTGGACTACTTGATCTGCTTTTCGCTTGAGAATAGCACCAACTCCGTCTGGTGCCCCTTCGCCGTGTCCAGCTTCTAAGTAGTTCCAGATCCCAATTTTGGATAATCACGGTTCAGTTGGCTGTAAAGACATGCTGTCATATTTCGTATTACATCAAGGTGTCAATAGGGAAGACAAACTTACATCTAAGTTACATATAGTGCTCGATGCTAGCACTAAAAATAGCACTTGCCTTTCCCTTCACGACATTCTTTATAGTGGAAAAAATTTACAGGGCAACCTACTTAATATAATAGTAAATTTTGGCTTTTTTTGTATTGGATTATCCGCTGATATTCGTCAAAAGTTTCTTTGCATTAGGTTCCGTGATTGCGACCGTCAATTCTAGCGGATTTTACATCGCTTTGTACAAAGGAGCCTCTAAAAGTGTTCGAATTTAACCGTGTTGGTTTGAGCTTAAAGTCAAGCCCATTTTATGAGCTGCGCTTGAAGCAGTTTGCTGCTGATGAGGGTTCCTCTTATCATAAAGCTAGGGAGGCAATTGAGAGTGGTTTGTATATGGACGATTTTGTATACTCAGTCGATAATGTAGAGGAAGCCATCTCAACCACCGCCGAAGTTATGAAACTCATGAAAACAGATAATTTTGATGTCATCGAGTAGACTTGTAATTCGCGTACTGTTTTGAATACAATCCCACTTTCACACCGTCTTTCAGCTTTTAAAGAATTTGATGATTCTGATACGCACAAGGTGCTTGGTTTGTGTTGATCACCCGAGCCAGACGTCTTAAGGACAAGACAGACTTAAAGTCACAGCTCATTAGAGCCACACGACCCTCACCGCCTCGCCTCGAGCGGTTGGTATTATTCGTATGGATTTGTATGGGCCCGGCGGTTCACGCGAGTGCGATGCGTAAGTCTTCACCAACTTTTCATTTCGAGCCTTTCTTTCGAATGTGTCGGAGGCATTGTTTGTTTTTAAAATGAACAAAGAAAAACTTATAGAAGTAGTTTGGAAGTATAATTTATTGTATGATTCAAGGGTCATTCGTTGATCACGCGAGGTCCCCTCGTCGACGACGCGAGGTCCACTCGATGACCACGCGAGGTTCACTGGTGACAACGCGGCGTCCACCCATGGTCCACCCGTGGTCCACCTGTCGACTACAAGTGGACGCCTGTAACGAGGCGTTGAGGGTCGGGTGCCGGGTGGCTCTAATGAGCTGTGACGCTAAGGTAAAAACGCCCGCTGAGACCTGGATAAAGCGCACGATATTATCATGTGTCGCTAGATTATGGGATGTCATAAGTTTTGTAGCACCGGTAATGTTGCACGTTAAACTTTTGATTAAGCAACTTTGGCTGTGTGAATGTGATTGGGATGACACACCGCCTGACAGCATTGTGCGTTCTTGACTATGCTTTAGGGAGTAACTCTCTTTACTAAGTGAAATTAAAATACCACGTCATACAAATATCGGTAAGGATAGCATCGTTCTGTCATTGGGTTTGCAGACCCTAGCGAGAAAGCTTATGGGGGCTGATGATGGTGAGAATTCGGTCGGCCATATTAGCTCTAAATTTAAATATTTCCTCTCGTAAGGTTGTCTCTGTCGCGCGCCTCGGGCTTTGCGCAATTTTGGTTCTTACCAAGCTTATCACGGCTTTTATTAGTGCATGTAATGGTCGAATTCATATCGACAAAATACATGCCTTTTCCGACTCTGCAGACCCTTTATTTTGGATTCATTCTTTACCCCATCGTTTAGATACTATCGTCGCGAATCCAGTGGCCAAGATACAAGATGAGTTAGGATTGTAGAAATTCTATCATGTGCCCGGTGTAGAAAATCCTGCCGATTGTTTGTCGCGTGAACTTTATCCGGTACAAATCATAGATCACCCGCTTTGATTTCAAAGACCTTCCTAGATTCAGTTAAAACGCTGATTTTGACCCTTCGTCAGTATCTCAACCCCTAGAAGAGAACAGGCACTCTCTAGTTGCGAGTGCTTCAAGTGAGAATTCTCCAATCATTGCTTTAGCAAGTCGTTTCCCTTACTGGTCGAAATTATTGTGTAGCGTAATTTACATTTGCCGATTTGTTAAGCTTTTGTCGCTACGTCCTTATATCACTGCGGCCAACTACAGTTATGCAGAATTATTAATATTTCGTGAGCTTCAACGTTTGCACTTTGCGAGTTTGTAATCAGGCAAGGGTTGTAGTCGAACTTTTCAACGCCTAAAACCATTTTTATTAAAGAATGGGATTATTAGAGTGGGTGGACGCTTATCTAACTTGCATTTAAGTTTCGGTCAAGGACACCCTATACTTTTACCCCGTAACGATCAAATTTTTAATTTATTAGTTAATTTTCACCAATAATTTAATTGTCGCGCTGGCCCTGAATTGTTGATGCCTGTTTTGCATTAGAATTACTGGATTCCTTCTGTACGCAACTTAAGTCGCAATGGGGTGCACAGATGTTTCACTTGTTTTAAGATTCGTCCTAAGCTGTTGTAACGATCCCCCCCCCCCCCTCTATATAATAAAATTTTATAATATTAAAAATATCCCCTTTTCAATAACATTATATATATATGTGACCAGGATTAATAAACTATGTTTAGATCTTTCTAAAATGATCTCTCTAAAGGTTTAATAATAGGCCGTTTGTAATCTTTTGGCGTGATCGTCTTAGTTAGGACCCTTATTTACGTTGTGTTTGTTTGTAACTTAGTTCTTTTAGGTGTCTTTTGGAAGAATGAATATTCACTAGAGCAATTGAAAGCTGTTGGTAGTGCCTAATAAGCTAAGTGAACCCCGTTCACGAAGACAGGGCTCGAAAAAGGTTAAGAACATAAAACGTCCCTATTCCACTTGTATCAGGTTTACATTATTAATTTATTATTATTTATCCCTTCCCGCTTGGAAAAGGCTCACAATATATTTATACAAAAATACCCGATACAAGGGCTTCGCTCTCCTACATTTATTTAAAAAAATGTAGGGGAGGTACACGGCCCCACACACGCCGTGCACGGTGAGCACCAACCATTTTGATGCACTCCCCCCGAAGGGAACGCTAATTCGGGTACTGGACCGTAGTCCACAGCAAAATAACTGGCGAACCAGTAAAAGAGGCTTGGCCCCTTGTTAGTGCGTAAGCACAAACATCGACCGAAGTCGCGCATGTCAATGCGTGTAAACGCCATACAGAATACGAACGAATCCAGCCACAGTGAATGTACGTCACACGGTTTAGGCAAATAGGCACACTGGCTGTAAACCCTCCGTGAGCGCCACCACCTGCCAGACCGCCGCTCCTGCAGACGTGATGTAAGTGTATGGCATCACCACCAATTGCATGATCAGCACGGCTACTAGCCGCAGAGCGTGTCATGAGACTACTGCTCACCTCAAGGGAATGGGGTCCCACGTTGTGCAGCTTTCGGCCGCAGCCTTGAGAGTCTCCTCAGATCCTCCCGCCAGCTACCACCCGCATGAGGTCGACACATTTGCTCCACCAACCAATACAACGGCAGATATAGCGAAAAGGCAGTTATAAGATAAGAGTAATAATTCGCCATCAGAAAGGGTTTGTGTCACTGACGTTGAGTAAATGCATTTTCGATCATGTTTGTCTCACCCACCAACAAGTTGCCTTCAATCATTCAAAGGTGGGAAAGTTACAGAGAGATAATATTATGTTGTTATATAAAACATCGTGGAGGGCAGACAGTCTGCAGCCCCGCAATGAAGGGACCCGACTTGGGCAAAGCTACTTAGGTGTGAGTCAAACCAAGACGCAGAGAGCGCCATTGAGAATAGCGTCCCACCAAACAACCATCGCAGAGAAGTAATGCTGCAGAACGCAACAAGCATCAATACGACTATCGTCGGGCTTACACCATTCCAAGGTCCCCCATACATCCCAGCAGACATCACCACCCGTATACCTCCATCGACCAGAACCACAGAGAGCGTCGAATCAGGCGCAGCACACCCGTAGATCCATCACAAGACGCAATACCGCCAGTAGCAGTAAGCATCAATGCAACTATCATACGGATGGCGCCCCCTCACAACACACCCAACATGATCCCTATCGACTTTGGTAACAAAGTTGGTATTGTTGTTATATTAAAAATATCACCAACGTATCATAGTAGCACGCTACTAAGACGCCAATGAACAAAACTCCACGTATCATAGCGCTAATGCACTAAGACATGAAGCTGAGTATGCCTGTTACACTTAAAAGTGCTACCAAACACACTCAACATCCCCATCCGAAAGATAGACGACGCATCGCTATACGCTACGACGCCGCCCACAAACGGTATGGGTGTGCGATGTCCACGGGAAAGCCGTATTGCTACAACAAACCCGCTTACCACCGACACTAAGATGTTAATTGTATACCTCCATCGACCAGAACAACAGGAATGCGTCGAATCAGGCGCAGCACACCCGCAGATCCATCACAAGACGCAATACCGCATGTAGCAGTAAGCATCAATGCAACTATCATACGGGCGGCGCACCCTCACAACACACCCACATGACTCCTATCGACTTTGGCAACAAAGTTAGTATTGTTGTTATATAAAAAATATCACTAACGTATCATAGTAGCACGCTACTAAGACGTCAATGAACAAAACTCCACGTATCATAGCGCTAATGCACTAAGACATGAAGTTGAGTATGCCCGTTACACTTAAAAGTGCTACCAAACACACTCATCATCCCAATCCGAAATATAGACGACGCTTCGCTATGCGCTACTACGCCGCCCACAAACGGTATGGGTGTGCGATGTCCACGGGAAAGCCGTATTGCTACAACAAACCCGCTTACCACCGACACTAAGATGTTAATTGTATACCTCCATCGACCAGAACCACAAGATAGCGTCGAATCAGGCGCAGCAAACCCGCAGATCCATCACAAGACGCAATACTGCATGTAGCAGTAAGCATCAATGCAACTATCATACGGGCGGCGCACCCTTACAACACACCCACATGACTCCTATCGACTTTGGCAACAAAGTTTGTATTGTTGTTATATAAAAAATATCACTAACGTATCATAGTAGCACGCTACTAAGACGTCAATGAACAAAACTCCACGTATCATAGCGCTAATGCACTAAGACATGAAGTTGAGTATGCCCGTTACACTTAAAAGTGCTACCAAACACACTCATCATCCCAATCCGAAATATAGACGACGCTTCGCTATGCGCTACTACGCCGCCCACAAACGGTATGGGTGTGCGATGTCCACGGGAAAGCCGTATTGCTACAACAAACCCGCTTACCACCGACACTAAGATGTTAATTGTATACCTCCATCGACCAGAACCACAAGATAGCGTCGAATCAGGCGCAGCAAACCCGCAGATCCATCACAAGACGCAATACTGCATGTAGCAGTAAGCATCAATGCAACTATCATACGGGCGGCGCACCCTCACAACACACCCACATGACTCCTATCGACTTTGGCAACAAAGTTAGTATTGTTGTTATATAAAAAATATCACTAACGTATCATAGTAGCACGCTACTAAGACGTCAATGAACAAAACTCCACGTATCATAGCGCTAATGCACTAAGACATGAAGTTGAGTATGCCCGTTACACTTAAAAGTGCTACCAAACACACTCATCATCCCCATCCGAAAGATAGACGACGCTTCGCTATGCGCTACTACGCCGCCCACAAACGGTATGGGTGTGCGATGTCCACAGGAAAGCCGTATTGCTACAACAAACCCGCTTACCACCGACACTAAGATGTTAATTGTATACTTCCATCGACCAGAACCACAAGAGAGCGTCGAATCAGGCGCAGCACACCCGCAGATCCATCACAAGACGCAATACTGCATGTAGCAGTAAGCATCAATGCAACTATCATACGGGCGGCGCACCCTCACAACACACCCACATGACTCCTATCGACTTTGGCAACAAAGTTAGTATTGTTGTTATATAAAAAATATCACTAACGTATCATAGTAGCACGCTACTAAGACGTCAATGAACAAAACTCCACGTATCATAGCGCTAATGCACTAAGACATGAAGTTGAGTATGCCCGTTACACTTAAAAGTGCTACCAAACACACTCATCATCCCCATCCGAAAGATAGACGACGCTTCGCTATGCGCTACTACGCCGCCCACAAACGGTATGGATGTGCGATGTCCACAGGAAAGCCGTATTGCTACAACAAACCCGCTTACCACCGGCACTAAGATGATATGTCTAGGACACATCGGTTAGCGAGTCCAAGTTTACCTCGGACCAATTGCTCGTGAAGCAGCACACACGCCACCATAATATTCCTTTTCAAGTCCCTAATAAGGACTAGTCATTTTGCTACAGTACTAGGAGCAGTCAGTCACCCGACCACCCCATACAATGCTTATGCATCAAGGAGACCTCCTATAATATTGCTTTTGTATCATAGACCTTACTTTCATAAGTCATTCATATATAGGATTCGAACCCACGACCCTACTAT
The DNA here is from genome assembly GCA_036936625.1 of Parnassius smintheus behrii. Lineage (NCBI taxonomy): Eukaryota > Metazoa > Arthropoda > Insecta > Lepidoptera > Papilionidae > Parnassius > Parnassius smintheus. The sequence continues at coordinate 7,139,853 of JAUPFT010000007.1, read as the reverse complement.
TGTAATGCATATTAATCATAGAGACCTTCTATAGTATTGCTTTTGAATCACAGACCTTACTTTCATAAGTCATTCATATATGGGATTCGAACCCACGACCCTACTATTGTAATGCATATTAATCACAGAGACCTTCTATAGTATTGCTTTTGAATCATAGACCTCACTTTCATAAGTCATTCATATATAGGGTTCGAACCCACGACCCTACTATTGTAATGCATATTAATCACAGAGACCTTCTATAGTATTGCTTTTGAATCATAGACCTCACTTTCATAAGTCATTCATATATAGGGTTCGAACCCACGACCCTACCATTGTAATGCAAATTCATCATGGAGACCTTCTATAATATTGCTTTTGTATCATTGAGTTTAATATCATAAGTCCCTAATATAGGACTAGTCATTGGCTACAGTACTTCAGGCAGTCAGGCTCCCGACCACCCCATATATATGTACAACTGCAGGTATGTATCTCCGGCACCTCATCCATACAAGACATCTATACGTGAACACCTTCCATAACTTAGGAAAATTTTCCTTAATACATGAACTCCTTCAACAACTTAGAAAAATTCATCTATACGTGAACTCCTTCCACAACTTAGAAAAATTTCTTTTATACACGAACACCTCCCATGACTTAAACAATTTTTAACAAATTTCCTAATTATCTTATAAACGTTATTTAACTTAATTTTATAATATTTTTTGACTTGTATTTCTATTATTTATTTTATTTTAAATATTTTTACAAGTTTTTTATAATAAATTTACTTATTACGAGAAACAATAATTTTGCCTTTAATTTGCTATGTTATTGGGATAATGTCTGAAATATATTAACTTTATGTTTATTAATTTAACTTAATTGCTTAATATATATGTTTTAAAACTATTTTTGACGCCCCTTTATATTGAATTTAATTATTAATAATAATATTGAGCCGTCACACTGTCATTCCCGTAAAGCTTTTTGTGCACACTGGTTCAGACTTTGCTGGCCCGTTTTGAGGTTACGCTTACACATGGACGTGATGTAAGATTCACGAAGGTGTATGTTTGTATTTTCGTATGTTTGACTACCCCCGCTGTATACATAGAGCTCGCCGGTAATCTAACCTTCTTTCTCACCACGTCCCCTTAAATAGAGAGTACTCAGATAACGGCCAAACTATGTAGGAGCAAAACGTATTTTATCAGAGTTACACGAGTTTCTAACCTCTAAATATTATAGTTCGAAGTTCACTCACATCTAAGATGAGAACCGCATCGATTGATTGCTAAACCCTGCTGCAAGTTATTTTTGGGGAAATTGGGAGACTAATATTAAGAGTTTATTAGAGTCATCTATATCGAGTGATCGAAGATCACATTTTATCTTTTGACGAATTAAACACTGTACTCACACAAATCGTGGGCGTTATGAACAGCTGTTAAGTAGGTGTTTCCTGGATACGATGGAGTAACGAGGATTGCTCGTATTAGGACCGCGACCTGATCATATATGCGTCCTGTTGTACGTCTCTGTCCTTTACCTAGCTAATCGTTTTCGAATTGCCTTTCTAGGTTAGGTTAGTAATTCAAATAGGTCTTAGTATTAGCTTTAGTTAGTTTGAAGGGCCTTCAAGCCGCAAAGCCTGCAAGGGTTGCAATGGTTGCGCGGAAAACGACTACCTTCCCATTTTGCTTATTTCGCATGATTTTATGGTAACTTTCAGCAAGGACTCAATTTTTTGACATCTTTTTTTTTCAAATAGTATAATTGTTCAATCACTTTTTATTTAGATCTAGGTAAGATCTTGTTAGAACCCAGGTTTTATCGGGAGAGTAACCTCGTATCTTCCTTCGGGTAGCCGTTTTGTTGTAGAGTAGTAGAATTGCTCACAATACTGTTCATCTGGTGTTAAGTCAGCAGCTGATTCACTGAGCTCTTCGAACTCCCAGTATGAAGAAATCTCTGATAAGTTGATAATTACAACATAACACTTTCACGTTACCCGAGAGTATCCAGCCCAGTCTCGTTTGTTATATGTTTGTGCCATATTTGGGACTTTGATCAGACCGCTCATGATGATCTAAAAGTAGCTCCTAGTATCAGATCAGCAGACTTAGAATCGTTGTTAAATTAACTAGTAGTATAAGTTGCAGATGAGGCTTCATAACGTGATTGATGACTAATGCTAAAGATGTGAACTGATTCTTGATAAATGGATTATCATTCGATCGTAAAGACTCCTTTGTTATTTTTCGATCCGTTTCCAATGCCAGACACACGTGCTTAATACCGTCGTCGAGGCAAACCCAGAATTTGATTTGAAGATATCAGTGAAATTTGAGAGGCTTGAACTAGAAGGCATCTCAAGGTAATATACGAGCCATTAGAAGCTTCAACCATGACAGATAAGTAATATATAAGTCGTAAGTAGAATCTACTCGTCATATGTTAGTGACGTGATAAACAGTAGGTGAAAATTGGGGCTTCTGCGCCACTTGCTCTCGCTTCACTCGAGCTACATACCGCTGAAGGTCCCAATTTTCTTCAGTAGTGACTCAAATTTTAATCTCACCAAATAAGTGCCTACTTGCTCGCAGTTCTATCCCGCGAGAACAAGTGTACTTCCACTTCCAATTGAGTTACTGAACTTTATATTCAGTGCGTTTGAGAGATGCTGCTGGTATGGCCGCATCTATATGATTAATTTCTAATAATACAACATGTTTTGACTAACTTCATTATGGTCAGTGCTAATAAAACAATGTTTTTTTTTTTGGATAGTTATACCTAATATAGTGCTAGCTTCTACTACCTGCACGAGTACAATTATCATTATCTTATTAACGAAATGTATCGTGTTAATATAACACCTCTACAATTTCTTTTATTTATTCTCAGGAATTCCAACATATGTAGGAATCAAATTAAAGTGTGCAAAGCTGAGCTTATGATAATGTTTAATTATTGTTTTATTCTCATTGCGAGTGCACGTTGATTAAAACGCTCGTCAAATATCTCTATTTATATTTGTTTTTTTTACTTCGTACCTGTTTTTTTAATTGCCGATCATGGCCAACACTGATAAAAACAAACACGGGAAAACATTGATACTAATCTTATCACTAATCTGTATTACTATGCTCAGGATACGGATACATTTATACAAAATTATTACAACCGAGAGGAGCGGCGTCGTGATTTACCACCAAATAGAATAGCCGTTAATGAAGAGCAGCAATCGAAATCAAAGAAATGTTCCAAGAAGAGAAACCGTTCTCAAGAATAATCATCATCATCATCATAAATTATCCGCCAAGATAAAGATAAACGAGGTCATAGTCTAATTAAAATCAGCATTTACGAACTTAATGAGCAAGAAGAGAATGTCATCAACGATCTTCTCTTTCGATGATCGTAGTTTTTCTTTCTTGTTTGTGTTTTAAAACTGTAGCTGGTTTCGAAAAAAATGCAAATAAATGGACATACTAAAGTACTCCCGGAGCTAAACCGTGAGGTGAGCCAGGCGGGAAAATCCCCAAATTCGTACATAATTTTCTTTATGACATGTCCCTAATTCGTGAAATATCTTTAGTTTTCATAAAAATACACATAACAATTATGTTGTTCAAAAAGAACAAACTAAATTACATCATAAAAACAATAAAACATTAACATTGTATAAAACATTAATAATTACAAGACAATATCACAATTAAAACTTATTTTATGTATACGTAACATACACTTTAAAAACTATAAATATAAACTTTATTATGTCTTAAAACACTATATACAGTTTTCATAATGTAGTCCTTATCTATCTTAATACTCCCATCTATATTAAACAATCTAACAGTTTAATATGAGAATTAAAACTCGAATTCTTACACAAAATTTTTAACAAAAATTTACTTTTAAAGAACTTTACATTATTTCAATATTTTATTGCTAAAACAAGATCTTAATATCTCACGTTGATACAGCATCCAACTAAAACAATTACAAGTAACCATACCATTGTTTCGGAAAATCCTAAAAAAATAATAGCAATTTTTACTAATTAATATTCAAATATATTTTTAAAGGCGTTTCAGACCTAGCCATGAAACGATGGAAATTACACTTCAAGTTACTATATAGAACTCTGCGGAACTCTGGGTGGTACATAAGAGGTTTTCTTCCTCTCCCTCTAATAGTTTTATCTATCGTTGTCTTTCTTTTTACTTATACACCTTCTCATTCTAACATTAAACGGTCTCTTTCTAATAGAATGCAATGCCTTATCGTAATACGATAACAGAGTGCTTAACCCTTAAAAGTTCGGCGTCTCCATATGGACACGTCAATGTCTCCTTGTTAGACCGCGCCAAAGAGTATACTAATATTTAGAGGGACGCCTTAGAAGTAAAGAGTATATGATCACTAAGTTTACTCAAAACCATAGATAATGTTACGAGCTTAGGGTTCGTGACAATAAAAATTGCCGATAGAATTACTAAAATTAACACTTTAATTCACTTTACACTAATTAAACTTAAAACACTAATAATTAATCACACTGATTCACTTTATTTCGCTCCGAAGCTTCGCTTGTCTCGCCAAATTCAATACTTCCGCGATCGCACCTTGCAGCGCCTATAAATACACATTAGCACCGAAACATCCAGAACATTCAAGCTTGCGCCTTGCAACTTTCGACTTCTAGAAGCTTAGTTCTTTTTTTTTTTTATAGAAGAGGGGGCAAACGAGCATGCGGCTCACCTGATGTTAAGTGACTACCGCCGCCCATGATCAACCGCAACACCAGGAGAATTGCGGATGCGTTGCCGGCCCTTTAGAAAGGAGTAAGCTCTTTTCTTGAAGGTCCCCAGGTCGTATCGGTCCGGAAAAATCGCCGGTGATAAACTATTCCACAGAGAGGTTGTACGTGGAAGAAAACTCCTTGTGAAACGTACAATGGTGGACCGCCAAGCATCCAGATGGTGTGGTATCGGGACGTTTGCCGTGTCGTGCGTTCACGAAATTTGGCGGCTGGGATTAATCCGAACAATTCCTCAGAGCACTCCCCGTGATAGATGCGATAAAATACGCAAAGAGATGCAACATCTCTTCGCAACGCCAGTGAATCGAGCCGATCGGAAAGCACTCGGTCGTCGACGATTCGAGCCGCTCTACGCTGGATGCGGTCAAGTGGAAGGAGCTGGTACTGGGGAGCCCCAGCCCAGAGATGGGAACAGTATTCCATGTGCGGCCGAACCTGCGCCTTGTAAAGTTGCAGGCGGTGTGCCGGCATGAAATACTGTCCCGCTCTGCTGAGCACACCAAGCTTTTTAGAGGCCAATTTGGCCTTCCCTTCCAAGTGACCACGAAATCACTCGATATGTCGACGCCGAGGATTCCGATACTGGCTGAGGCAACAAGGGGAGTGCCTTGAAACTGAGGGGATACGACAAAGGGGTTCTTTTTAGCGGTTAACGCGCAAACTTGTGTCTTCTGGGGGTTAAACTGGACTAGATTTAGTCGTCCCCAATCCAAGACTCTGTTCAGCAAAGACTCGACTTCAGACACAAGTTTGTCCCGGCACTCGGAGACGTTTTCCCGAGAAATATTGGCTCGGCCGGTGTAAAAAGCATCACCAGTGCTGTCATCTGCATAGCAATGAATGTTACGGGTATGCAACATATCATTGATATGCAGAAGAAACAGCGTTGGCGATAGCACGCAGCCCTGTGGAACACCAGCATTAATAGGCTTACAATCGGAGCTTGCACCGTCTACAACGACCTTGATGCTCCGATCTGCAAGGAAGCTGGTGATCCAATCGCATAATTTCTCGGGAAGCCCATAGGAAGGGAGCTTCGAAAGAAGCGCTTTGTGCCAAACCCGATCGAAGGCCTTCGCAATGTCCAAACTAACGGCCAATGCCTCCCCCTTGAACTCTACTGCCTCCGCCCATCTGTGAGTGAGGTAGACCAGAAGATCACCAGCTGACCGACCACGGCGAAATCCGTATTGGCGGTCACTAATCAGCTGGTGATCCTCAAGGTACCTCATGAGCTGGCAGTTTATAATGGATTCCATTGTTTTGGAGAACAAGGAGGTGATGGCGATTGGCCGGTAGTTGGACGGGTCTGAGCGGTCGCCTTTTTTAGGGATCAGGTGGACGAAAGCCGTCTTCTATGATTTTGGGACTACGCCTAGGGAGTAGCAGTACCGGAAAAGACGCGTTAAAACCGGTGCCAACTCTGGAGCACACGTCCTCAGCACAATTGGGGGGATTCCGTCAGGCCCACTCGACTTGTGGATGTCCAGGGAGAGGAGTGCTTTGCGAACCGAGCGCTGTGTGAACTGCACTTCCGGCATGGAGCACTCACACCGCGGGATGGTCGGCGGCGTACTCCCCCCGTCATCGAGAGTCGAGTTAGACGCAAAGAAGCAGCCTAGAAGATCGGCTTTCTCCTTTGCAGTATGGGCCAGTGAGTCGTCCTCCCTGTGCAGAGATGGAAGAGATGGCTGACAGAAATTCCCCTGGACAGCCTTAGCGAGAGACCAGAATGCACGGGTTCCAGAAGGAAGGCGAACTAGTTTCTCGCCAATTCTGCCTATGTGCTCTGACTTTGCCTTGGCAATGACTCTTTTGAAGGACCTAGAGGCGGAATTATACTTCTTTTTTAGAGCGCTGGTGTTTACATCCCGAGACGCTGATGCATCAACCCAGGCTTGGTAGCACTCCTGCTTATAGCATGATGCTATTTTACAGGAGCAACCAAACCATGGCTGAGATTTGCCTCCAATGGGCACCACAGAGGAAGGAATAAAAAGTTCCATACCCTGAAGTACCACATCAGTAACAGAATCCGCAACAACGTTGGGATCATCCGGCGAGAAGCAAACCCGCCCCCAAGGGTAGGATGCAAAGAAAGACCGCATCCCATCCCAATCGGCTGACCTATAGTGCCAAACACGGCGGCAGCCTGCAGAATGCAACCGCGATTTCAGCGTGAGTGGCACAACACTCCGGACCAGACAATGGTCCGAGGAGCCTAAAGGGGCGTCGACGGAAATCTGATATCCGTCCGGGTGAGAGGTCAGCAGAAGGTCCAACAGGGAAGGTGCATGATCCTCCACATCTGGAATCCGCGTAGGCGAAGTAACCAGTTGTGTCAGACCATACGCCAAGGCAAAATCATGAACAGATCTCCCCGCATGATCGGTTAAACGTGAACCAAGCCATTCGGCGTGATGGACGTTAAAGTCGCCGAGGATCACGATCTCTGCGGAGGGGATCTGCTGTAGCAACGAATCTGCAGCCATTTGGACGTAGTCGAAGAGTCGGTCTGTTTCGGAATTACCGCTATGGGACCTATAGAGGCACCCGTAGACGCGCGGATGGTCGTCGCTGTCTACGCGTAGCCAAAGGATGGACAGGTCCGAACTATCAAGTCTGCCGAGGCGTCGAGAACAGATGTCCTCTCTGACGTAAACGCAAACTCCAGCCCGAGGCACAAAGGAGTGTTCCAGTTTGTACCCCGGGTAGGAGAGATACGAGACATCAGCCGGAGAGGACACCTGCGTCTCGGTCAGAAAGAGCAGAGCCGGCCTCGCCGTCTCGAGATGTTAGTGGACGGCGTTTAGGTAAGAGTGAAGTCCCCCGATATTGCAGAAATTCACGGACAGCGTGGCAGGGGTCGCCTTGGTCTTGTTGCTCCGTTTGCCCCGAGCAGTTGTAGTCTTGAGCGGAATTTCGCCCCCCCCCCCCCAGAATATGCGGGGCAGCCTGAGCTCCCACGCTCAGAAGTGGAGAAACATGGTCGTGGATGCTCAGCGAGGGATTCTCCAGGGGTGCTGGTACCCTCCTGGAGTAGTCTATCTTTATTTAATTCCGCTACCATGTTGATGGGGGGGGGGGGATTTGGGCCTCCGGCCACCTGCACTCACCAGACGAATCGCGGAAGCAGAGCTTCTACTTCACGCCGGTATTCTGTGAGGTCGTGGTACCACCGCGGTTTGAGCCGGCCCATACGTGCAACAGCAAAGCTGCCACATGGCTCTACCACTGTTAAAAGGTTAGGTAGTTCTTTGTTTTGACACTAGATGGCGCTGTCAGTTGAAATATTAGTGATGTCATTTTCTGGAAAGCTCCCCTCGCTCTCGTCCCTGACACTAGATGGCGCTAGTGCCGGGTACATGACGTCAACTTAGGCGCGCAACACTGCCCCCTCCTAAGACATGCTCGTACCGAGCATTATCGGCCCCATAATAAAGCGCCAGGCGATCCACATGGACGATCTTAGGAGTCCCTCTTGCGCCTTTATGTATCCGGTAGGTTACATCGTTGATCCTGGTCCGGATCCGGACAATCCGGTACGGGCCGTCCCATTTAGCTTGAAGCTTAGGAGATTTCCCTTTGTTGCGGACTGGATTGTGCAACCTCACTAGTGAACTTTCGTCGAACTCTTTGTTGTTAATTTTGCGGTCGTACCGGGTTTTCTTATTTTCAGACATTTGCTGGACCGATTGTCTGACGTGCTCATAAATGTTATTCATTTTGTTCCGCAAGTCATTTGCATAATCGGTTATACTGCGTGGGGAATCAGGTGGTATCCCGGTGATCATGTCTACAGGCAGCCGTAATTCTCTTCCAAAGTTTGCGAAAGCTGGTGTCATTGCTGTACTTTCGTGAACAGCGCTTCGATATGACAACAAAAATGGTTGTATGTGCTTGTCCCAATCTCGTTGCCGATTGTCTACAACTTTTGCTAGGTACCTCTCCAATGTCTGATTAAGTCGTTCTACCATTTCATCAGATTGCGGGTGATAAGAAGTCGTTCTTGTTTTATGAGTACCCATAACTCGGCAAGTTTCCTGGAATATTTGAGACTCAAAATTCCTTCCTTGATCGCTGTGAATCTCTAAAGGTACTCCAAAACGACAGAAGACTTCATGAACTAGTTTATCTGCAACTGTTGAAGCTTCTTGGTTCGGAATGGCGAAGACTTCTGGCCACCTAGTGAAGTAATCCATCACAACCATGAAATACTTGTTACCGCTTTCACTCTCCGGAAACGGTCCCGCCACGTCAATGGCTATTCTCTCCCATGGTGCACCAAAATTGTACAACTTTAATGCACCTCTACTACGAGTCTGAGGTCCCTTTACAGCCGCACAACTTGTACATTTGCGACACCAGTCCTCGATATCGATTCGACAGTGGACCCAGTAAAATCGTTCTCGGATCTTCAGTAGAGTCCGTTTAACTCCCAGATGGCCTCCTGAACAATCATTATGGTACAGCTGTAGAACATCCGGTACTCTAGCTTTAGGGACGAACATTTGCAAATGACAGCTGTCTCCCCGAACATTTTCCCATTTACGGCACAGAACTCCATTCTGAAGTCCCATTGGGCCCAATAGCTTTTAGTGGTCGAACTCATCGCTGAGACGTCGCTTCACTTTGGCTTGGGAGCACTGGCTTTTATCTATTCCAGAATCGGCTTGATGTCCGAATCTTCCTGCTGTGCATGTAGTAAGCTGTCCTTCCACTCGTTGCTGAGGTGGTCTGTCCTGAGCATCCTCACGGATACCACTTCCTTACTCTCTTGCCTTCAGGACAAGGTGTTCTTGACAATGCATCTGCGTTGCCATGAGATTTCCCGCCGCGATGTTCGATCTCAAAGTCGTATTCCTGCAGTGGTTCAATCCACCTCGCAACTTGTCCTTCTGGATTTTTAAACTGCAATAGCCATTTTAGTGCAGCATGGTCAGTTCGTAAGTGAAAATTTCGCGCCAGAAGATATTTGCTAAAATGCTGCAACGACTTTACCACAGCTAGCAATTCGTCTGGTGACACAATAGTTCCGTAACCTTTCCGGTTTTGACAACGACTTGCTGAAGTACGCTATCACGACCTCTTGGTCACCATTCCGTTGAAACAACACACCGCCAAGTCCTATATCACTTGCGTCTGTGTCAACTATAAATTCTTTGCTTGCATCAGGATATCCCAAAATAGGTGTTTTGCACAGACGGTCCTTGAGCTCCTGGAATGCGATATTGCAACTTTCATCCCAGCAGAAATGTCGCTTCTCCTCGGTTAGCTTATGCAGAGGTTTGGCTATATCTGCAAAGTTCTTCACAAATCGCCGGTAATAGGAGAACAAACCCAAAAATGCTCTAACCTGCGTCTTGTCTTTTGGAACCGACCAATCCTTGACAGCTGCGATTTTCTCTGGATCCATGCGGATACCTTCTTCCGACACTACATACCCCAAAAAGTTGACTTGCCGTTTTAATAGTGCACATTTCTTCGGACTCAACTTGAGGTTGGCACTTTGAATCTTCATGAGCACGCGTTCCAGGTTTTGAAGGTGTTCTTCAAACGTACGACCTACGATGATGATGTCGTCCAAGTAGACCAGACAGGCATCGCCAATTAGCTCGGTAAGTACAAGTTCCATCAGCCTTTCAAACGTTGCTGGAGCATTGCACAACCCAAACGGCATTACTTTAAATTGCCACAGACCCGTTCCCGTCGAGAATGCAGTTTTCTCCTTGTCCTTAGGGTCAATTTCAACTTGCCAGTAGCCACTTTTTAGATCCAGCGTGCTAAACCACTTTACTCCTGTAAGCATGTCCAGCGTGTCATCAATTCTTGGCAAGGGATAGCTGTCCTTCTTCGTAACGTCATTCAGACGGCGGTAGTCAACACAAAACCACATGTTGCCTTCTTTCTTCTTTACCAGCACCACTGGTGAACACCATGGACTAGAGGAAGGTTCAATAACACCATCATTCACCATTCCTTCAATCATGGTTCCACTTCCTTTTCACGTGCTACCGTCAATCTTTTTGGCCGCTGACGGATAGACAATTCTTCTCCTGTGTTTATTTTGTTATGAACTAAGCCAGTCTTTCCTATGTCAGAATCGTTTGATGAGAATACATCGGCATTCGTGAGTAACAACTTCTTTGCGTTGACCATTTCAGTCGGGGAGAGAACGCTGCGACAGTCTTCCAAAAGCGTGGTCACTCTCGTTTGTGCAGCCTTGGTAGGGGTCTCACTCGATAGATATTGGCACCGACGTAACCAATCCACTTCCTCACAAGTACCAACCAGCGTGCCTTTTTCTATAATCTGTTCCCGGTCACAAATGTTCAGCACACGTACTCCTGAGACGTCGGTGGTTATGACCAAGGTTCGAGCTACTTTCTATGGAAGGTCATTGTTTACCCTTTCCACAAGTACACAACGGTGAGCTTGCCCCGCGTTTCGGGGAAGACTAACCGGAATAATCGTTTCCGATCTCGGCGGAAGAACAATCTCCTTAATGCTGTACATGTTCCCCGGTAACGCATTCCATAAAAAGTTCCTCCTGTCCACATTTCAAATCACCTTGCTTAACGTCGATCTCACAACAGTTATCAGCCACGATGTCATTATGCAGGTAGATCACGTTGCCTAACTTCAACTCCATCTCCTTCTCTCCACGGACGGGTATACTCTAACCAGTGGCTGTTACCAAATTAATGCGTTCTCGGTTGTATGCGGAGTCCCCAAGGAACTGACTTATAAGTTGGGAACTAACAACCGTACGAGAGGCTCCAGTATCTATGGTCAGTTTACACGGCATTCCGTTGACCTCGGCCTTGATGATCAGACTGTTCCCATCATGGGTTTATGAGATCGAGATCCTTGGGGCTCTTTTAATTGTAGTGTTATGTTACTTACATACCATTTTAACTATTTTAAATTTATTTTTCCATTCTGTTTTCTATTTTCTGCATTCATTTCAAAACTAGATATTTTGCATCACCTTTATTTCCATAGGAACCTGTAACATTTTTAAACCATAGGAACACAATAACAAATCATTTTCACGTCGTATTTTCCCGTTATCAGCACTTTTTAAATCGATGTCAATGGAGTTTACCTTTTTCGGTCTTTTATTTAGTTCTCCGTAACTCTTCAATTTCGGGTTTCGTGCGCGCTGTTGCGCTACTTTTTTTTCCTATATAAATAATATCTCATTTTTCACTTAAATCTTGCCGTTTCTGTATTACGAGCCTAAAACCAAAATTTGACATGTTTTGACATCGTTGTTTATCAGGTTGTCATGGCAATTTTTATTCAAATATCGTTACCGGCCTGATGTTTTTACTTCAAAATACTCCTTTCTTCTTGGCCATTTACAAGAATTTGCTTTTAATTTAAATAATTTCAAATTTAATGAGAATAATTTTCCGTTCTTAGGCCAGATCCGTCAAAAAGCAAAAATAAGCCGAACAATCGGCGAATGGGACAGTCTGACTTGAGCTTTGATACTTGAAGCATCTCCTAAAGGCCTTTTCCGCACTGCCTCGGGATCCTGCAAGCCTCTGCCCGCTCCTTAAGTCGTCGCCTAGCCACGCCTACGCCTCCGCCTACTAGTGCGCTGTGTTTGCCTACTTCAAGCGCCGCGTGTACCTACTTCAAACGCTGCGTACCTACTCCAGACGTTGCGTGGACCTACTCCAGACGCTGCGTGTCTATTCCGGACGCTGTGTGTGTCTACTCCGGAAGTTGTGTTTGCCTACTTCAAGCGCCGCGTATACCTATTTCAAACGCTGCGTGCCTACTCCAGACGTTGCGTGTACTTACTCCGGGTGCTGCGTGTACTTACTCCGGGCGTTGCGTGTGCCTACTCCAAGCGCTGCGTGTACCTTCTCCAGACGCTGCGTGTGCTTTCTCCAGATTCTGCGTGTACCTAGAGCAGGAGCTGTGCACCTATCATAGGCATAGCCTGTGTATACTTCGTTGCAGTATCTTTATCTTTGTTATTTTTTTTAATAATATTGTAAATCACTATCTTCATTACAACCCATCATCACCTTCATACCTTTTTTTATAAAAGAAACTGTAAAAATTTTCAAATTTTTAAATAATTTATTTTATTTTGGTTGTTTTCGTTGTAGTTAAGTTAGGTTCTTTAGTTTTTTTATTGTCGCTTTACGACATAATATCAGATAGCATCCGCCCCGCAGTTCTGGCTTTTACTCTTTTCCTGCTGCTGCTGGGCGGTGCTGTTGGCCGCAGTACCCTCCTGAGATCGTTCACCTTCCGTTTCTGGGGTCCGCTTAGGCAGCAGTATTGAAGATGGCCTCTTTCCTCACAGCCATAGCACCTAGGGCTGTATCCTTTGTTGCGGTCGCGAACTGTAGCTGCTGTAACGTCCCTGTCGCGATGGGAACGATGATCCTGCCAAACGCTTCGCATGTTTCCACCTCCATTGCATGGGCCAACGCGTCCTTAAGCGTCTCGTGGTGCCCGAGCGTTACAGCAGCTTTGACTTCCAGGTCGCAGATGCCGTCGATGAATGTCTGCACCAGGTTCGCTTCAATGAGCGCAGGTACAGACCGGTATGCTTTTCGCACCAGCTTCTCCACCTCTAGAGCCCACTGCTGCAGGTTTTCGTTGATGCGCTGCACGTGATCTTTAAGCTGCGCATGAAAGACGTGTTCCAGGTGAGCGTTGCCATACCTTACCTCGCCTCCAATACCTTAGGTAGTTACTCATAAGTCACTTCCTCACCGAGAGCTTCCAGAACAGTTAAGGCCTGGTCGCGCAGGACTAGTGTTAGAGTAGTCATGGACTGAATTTATTCCAGCCGTTCGCCTTCATAACAGCCTCGAACTGGATTTTTTAGGCTGACCAGGAAGAAGTTCCGTCGAACGGTAGCATCTTGAACCCACGTAGCGAAGGTGTTGTAGCTACTACGGGAGCTGTAGTTCCATCTCCATGTTTAAGTTCGTCCAGTGATTTCTTTATGTCAGCCATTACGTTGTCAACCCGATTGTTTACTTGGTTGATTCTCGTTTCAGCTTCCGACATGCGGTTGTCATGTTGAGCAACCTTATCCTTCACCTCCCGTACCTCTTTTCCGAACCGCTACCTTCGGAAGGTCCTTCATGAGGAGCATCTGCTCTTCCAACCGACGGGCCTATTCCTCTTGTCGGCGGGCCTGTTCATCCTGTCCACCCTGCAGCTGCTCTTCCAACCGACGGACCTGCTCCTCCTGTCGGCGGGCCTGTTCCTCCTGTCGGCGAGCCTGTTCCTGCAGCATCACCATCAGAGCACCTAAGTCAGGTGCTGTAGATATAGGAGCTACTGAAGGGCCTGCAACCGGTGGCTGGCCATCCGACGTTTGCGGCTTTGCACCATCAAATCTCCTCTGGTTCGTCTCCTGCTGGCGTTGACTTCGGGTACGGACACCCTCCGTTTCCTCCTTAGGTAAAATCGGCATGATTTAATCAATTGTTACGAGCTTAGGGTTCGTGACAATAAAAATTGCCGATAGAATTACCAAAATTAACACTTTAATTCACTTTACACTAATTAAACTTAAAACACTAATAATTAATCTCAGTTTATTTTGCTCCGAAGCTTCGCTTGCCTCGCCAAATTCAATACTTCCCCGATCGCACCTTGCAGCACCTATAAATACACATTAGCACCGAAACATCCAGAACATTCATGCCTTGCGCTCCCCTCGCTCTCATCCCTGACACTAGATGGTGCTAGTGCCGGGTACATGACGTCAACTTACTAACATTTAAAAATAATTATATTATTATATAGTTCACATATAAACTTAAAAACTTGGTAATATTAAGTTGCTGATAGACACGCTCTACTTAAAAAATTATATGCGTGTTATGATATTCAGTGGAATCTCTATAACTCGAACCTTGTTAAGTTGAAATCCTCAGTAAGTCGAAAAAAATTGCCATTTCCTTCCGCTGAACCCCTAAATACGTGGTATCTCGAATTATTAGACTTTGTAACTCGAAGAAAATGTTATTTCCCTACGAAATATTGATAATAGATATTTATAATCTATAACTCGAATTTCAAAAATGAGACTCCGTAAGTCTTACAATAATGACGTCTTACTTGGAATTCCCCGAAATAATAGCAATAAAATCCGGGTTTTTAATCATAAAGTAGCTGCCGCGTCACCTGCCGAGCGTCGGCCGAGCTCGGCGTGTGACGCTGGCAGCTATGCGTGACATGAAACGTCCTATAACTCAAAAAGTATGAATGTTAGAAAAAAAAGTTTCAAACATATGCATTTTATTGATTAATCTAATATTTCAAGAGTTATTGGCCGCGATAGAAAAACCGGTTCATTAAATGGGCCATAAATCGTAAACGGTAAGTTTTACAAAAAGTTTGCTGGAAACAAAAGATGCGAAATTTTATTTTCTACAATAATTGTTTGTATAACTTTTGCCTTTAAGTGCATTTTTTCCGAGACATCGGCTGAAAACGTTATTTTTCAAGATGGCGCTTGAAGCACCACCCGTTCATTAAATGGGCCATAAATCTTAAACGGTAAGTTTTACAAAAAAAATTACTGGAAACAAAAGATGCCAAATTTTATTTTCTACAATAATGATTTTCATGACTTTTGCCTTACAGTCCATAGTTACCGAGATATCGGCTGATAACGTTTTTTCAAGATTGCGCTTGAAGCGCCACCTGGATCTGTCGGCATTTTGTGATTTTATGCTGAATAAGTGATCCTCATAAAAAAAATAAAATTGAATCGGAAATTTCGTGCAATGTTAAATTCTATTTTTACTGCACTATTTCATTAAATATTTTATTTGTCAACAACGTCTTACAATCATTTCTCTAGCGCTCACGTGACCTTCATACAAATAATTCGATATTTTAATTGTTGATAATTTTTATTTTTGGATAAGAACATCGTAATGACTCTAAGTTATATTTACCTTCTTTTAAAAAATTGTCTTTGGCCAAACCTACTACACTCTTTGGCTTGACCATAGGTCAGACTAATAGGTCCATAGACTGACGGATATCACGAGTGGTTAAACCATAATTGTTTTCTCTTATCACGTGTTACATAGCTTATTACTACGTAACACATGACTCTAAGTTAATACAAACATTCATACATTGTTTTTATCACATTCATCCACTTGATTTTAACCAGAAATTAGCCTTTAATAAGGTGGATTACCCTTTTCGTATAATAAACATTAAAAGAAAACTAACAAACTCCCCACCTTGCGCGAGCACAATTATACGGGCAGCGGAGCGGGTACCAGGACTATCAAATGAGATGTAGGCCTCCTCAGAATGCCTGTTTTCGTAATAAGGTCCACTACCCCAGTATAGCAATAGGTACTTTCCTGTAAGGTCCGATGAATCTTGGTAATTTCCGGCCATGTGTTGCGTAGCAACGAATGATCTATGATCAGAACTTTGATTATATACCTGTCATATAATCAAAGGATCAGATCGATATCGCCCACTTTCGGCTCTATGAATTTGCCATTATCGCTTGTACGAGGTATTAACGTTGGCATATTTTTTTCAGCTATCTTGACCTAAAATGGTCCGCTAATTTCTGAGATGCCCTCCAGCTTCGTTGGCCAATTAAATGCTTATCCGTGAATAAACCAGGTGGACTATCTCCACAAGAACGCCCTAGAAGGAAATGGTTCGAAATCAAGCCCTCTTCAGGACTATCCATAATAACCTAAATTAATGGTTGTGACTCGCGAATTGACCGTATGCTCAGCTTCCAAGAGCAACGTATGTAAAACCTCTTCTTTAGAACTTCTTTCTTTTAGCGTTGCGATCAACGCGGTCTTAATTATCTTATTAATCTTTCCCAAGCTCCTCCCATATAAGGTGCCCCAGGTGGTACAGATTTCCAAGTAATATATTTTTTAAAACATTCATTTTTCATACTATCATAACACTCCATACAAGCTTGTGTTAATTTTTTATTTGCAGCTTTAAAATTCGTTCTATTATCGCTGTAAGTGATGAAAGGTTTTCCTCTTCTGGCGATAAATAGCTTTAATGCCATTATCATCGGCGATGGTGTCAACGACACTGCTAATTCCAGATGTAACGCTCTGGTAGTCAAACATGTGAATAAAACTCCCCACCGTCGCTCATGTCTCTTTCCCACGGATACACTCATGGGGCCGAAATAATCTACGGCTGAAGATGTGACGGGTGGCTCATGATGCCACATTAAAAATCTTTCGAAACTATTGAAACGTTGGTTTAACTTCACGACTATTTTCTTATTAGCGTATTTATAATTTTCCGCGAATTTTCCTCACCCATTTCTATTTTCTTTTTCGTGTCTACTTGCGTAGTTCACGAATCAGGACTTAGCCTGAGGAAATCTGACCCTTGAAATCAACGATGATTTATATCGAAGGTGGAAAGAAAACTTCTAGTGGCGTCATCTGCCACGTTATCCGATGTTGGAACCAAACGCCATTCACATCTCATCTTATCAGTGTGCCACAAATGGCTTGTACGTGAATGGATCCAGAAAATCGATTAGAAATTTTTAATCTGCTATTACTTTCAACAGCTGCAGATAACAAGAACCCAATGTGACGGCCCACTATTATAATTAATAATCAATTTCTATATAAGGGGCCGTCAAAAATAATCTTAAAAGAATTATATTAAACAATAAGAATACATTAATAAGCATAAAGTTGAAATAAATACATTTCAGACATTAGACAAATATTATAGTAAGTTAAAGGCAAAATATTGTATGGGTGGTCGGGTGATCGACTGCTTATAGTACTGTTGCACAACAACTAGTCTTATATTAGGGACTTATAATGGTAAGGTCTATTATTTGTACAAAAGCAATATTATAGAAGGTCTCCTTGATGCATAAGCATTATATGGAGTAGTTGAGTGACCGACTGCTTAAAGTACTGTTGCACAATGACTAGTCCTATATTGGGCACTTATAATGGTAAGGTATCTTATAAAAAACATTGTTATAGAAGGTCTCCTTATTGCATAAGCATTAATGCAATCTCACGTCAGGATGATGCTGAATTACTACAGAAAGATCTACTAAGATTGAAGGAATACTGTAATATCAATAAACTTGAACTGAATCCATCAAAATGTACCCTCATTACGTATTCATTTTTTTGTTTGAAGGTTCAATAAAAAATATTTTTTTTGTTGAATGTCCAATTATATTTTTTTGTTGAAGGTTCAATAAAAATATTGTTAATAAGAATAATTACTATTTATTTATCCAATTTAGAATGAAGTAGGTACTTACCAAGTATATTATTACTAAAACAAAAACAAGAAAAATCTATCAGAAAACAACTAATAAGTGGTTACCAATAATTTTCCTCGTCACTATCGTTGATAACTGAGGTGGAATTTAATGGCACTAGATTTCTGTAAAAACACTGGTAATGGTTTGGTATGGCTCCCGAGTAACAAAGACTTATTAAATCTCTATATAAAGGAAGAGGTATGGGTAGCATTCCAGTGTATGCGAGTTTTAGGTTTTCAGCGTGTTCTATAGGTCCCTCGTCCCCCTAGTCGCCTTCGTGAGTTAGTCCTCGTAATAGCTTGCATCTCTTGTAATTCGTCTTCAAAATCGTATCTAAAGTAAACTTTATCAGGTTGATTATAAGGAAAAACTACTTCTTTAATTTTGCTCCAGTAAATTTTATTACCATCTATATCTTTTAACCAATTCTTCCCTTTAACTAATTCATTAAAATCTATGAAATCAGCTTGCGTCATTTGTTTTACTTGATACTTATGCCCGGTAACTTTGGCATTCTCTATCAAGGAATAAATTTGATCAGGTGTGTAGATAGTATGCTTTTTCTTAGAACGTTCAATAGCAGCATGCATAGAATCGCCCTCCGATTGGCTATATGACCTTTCTCCAAAAACCTATGTGCTATTTTTATGTTGTATTTCTACGCCGCTAAAGAAAACATGGCGAATAGGAAACGATTACGATTTTGCCCTGCGTATGAATCAGAATAAAAGGATATGTTTTTTATTCCTAATTCGATGTGTGTCTGGATAAATGACCAAAGACAACTAGCTATTTCTATCGCACCCCTTTTCGCAATTTGACAATGCCAGACGTAGCAGTAACCTTTCTTCTCTAAGATATTATAAGTCGTGAAATTGTATACAGGATACTTTTGTTTATAATGAAATATGCCTACTTCACTTTGGGGGATATTTAACACTTTTTCCAGATCAAAACATGTCAGCCTGAACAACACTATCACCTGAACAAAATTTTTCCTTTTCTTGTTCCTTTAATTGCCTTACCATTTGTTTTTCTTTCAAGTGCTTTTCATAGTCAGCTTTTAACTGTTCTTTTCTAACATCATCAGAAGTTTGGTAAATTGAACATATTTCACATAAATCTTTTTTTAGGTTTGTGAAAGGATAGGTTAAACTTCGTATTAAATATTATTTCATACTGCCATTTAGTTGCTTTGCATGTTTGATTGTACTGATGGTTTGTATCTATCCATTCTAAATATAGTCGGTGCATTTTAGAGACATTCAATGTTTCACACAGATATTGCTTTTGACTATCTTTACGAGTATAGTGTGATTCAACTCTTTCAAATAGATTTATATGGTCAATTATACTTTTCTCAGTCTCTTCTGACATTCTTCCTGGCCTATTCTAATGAGTTCCTCTGTAATCTTTTAAATAATTGTCATCTCCCAATTTATCAATAGCTGTGTAT
Source organism: Parnassius smintheus behrii (assembly GCA_036936625.1). NCBI lineage: Eukaryota > Metazoa > Arthropoda > Insecta > Lepidoptera > Papilionidae > Parnassius > Parnassius smintheus. The sequence goes on along the minus strand of JAUPFT010000007.1, from coordinate 7,120,263 downwards.
ACTACTTGCTGTGTAATAGACAAGGTACTTAAAAACATGGTTTTACAAACTTTAATCATGGAATTAGTATCATCGAATAGTTGATATGTTAATGTTTGAGTACGATTATTTTTACGTTCAACTGTAATTTTTTTGACGTTTTCTTTTTTTACATGGCGGTTAATAAAATCCCACTGTCTTTCGTGGTCCCCGATAGCCCAAAATTTTGAAAAATTTTACTCCTCATATTTTGTTGTATCTTTTCGTAACATTTCAGTTTGCAGTTGCATGGTGACCTATAGATTTTTCTACGTTTTGCTTTTTAAAGTCTGAAAAAAAAGTACTTAACATGGATCAAAAAATGTTTACTCGATACAATATCAGCTGAGCCTGTAAAAGCAAATAATCCTTCTAAATAGAATAGTTACATAATACATAAGACAATAAATTAGCTAAATAATAGGCAACCGCCGCGCGGTGCCTGTGTCAGGTGATTTTCGTTCTTATTACATTTAACTAAAAAGGTTGTCGGAGTCCACATAACATGGTACCACCTGTTATAAAGGGAAAGAATAATAAGAATCCAATTTCCATTGATTAAAGTGTGTATCTTCTTACTTACAAAAGTAGTTAATCAATAATAGTATGTAGGTACATACCGTGTATCCTAGAGTTCACCAATTTTAATATTCAACTGCAACGACTTGAAGTACCTCTGTGTCTATTCATAATTATACTTATCACTCATTTATGATTTAATAAGAATATTAACAACAATGCATGTGCTGAGTAAACTAACGAAATTACATAATTACTCGAGCAAATTCGTATCCGGACTGACCTTCCGGGGTCTAGCGATGTCACGCGCATCTTACATACCCCGCCCTCGCTTCGCCCCTTTTGTAACGAGCGATTGCAATAGACACTATTGGGAAAGTATCCGTTTATTAAACGGTTACTACCAATAACTTCAAATTCATGATCGAATAATATTAGGGCTTAAACCTTTACAAAAGTAGAAAAAACAAGAGAAAATGTTAAAAGACAATAGCATAGCTGTATGATAAAAGTCGCTTGCGTTTTTACACGAAAAATCGTGCAAGTGTTATTACCCAAAGGAAATGATAGACACGAGCGGCAGATTGATTTAACACGTTTATTCTGGTGAACTCAAATAAACTAATAATCGGCAATAAGCGCATATTTTATTATTCATGTGATATGTAAATATTTTTTCCGTACAATAAAGGAATATTGTGCTATAAAAGGCTTATTCGAAGTCTAAAATATCCAAAAAAAATATAGGCACGTTTATTCGTTGGGGCCATCGAATTGTATACGAACGTATATACCACTTCGTTACGCTACAAAACAAATAAATTGAACTTAAAATTAATAATGACATAATTAATTTACCCTTCCCTAAAACAAGAATTATATGTACACAGTTTGAATTGACGATACTCAGAAGAGACCTATCTGTTTTTTTATATTCTTTGATTAGAAACAATATCACTTCTCTTTCAAACTCACACATTTGGGTATTTTAATCCCTCTCTATTTTTTTTTGACAATATATTTTAAAATACGTAAGTTTTGAATTCGTAAACAATATGAAAATAAATTAAGGAAATAGAAGACGAATGAAATGTGATTCCTTTTGACTTTCGGAAACCTTTCTTGTATAGTTTGTGCAGAATCTCATCACATATGACGGTATTTTCGGTGCAAAAACAAAACACGAATAACTGTTAACGCCCTTGTCAATGACGCCACGATAGCGCGACGTCTGAGCTCAGGTTTGCTAATTAGCATTTGACATGCCACTTGCGGTGCGCGTATAACCTATCTAAGTACCTCTTTTTCTTATAATATCATTGGTTTTACGTGATCTAAGGATTTCCCACGACTCTAAGTTATTTAACACCCATGTTGACAATATTATAGCTAGGGCATCTAAGGTGTTAGGTTTTGTCATGCGTACTGCAAGAGAGTTTAATAAAATTAAAACTATTAAAATCTTGTACTGAACTTACGTCCGCAGTACGCTTGAATATAATTCGCAGATCTGGAACCCGATGTACCTATGATACATATATTTCACGGATTGAAAGTATTCAACGTAAATTCATACGATATCTTTGCTATTGTACCCATAGAAACTACCAATCAGAAGATTATCTATCCTTATGCAAACAGCATCACCTGTTATCTCTGATAAAGCGGGAGATTGCTGACATTGTATTTATATTGAAAAGCTGTTGTGGCAATGTTGACTGCTCTGATTTGCTATCACAAATATCACTGAGAACGCCTACAGTGAACCTTAGAACGAATGCATTACTCTACTTACCAGCTTCATCAACTATTATGGAAGAAATACTTTTTTATATCGGTCTAGTAATAATTTTAATAATTTATGCAAAAACATAATTTAGATTTTTTTTAATAAGCTAGCTATGTATCGGCAAGGCGGGCATTAAGTAAAGAGTTTTTTGTGTCGTAATTTATTTTGAGAACAATTATGTTGTGCGTAAGAAAAGCAGGGCTAAGCTTTTCTATTCTTTTGTAGCTATTATTGTTTGTTCCACTTATTAAATTTATGCATGTTGTACATTTAAATTAGACTCGATACTTGCTGCTCGTATTTGTGCTGTGTCCTTTGAACGACGAAAGATGTTAGTGAGAACCTGTAATTAGCTTCTTGTGAATTTAACATGTTATTTACTTAAGATTTGTAAGCTGTTGTTTTTCCATAACATAAAAATAAATAAAAATAAAATAAAATACATAATAAATATATTATTATTAATCCCTTCCCGCTTGGGATAGGCTCACAATATGTATATATATATATACATATAAATATATATATATATATATATTGTGATATATATATATACATATATATATATATATATATATATATATATATATATATATATATATATATATATATATATATATATATATATATATATATATATATATATATACCCGATAAAAGGGTTTCGCCTTTGTAAAAGGTATTCGCGCCTACTGTATTTAAAAAAAAGTGGGGGAGGCGCACGTCGTGCGCGGTTACCGCCAACCATTTTAATACGCTCCCCCCAAAGGGAACCCTAAATTGGGAACTGGACCGTAGTCCACAGCAAAATAACTGACGAACCAGTAAAAAAGGGCTTCGCCCCTTGGTAGTAAGTAAGCACAAACAACGACCGAAGTCACGCATATCGCCATACAGAATACGAACAAATCCAGTCACAGTGAATGTACGGTGTAGGCAAATAGGCACACTGATCGTAAACTCTCCGTGAGCGCCATCACCTACCAGACCACCGCTCCTGCAGACGTGATGTAGGTGTATGGATTCACCACCAACTGCGTGATCAGCACGGCTACTAGCCGCAGAGCGTGTCATGAGTCTACCGCTCACCTCAAGGGAAGGGGTTTCCACGTTGTGCGGCTTTCGGCCGAAGCCTTGAGAGTCTCCCCAGATCCTCCCTCCAGCTAGCACCTGCATGAGGTCGACACATATGCTCCACCAACCAATACAACGGCAGATATAGCCAAAAGGTAGTTATAAGATACGAATAATAATTTGCCATCAGAAAGGGTTTATGTCATTGAAGTTGAGTAAATGCATTTTCGATCATGTTTGTCTCACCCTCCAACAACTTGGCTTCAATCATTCAAAGGTCGGAAAGTTACAGAGATTATTATTATGTTATTATATAAAACATCGTGGAGGGCAGACAGTCTGCAGCCCCGTAATGAAGGGACCCGATTTGGGCAAAGCTACTTAGGTGTCAAACCAAGACGCAGAGAGCGCCATTGAGAATAGCGTCCCACCAAACAACCATCAATTCGCAATTCTGCAGAACGCAACAAGCATCAATACGACTTACACCATCCCAAGGTCCCCCATACATCCCAGCAGACATCACCACCCGCATACGTCCATCGACTAGAACCACAAGAATGCGTTAATCAGGCGCAGCACACCCGCAGATCCTTCACAAGACGCAATACCGCAAGTAGCAGTACGTATCAATGAAACTATCATACGGATGGCGAACCCCAATGACGTATTATATATAGACACGACATGAACGAACATCGCGGCGCTTAAAAACGGCGAAAATACTAGAACTACTTATACGCGTGAAGAAAGAGAAAGAAAATATGACACCGTACGGCGGGATGCCTGTTGCTTGACTACTAGCTGCATGCGCCGGCCGCCATTAGACGGCGTCGTCGAATAAAATGAAATGAAAATAGGTAGTTTTGTGAACTTACGCATGAAATGACACATTTTTGTCTTTAACTTTTGGGGTATAATTTGTACATCGTCTGAAAACACACGACGGCATGTTTTGCACAGGTTTACACACACGAATCACGATATAATAAATTAAAAAAAAACGTAACGTTGCGCGACAGGTTGGTGCGTGACAAAGCGCGATGTGGCCAATTGGCTTCATTTCATGTTGCCATTTTAGAGTGCGGACAACGTATCCATAAGTTTATACATCATTGGCGAACCCTCACAACACACTCACATGATCCCTATCGACTTTAGTAACAAAGTTTGTATTGTTGTTAATTAAAAACTACACCAACATTTCATATCAGCATGCTACTAAGACGCTAGTGGACAAAACTCCACGTATCATAGCGCTAATGCACTTACACATGAAGTTGAGTATGCTTGTTGACCCAATCCAGTGGCGGATTCACACACTTGCCGCCAGTAGGCTATTTAAATTTTGCCGCCCTTACTGACTTCTACAAATCGATACTCTAGTTCACAATCATATGCACTACAATTTTATATTTCAATAAAATTGTAACTTTATGACTCACGCACTATAGTCCTAATTACACCACCTTTTTGCCGTAATTAGTATGATTGTGAACTAGGTAATCGATGTATCAGTTCCTAGATTATTTTTACAACCCAAAGATTTAGTTTAGATTGCACAAGAAATATTTTCGAGTTATATTTTTGAGCTAATAAAAGCTCAATCATGTACTACTAATAAGTCGGGGTAAGGTATGAGTTAATGCTACTTACTTGAAAATGATTTATATTCAGTTTTAAGTGGTAGAGCCATACTGCAGCTATATTATAGTAGTACGTAGTATAAATGGTTTGCCTCGACCGGGGAAGGATCCCGCACTCACAAAATACCAGCGTAAAGTATCACCTCAACGCTGCTGTGTTTCGTATGGTGAGTGTAGACAACTGACACCCTTTTACTGAAAACTAGGCATTCCATCTTTTTCCTCAGGGGTAACAACGTATCCGGATTTTGATTCTTAATCGATGATAAATGTAGATGTCTATGTGCTACAGCTAATACTTACCATAAGGTAGGCTGTGTGCTTGTTTGTCTCTATAAAAAAATTATCTGGTAATAATTCGGCTGATGATGATGATGAAATTCAATAAATTAAGTTATGAAAGTTTTACAATACCTTCAAGCGCGAGTTTTTGTTAGCAAAATCATCAAATAGCTAAACGACGTTAGGTTAGTAGGAGTTTAGCTCTTTTTGGCTTATGGTAGATCTTAGATCAATTTACACCCGTTTTAAACCAGAAAGGCTTCTATCACTCGAATAAGTTATCGTTGTTGTACATAAAACCATACGAATTTTCGTATCGTTTTTCGTCGTAAACATCGAAGTTTGGATGATAAACGTTTTGCAAATGCTTTTTTCGCAAGAACGAAGATAGACTTTTCAATGATTCAGAATCAGGTTTCACTAAAATTCATTCAGAAAAAAGGTGACATTGAAAATGTATGCATTCTTGAACTAAATCAGTCTCTTAATCATAAGAATAGATATCTTCCAAGAAAAGGGCTTTTTCCGTAAGAGTTGATGATACTAAATCATTCATTTACTTAAAAAATGAAAACTTTTCTTTGAATCTGTTGTAGGCATCCTGCTGTTTTTATAATTCATCCGAATTAGAACAACGGTAAACAAGTCTATCAATGAGGACGAGAAATATATTATTTACCCTGAAAATATCACTTGTAGTTATTCTAATTTCTTTATCGGGTGTTTGATTTCATTTTTTTTCTTTTCTGTTGTCTTTTCCCATGTCTTTTGTATACTGCTTCGACACGCTTAATTCCATCGCATTTTCTTTGAATACTTACTTAACATTTTCTCGTTCAGCTACAAAAAACTTGCAAAGAGATTCGTAAAGATCGACAACAGTGATCAAATCTACGATAGAAACTTGAATCTGAACATTAACTTTGTTTATTTTTTACAAAAAAAAATTCACAACAACCATTACCGCCATTCTCAGTTTTTCTAAATTCAAAAGTATTAAAGTCGCTTCGCTTCGCGTTACAGGCTTTTTAGTACATTCATCCTTAAATAATTCCAAAGGTTTAAGGAATTCGACCAAGAATCTCTAAACTTCCACATGCGTCCTCTCTAACTGATCAAGGCGTCAGATTTACTCTCTTCAGCGTTTCCCCTTTCTCGATTTCAGTCATTATTTTTTACCAGCAAATTGGCGATTTATTGAAAATGGGCCAAATTAGGAGTACCCTTAACCGACGGGCATGTATGCGTAGGTATATGGATGTAAAAGAGGCGAGAGAGGTGTGTCAGGATCATGCCAAATGGAAGTCTGTAGTCTCTGCCTACCCCTCTGGGTGACAGGCGTGAGTGTTTATGTATGTATGTTTATGTATTATAGATCTTACTATCATAAGTCATTAATATGAAGACTTCTACCCACAACTCTAGTATTTTTTTAACTCTTTTATTTTTAATTTAGGGACTTAGGTTATTTTTAACATCTCAGACCCATTGTACCTTATAACTAAATAACACACTACAATTTCTTAAATTATTTACACAAAATATAACCTAAGTTATATACAATTTGAGCAGCATTAGACAATGGTTCAGACAGAAGGCTTTGATATTCCCCCAGGTTACAAATTTTAATATCAGTTTTGGCAACTAATAGTTTCCTTTCATGATGATTTTTGAAACATTCCGCGAGCAAGTGTTATGTACATCTTCTATTGTTTTGCATGTATCGCAATTTGGAGATTGTTTCTTTTTCATAATGAAAGCAAACTTGTTACACGGAATGTGTCCAGAACGAAGTCGCATTGCTAATACAATATATTTTCTATTCAACAGACATTGATTAAACCAAGGCACTTTCGTAGGATGACTCTGGATGGTTTTGTACCAAATCCGTTTTTCTTGCAATCTTTTATCAAAATATTCTTTCCAAATGTTATAACATTTGTCTTTATATTTAATTAAAATTTCTGAATAACCAGGATAAATATTACATTCTCTTCCTTGGGTGATTGCCAATTTCGCCAGCTTATCAGCCTCCTCATTGCCCTGTAAAACGATGTGAGACGGTACCCACTGCAATACTAACTCACGGTTTTTACATTGAAGTTTTTTTACGTGGTAGAGCCATGCTGCAGTTATATTAGTAGTATAGTAGTAGCACGAATGGGTCGGCTCGACCGGGGAAGGACCACGATCTCACAGAATACCAGCGTGAAATGGTAGCTTAATGCTGCTGTATTTCGTATGGTGATTGTAGAGAACCGGAAACCCTTTTTACTGGAAATGAGGCATTTCATCTCAGTCCTCACGGGTGACAACGCATCTGCATTTTGATTTGTGATGGAAGATAGATGTAGATGTCTATGGGCCGCAGCAACCACTTACCATCAGGTGGACTGTGTGCTCGTTTGTCACCCTATTCTATAAAAAAAAATATTTCATTTAACATCTATATAACATATGCTATCGATACACCTCTGAGACCAGAGACGCATCAAGCAATATACTCAAGAGCACTTAGAATGACTGTTTTTTTGAAAATTTGTTGTACTCGTACCAGCATGTAATAGGGCACCATTTATAGGAATTAATTCAGCTGACGTTATCGTAAAATTATTGGGAATTTTAATTTTACTTTTATTACCCAGCAATGAGTCGAAATAAGCGGCATCTACACCATATTTATCTTTGGATCCATCACAGAAAATTTTGTGCCATCCGAAATAATTACCATTTAATTAATTTATTACATTCAACTTTAAAATATTTACCTCCTGACATCTTTTAGCACCCTTGATACAATTTAAGTCCTGTTTAATTACGTTTTTAACATTGATACTTGATACCCAAGTATTTAAAGAGAACATATCTAGTGGATACGAAGAATACACACTATTATTATTAACTTGTTCTAATGTAATTGCTAGAAGTGGTTTCTTTTTATTTTGCCAGTACCTGTCTTGATGGAATAAGCTGAGTTCAGTTAATGGTTTAATAGTAGTATTATTAGTTCTAGATTTACCTTTCAGACAATATTTATATGCTAAAATTTTTCTTTTAATATATAGAGGCGTTATATTTAATTCACTTTCCATAACGTGTAATGGCGTACTTTTGATAAAACCTCCTATAGTACGAAGTGCTTGATTTTGGATTTTATCTAATTTACAAATGTTTCTATTAGCACTCATATCATATAAACAACCGAAATCAATTCTGCTTCTTATAAATGATAAGTATAACCTACGTAAATGCTACGGATGGAGACCCCAACCTTGCCCTAAATATTAATTTCATTAATGTATTTAGACCATCTTAATGATCGGTCCAACCAAATACCCAAATATCGCATTTTGTCTGTCTCAAATATTCTCTTTCCATATAGTTCTAATTTAATTTCCTGACGTCTTAAATCTCTCCTAAAAATAATAAGCTTAGTCTTGGCGATAGAAATATCTAATCCAATTTTATTAAGTGAAGTAATTATAAAGTTTAAAGCATTCTGAATGTTATACTCACAGTCCTTAAGATTTTTTGAACTCGAATAGATTACAAAATTATCTGTATAATATTGAGCGATAGATACATTTTGTATTTGTCTACATATATCATGTGTAATAATGTTAAATAACAAGGGAGATAGAGGATCACCCTGCGCCAAAGCCTCACTGGTCCATCTTTTCAATTCCCCTTTATGTTATTCCCTTTCTATAACAAGATATCTTTTGATTAAAAAAGGTCAAATATATTTACAAAATTTCGAACCAACCCGAAGTCTGTCAAGAACATTAACTAACTTATCAATTGGAACATTTTTATAAGCGTTCCCTATGTCAGTAAATCAGGTGACAGTAGGTATATTTTTTGAAAAACCTAGCTGAATATGTGTTACTAAGCATACTAAACAATTCAAGCACGATTGAGATCTGCGAAACCCACTAGTGAAAGGGGATAATATCTTGTTGTGTTCTATGTACCATTCTAATCTTTTCGTTATAAGAGCATGAAATATCTTACAAATACAACATAGCGATATAGGCCTTAATTTATCCTTATTGCCTAGCTTAGGTATAGGAATAATTTTAATATTTCGCCATTGCATGGGTATGTATCCCGTTGATAAAATTATGTTAAATAAATATAATAAATGCTGTTTGGTAACATCAGGTAAATTGTAAATCATAGAATAAGAAATGACAACGAATCCGGGCGATGTATCTTTCTTCTATAAACAATTTTCAAACTCCTGAATAGTGAATTTAACTTCCAATTGTTCATTTACTGATATAAATTCTGGCATTCTAGGCAGTACCGAAACTGGAGCAAGATTATTTAATAGATCTTTTAGCTTTTCTTCAGTAGGATAGCATTTGTTAGACCTGAGTCCCTTTACCCAACGAATTTTATTCCATAAAACAGATGTATTCGTATTTTCATCAAAACTATTGCAGAATTTTTTCCAATAATTAAATTTAGCTTCTCCAATAATTTTTCGACTTTCTGCCACCTTTTCTTGTAACGTTTAAAGGTGTTGGATTTGTTCTAAAATTTTTTAAGGCTAGCCTGCATTGCGCAACTATTTTTGATAAAGATGGGTTCCAATACACTTTTGGTTTAAAATGTTTTTCTGGGTCAATACTGATTTTAGTTATAGGAATGTGTTCATTTGCTGCTTTATTAATCTCTTTTTCAAATTGGTTATACATACTTTGTACATCATCACCTGTCGATACGGGGTTTTGAAATGAAGCTTCAAGATCTCTTTTATAAGAAGACCAATCAGCTGATGAGAATTTTCTTTTTCGAACATAACGTAGGATGTCTTTGAATTTAATGTACGATTTAATAATCACATGATCACTACCAAGATTTTCGTTAGTTATGTGCCATTTAAAGTATATAGCAATATCGGAAGACACAAATGTTATATCAGGTGAAGATTTTTGAAGACAACCATTTACAAGTTTAATTCTGGTCTTCTCCGTCAATACATAAATTGATATGAAGCCGAAATCCAGGGAACTGTCAAATAATTGTGCCCTCTGGTGTCAATTTTATTAGACCAGTTGGTGTGATGCCCATTAAAATCTCCTCCCATGACACATTTGCGTGGGCAAAGGGCGAATATGTTATTCTAGTCAGTTGAAGATGTTCTAACAGAAGATGGGCAATAAATAGATAAAACATTTTCAAGATACTTACAATTGAAGATTTTGACATAAACTACTTCTAAACCAGTATTGCTTGTACTTATTGAATATTGATGCGCCTTAATTGATTTATGTGTCATTATAGCCACACCACTATATGAGTCGCATCTATCTTTCCTAAAAATGTTATATTCACTTATTCCTAGAGGCGAGCTCTCAGCCAACCACGTTTCACTCACAATTGCTATATGTATTTTTTCTTGTATCTACAGGGATTCAAAATTAACTATTTTGGGCTTTATACTTTGTGCATTCCACTGGAGTATAGTCAGCGTAAAATCGTTTGACTATTATCCATTAACCGCATTTAAAAGTTTATTTAATATTTCTTTTTCCATTATAAGTTTCATAAAGATTATTTTCAACTCTCCAGTTACTAATTTAACAATATCGAGAATCTTTTGTTCTACTTTGCTTTCAGAGAACAGAATTTCTTTTACACTTTTAATAATTACCCATATCTTAGTCATCTTTTGTTTCTCCTCTTGTTGTTCTGTACATGCGTCAGTTTCCATTCTTGCCACTTCTTCATTATTTAATATAGCTGATTCGGTTGCAACAATGGACTTTTTTTTGCTTTGAATATTTAACGTTATAATTAGGAATTTTTTAATATATTTATTTTTAATGTTTTTGTAAGTTGCTTGTTCTTTACTGATATCCTCTTCTCCATTTTCGGTACCTGATAAGTTTTGATTTATGTAGTTATTTGTTAGAAGTATATCTCTATATGATTTCGTATAATCAGCACTTGTTACTTTATCAGCCTTTTGTACTTTGTTCATAGATAGGCTATCCATAGTTTGTTTTGTCTGTTTTAAGTAAATATCTAGTGCTCTTCTGTAGCTAAAATTTTGTTGACTCATCATGTTACGAATACTCTTTTCCTTAATAAAAATAGGGCATGCTTTATCTGTGCATGTCATTTGTATTCAATAGTTTCGCAATTTGTATGTATGTCTCCACACTTAGGACATAAAATCTTTTTATTCGGGCAAAATTGTACGTAATGTCCAAAACTCCAGCATTCAGAACATTGCGTGACTGGAAAGTGATAGTTTTCAACCTTGAATCTGCATCCATATCCATACACATATGAAGGCGGTTGTTCACTTTTGAATGTCAAACGAAATGTTTCGCTGCTTGTCCACTTACCAATTATATCTAAGCGTTTGAGTCTTTTCATACACGAAATTTCACATGATTAGGTCAAATTTTCTAAAATTTCTTGTTCTTCAATTCCTATATTAATTCCTTTTACAACTCCAAAAGATAAGTGTGTCTCATTCACAATACGACAATGATAACCCAGTTCTAAAACCTTTTTACAGTTTATTAGCTGATAAGCATCTTCTAACTTCTGGAATTGAACCTAAACCTTATACGGGCTTTTATACCGAATTTTCATAACGTTAATTATATTTTCCGACTTAAGTAGTTTGGCCAAACCTATTTGTTTAGGAAGGCATTGCAAAGATGTAATACAAACTTCATAATATTTTTCTAAGCGTTGCATTTCTAATGGCGTTGTCAATGCGTCAATGAGTTGATTATTGTCGGCTTTTTTGTTAAATCAAATTAAATCAATTCAAATGTTCTCCGTTTTTTTTTTCTTTTTTCCGCTGACCTAATTTTATGTTGGGTTTCCATCTTATTTTTCTCTAGAAATTTGGAATTTTCACACTCATGTTCACAATCGCTTACACCTTTACAATCACTTTGGTCACTTTTCTCAAAGTTACCATTGTCTTTCTCATTACCCTCTTCCACGATACAGAAATTAGTTTAAAAGAAGAACATAAAAAACAGCGATTCAAATGAATAAAACGTTGAAAAATTAAATTTTTTTGGAAAAAAATTATCAAACACTTGCGACCATGACAACCGTATGAAAACTCTAGACTCTAGTATTGTAATGCTTATACTTCATAAATATACTAATAACTAATATATGACTAGTCATTGTGCAACAGTACTTTAAGCAGTTGGTCACCCAACCACACCATATAATGCTTATGCATCAAGGAGACATTCTATAATAATGCTTTAGTATAATAGACATACAAGAAATACAACAGCGTACAAGAAATATGGAATTGTTGGATGAAGAATATATGCAAGCACTTACTAAAAAAAATGAAATGCGGCTTAGATATCTACAAAACAACAGTGTAAGAAACGAAGAAAACGAAGAGGCTGAGAGGTACAAATGTATGAAATTAGCGAGATGTTAAAAAAGGAACGCAGAAAGAGGGCGATTCAAGAGAATGGAAGACCTGAGAGTACGTTATTTTACACGCCCCTTCTATAGGGAAATAAACAGCCTTTGTAAGGGATACCAACCTCAAACCAACGCATGCCAAGACAAGTCAGGGAGTCTAATCTCGGAAAAGGCAGACGTCCTTATGAGATGGCGGAAACACTTTAGCGAACTGCTAAACATATCAAATGCAACAACAGATAAAGAACCCATCTTTTCCAACGTTGAGGAGCGGCTAGAACCACCCACAAAAATCGAAGTCCATCAAGCCATTCGTAGTCTGAAGAACAACAAGGCACCATGGCTTGATACTATCACCTCAGAGCTACTCAAAAGAGGCGAAAGCGGTATCGTGGAGAGAATGCACGCACTTATTACTCTTATATGGGAGGAAGAAAGAATACCCGAGGAGTGGAATTCAGCTATTATTGTACCGATATTCAAGAAAGGGAATAAGTGTATTTGTAGCAATTACAGAGGTATTAAAGTCCTCTCAGCGGCTTATAAAGTTTTGTCAGGAGTTATTTATAGGAGGCTCTGTGGTTATACCGAGGAGATATAGGGAGAGTACCAATGCGGATTCCGACCTAATCGCTCTACTGTAGACCAGATTCACCTGCTGCGGTAAACACTGGAAAAGGCGTATGAATATAACATTAACTTGCATAATATGTTTGTGGATTTCAATCAGGCAGTTGACAGTGTGAACCGTACACAAATATTCTCCAGCATGCTTCATTTGGGCGTGCCCAGTAAATTGGTTATGCTTGTCGAAGCCACGTTAAAGCACTCTAAAGCTGTTGTAGCCATACATAATAACCTGTCTGAGCCTTTTGAGATCCGTTCGGGAGTGAAACAAGGTGTCGCACTATCATCTATAGTCTTCGATTTGGCACTTGAGTCAGCCACACGTAAATTGAACATCAATGACCTGATTAACAACAACACCACTCAACTCGCTGCGTATGCCGATGATATTGTTATTACCAGCAGGTTAAGAAATAGGATGGCCGACCACTGTCTAATGCTGGAGACCGAAGCCACGACTTTTGGCCTGCGTGTAAATACATCTAAGACTGAGTACCTTGCGACAGCTAGACAACCTGGACAGCCACAAAACGTTAATGTTGGCAATCAAACCATAAAAGGCGTGAGCAACGATTACCTCCCAAAATAGATCTGACGAAGATTAAGGCACGGATAGTTGCAGGGCACAAACGCTATTACCCGTGTGCCATACTCCTGGATTATAAGCTGCTTAGTGTGAAGTCGAAACTCACCATCTACTACACCATCATGTTGTGACTTACGCCTGTGAAAACTGGACTTTAACCCAGAGAGAAGAACTGAAGCTTGCCGTGTTCGAAAGGAAAGTGCTGAGAAAAATCTATGGCCCCATAAAAGAGCGTGACGGTATCTATCGTCAACGCATGAACCATGAACCGGACGCACTTATCGGGCACGTGAACATCGTCAGGTTCTGTAAGTCGCAGCGACTGAGATGGGCGGGTCACCTTGAAAGAATGCCGGACACAAAAGCCGTAAAAATAATGATAAAGTGGATGCCGCAACAAACTGAGAGGCAGGCCTAAAAACCGTTGGTGTGACTGTGTGGAAGAAGATCTCAGGAAGATGGGAAAGTTTACCAGCTGGAAGAAGGTAGCCAGGCAGCGTGACAACTGGAAGAGGATTGTGGAGGAGGCCAAGACCCACAAAGGGTTGTAGCGCCAACGGAAGTAGAAGAAGAATAATAGAAATTACTATCATAAGTCCCTAATATATCATCCAATGTCATTGTGCAACAGTACTTCAAGCAGTTGGTCACCCGACCACCCCATATATATGTACGACCTTGGGTATGCGTCTGCGGCAGTTTCTCCATAAAACCCATCTATACACGAACGCCCTCCATAACTTAAGAATTTCTTATACCCGAACACGCTCCATAACTTAAAAAGAACTTGACTCTCCATGACTTAGACAATTTTAAACCAATTTTCTAATTATTAGATAAATGTTATTTAACCTCATTTTTATAATATTTTAGACTTATATTTCTATTATTTATCACATTTTGAATATTTTATAAGTTTTTTAATAAATTTATTTATTTTGAAAGACAATATTTTGCCGGCAGTTTATAATGGTTTATAAACTGCCGGCTTCATTTTTGGGAAAACAAGGAGGTGATGACGATAGGCCTGTAGTTGTTCAGATTTGAGCAGTCACCTTTTTTTGGGATTGGGTGCCCCAAATTTGTCTTCTATGAACTCGGGACTACGCCTAGAAAGCATGAGTACCGGAAAAGATACGTTAAAAACGATGCCAACTTTGAAGCACACGTCACCAGCACAATAGGGGGCACTCCATCAGGCCCACTTGACTTTTTGAGTCCAGAGAGTGGAGTGTTTTGTGCATCGAGTGCTGTGTAAACAGCATATCCTGCGTGAAGCACTCACAATGTGGGATGGTCGACGGTGTGTTCCCCCATTATAGAGAGTCAAGTTTGACGCAAAAACAGAGCGACATTTTTCAGTAAGTCCTCCTACCTGTGCATGGAAAAGATGGCTTACAGAAGTCCCTTGGACAACCGTGGCGAGAGACTACAATGCACGTGTTTTCGTAGGTAGGCGAATCAGGTTATCACCAATGCTAACGTTGTATATCATAAATTTCAAGGTAATGACAATTTTGAAGTACACAGATAATATAATAAAAAGCTCCTATCGATGAAGAACCACATCAGCGAAATAATTCGCAACAATGTTGAAATTATGCGTCGAGTAGCAAATGGGCCAAGGGTAGGATTTTTTTACAGGACAGGGTGACAAATGAGCACATAGTCCACCTGATGGTAAATGGTTGCTGTGGCCCATAGATATCTACATCTATCCCCGTTTACGAATTAAGATGCAGATGCGGTGTCACCCGTGAGGACTAAGATGGAATGCCTCATTACCAGTAAAAAAGGTCTCCGGTTCTCTACACCTACCGTACAAAACACAACAGCATTAAACTACTATTTTACGCTGGTATTCTGTGAGAGCGTGGTCCTTCCCCAGTCGAGCCAACCCATTCGTGCTACAACTATACTACAAATATAACTGCAGCAAAAAAAGATCACATACCACATTCAGCCAACCTGTAGCGCCAAACACAGCGGCAAACTGCAGAACGCAACCGCGATGGGAGCCTAAGAGGCACCGTACTCCGGATCAGGCAATGGTTTGATAAGCCAAGAGAGGCGTCGAGGGAGACCCGGTATCCGTCCTGATGAGAGGTCCGTGAAAGATGCAACGGGGAAGGTGCATGATCCTCGACATCTCAGATCCGCGTAGGCGAAGTAATCAGTTGTGTCAGATCATATGCCAAGGCAGTCATGAACATGCCATTCAGCTTGGTGGGCGTTAATATTACTGAGAATCATGATCTCTTTGGAACCTATTGTAGAACGGGGTCCGCAGCCATTTGGCCTTGGTCAATGTGTCAGTATGTGTCGGCGTTACCACTATGGGACCTTTTGAGGCACCCGTAGATACAGGGATGTTCTTCGCTGTCTACGCGCAGCCATATGATAGACAGGTCCTTCAAGACTGCTGAGGCGTCAAAAACAGATGTCGTCTCTGAGATATACATAAACTCCAGCCCGGGGTACAAAGGAGTGTTTTTATTTGTACCCTGGGTAGAAGAGATAAGAAATATCATCTGGAGAGGACACCTGTGTCTCGGTTAGAAAGAGCAAGGCCAGCTTCGCCGTCTCAGATTGTAGTGAACGGCGTTACGGTTTGAATGAAGTCACCTGATGTTGCAAAAATTCACGGAGCGTAGCAGGGGTCACTTTTGTCTTAATGTTCCGCTTTCCAGGGGCGGTTTTGGTCGCGAGCGGAATGTCATCCCGGAAACCACACTCATGCGAGTATGGTAGCTTGGGAGTGGACGCTTAGCAAGGGATTCTCTATCACCAGGGGTGATGGTACGCCGGTATTGTGAGGTAATGGTACAACCCCGGTTCGAGCCGCCCCATCCGTACAACAGCAAAACCTGCCGCATGGCTCTACCACTACATTTTCATTTCATTTATTCTTTATTCTTTATTCTTTATTGTACACACAATAAGTTGGTAACAATTATTAAATATTTAAATAAATGTACAAAGGCGAGCTTAACCCTAATAAGAGTTCTCTTCCAGCAAACCTAACCTTATTATTAATTATTATTATTTCATTTATTGACTACACTAATAACAGTCTAAACCCTTACATTTTCGTAAGAAATTAACTTTCCCGCTGTGAAGCCCTGGTGGCAGAAAAAGTCGTCGATTCCCTCATTGCTACAAAAAATACGTATAAATAAGCCATGCTACATAGTCGACTCTTACGACAACCAAAGAACCGGCAAATGTTTACACGTCAAAGATGAGAGGCTTTTGGTACTACTTTTCTTAATCCTTGTCAAGCGGAATAACGTGACGCGGATTACCTTGACGATTAAGCCAAATACCTACTTTCTAGAAAATAAATCCTACCAAACACAAATCCACATTATTTTGTTAATTAATTAATGCGAAAAACCAACCAACCAACTACAAAAAAATAAGGACACGTCGGTATAAGAATCATTGTCACGTCTGCGGACGCAGACGAAATGATTTATCAGGTGTAATTATGCTGAATTTATACCTTTCAGGTCGGAGCACAGTAGTGCTTGTAATATTAGTTGGCGGCAGGAATAGGTAAAAGAGTGATACCTATCCAGACAGACTCTTAGACAGAAGAGGAGTCCTGCCAACGAGACCACATTACTCTTAAGGGCTGATGATAAACAAGAAGAAGTCATGGCAAGATCTCATGGGTGTTTTCTACTATAGCGATCGTTTCATCTGGTTCCGCTCTAAATCGCCAGCCTTAGAGTAAGGGTATGTAAGTCAATCAAGTATTGAAGCATTTGGTGGAATGTGGGAAATACTTATATTTAGCAGTGTATTTCAGGGAATGATTTTATTATTGGATAAGGGTGACGAACGATCACACAGTCTACATGATGGCCAGTGTTTGCTGTGGCCTGTAGACCATCTAAATCTATAATTGTGAAGACATCGGACAGTGATGATTCGCGAAGCTATCGACATAATGTATTGTTAGCTATCGAAATCAAAAAACAAACATGCCTAGATGCTACCCTCTGCTCGGAATCCCAATATTAGTTAAAATTAACCCCAATCCAATATTTGCAAGATTTTAAAATATAATTTTGCGTTTATTGATTATGAGTAAAGCACTCGAAACGTCAGTTACAAAAGTTAATTAAATGTGATAAAATCCGTAAAAATTTATCACCACCAGTCTCAAGAATAAGAGAAAAACACACCACCGTCTTCGATGTCAATTTGTTATATACTTTATATATATATATATATATATATATATATACTCATTGTATTTTCTGCACCGCCAAGTAGCTATGTCATTTTGAGTCTTTGGACATCGATTTATCGCTTAAAGAATAAGCTGGTGACATGTTAAAATTACATGTGTACATTATGATGGCCTTGACATACATTTGCACTTGACCATTAACTTAAATGAAAATAACAAAATGTTCTATAATTTTATTGCTTCTAAATCATCACATGTTTATTTCACTTAGAATCAAAACTACTATGTCCATATGTCAATAACACCATAACAATAATGAATTACATAACATTTATCATTAAAATGTTTGTAAAGAAAATTTTTGTATGTACTTATTCTTAGCTTTTGAATTGATATTGTACACGTTTTAAAATTATTAAAGCAAAAGTGAAAATTAAAATGTATATTAACTATAATTATATTATTAAAACATAAACATCGAATATTGAAGTACCTTTTCATGATGAATGGAGATTAATTAAGCTAATATTTTTCGAAAAAATTAACGCTATTTTTTTTTAAATACAAAAAGCTTAATAAAATTAAAGCATTTTGATCACGTTTGTAGCTGTATGAGCTAAGGTACCTTCGCCTTCATTGTATCGGAAAATATTGCAACAAAAAAAATTATGCAAACAAATACTTAGCATTTGACAGGCCTGTTGGTCTAGTGGTCAGTGATCCTGACTGCTATGCCGGAGGTCGTGGGTTCGATTCCCACCCAGGACAAATGTTTGTGTGATGAGCACGATCATTTGTTCTGTGTCTGGGTGTAATTTATCTATAATATTTATGTATTTAGAAATATATAAGTATGTTTATCAGTTGTCTAGTACCCATAACACAAGCTCTGCTTAGCTTGGGACTAGATGGCGTTGTGCGATAGTTGTGGAATATTATTATATTATTATTATATTATTGTTTTCACTCAATTAGTCGAATTTCGACCACAGGATAGCTTTAACTACGTTATGTACAAAAAGTTTCTTAATTTGTATCTAAGACAATTGATATCAACTTGCAGCCTTTATGTTACCCTTATTAAATGGCAAATAAGTCCTCAGAATTCTTGTTTTTTTTTAAATTATACCTATATCAAATTTTCGATATAATAGTTAGATAGCTCAAGATTTTGCATTAATTATTGTATCCATTTACTAAATCTTAATTAATGTACTTAATTGTAAGATAAGCTGTATATTATGCTTAAAAATTCGTTTGAAAATGTTACAAAAATCTTAAAGCTCACACGATTTGCTATGTGTTTGTATAAAGCAGGTGTTTTTTTACAAATTGTCACGCACAATTTAATATATAACTTAGTGCAATTTAATTTAAAATATTGTACAATAAATTACAATAATTGGTATCTTAACAAATTAACACATTACGGTATTTTCAGCACTATCCTTACGATATGAGCGGTATAAGAATATTTTCTTCCCTATATTGTCCCATGGATGCCGTAAGAAGCAACAGGGGGAAACCCAGGAAATGGGCATCAGTGTCATCGTAATAACAACTAAACAATATGAACTACGGTTGCAAACCGCTCGCCAAGAATGGCAACTATGGCAATTCTTTAAAGCAATATATGGGGTAGACCAATGTTCAGCAGTGAAATTTTGACAGCATGTAACGGTAATGCTAAATAAAATTATTAAAATTAATCATAATTAAAGAACTAGGCATAGAACATAATTAAGATGAAATAATTTTAAATGCTTAAATAATAATTTTAGATGACTAAATGTGAGCCAACTAATATCCCGAAATTTATTTGAGGTAGAGTCGCGCTGTATTTGTGTCGGCTCTATTTCCTTTATTATTCCGCAATATATGTGCCTATTATTCACTTTGGACTCGAACTCGACCCGTGAAGGACTGTGCTCACAGAATACCAGCATTAATAACTTTATGATATTTTTAAGCTTCAAGCGTCGAAAATCGTTTTTTTACTGACAACTAGGCATTTTATTTTAATTCCGAGAAATGACAACGCTTCCGCTTCTAAATCTGATGATTAAAAAATTCTAAATGATGGTGAGTAAGTACTGTGGGTTTTGCCAACTATGTGTTTCTTTGTCTGGAACTGTGTGCTACTTTATTCCTCTTACCATAAATGTTATATTAAAAAAAATACAATTAAAAAATACATTTACACCCACACGTTGTATTTATAAGTGCGTTAGTAATAACTTAGAGAAATTTTAGTTTTTTATAGTTAATATTTAAACCAACTATATATTGATTCAAACAATTTTCTAAAATACTTATCGTCTATCTTATAAGTGTGCAAAGGCGAATGCCGTTCTTTAACACAATTTATTTCATTTATTGCAATAAGCAATGAAAAGAAATAGGTTGTTTTAGTTATATTTAATTTTTGAAATAAAGTCATAGTAAAATATTTATTGTGTATTCTCCTATACTTGATTGTATTTTAATATGGTGGAAATTTGGAATTTAATTAGATTTTTAATGATGAAATGTGATTGACCATTGCTATTACTCCACTAGTTGTATCTATTCAATAATAATGTAACCTTATCAATTTAGAGCCGATCAAAGTATTAAAGTTTTACGTACATAACATAAGAAAACAAACAAAATCTTATTTATTTAAAACTATTTTTAATTACATATGTGCAATATGTGTTTCTTCATTTGGGACAGAAATGTATTTTGTTGTATTTGGTATTCTTAAAAATTCTAAATACATAATAGGTACAAAACATCGTATATATATATATATATATATATATATATATATATATATATATATATATATATATATATATATATATATATACTCAATAAGTTTTCTATTGCTAGATCATTACTAACTGCTCAAACAACAATGCAAAATTGAATGAACCGAATGTGTGTGGAGCGATGAATCAATGATAAGGTAGATGAAGTATATGATATGATGTAAGCATCACATATTAAATGCTTGTGTGAGACGTATTGAAAGGCGAATAATGCCACTGCACATTGTATATATACTGTTTACAGCTCTGGTATAAACGTCAGTCTGAGCGGGCATGCCAGGAAGTCTATCAACTTTTCAGAAATAATGAATAAGAGTATGAATGAGTATGAATCTATTAAAAAAAAACAACTCGAGTCTGCTAAGGTACATCTGAAAGTGGGCTTAAAGAAGTTGTTTATCTTGAGAATTTGTGTCGCAGATGGGAAGAGTATCAGAAAAATTTGGCAATGAGTGTATAAATAAGGATTGTGGAGGCCTTCTCCGACTATGTTAGGAAGGAAAAGATAAACACATGGATTTTGTGTTTGTATTTGGAAGAATGAGGAGCGTTATGGTAGAGTTAATCGGAATTCCAACGTAGGGACAGGTTGGAAGCATGCTAAATATATGGCTACTACTTCGTTACAGCGTAATAGAATGGAAAGTTTACAAATATAAATATTTGTAATAGTACTGTCAATATATGATTTAAATGAAGTAAGAATTTAAGATTCGGTTTTTGATACAGTGTGAAATATAGTTAAGCGAGGTTTGGTGTTTGTAGCAACTGAAGTATGTCGTATAAGCCAGATAAAAATGACAGAATTAATAATACGTTATGGTGAAATGATAAGGTAGCTAGGAATGAATTTTCTTGCAAAAAAAGAGCATGGCTAAATAAACTAACAGCTAAAGCTATACAGATAGCTAAGTAGATAGGATTAAAAGTAAATCTAAAACTTAAATGGAAATTTATTTAAAAATTTTTAAAGTCCAAGAATAGGTGAGTGAGCCGACAAATGCCGACAATCAAGTCATATTTGTGTTGTCGGCAAGAGAGTTGCAAAATTAATGAACGTAGTATTAAAAGAAAGGGGATGAAAGTGACGGCATATAAGACAAAGGTGGTGGTTTTTACCAGAGATAAAAGTGATATGTGAAATAAGAATAGAAGGGAAGTAGTTAACCAGTGGATGAGTCAGTGAGTTTTAAAATGTATGTGTGTTTAGCAGGAATGGTGGACACAGCAATGATATAGAAAGATGAGTATGGGAAGAAAGACTGTATCAAAAAATGCACGTTTAATATTAAACAATACCGTGTTACCTTAATGTCGGTAGTGAAAGTTGGGAGTGTGGCACAAAAAACACGAAAGTAAAATTAATGCTATAGAAATAAGGTCATTAAGAAGTAATTTAGGAGTGGTTTTGAGTGATAATGATACTGTGACCTAGATAAAGAAAGAAATGATTTAGTGGTTCGGAAACTTAGAAAAAATGAGTCATCCTATACGGAAGTTTCTCTACCAAATTGGCCAGAATAATGGTGATGTGCCAGGTGAAGACTACGTTTAATCTTTATATTTTAAATATGGATATGAAAGAATCAAGATAGGTGTTTTAGGATCGTGCCAAATGGAAGTCCGTATTCTATGCTTACCTACTCCTCTAGATAAAGGTCTATCTACTTTGCTTCTTAAATGGTATTGTAAAACTCTCTTATTGGGCCATCTTTATATACAGTGTGGTAGGGATCGGACTTCCGAACTTTACCCACGTGTTGTTCTTTAAATTTTATCGACAAAATACTATACAAAGGGGGTCGCAGTCCTCACCCCTCTGAATGGGAGCAACTTTTAATTTCAACATCTCGTATTCTTTCGAGTTCATTGAAAGTCGATTAATTCATCACTTAATGATGTCCACATACATGAATATGACCTTATTTAAAGGTGATGAAATTAGCTAGCATGTCCATCAAACACAAGTCAAAACTGTAAAAAAACCCTATTTAAAAGTAGGTAACATTCATCACTATGTAAACAAGAGTGGTATTTTACTATTATGAGGTGCAAGTTAGACAAAATCTACACATAATGTGAACATAAAAACATTTAATAATAAAAGTAATTGTACAAAAAAGTAAAACTGGTGTTTTTTGGACCCCGTTTCTAAATTTTTAACTTTAATAACAACACAAATTTGTGTATAATGTAGGGTTGCTAGCGTAGCTGATTGCAAACAAATAAAAAAAAGAACAATATGTTCAGGAGCTAGTTTCCAAGGTACATCATAATAACTTAAATAAAACACAATATTTTACTAAGTTTCTCAAAGGCTTTTGTTAAATTTTTTTGTTGTGTTTTTAACAAATTTGGTTTTACATGCTAGTAATTTCATTATCTTTAAAATAAGGTCTTATTCACGTATGTGGACATCATTAAATGATAAATTAAACGACTTTCAATGAACTCGAAAGAATACGAGATATTGAAATTAGAAATTGCTCCCATTCAGAGGGGTGAGAGGTGCGACCTCCCTTTGTATGGTATTTTGTCGATAAAATTGAATGAATAACACGTGGGTAAATTATCGGCATGCCGATCTCTAGCACACTGTATAGTTTTATGATAATAAATTTTATTGACAATAGATTTAACAAATGTAAACAAGAACTATGTGAGCTAAACGTCTGCACAATGTTCAAGATAAGATATACAAATATTTTCCGTTGGTTCCCAAACTAGGATAATCCTGTATCTTGGGGTCCGAGAGCGCAAGTTAACTAGAGAATCGTACTCAGTCTAACATAAGAAAAGACGTATTTTTATATAGTAAGTATCATGGTGTAGTGCAATTTTACTTGAAAGAGTCTCACTCTCTCTCTCTCTCTCTCTTTCTCTCTCTCTCTCTATCTTGCTGTTGTGTGTGTGCGTGTGTGTTTTGCTAGTGGCGTTTGACTATATCCTCGGTTTACTCATATGTTAACGTTGTTTGCCATTTTCTAGCAAGTTGACAAACCTATGTGATCTCAAGGTTTCTGATATTACGGTATCATGATATTTTATTAGAAATCCGTGGATGAAGAAAACGTGGTAAGAGACAATCAAAAAACGTTTTAATGTTAGGGACGAATATAACTGTGTTATAAAAACTCTGTTGAGTTATTTTGGTTTAGTTAATTAAACTAAATATATAATACAATTAGGGATTAGGGATATTTAATACAATCTCTGGAGAGGTGGCAGCAGAATGACGCAATGGTTCAAAACCGCTTGCGTAGAGTGAGCCTAAGAATGTGAGATTTGATACAATATAATATTGTTATTATATAATGCTATCACTGGTAATCATTTTTTTTAATCGCAAGTCCGTTGTTTTTGTTTGTTTCATGTGTATTCCGCTTGTAACTATGGCGGTAAAAATTTAGAAAAAGAATTAGAATGAAACTCGTGTTACAGGCGACAAATGTTGCGACGCCCTTCGCTGGTGGACATTCGGAGTTTTTCTCAGTTGCGACGTACTGTATAAGTATACAAACGAATTGTACCTGTAACAGATATTTTAAATTACAGTATTACTCAACTTAGTATCTGATTTATTAAGGAGGACAACAAACAGCCTACACACCGTATGTGACCTCAACGTTACAGAATTTTCTCATTCATGTTTACAACTCCTGAAATTATAACGTGATCTGGTGGCCTCATAATATAAACTTGGAGAAAAAACTCTATTCCTAGTTATTTTTTACCCTATTGAGTTTACTACGCAGTATCATATTTTTTATAGGTTAGGGTGACAAACGAGCACGCAGTCCACAGAGCAGATGGTAAGCGGTTGCTGCGGCCCATAGACATCCACATCTATCCCCGATTACAGATCATAATGCAGATGCGTTATCACACGAGATGCCTAAGATGGATTGCCTCGTTTCCGGTAAAAACGGTCTCCGGTTTTTTACACTCACCATACGAAACACAGCAGCGTTAAGCTGCTATTTCACGCTGGTATTCTGTGAGAGCGTGGTCCTTCCCCGGTCGTCCCGACCCATTCGTGCTACAACTATACTACTAATATAACTGCAGCATGGCGCTACCACGTATAAAGTATCTCTATACGTGTAAAGTTTATCATAATCTAAATGTCTTCTAAATAGCTACATTAAACCTTCATCACCTATTTTGCCACCTGAATTTCTTCTCTAAACTTATATGGGATATTCTCTGAAATGTATCTTAACTTTTTTAACTGGTTTACGATTAACGAAGAAATTGTTTAACATACAAAAAAAATACAGTCAAATTATAAGCAAGATGCTTTTATGAAAAAAGAATAGTCAGTTATACATAAAGAAATAATTTCACATTTAAAAGTCACGGCTTTAATTGTTCTATATACTTCGTTTTAGCACTTTAAATGAAGCTTTTAAATAAAACGTATTTTGTAGACTGGTCCAATCACTTTAAAAAAGTTTCCGCTAGAAAATGGGATCCTGGTAATAGTTGCCTGGCACGTATTCATTCATTCATTACAACATATCCGGAAACCTCTTTTGAATACAGGCCTCTCCACACATTGCTTTATATGTCTATTCACCATATCTGCCACGCTTGGCAAGCGGGTTGGCAACCACCGTCATTTTATGATTTTAAATTATTTTCATGTACTTTTCATGTCACTGCTATGATGCAATCTCATGTTTCATTCCCCGCTATTACCTCTAACGAAATCGCTACGTTTTCAGTAAAAAAGAGTGTACGTTTCTCTAAATCCAGCATACGAAACAAAGCAGCATTAAGCTGCTATTTTACGCTGGTATTCTGCGAGAGCGTGGTCTTATCCTGGTCGAGCTGACCAGTACATACGTCTTATAATTAAAAACTCTTTATAGATAAGCAGTAAGTAATAAAAAGTAGTAAAGATACAGCCTATGTACGTCCCACTGCTGGGCACAGGCCTCTTCTCATTTCTGAGAGGATTTTAGGGCAAGGAATAGTCCGCCACGCTGCCCCAATGCGTGTTGGCGAGCTTCACATGTCTTCGAAATATTTTTTCATTTACATTTTTTTTACATTATTTCTCAGACATACAGGTTTCCTCACGATGGTTACCTTCACCGCCGAGCATGTGGTAAATCAGCACTTAAAATTGCAATTAACAATTTCATTGGTGCCGGCGGGGATCGAACCCATTTTAGTAAGTACGTAATAATTATAATGTAATTAGTACTTGTGATAGTTATCACTTGAAGAATATCCATCATTATACAGTAAATCTTTATTAATTATATATTTAACGAACGGTTTCGTCCAAATATGATCATGGCGTATTACGTATACGGTATTATAGATAGTAAGATAGTTCTTAATATGTGATATTAAAATAAGTTATAGCAATAATATAAACATTACTTTTAGCAATTTGCTAAAAAAATTAACATTTGTGTAATTTCGATTAGAGATTTGTAAGAAATATCATTTTCAATATTTACTTACCAGTTGAAATGTAGTCATATGTTTTTTCCAAAACAAGTACTTAGCAACATTTGGCCCCAATGCTGACAGCCCATAATATGTATACATGAAGACATGAACAAGAGAATTAAGAAATCCGATAAAGATAAGTGTGTGTGACGGCCAATATTTCAGAATAGTCCATGTGCCAATCATCATGATGGAATGATGATACAAATGTAGAAACGTTATTTGGTTGTCCTTCTTCCTTAGAACGAAGAAAACTGTGTCGAGAAGTTCTGTAACTTTAGCAGCGAAGTATAGCCATATTCCGAGCAGAATCTGTAATAAAAACATATGTAAGTTTTGGTTTCCTGTCTCTGTCTCTGTCCCACACTCTCTCTCTCTCTCTCTCTCTTACACACACACACACACACACACACACACACACACACACACACACACACACACAACCCCCCAACCTCCCTCACGCCCCGATTATTCTTCATAAGACTTACGATACTCCATTACTACATTCAAGAATATATTCAATGACGCTGGGAAGGTGAGTTGGTGAGTGCAGGCCGACATCGTCACCTCACCAGATTTTCTGGTCACCCCGATTCATTAAAATCCGTCGAGCCGTTTTCATCTGGTACTCGGCATGTTGCTGCCGCGTAGTAAATAATTGTTTAAATACGGTTTTAAATTTGGAGGAGTTACATCGTTGAATTAGGAATGATAATACATGTAGTATTATCATTGCAATTGATTGATATATAACTTTCAAATAAATTTGACGGTACGATACACGTGACACCTACTGTAAGTTAGTTGTACTATGCCTATAACCTTCACGTAAGTGCAAAGCAGTAAGTTGACAAAGTTTTGTCACAATCTGATAAACAATAAGTATGGCAGCGAATAAAATACGAAAGGTAGATGATTAAAATTCGGATTAAAAAGGTTAGTTTTTTGGTTTACATTTTTAAATTTTTTATTAAACGTGTCATTTAAGATCTGCAAATATAACCAAAAATCCTAACATATTGACTTTCTTCACACTGCTACTTCTGTATTATTTCGTTTATAATAAATACCTACATAGCCTAATGAGTACTCGCGGGAACCGAAAACTCTTGTAACTGATAACGATAACAAAATATCTGTGTCGAACATCTGTATTAAAAAAATTAAAAAATATTAGGGCTATTTTTATTTATTATCTATCTTTCCCTTCGAGCACTTTAATTTTCAAGGCAAGAGTAACACGGCTTTTATAACGCTAGCAAAAAAGCTTTTCTACTTAGGGACACATCGCTATTTATCACCAAGTGGGATTGTAGTCAAGCACTGACTTATAAAAAACTAAGTATTTGGACTTAGTTATACTCGTAAGTTGAAGTTGTAAGTAATTATAGTAGTAATGATAATAATTAGATGTTCATGGGCGGCGGAAGACACTTAACATCAGGTGAACCGTATTCTCGTTTGCCCCCTCTTCTACATAAAAAAAAAATTACAAAATTGTACCTGGTCACGATATTTATTGTCTTGGATGAAGCACTTCTTCGGTGTCAAACCCATGTCCAGCAAATTTCGAAAGTACTGAAACAAATTTTGTTGATGTTAATTGTATTCTCCTAACATATTTTGATTCCAGCGTATCATAAGCTATTTGTACAGATCATATACTATTATCTACTTTATTAAAGAGGTAATCACTTTTAATGAAGGGATTGGATAGGTAACAACACCCAATCAAAGTAGAAACAGAACCAAAACCGTCAATTTGTTTTTTGATACATGCGTTGTGTAATGTGGGGAGATTCGGGCAATAAATGATAATACGTCTAGTGGTCTTGACTGTAGGTTTATTACTAACTCTCTCTTATTCTATCCTACATATATATATATATATATATATATATATATATATATATATATATATATATATATATATATATATATATATATATATGCACACACTACACGCCCATCGGCAAAAAGAAAAAAAAATAGAATAACAAAAATATTTTTTTTATGTAACATAACTTGGTGTATAAAAAAATTGTACAGTATTTTAAAATATTAAAATTCTTATACCTACTATATCATATTTATAACATAATAGAATAGAAATGAAATATCGTAAACACCTGGCCTCTCAATACATTTATGAAAATGTAATGTACGTACACAAAAATAAAAGTAGTTTTGCGAAAATAAGTATATTCATTCTGTAAATACTAGGAGCAGACACAAGCTGGTAGTACCAGTTACTCGACTCCACCGAGTCAGTAATTCATTCTTGGGGCGATGTATACGCTTTTACAACAAAATCCCAGAAAATATACAAAATTTGTCATACACAAAGTTCAAAAATGTTATTAAACTAAGTTTGTATAAAAAGGGTTATTATAATATTAAGGAATTTATAGATGATAATAACCCCTGGGAAGGGTGATCGCTACCAAGCTATTTCTAATTTGTCTTGTGTTGTTGATTGTAAACATGATTGTAAACTATTATTAAAAAAAATAGTCCCGCTGGGTTTCTTGCTGGTTCTTCCCAGGACAGAGGTTTTTTTTGCGAACCAGTGGTAAATTAAAAAAAAAGCAGCCAAGAGCGTGTCGGGCCACGCTCAGTGTAGGGTTCCGTAGTTTCCCGTCCGTCACAATAAGTGTTCCCACTTATGAGTTTAAAGATGTAGTGGGTACTGTTGTTTCCATCCAAGTTCAAAATGATTTTCCTAGAAAGTCCTTATAAAGTTCTAATTTTCAGTTTTTTTCATATTTTCTAAACTTATGGTTCAAAAGTTAGAGGGGGGGTGGACACATTGTTTTTTTACTTTTGGAGCGACTATTTCCGAAATTATTGACATTATAAAAAATGATTCTAGTAAACCCCTATTCATTTTTAAATACCTTTCCAACAATATATCACACGTTAGGGTTGAAATTAAAAAAAAAATCACTTCCCACTTTACATATAGCGGGGCTACCCTAATAAAACATTTTTTTCCAATTTTTATTTTACCACTTTGTCGGCGTGATTGATACACATATTGGTACCAAATTTCAGCTTTCTAGTGCTAAGTCACAGAGATTAAGTGAGGACGGACAGACGGACAGACAGACATGGCGAAACTATAAGGGTTCCTAGTTGACTACGGAACCCTAAAAAGTGACTTTCAATAAGTATTTTTATAATCTACATTGAATAAAAGAGTTTCTATTTCTATTTCTACCGTTATTTAAAATAAAATAACTTTCTATCTCTTTATTTAAATTTATTAAACAATCATCAAATTCCTTTCGTAATTGTATTGAATCTTTAAGTTTTTGTTGTGAATTAATTTTAGTTCGCCTATCATTACTGCATAACTTTTAAAATTGTCATATATAACTATTAATTCACTATACCGAAAATACAGTTTTTAAAACAAAATAGCTATATTATTCATTTTAAATCTTAACAAATCTAAAAGAAGCTAATGCCATTGAAATAGTATAATTACTTTTAAGTGGATAAACTTCAGCATACTTATTTAAATCACACTGTAGTGTGAGTATATAAACATTATTAAAACTATTCCTACATTAGGGCCCTACTAAATCTAAATAAACTCTATGAAAAGTGGAATATCCTATAAATCGGTTATAACCATTGGCACATATATTTTTATTAATTGTTTATGTCGCAACACTTGTCACATCAATTTGCATAATTAGTAGGATGTTACTAATTATGTATGTAGTATCTAACTCTGGTCAAAAGGATCTTTTCTTTGCATTACATATAGACCGTTAGTTAGCAAAAATGATAGTCGTTTAATATTACACGTTTTGTGTCACGGCGTTCCTAGTGCAACATAATCATAATCATTACAGGGATCAAATACAACTTACAATCTCAGCCGTGTAAGCGGTTTGTGACACCTTTTTTTTAATTTCTAAGTATGTTCATGGGAACGTTTTTTTCAATTACGTTGTATAATGGTACCTAGTTTTAACCATACATTAAAATGATATCGTAAATAAAACGAATTTAACTTTCCCAACAGATTGTACCTCTAAATATACCTAGATCGTTACATTCAATTTTAAATTCATTTTGTAAAAGTATTATACTTTTACATAGGTACATTAACAAAAACTCATTAATTAAGTTATTTATAATTTCGAAAACTCATTTTTTCATGACATGAAATTTATATAAAAAAAAAGAAAAACACTACTAGGTACACAGCTCAAGTTTGTTTTACGAAATATTTATTAACATTGAAAAAGGCAATTTTATTTCTAACAGATAACATAATTTTTGGTTCCGTTGTCTTTTCTAAAGAAAAAAACCTAAAAGGAATACTATTACGTTAATAAATTTATAATAATAGTGTATCGATATACTCTGGACTTTATTTTATAAGCAAAATATAAACCAAATATAGTTTAAAATGTACAAATTTTAGATAAAAAACATATGACAAAAAGAAATACAAGTAGATTTATTGTAAATATGAATTAATGTGTCTAAATATGAAAAAAAAATCTCGTAAGTTCTTATAGAATGTGGTAAGACCATAACATGAAAATGTGTTTATTGTATAATTTGATTAATAGTCTTATTTTTGTGCATCAATCCCTATAGTTATTACATGAGTAACTTGTTAGTGGCATTTTGGTAAGCATTAATAGTCCTATGTAGGTTTATTACTAACTCTCTCTTATTCTATTCTACATATATATATGCACACACTACAGTTGGAACTGTTCAAATTTCGAATCCAGCATTGTAATTTTGTAACTTTGGTGAGAATCGTTCGTTGGTGAGAATCACTCCGGAAATGCGTTATGTTTTTTTATTATAAAAGCAATGTACGTAAAAATGCCACAACAATGGAAACCACGACTTCCACCAGAGTTACATATCACCACCCTGGATAGTCTACAACTCGGTAATCAGGTAAGTGTAGAGATCCGGATACCCTTTTTTACTGGAAACGAGGCATTCCATCTTAGTCCTTAGGGGTGAACACGCATCTGCGTTTTGATTCTTAATCGAGGATAAATGTAGATGTCTAGGCGCCACAACATCCACTTACCATCAGGTGTGCTTGTTTTTTTTATATAAAAAAGTAGATGAATCCATAGAATCCATATAAATTCACCCAAATTCGAAAAGGATCATAATCCACGTGCGTTGTCACCCCTAAGGATTAGATCGAATGCCCCATTTGTAGTAAGGGTGGTGCCCAGTTATCTATACTCACCATACTAAACACATCATCATTAAGCTGCTATTATACGCGGATATTCTGTAAGTGCATGATCCCTCCCCACTTGATTTAACCCATACGTGCTACAACTATAACATAGCTACAGCATAGTTCTACCTTGTGTAAAACACTCTTGTAAAGTTAGCTTTTGGATTTTGATTTAAGGACAACGGCGAAATAATATTTGATGAAATTATTAAGCATCTACTTAAGCCACCATTACAGATATCAATAAAATAATTTACTTTGTGTTATCTAATCAAGCTTATGGCCTTTTGAAGTCTGGAAAAATCATCTTACCTAATTTAAAACTAAATTGACTAGTTGTTGTGGCAAATAGTTGATTGAATTATTAAGCGTCTACTTATGTCACCATTACAGATATCAATAAAATAATTTACCATGTATTATTTAATCAAGCTTATGGCCTATCGAAGTCTGAAAAAAAATTTATCATACACAATAAAAATTAAAATGACTGTAATAATAAAACTGTTATAGTTGTTACGATTCGTCAGTTAGGACATGCAAAGATCGTATACCATACAGACGAGTTTGATGGGTATTTTAATCAGAAAACTCTTCTATATATACTAATGCTTTCTTTGAGGATTCTCTCTATGCTAGTAATTACCCTATATAAACATATATGAAAATTATATTGACTGGTTGTTGTTGTAACGATTTGCCAATTAAGGCGTTTTATACCATACAGCCTAGTCTCATGTGTTTCTTGTTTAAACTGGAATATCTTTAATTCCTGACTTCCTGCAGTAGTATGACCAAAAAAAAATGTTCAGAATTTTAAAATCTATATTTTTACATATTTTGCATTTGAAGACGCAAGAAAATAAGTTACCTAATATGTGTTTGAGAGTTCGCCATTTTTCTTTGGCCTGTTTGCACAAACTAAGTATCGAGGTAGCCGAAATACTAGTAGTCACCGCTCCTACTGCTTCACTTCACGCCATCAAACAGACTTAGTAATCGTTAATTACGCAAGTGAAGGTCTAAAGATGGACAGTGTTCATTATATATACAACAGACACAAAGTGCACGCGTTTGGTTAAATATAAATGAAAAAAACAATGTATGCACATAAATTTAATTGTTTTTGCGCGACGGTAAAGTCAATTGGGTTTATAATGTGTGACTTTACAAATTGTTGTGATTTTTCCGTGAACAATAGCTTCACGGTCAGAGTGACTACGGCATATATACTAATTGTGAATTAGGTATTGAAACAACAACTATGTACTGATCAAGTATTTGTTAGCACAATATTATAATAACGTTTGACTGGTCTAGTAGACGTAAGCGCGCTTACCGATCGATCCCGAAATCGAATCTCGAGTCGGACCGTAACCAGTAATTGGGTTTTTATCTCAATAAATTCTCACTACTAGCCCGCGGTCAGGGCGTCGGTTTTTCACCTCTGTGCTTTGTAAAATAAATAATGCCCGTTAGTTCAGTGCCTGATCTCACTATTCGAGTCAGGTTGCCATCCAATCGTACTTATAAAAGTAAAGGAATAGAGATTGAACCAGTACTTAAACATACACTCGTGAACTATAGTCCGATCCCACGTTATTGGCTAGTATCTGTTGAGCCGTGACAGAAATTCAGTCTAGAGGATGTAATAATATCATGACATTATCATAACAAGGGCTTTGCTTTATTCCAATATTATGATCAGAGAAGATTCTTTCAAGGAATCGGAGGGAATGGGTTTATTTCTTAGTGCCTTTATAAACGATACATATTATAAACAATAATTATAGTATAATTCTGCAGGCAAGAACAAAGACTGTCTAAGTATTCTTTATTAATGGTTAATACAATAAAGGTTATAGCAATTATCAATCTGGCCCGAAAAGACGCGAAAAAACCGGTCCTCTTTTCACACCAATTCCACCGACTACTGCCAGACACGAATAAAATTCCTTCAGAAAGAGGAAATGGTTTTTATAGTATATATATATATATATATATATATATATATATATATATATATATATATATATATATATATATATATATATATATATATATATATATATACTCGTAGTATTGGATCCTTTACATATGACATTAGCGTTTTGTCGTACTACTTTGATCTGAAATATCTCCCCGTTGGTTAAGAATTCCAAATTCAAATTTATAAATTCATTTAGCTGGTACATTTGAGTTTTGGAAACAGTCATTCATTTGTTTTTTCTTCATTATTCTTTTCTTTGGCGTCGCTTATTACCGCACAACGGAAAACATGACATATCGGTAGAACGAGTACGAGTTCTACCGTGGCACCAGTGCTGCAGAAACAGCTTGAAGAATTAATGATGTGTACGGCGCTGGTGTCACAAAAGAAAGCACGGTACATAATGATTTCTTATATTTACGTGAACATTACACATTGATTAAAACTACTTCTACGGATTTTATCGCGTTTAATTTTAATTATTTTTAATTTCCGACGTTTCGGGTGCTTTTCAGCACCCATGGTCACAGGGGGCTGAGATGACTGACGTTCCGATGTCATTATTAAACCCGGAGTACCTTCAGCTTTTTCAATTATTGTTTATTTTTTATTGCATAGATTGGATAATAATCAAAGCACGGTACGTTTTTGGTT
The DNA here is from genome assembly GCA_036936625.1 of Parnassius smintheus behrii. Taxonomy (NCBI): domain Eukaryota; kingdom Metazoa; phylum Arthropoda; class Insecta; order Lepidoptera; family Papilionidae; genus Parnassius; species Parnassius smintheus. The sequence continues at coordinate 7,085,934 of JAUPFT010000007.1, read as the reverse complement.
TCAACGTTTTCGTTCTGGAAATTTAGACCTTCAGAACTAACCTCGTGGACGGCCGGAGGTCAAAGTGGAAAATGAAGAATTAAAGGCTATTGGAAACGGATCCATCACAAAGCACGTCAGAGATAGCTGCAGGCTTCAGAGTATTATTTATTACTTATAAAACTGTAATAATCCACTTGAAGCAAATCGGGAAAGTAAAAAAAAACTTGAACGATGGGTACCTTACGAATTGAGTGAATCGAACTTGCAAACACGCGTCGACTGCTGTGTTACTTTGCGCAACCGACACAAAAATGAAGGGATTTTTAATCGAATCATTACTCGTGATGAAAAGTGGATACTGTACGATAATCGGAAGTGCTCGACGCAATAGCTGGACCGAAAATTGACTCAGAAAAAGTAATTGTGAGTGTTTGGTGGACTAGCGCCGGTGTCGTTCACTACAGCTTTCTAAAATCTGGCATAACGATTACGGCAGATATCTATTGTCAGCAACTGCAAACCATGAAGAAAGAATTAGGTGCTAAACAACCGAGATCGGTCAATCACTCTAGGCTACTGTTGCTTCACGACAACGCAAGACCACACACTGCACAACAAACAACCACTAAGTCAGATGAGCTACAATTGGAATGTCTGCAACATTCATCGTACTCACCGGACCTTGCTCCAACAGATTACTATTTTTTCGGAATTTGGATAACTTCTTACAATGAAAAAAATTAAACTCCGATGCGGCAGTCCAAACCGCCTTCAAAGAGTCTATTGATTCTCGCCCCCATGGTTTTTTAGTAAAGGTAGTAACTGCCTGTGAGATGACAAAATGTATGGATAACAACGGTGCATACTTTGATTATTTAAATATATTTTACAAAAAAAAATGACTTTATATTCTTCTCATACAAAAGGCCAATTTCATATGTAAGGAGCTATTATTAGATTATAATAGTATTATTATAATTATAGATTTGTTCCACGTCATAGCTGTGCAATAATATCAAAAAAGCTGATGGGCAGAAGGGTCGCTGATAGCAGCTCCAAAAAGATCTCTGTTTGTTAACCCACAAGCCAAGCGTGGCAACTATGGCAAATATTCTTTTATGAGGCAACCTATGGTAAAGCCTATTTTCCACAGTAGACTTTGATATGAATAAAAAAAATTGGTTGACCCTGCAGGCCATCCCTGGAACTTCCCGCTAATTTCAAATGCAAATCGCCCCAAATTTCACCAAATTATGTTGCGAAATCTGGAAGTTATGTTAGAAAAACGTTTTTTTTTTCAAATTCTTTCTCCTTCAAAATCTCGCGAACGCATGAACCGATTTTTATTTTCCAAACGGCATTCAACGTCAGTTTTTGAGGTTAAGAGCTGATTAGTCTTTGAAATCAATCGTTAAAACCCTTTAAAAGTTATTCCAAAAAAAAAACAGTTTTTCAAAATATTTATTTTTGAGATTTCTCAAAATCTACTATTTCGAATCGGTTAATATTATCACCAAATCTATTCCACATTGAGATCTTTAGAACGCTGCAAACCGCATCTTATTCGATTAAGACGTTCGAAAGTTATGAAAGGTGTTTATACTTCTTACTACTTCTAAGCAGGAAGTTAAAAATTAAAGCGGTGAAATTAGATTAGATTAGTCAAAATCATAACTCCTATCTAGTTGTCGACCTTTTAAAATATTCTAGTATTAAACGGTCATAAGTGCGATCAACGTCAGAGCAGATATTTGTTTTTTCGTAAGCAATCATTTTATTCGCACTAACCTGCAACTGAATCTCAACCGTAACGGTACAAAAAAGATGTGACGACAAACTTTGCGGTGGATGTCACCGGTAAAAAAGTACATCTTATTACACTTTTTTTAAACTATAACTATGGTACAAAATTGCTATTTAAACGTACCTGTATTACTACATGTTTTTAAATAGTACTTATAACAGCTGGTTGTCATCGAGACGGTTACTCCCTGTGGTGGCTAGTCACCTGTGCACAATGTAAGAAGAGCACCAAGTTAGGGCTGTTACCTAGCAAGCGGGACTGGCAGAGAATGCCGGTAGTAGGCATTAACCCGCCCTTTGCTGCCCTATTTATTTTGGTGTTTACAATCAAAATTAAATAAAAAAAGTTTATAAGTGTGTTTACTTACCCTCTGAACTAAGTACAAGGACAGAACGACTTGTATTCCATTGTATAGTAGTAACGTTGCAGTCAGCTTGAAAGGTTTGCGTTTAGCCATCAGGGCTGGTCCAATCTTTAATACAAATACCAAATACGTAGCCAATATCATGAGAACTGGGCAGGGTGTGGCCATTATTGGCAGACTGTCAATTTCGTCGTCTATAAAAAAGATTAAAAATCATAAAAAACATTGTAAAGGAATTCAGCAAAATAATAGTATTTAAAAAAACATTTTAGATGGCTTTCTTTCCTGTGTAGGATTTCGAGGTTAATATCACCCTCATGTCTATTTCTGCCAAACAGCAGTGAACTTATTGCTGTTTTTCGGTTAGAAGAGTAAGAAATGAGTAGAATTGAAGTATGTGAGGCTTTCTTCCCTTTGTTTGAAAGTGGGTGGCAGGTACCAATTACCATCAAAGGCACTATTAGCTCATTTGTCACTCCAATAAAAAAATGAGATAAATAAGGCGGCAGATCCAATGGGTTACATTCTAGATATTGACTGTCAACCATTTTTTTTAAAAAAACGTTACTTCCACACTAGAATTTTCTCCTATATCGTGGGAGCAGTTTAAAAACATAAATTTCACAAGGACAGACATCCAGACCCAGAACAACTATTTGTAGGCTATACAAAACTTATTCCGTGCGGGATTCGAAGTCGCGGCCCTTAGCGCTGTAACTCACTGCTAAGCCACTGCGCCACGGAGCTGTCAGTGTCAACAAGATTGTCAACTATCAGAGGCTTAAAGAGCTACAGCTAGAGATATATATATATATATATATATATATATATATATATATATATATATATATATATATATACATCGCAATGAGCAGATCGATAGCACTTCTTCGCAAATATATAGTACGCTTCCCGATGATGTTTTTTTTTTCAAAAATACTACAACGGTCATGTTACCAGAGATATTGTGTCGCTCTTCTAGAGTAAATAAAATCTTTTTACTCTTGACCTAACCAGTGTTATAGACGTGCCTATACGGTCAATCCTGACATACGAACGTCCTAGGTGATTCCCTGTCTTGTTCGCCTGCGGGGAAGAGTGAGTATGGGCCTCTTTTATGTAGAATATGTTAACTGACACATAAAGCTTATGAATAAGAACAAACAAGGTTAGAAAAATATTGTAAGCTATAAATTAATTAATACAAATTTTGCAAATAATTATTTACTTCGGTTCAACATTTTAGTAAACTTTTAAACACAGTCTTCGTTTTTACGATAATATAAGTTAACTGATATTTATTTTGAAACGCAAATATCCAGCAATAGGTTAAATTACAGTTGCTTAATGGATAAGGATACAAACTGCCAACTCGGAAGGTCTTAGTTTCGATTCCACCATCTGATCGTGCACAAAATTACGTAACACATTCTTTTATAGAATAAGGGTCACAAACGAACACATAGCTCACCTGATGGTAAGTAAATGCTATGACCCATAAACACCAACAATTTCCTCGATTGTGAATCAAAATACAGATACGTTGTCACCTATGAGGTTTCAGACGGAATGTCTCGTTTTCATTCATTCTTCGTAAAAAGGGTCTCCGGATCTCTTTGCTCACCATTCGAAACAAAGGAGCATTAAGCTGCTATTTTGCGCTGATATTCTGTAAGAGAGTGGTTCTTCCCCAGTCGAGCCGATTCATTCGTGCGACAACCTTAATATAGCTGTAGCGTGGCCTTTATAACGACTTACGTTGGATAGTTAAAAAAAAAATCTTCTTTTTTCCGAATTTTTACTAAACCTGACTTTAACGTTGCCTTTAACAATTTTAAGGTTACACCAATCTCGAACTCTTGATCTCTATTTATTATTCCTTTTGATTAGTTAACATTTTTATTTTCAGCTAATTGTTATTCTTTAGTATGTAACGAGACAAAGATCACGTCCTTGTGCTAGATCCGGAACGTGGACGCTTAGTATCTGACCAAACTACTAATCTATTGTTCTTATTAAAACAGTATTTTCCGAGATTTAAAAATTTGATACATAATATCAGTTCTTATGAAAAAAAAAATCACTATAAAAACTTTAAAATCAATAAGATAAACATAAATAAAAATATTTGAGATTTGGTCAAAGTATTAATCATCAATTCTCAAAAAATTAATTATAAATCAAAAATAATTTAGTAGTATTTTTAAAAGTTTTGTAGATTACTTGTTTGATTTGGCTATTAAATATACTTACTACCAGCCAGCTGAGTATTGTTGCGTTTTTTTTATTTCAATTCTCCCATATTAAATGGTTAATTCATAGGTGAAGACGTGTGGTTAAAATTTCTTAGACCAACCAACCAACATGATCGTCGCTGTCTACGCGTAACCAAAGGATGGACAGGTCCGAACCTTGAAGACTGCAGAGGCGTCGAGAACAGATGTCCTCTCTGACGTATACGCAAACAACATCCGGTTCCAGTACACATAGTGTTCCAGTATTTTCTCCGGGTAGGAGAGATACGAAGCATCAGACGGAGAGGATACCTGAATCTAGGTCAGAAAGAGCGGAGCCGGCTTCACCGTCTCCTGGTGGTAGTGGACGGCGTTTAGGTTCGAGTGATGTACCATGATATTGCAGGAATTTAGAGAGAGAGCATAGCAGGGGTTACCTTTGTCTTATTGTTCCGCAGTTATTGTCTTAAGCGGAATCCCCCCCCCCCCCCAGGCGCTAGATGCTTGGCGGCAAAGTATAACATAAATAAACCTACACGTCTAAAGAGTAATATTTTGATAAAGATGTAAGAATTCCGCCAACACATACAAAAGTAGCGCGGCAGACATATTGCTGTATTACCCTTTCAGAAATGAGGAGAGAACTGAACTCCATAGGACGTATATGTTTATACTTTACCTTTTTTTTCTTACTCTCTTTCATAGTTTTTATTATATCTAGCTCTTTTTTCTTACTCACATTCGTAGTTGCGAATGTTTATATGCATAATATATTTTTTATACAGCTATAAATAAAGCGGCAGAGTCTGTAAAACCAGAAACTCTTACTAGACACAACGCATCGCGTCTGTATTTAAAAGCGACAGTGCATTTACATTTTTTTTCTTAATCGATGATCAGATGTCTTTAAACCACAGCATCCACTTATCAACAGGTAAACTGTATGCTCGTTTGTCACCTACAATAAAATTCAAATAATTTATAAACAAAAACCAACTATATTTTATAGATAGAAATATTCTTGGATTGCTAGTAGTATTTACTTAAAACTTTGAATATATTAGTATAAATGCATTGCTTATTGATGTATTTTGCTTATTATATTATGATTTATGACGATATTATTACGAAAAATAGAAAAGTAGCGTTAGCCCTTTTACCTTAAACTTGACTCCGCGGTCTACGTATGCTTCGTAACGATTAAACACGTGTCATAAATATTAATCCTGTAATCAGTTCAATAAGCCGTAGTAGCTCAAGGCTTATCGCCTCTCTGTAGAATTGCACAGTACGCAGGAAACTAGGGTTCGATCCCCGCCAGCACAAAGGTTGTTAATTTTAATTTTAAGTGATGTTTTACCACTTTTTATTAATAAAATAAGGTTTTAAGACACTTCCTTGTCTTAAAACCTTATCAGAAATGAGTGGAGACCAATTCCCAGCAGTGGGATGTATATAGGCTGTAAATTTACTTTACTTTATACTTCATGATTTCACTGCGAATTTCGATCGCCTCTTTTTGCATAGAAGTAACCATGATAAACAAGATCACAGTTCACCTGATTGTATATGAATGATGTTGCCCATAGACACTTATAGCTATACTCGATAAAGAATCAAAATATAGATGCTTTGTCCCTCACTTAGTCATCACTTAGTTGGAATGCTTCGTTGCTAATATAAAGGGTTTCCGGTTGTCTACACATACGATACGAAATACATCATACTTGTAATCACTTCACATGTTGTTTCCCCGGCCGAGCTGACCCATTCGTGCCTCAGCTATCGTAATATAGCCGCTGCGCTGTGTGGTGTAAAAAGATTTAAATGTATGTAAAATGCAATTTAAAAGTGTGGAGTATAGAAGCAAGGAGTACCAACTCCCATAGTAGAATATTTGAAAAAGTGGCTATCTGGTAAGCAGTAAATAACAGTTAAAAAACTCTCCACAACAGCGCTGGAGTTGGCTACTGGGATGTAATGAACTTAGCAGTTGTTGATGTTTGAAGTGTGCTGCTAAACTGCTTAGTAGCTCTAAAATCCAAAATAATTTTGTTTAGTAAATATAACCTCGAAAAAGTCGTCTATGCCACCAATAATTTTCGGCACGTTCTTTAAAATTTAACCCATAGCTATAGTGGCGCCACCCTTATTTAACGGTTTTCTATGGACACTTTTTAATACACAGTCTGTACTCCTTACTTCTAAACTCCATATTTAATTTTTTACAGTGGTAGAGCCACGCGGCAGCTTTGCTGTTGCACGTATGGGCCGGCTCAAACCGGGGTGGTACCACGACCTCACAGAATACCGGCGTGAAGTGGAAGCTCTGCTTCCGCGTTTCGTCTGGTGAGTGCAGGTGGCCGGAGGCCCAAACCCCCCCCCCCCATAAACATGGTAGCGGAATTAAATAATGATCGACTACCCCAGGAGGGTACCAGCACCCCTGGAGAATCCCTCGCTGAGCATCCACGACCATGTTTCTCCACTTCTGAGCGTGAGTGCTCAGGCTGCCCCGCGTATTCTGGGGGGGGGGGCAAATTCCGCTCAAGACTACAACTGCTCGGGGCAAACGGAGCAACAAGACCAAGGCGACCCCTGCCACGCTGTCCGTGAATTTCTGCAATATCAGGGGACTTCACTCTAACCTAAACGCCATCCACTACCATCTCGAGACGGCGAGGCCGGCTCTGCTCTTTCTGACCGAGAAGCAGGTGTCCTCTCCGGCTGATGTCTCATATCTCTCCTACCCGGGGTACAAACTGAAACACTCCTTTGTGCCTCGGGCTGGAGTTTGCGTTTACGTCAGAGAGGACATCTGCTCTCGACGCCTCGGCAGACTTGAAGGTTCGGACCTGTCCACCCTTTGGCTACGCGTAGACAGCGACGACCATCCGCGCGTCTACGGGTGCCTCTATAGGTCCCATAGCGGTAATGCCGAAACAGACCGACTCTTAGACCACGTCCAAATGGCTGCAGATTCGTTGCTACAGCAGATCCCCTCAGCAGAGATCGTGATCCTCGGCGACTTTAACACCCATCACGCCGAATGGCTTGGTTCACGTTTAACCGATCATGCGGGGAGATCTGTTCATGATTTTGCCTTGGCATATGGTCTGACACAACTGGTTACTTCGCCTCGCCGATTCCAGATGTGGAGGATCATGCACCTTCCCTGTTGGACCTTCTGCTGACCTCTCACCCGGACGGATATCAGATTTCCGTCTTCTCTCGCCAAGGCTGTCCAGGGGAATTTCTCTTCCATCTCTGCACAGGGAGGACGACTCACTGGCCCATACCGCAAAGGAGAAAGCCGATCTTCTAGGCTCATTCTTTGCATCTAACTCGACTCTCGATGACGGGGGGAGTACGCCGCCGACCATCCCGCGGTGTGAGTGCTCCATGCCGGAAGTGCATTTCACACAGCGCTCGGTTCGCAAAGCACTCCTCTCCCTGGACATCCACAAGTCGAGTGGGCCTGACGGAATCTCCCCAATTGTGCTGAGGACGTGTGCTTCAGAGTTGGCACCGGTTTTAACGCGTCTTTTCCGGTACTCCTACTCCCTAGGCGTAGTCCCAAAATCATGGAAGACGGCTTTCGTCCAACCGATCCCTAAAAAAGGCGATCGCTCAGACCCGTTCAACTACCAGCCTATCCGGCCATCGGATCCTTGTTCTCCAAAACAATGGAGTCCATTGTAAACTGCCAGCTCATGAGGTACCTTGAAGATCACCAGCTGATTAGTGACCGCCAATACGGTTTTCGCCGTGGTCGGTCAGCTGGTGATCTTCTGGTCTACCTAACTCACAGATGGGCGGAGTCAGTAGAGTTCAAAGGGGAGGCATTGGCCGTTAGTTTGGACATTGCGAAGGCCTTCGATCGGGTTTGGCACAAAGCGCTTCTTTCGAAGCTCCCTTCCTATGGGCTTCCCGAGAAATTGTGCAATTGGATCACCAGCTTTCTTGCAGATCTGAGCATCAAGGTCGTTGTAGACAGTGCAAGCTCCGATTGCAAGCCTATTAATGCTGGTGTTCCACAGGGCTGCGTGCTATCGCCAACGCTATTTCTTCTGCATATCAATGACATGTTGCATACACGTAACATTCATTGCTATGCAGATGACAGCACTGGTGATGCTCTTTACACCGGCCGATCCAATATTTCTCGGGAAAACGTCTTTGAGTGCCGGGACAAACTTGTGTCTGAAGTCGAGTCTCTACTGGACAGAGTCTCGGATTGGGGGCGACTAAATCTAGTCCAGTTTAACCCCCAGAAGACACAAGTTTGCGCGTTAACCGCTAAAAAGAACCCCTTTGTCGTATCCCCTTAGTTTCAAGGCACTCCCCTTGTTGCCTCAGCCAGTATCGGAATCCTCGGCGTCGACATATCGAGTGACGTGCAGTTTCGTGGTCACTTGGAAGGGAAAGCCAAATTGGCCTCTAAAAAGCTTGGCGTGCTCAGCAGAGCGGGACAGTATTTAATGCCGGCACATCGCCTGCAACTTTACAAGGCGCAGGTTCGGCCGCACATGGGATACTGTTCCCATCTCTGGGCTGGGTCTCCCCAGTACCAGCTCCTTCCACTTGACCGCATCCAGCGCAGAGCGGCTCGAATTGTCGACGACCGAGTGCTTTCCGATCGGCTCGATTCACTAGCGCTGCGAAGAGATGTTGCATCTCTTTGCGTATTTTATCGCATCTATCACGGGGAGTGCTCTGAGGAATTGTTCGGATTAATCCCAGCCGCCAAATTTCGTGAACGCACTACACGGCAAACGTCATGATACCATCCACACCATCTGGATGCTTGGCGGTCCACCACTGTACGTTTTATAAGGAGTTTTCTTCCACGTACAACCTCTCTGTGGAATAGTTAACCACCGGCGATTTTTCCGGACCGATACGACCTGGGGACCTTCAAGAAAAGAGCTTACTCCTTTCTAAAAGGCCGGCAACGCACCCGCAATTCTCCTGGTGTTGCGGTTGATCATGGGCGGCGGTAGTCACTTAACGTCAGGCGAGCCGCATGCTCGTTTGTCCCTTCTTCTATATAAAAAAAAGGATTAACTTATTCTGTTTGTGCTTTTATTCCTTATTTATAATAATAAATTCACGTTTATTCAAATACGCCTGTTCCATTGACGTAAATACACTAAATGCTTATAAAATATTGACGTCTGTCACCTGTGCTCTATTGATTACCATCCATCGAGAATTTAATCAAATCAATAAAATCAATATCGAGCTCATTCGGGTTTTAACGTTTTACAAAACATTCTGGTTCTTTATGACGATTGTTTTAATAAATGTGGTCATCAAATATAACTTTCATCTAAGGAGTTGTTGCCCGATCACCCCTAATTTGCACTTTCCATTAAGTTCACTAGTCTTCAGACTTATGATTATATTAACTAAGTGGTAGGACTTCTTTTTATCTTGAAACGCGTTCGAAAAAACCATAATGGATAATGTCGTTTCGGTCGCAGAGGCACGTCAATCTCTCTGATGCTCTCCGAGAACAGCTAAAAGCTGTAAGCCTAAAAAGCCTGTATTAAGCCTGACCAACCTATTGTATAGTCAGTCCTACAGGCTATCGTATAATCTAGCAAGAACAATATAACCTCGCTTGACCAGTGTTTTTAAGTAACTTCATTAGTATTTCATTCTTCTACGTGGTAGAGCAGTGCTGCAGTTATATTAGTAGTATAGTTGTAGCACGAATGGGTCGGTTCGACCGGGGAAGGACCACGCTCTCACAGAATACCAGCGTAAAATAGTGCATAATGCTGCTGTGTTACGTGTGGTGAGTGTAGAGAACCTGAAACCGTTTTTACTGGAAACGAGGCATACTATCTTAGTCCTCACGGGTGACAACGCATCTGTATTTTGATTGTTGAGGATAGATGTAGATGTCTATGAACCACAGAAACCACTTATCATCAGATGGACTGTGTTGTCGTTTGTCACCCTATCCTATATAAAGAAAATATCTTTTTTGTATAACTATTACAAGTTTAATAAAAATATTAAATAAATAATAAAATTTTAAATTAAATGACTAGGCGTGAAGGATACTTCGTAGCCAAATACTTTGTTGTCTGATTAAGCGAACCATTATACAAATTTGATTCGAAAAAGAATTTCCCTTCAACACTCTTTACTTCGAATAGGATTTTAGCGTTTTCACGAAGATAGTGAATACGATTGTGTGCGTTTTACTACCCAAGACTACACTATGCTATCAGGTAGGTTCTTGATCGAGCAATAGTTGATAATATGTAAAAATATGTAAGCCCTATAAAGATGACAAACACACAATCCACCTGATGGTTAGTGGATGCAATGGACCATTGACACCTACATTTATTTTCGATTAAGAATCGTTTTATGTAGATACGTTGTCATAAAGGAGAATACTTAGTTTAAATAGGGTATCTGGTTCTCTACATAACATGGCCCATCCCAGATCCAACTGATCCATTTAAGCCGATCCATTTTTGCCTCAGCCATAAAAGTTGCAGCCTTGCTCTGTCAAGTTAAAAAACGAAATTCCAGACCCGGAATACTTTTTTGGGGATGTAGTCGTTACGTGCGAGTTGCGAGTTCCGAAATACGGCAAATTTTCTTCACTGACAGAAACCTGCCTTAAAGTTACTGACATTATATACAAACTGGCTTACTGTTTGACAAAATTTAAAATATAAATAATGTACACACAATGTACGTTTTTATAAGAATAAATTAAAAAAAAATAATTACATTTAATGTCGTATAATATGTAAAAGTTCTTAAAAGCTTTTTATGTAAATAAGATATTTATCTACTCACATTGACTTTTGTTTAAATCCCAATCTGGGAACCGTAGCCCGAGAGCAGCTGTTGAGTTCATCTTGATTTTCGTGTCACGAATGGACTGAAACTAGACACACAACTATTTTTAAATTACACTACAAGGCCTAATGATGAAAGAACAGGTTTTATAAGTGCTGGGACTATTTTAATTCTACATTTTGTTGTGATAAAGAGCAGTTGTCAAAACGTACGTTGACAACTGCCTCTTTATCACAACAAGATGTAGAAACATGTGTGTACGACCCAGGGACTTTGAATATATTAATATATTTTAAATAAGTACTTTTGCAGCTGAACGACCACAAAGGCACTGAAATGAATATTAAAGCTATGATTACATCTCAAAGTTAGTTTACCAGCAAATAAAATTATATAAATTGCATAAAGAGATCGTAATTACTTAAAAGAATATAATTATCTTGTTCCAGTTTTTTGATTACAAAATAATGTCGTTGAGAGTTTTGACGTTATTTTAACAACTAATGTCACTTTTATAAATTTTTCGTAAATTCGAAAAAAATAAAATAAAAGTCAATGATTTCAAAAGGAGGGATAGGCCTATCTAAATATTTTACTCATAACGTTTTCATACAAGAAAAAGTAGCGCACCTGTCATAATACCAGGCAGTACAATCTTAGAACATTTTACCATGCAACTAGTAGAAAATAATGATATCAAATTGATGGAGTACCGTAATCTAGTAACATGACCTTTTCTTAGCGCCTTTTTAATTATGTCGTTTTATAAAGTCATTTATTTAAGGTTTGTAAATACAGATGTCGCTCGCTGACGCAAACCAAAAAGCAAGCTGTCAAGCAATCAATCCGTGTTTTATAACTGCCGGTCGTTTTTGTTGATAAATTCAAACATTTACAACCTAGTGCTTTTCCGAATCTCCGTAATTTCTGCTCTTTAGGTTTACGTCGAGTCTTTTCATCAACATAGTGCTTCTCCGTGAATTCGTTGAGTCGAACCCTGCTCCTCCGATAAACGTTAATTGTTTGTACTAGTATTGTTCGAGACAGAGACTTTTAAGACACTAAAGTGCTCCTGAGTGACTTTACCATGTCTAGTAAACGTTGTTGTGTTCCTCAGTGTGCCGAAATCGAAGATACGTAACCAGATGGTTATACAGTAGAACCTTGATAACTTAAACCTCGATAACGTAATAACCTCTTTAAATTTATAAAATTTTGTGTTCCCTTCCTTTCGGAATCCAAAACCTCTTTTATGTTATATATATAATGTGCAAACAATAAAGGTTCCCTGTAGACCGTGGTTATTGCTTACATGTGTTTACCAAATGGCTTCAAATGTAAACAATACACTAAGGTCTAATTGATCTGGTTTCAATGATGTTAATGCTGCTAGCCTATGCGGCTCTTACAGCTTCATATGCCTCGTAAGGTCTAAGCGCAGTAACTTATTTGTATCATTAGCTTTTAGCCTTTGTTCTGGGGGCATCTCTTTCACATTGTAAGTGAAAATGAATTCAAAACGGTTAAATATTGAAAATGAAATTGATATAGAAAATGTGAACAGTTTTAAACAAAAAAATACTGGCTTTTTAATGTAGAATAAATTAAACTTGAATAAATGTATCTTTAAATCTGAAATAAAGTACGTATGTACTTATGTATTAACATTTAAAGGTTTCATGTGCATTTAATCTAGCTTGTCTATTTATGTATATAATTCCTAAACAAAGCTCATAAATGAACCTCTGTAAGTACAAATTTAAACCAATAAAAACTCCTTAACTTAAACCCTTAGTAAGTAAAAACCTCAATAATTTAAATTATAATATTAACGTAATTTCCTTCCCACAGCAACTAAAGTTACGCTCGCCCAGTCTCTTCTTCTGCCTATCCTTGACTATGCTGATATATGCTATCTTGACATTACCGAGGAGCAGCTTAATAAGCTTGAGCGCATTCAAAATTTATGCATTAGATTTATATTTGGGCTTCGCAAATTTGATTACATCTCCGAATTTCGCAAACAGCTCAAATGGCTCCCGATCCGCCTTCGCAGGAATGCTCACATTCTCTCCGCGTTGTATAGTGTGCTGTTTAATCCTTCTACTCCTCTTTATTTAAAAAAAACCGTTTCCAGTATCTTTCTCTTACCCATAATCGGTTCCTTCGATCCTCCGTCAATCTTTCTCTCTCTACACCTTTGAACTCTTCTTCCTTTTTCAAGAAATCCTTCACCGTAACCGCTGTGCGATTATGGAACTCCTTACCTCTCCATATTCGTCGTGCTAAATCTCTTCACTCTTTCAAAATTCTTGTTAAATCGTATTATTTAGAACGCTATTAGATAAATTACTTTACCTTTCTCTTACTCTTTTCATTTAATCTATTATATGATATTTTGTATATAACTTTCACTTATTTTTATTTGTATGTATTATTGTATTTTTTTTTATTATTTTGTATGCCCCTCTCTATTTGTAACTTTTGTTTGCATCATTCCTCTACGCAAAGGTTGTCTGGAAGAAATCACTTTCAGTGATAAGACCGCCTATTGTACATACTTTAATTAGTTTTAACTGAACTTGATGTTTCTGTATTTTGGTGTACAAAAAAGAATAAATAAATAAATAATAAATAAATAAATATTAATATCGGACACCAAATCAGTACCTGTATTAAATTGATAAGACCTGTATAGGTTATGTTTTGGTCTCCTGTGATAATGAATATTGTCTGTCTATGTAAATTGTCGTACAGAAACATAATAGTATGTTATTAACATAACATTATGTTTATTGAAAAATGATTTTAACAATTTAATTGATGTGGTTCTATGTCACAAGTTTTTCTTCTGTAAGTATAATATTTAAACTTTTTTTTTTGCAGATTCTCAGATTTCTTCATTGGTTTCCAAATTCTCAGAAGGACATTGCTCGTTTCCAAACATGAGTTCATGCTATTGGTGGAGAGATTTTGAGTCTGAGTAACGAAAATATTTATAAACTTCGTCGAGTATGTTATGCTCATTTTGAAGAGAAATATTGTTGCCGTAACAACAGAATTTCTAACATAGCCATACCAACATTCCTTATGCCAGGTAGGTGCACTATGTAGCTATATAGTTACCTGTACTATGACATTAAACAGCTATTTTAATGTGTACACAGAATTGGTTTTGACTGATGAAATCAAAACCAATTTCGACAGAAAAAATCAGTCAAAACCATTTTTATCAATAAAAACAGTTTAGGAGTATTGTACTTTCACATGCTGACTTTATTAGGTTGGTAGATTTTTATTGTAACCTGTTTAGGAACTTATTTTGTACTTACATAGGTATTTTGGATGAAGATAACTCAAATGTTTCAATAGAATAAATGCATTTTAACTTAATTATGGTTTTGACTGAAACCAGTCGCAAAGTTTTAGTGACCGGAAGAGATTTTACTGTAACATAATTATATATATAATTTGTTTTATTAATAATATAACCACGTTATTAACAGCTTAACAAGGGTTATGTTATTGTCTTTACTAAACATAATTAAAATTAAATTAAAAAAGTGAGTTATACATTTATACAACACACTTTTTCAATTTACTAATATTTGTATATGAAATGTTTTTTGTGTGTTTTTTTTTTATTTGGCATTTTGATGTATCGAAAGTTTCATGAGAATTAGCCTGTTCCTTTTCAAGCACTTGGAATTAGAATTTTGAATGGAAGACTATATTTTGTTATCCTTAAGATTTTGAGATATCAAATATATACATATATAAATAAATTAGGGATGTAACAATACATAATTGTGCCGATACCATACCGTTACCGGTGACTGAGTAGAAATAGAAAAAAAAAAACAAATAAAAAATGAAGAATTTCCTTGACTATGCATAAAAGTTACCTATATCTGTCAGAGACTGACCTGACTTTTTTTGTGAATAAAACAACGTTTGTTTAAATTATTAGCAGATAATCTTTTACCGATATGTCGGTCTGCCGATTAGATCGGAATCGGTATCGGAATCTTTACATCTCTAATATAAAGATAAGGCAGATTCATATGTTACTTAAGATTGTGTTTTGATTATAATGTATATTCCAGTGTCTACTTTGCACTAGTAGTTTGACAGTTGTGCCACAGTGACTGGAATAATGCTTCGCCAGAGCATGTGCTAAGTAATAATTATGTGTTAAATAAGACTTCAGGTTGCTTTACTTTTTTTTCACATTTTGTTTTATTATAAGCATGATAGCCTGAGCTATTTATGCAGAATTTGAAGCAAATTTTGTCGTAATACATTTGACCTCTGTGTGAAGTAATTATTTCAATATTATGTTCTTAATTTCAATATTATATTTAATTACTGCTGCTATATTGTATCCAATAGCAACACAAATTCACTTATAACAATTGTTCTATTATTGTTGTTTCAGGACCACTATCTTTACCAGAATCCCGAAAACCAGTAAAAGAAAATGAGTTCTTGATTTTAGACCCTAGTAGAACATACCCACGCGCTTTGAGCTTAATGCATGCAATAATATCAAATACTGATTATGTATTAGAAAATATAACTATAATATATAAATATTATATTATGATCTACTATGACAACTATTATGCCAATACAAAATAAAAAGATTATAATAACATGTGTTTTATTTTCTGCAGCCTTAAGTAATCCCTTAATTTATTCATATACGTTAGTCTATACATCTATATATATGCAAATAGCTATACGTATATTTAGATAGACATATAGCTATCTACATAATTATATATATATAGCAGGAGAGTTGTAGGTTTGTAGTTACAGATGGCGTCACCAATCGCTTTCCTTCTGAACACGTTCAGTAAAGCCTCTATTCCTATATATAAAAAGTACTCTGTGCATAATACATACGACGCATTATCGAAACACGATGTAACCACGGTCCGATTTCGTACTATAATTATCCTAATTGTACCATTATTTCATAGTTTATAGTACATAGTGTCGTAATAATACTAAGCGAAAATATCATAATTTTACCTAAAGGTCGACTTGTATATATATATATTAGTCCTTTTACATTTTAATATTAACCCTACGATATCGAGAATTTCTGTATTGTACATGAGTACCGCGTTTTTTTTAATAAAATTAGAATTAGCTCCCTTTCAGGTCAAACGATGCTCGATTGATGCATCCTTGATACAACTATAGTGAGGGGCTACCACGAAAATTATCGGTTTTGTCAGTCGGAAGTTATCGGTTTAAAAACAGAATTTCAAAATATTTTATGAATCAGATTTTCAGATTCAATTAAGCAGATAGGGTTTAAGTTTGAGTTTAGTGTTTAGTTTATTTTTATGTAATTTAAAAATAAATGTTCATATTATACCTAACTGTAAGTTTAAGAGTTTAGTGTTTAGTTTATTTTCATGTAATTTAAAAATAATTGTTCATATTTTTAAATACATCATATAATATATGTTATTACTTTTTTGTATAATTAATTTAAAAGGCTTTAAACATTAAGGAAGAAATTATAATTGCTATTTAGCATTATTCGTTGAATAAAACTAATGTTACATATGTTATCGCGTTAAATGTAACATATTTTTATTGATAGATGTTAATCGTGAATTAAAACTACTGAAAGTCGGGAATTAAAGCTAAAGTAAATTAAACACGATACGGTCCATAAAACTGATTTTATTCAATGTCTTCTTTACTGAAAAGTAGTCTATAAATATAAGTTTTTATGGCACGCGTCCGTCAAATCCCGAGCGGTCGCATGCGACCGTACCCACCCACAGCACTTTGAACCATTAAAACTTATATTTACAGACTACTTTTTTAGTGAGCAACTTCTGAAAGATCTATGCCAGCATTCGTCACAACGTGTGGCCAGTTATGTTGTAGAACAACATTAGCAAAGTGACGCATATCTACGCTGGCGTTATTCACAACGTATGACCAGTTAAATTGTAGAACGTGAGAAAAGTCTGGCAGATACATGCCAGCGCGGGTCACTACTTGTGGTCAATGAATGTAAGGAACAACGTGAGCAACGTCTGAAATGTAGCAACGTCAACAACATTAGCGGGGAACGTCAACGCCAGCGTGCGTAATCACGTGATCCCTATGAAAATATGGAATAACGTGAGCAACGTAGCGCTCATTACAATGTGTGGCCAGTAAAAGTGTGTAACAACGTAAGCAACATCTGGAAGATCTACGCCAGCGATCATCACAATGTGTGGCCAGTAAAAGTGTGTAACATCGTAAGCAACATCTGGATAATCTATGCCAGCGATCGTCACAATGTGTGGCAAGTAAAAGTGTGTAACAACGTAAGCAACATCTGGAAAATCTACGCCAGCGATCATCACAATGTGCGTCCTGTAAAAGTGTGTAACAACGTAAACAACATCTGGAAGATCTACACTAGCCATCGTCACAACATGCGGCTAGTGAAAGTGTAGAACAAAGTGAGCAACGTCTGGAAGATATACGCCAGCATGCGTCATAACTTGTGGACAGTGAATATGTGGAATAACGTGGAAAAAGTTTAGAAGATCCACACCAGCATGAATCTGAAAGTATTGCCCATGAAAATGGGGACATTGTAAACAACATCTGGAATATCTACAATGATGTGCAGCACAATATGTAAAGTGCCGAGTAACGTAAGTAATATCTTGAGAATCCCCGACAGTGTGGATCTTAACGCATAAGCAGTAAAAGTTACGAATAACAGTAACACCACTTAGAAGTATAAAGACTTCGAAGCATAAAATTTGACAGAGCTTTAGAAGTAATTTATTTATTAACATATAAATGAGTGCCATATTGGGACAGTTCAAAGTTTTGTGTATGTGGCAGTGCAATGAATTTTCCTGTTTCTAATTTCAAAAAGTTTAATTATATTGATGAATGCTATTTGCGTGGACGATAATTTTTGATAGTAATCGAGCAACCAAACTTATTAAATTAAGTAGTATGTTTGAGTCGTCGCTCATATTTGGAGGAATTTTACTAAAGAATAAGAATCATGAATTCGTCTTTTGCACTAGTATTCTTTAAGATGAAAGATAACAGAATAATAAATAAGCATATAATTTATAGTTTTATTGTTTGCGGACAAGTATATCATAAAACGAATATGACAGCTAATCTACATCAGTAGTTGAAGATGTTTTTGAACTGCTACTGTATGACCAACTATATCACTAAGACTGGTGATGTCATTAATGAACGAGATAATCATTCGCTTAATTGTATAAAAATTATTAAAAACGTTTCTGAGGAATTAGATGTAGAGAAGATTTGTTTATTACTACAAGTCATAGGTCAAAGAAAAGATAGATATGATTGGTGTATAGAATAACTATTTTATAACCCTCAATAAAATTTCCATATAGGAAAAGGAGTCATTTAAAAAATAAAACGCACATAGATCACGTATTAGACACCCTTCACACTAAAATACTACATGAGTTTCTTATTGTAAACAATCTTAAACGATATGTTAACGAGCCTACACATTTAACCAATAATATCGAAACACCAAGTTGGTCTTATTTGTTCTAACGTAACCCTCAATCAACTAAATGTAGACCATATACCATATTTGAGCCACATTGCGTATATATCATGCATACTTGGCTCAATAACTTCAAAATGCCCTTTATGCAGATTAGTTTATAGGTCAGTTAAGTATATTGATTCGAATCCGCTACACCAGATCATAAATAATGTAGACTGGGATTCAATTTCAAAAGTGGCAGACGTTAACTCTATGGTGCCTGAATTTAACACAGCCATTTTTTTGTTTTGCCCTACCTACTTGCGCCACTTATAGCAAAAATATAAAACTTACAATGTTTAACTAATGAAAAGTTTGCTTATTTTTATACCTACGTCAACTATAATATTATATCATCATCATCATGACCGCTCTTCACAAATCCACTGCTGAATACAGTCCTACCCCGCGGGATGCCATAAAGCACGGTCGCCTAAGATCCATAGTCCGAAAACAATTTAAATAAAAAATTTACAAAATACTATTTTTAAGCTTTTAACTTTATTCTTGTTCTTAGATGTCACCGTAGCAATTATTCGTAATGAGTTAGAAATAATTTCTAAGAATGCAATTAATAAAGCAGTAATAATCTGTAATTTTTATAAAAATATTTATTTATAAAAATCTGAAAGTGATGCTGTGGCCCATCTATATTGCATCTATATCTATCCGGGATTCAGAATCAAATTAGAGATACGTTGTCACAAGTGAATACTAAGATGGAATGCCTCGTTACCAGCGAAAAGAGTTTTCGATTTTTACCCTCACCATACGAAACACAGCAGCATTATGCTTACTATTTTACGCCTGTATTCTGTGGGAACCTTCCTGTGTCCTTTACCGGTCGAGCGGACCCATTCAAGCTACACCATAATATAGCTGCAGCGAGGTTCTACTATGTATGTTTATCTGTATGTATATTTAATTTATTTGTGATATTTATCATTAAGCCCGTGCATCTGCTATGATTTCCGAATTTCCGGTGTAAACCAAAATGCTGCCATATTAAATATGGCAGTAATGAGGACTAATATCTTCCGCTCACGAGATGTCACTAGTTGTTTTTGAGGTAAAGTTATTTGTCATTGTAATATTTTTTAAAAGTTGCCTTTTAAAGTTTTTCGGTTTCTAGTGAATATATGTACCCTAAACAATGCCGCGGCTCTTGATTTAATTACACATTTCTTTGAATCTTTTTTAGGAATATGAAATAAGTTTAATACATTTTAAATCTAATTAATAATATTTCAGAAAGAGACGATGACCGTTACACTTTTCAAACAATTTAATTATCCTGCAACGAAATTTGTAGATTATTTCATCTTATTTCTGAGTGGCGCCACCTTGACGGCAGAAAAATTTGTGGCAGGTCGATGATTTCCACAGATTTTTCACTGTTAGTCTCAGAATAAAAATGAAAGATGGACGGAGCAGTGTGTAAATTTTAAGTGAAGCGAAAACCACCCTTCTTGACTTTGACACACGCACATCTTTTTTCTTTTTTTTAAAGCACCTGAAAGTCCACTGCTGGCCGCAAACAATTAAATCTATAAACCATGTTCTTGGATAAAAATAATTTGTTGTTGGTTGATTGATTTTAGATGCATATGTGTACGTAACAATGATGTTCTTACAATAAGTTTGCTTTTTGCGACACTTGAAATGTATGCAGTACTCAGTAATTTTTGTTAGTCTGAGTTCTGTAGCTTTATAGAGTCTAACGCTATTATATAATAGACGCTGAATAACTACTAATTTAAATTCATAGTGACATAAAGGTTTTAAAGCATACATTAAATATGTCAATTTCCTTGCTCACGCGCAATCTAAAAAAAAGACGTAACAAAGGAAACCATAGGTGAAGGTTACAATAGATTACTGCAGTTCATTGCAAATTAATGCAAATTAATAGTCTTATTCAGAAATTATTTCATGATAAAATACAATCAAATAAAACATTATATAATAGATTAATATAAAAATATTTTAATTTATTAAGTTAAAAATTGCACTAAGCACAAAAATAAAATTTGTATTCCATGCATTTTTTGTACACGGCTCATGAGTAACAAATATACAGGGTTGTTTTTTACGCATGAGATGATTTGCAGAGAAATTTCAGAATAAGTTAAATTGATAATTTGGTTAATTGATAAAGAAATGGTGAAAAAAATGAATCAATAAATAACTCAAACATTCTGTCCTTTCAATCTTTTAAATTCAAAATGCGTGGTAATGCATTATTTTAATGATTAAACTGCGCACGCACACAATTCATATGGGTCGATTGTGAATGAGGTCTATAGTGCTGTAGCCTCCTCGAAGCCCAGCCTGTTCGGGTGGTTGAAATTCATTAAGTCTCCGTGCGAGCCGATTCATGATGACCCTCGCAAACAACTTATAGACGTGGCTCAGAAAAGAGATGGGCCGATAATTCTTTAACATTGTCTTTGTACAACATTATTCTGTGGATAATATTTCAAAATCTGTTCAGAGCAAACACTTGTACCTATGTAAACAATACGCTCTAATTTGAAACAAGCCTTATCGATAATCTGCAGCATGGTATACTATTGACCGCATTCCCACACTTGGTGAAATTATAGTTATTTAAGATAAATGAAGTAGAGAATGCTGTTACCCTAATACCAAGTTATAAAGGGAAAATCTCTTGATTTGCATAATAATAATATCATTTTAAAAAACTATGATTGCGGAAAGCGAAGCAAACTCCAATAACCGCCGCCAATCAAGATTCAGCTGCGGAAGATAGGGAGAGCGGCACCTCACAATCCCGACACTACCCTTCCCCCGCAGTTCCACAATCAACGCATCAATTAATGGTGTGGTCCCGTCAATGTCGCAGAGGATGTTTTTTTTTATAGAAGTAGGAGACAAACGAGCACACATGACACGATGGCAAATGGTGGCTGTGGCCCAAAGACATCTACATCTATCCTCGATTATGAATCAAAATGAAAATGCGTTATCACCCGTGAGGGCTAAGATGGAATGCCTTCTTTCCAGTAAAAAGGGTCTCCAGTTCTCTACACTCACCATATCATACACATCAGCGTTAAGCTGCTATTTTACGCTGGTCTTCTGAGTGCGTGGTCCTTCCAACGGTCAACGGTCGAGCCAACTTATTCGTGCTACAACTATGCTACTAATATAGTTGCATCATGGCTCTACCACGTGAAAAAGTGTGAGTGGTGCATCGCTGTACTAATGCTCCCCTTCCTACGCGACTCCATCTCGACAGCAGCGGTGGGGACAGAGAGCACCCCTCTCGTCACAGCCTACCAACACACACGCTAGGGGGAGATGGCACCCCTCTCGCCGCAACACACATCCGAAGTGGGCTCGTCAAGCCCACTCGGAGTGGCCTCCTTGGGCGAGCCCTACACCTCGGGCTAACCATGTGTGTTCCTCTTAGTTCACCGCGGGTGAATAAGCCACGGCTACCGTGAAATGTAACAACTTTGCCTATCGAGGTATCTTAGCCCAAAAAAAAATTATAAACAAATCCTTAATTGAAGGAAAATATTTCATATTTACGGCAAAATTGATTAGTTTAGTGGAAAGTCAGTTATATTTGTGGCAGCACTAAGTATTGCTTTTGTTTTTGTTTTGTTGTTGGAGTTTCCGTTATTTGTTTTATTGTGTTTAACTGTAGAGTATTTTCAGTACTAAAGACTTTATAAATCAAAACTTGTGATGGTGGGCAAAGTTACCCAATAATGTTCGGACTCAAAAATGTCAACATTGCCCGCCATCAAAAAATACCGACGGTTGTCCGTTGTTTTACTTTTTTTAGATTGATTTTCTTTCGTTTCTAAATTATTTGTTATTTTTACGTATTTTTTTAATTTATGAAGAATTGAAGTCACTGTAATTTTTTTGATTACTTCCATATCAGATGTACTGACAAAAATTTTCTTTAAATTAATAAATTTCGAGAGTGATATTCTAGTTTAGAAGTACTTGGAAAAGCAATTTATCATGATTGGCCGTCTGGTTTTGAACTCAACCAAAATCCTAAATCATGAGTTCGCGATACCACAGCGTAACTAAATCACGATTAAGGAGTCCTATTAAATTGTAAGTGCCAATGGGCCGGCCATATAGCTCGAAGAACCGATAACCGATGGGGAAGAAAAGTTCTCGAATGGCAGCCTTGTACCGGTAGGCACTACGCCTTGGGTGTAGTGTAGGGTGGACCCCCACTAGATGAAGTGACGACCTGGTAAGACATGCAGGAAGTCGATGGATGCAGGTGGCTCAGGACCGTGCTTTGTGGCATTATTTGGGGGAGGCCTATGTTTAGCAGTGGGCTTGTGAAGGGCTGTAATGATGATGATGATGATTAATATGTAAACTATTCGCATATCACCTATAAAATGCACATGAGCAAACTTCTAGTGATTGTGGCTCTCCGCTTGCTAAACTTGATCTCAAGATATTGGTTCAAGAATATTTAAAAAATCTTGAAAACATTTGTTCACGATAGAAAACCAGACATAGAAGAACTAAGCATGAGAACGTCATGAAATATTTCTAAAGCTGGAGCCGAACAGGGTCAACAAGAACATGCAAATAAAAGACAAGAAAGATAAACAAGAAATTGCTAACTATTTTGTAAATTTAAGTAGAACATTGAAAGATTACGCATTCACTGTCTCAACGATAATTTAAAAGTATTTGGATTTTAACAGTAGGCTATCTAACTATTAACTTTTGACTTTATTAACCAATTGAATTTTTATTGATTTCGGGGTTGTATACTATTAAATTTAGAAATAAGAAAGAACAAAACTTAAATAAACATTTTATTTTGAGTACGATCTATTTAATATTCTACGTCTTGACATTTACTTGAATGTAACAACCCAAATAGTTTCAAATCTCTCAATGCGGCTTGTATGGAAAAGTGCGAAAATAGCTCACCTACTCACTCACTCAGTTAACATTGCCCACTCATTTTTCTGTACAAGTTTTGACATTACTTATAAAGAAAATTTTGGAACCAACGTCAGGATTTCTCACATTTATGTAGTGATGTTTATTGCAAGTCTATTACGGACCGTACTTGTATAAAAAACAACATGGGCAATGTTTGCAAAAAGTTCAGATTAATTTGGCTTTCTTCAAAATTGATCAAATGTTTAATTAAATTTTAACTTACAATAAATTTAACAAAATAAATACGTGCACCCGATCAGAAAGTTATAGGGAATAATAAAATATATAAAATTCCCCATAAAAAAGTTAAATCCCCATAAATAAGAATACGCGCAGACCACATAAAGTAATACCTTTACAATATAAATGTGCTAATTATTATGCTAAAAGAACGTTCCAACATTTAGCAGCAAAAATTTATAACAATTTACCTCAAGAATGCCTTACGCATAAATCAAAACAACATGTAGGAGGTATTTTGTGAATTGTGACCCTCTACATATAATTGATATGTAGTATATTAATGTAGGTAGTATCTTCTACGTTACGGGATGTGGTAATTAAAACTGTGTCCGTTTCCGTAGAGAGCGTTTATTGTACTCAAAATACTTATGAATAAAAAATGTAATTATAGTGAACGTGTCGCGCGCGCAGGCGCGATATCAGCATTATTTTCTAAACTGTTGAAATATCATGTACTTGCTCGTACATCTTGCCAATTTTATAAACAAGAAGAAAGTTTAAGGCGATGAACCCCTATTGAGTTTACGGGCAGCCGTAGCGATCACCGCATCCACACTATCGATGTCCGAGACCCCATGCTCCGATGAATGTCCTTGGGTTGGCTGCTCGACATTGTTGGGGTCTGGCTTGTCGCGAAGATTCACGCTGCAGCCTTGACGTCTTCTTTTCAGCCGGAATGTCCCCCATGCAATGAAGGCTACAATAATAAATCCGACTACGGTGTACAACACATAGTTGTGTGTGTCATGTGTGAGTGATTGTACACTCAGTGTTTGTTGCTGTTCCTTGACCTTATCAATGTTGTTTTTCAGCTCTTGTAAGGCGTCTTTATGATCTTCAGGTCCAAATGTATGATTAAAGTCTGTCAGTATGTGGTTCAGGCTTGATTCACGCATGTACATTCTTTCTTCACTGCCTGTTAGTTTCAACTCGCTGTGATAGTCGTTGCGAGCATGAATGATGAAGCTTTCTCCCTTGAGCATACACCCAAGTCCGAGTAACATAATCCCCGTGCCGTGTAAGTGCTGTGACGTCACTCCAGCTGGGCAGAAAATGCGCATCGTGCAGTCTTCGCAACAGGAGAACAGCCACGCGCCACGATTGTGTAATCGCACCCACCTGTCGTTGCAATCCAATACTCTTGTGCGGCATGTTGATGAGTCGCCATTGTTTAATATTTGCGCTTCACATAATGTATCGGCTACCTTAATGTTGTAAATAGGTTGATTGATAGCACATAACATTTTGTTTTCTTGCAGATTTAAGCATGATGATACATCTCGGTTTTCTAAGGGTATTATCATGTCCCCTTTTAGGTTTACAGCAAGGTATTCAAATGTGAGTACTATAGTTTTCTCTGTGTGTCCAGTTATTTGCGGAATAGGAATGATGTGGTTAAGTTCATATTGTTCGTTGTTTATTAGCGGTAGCTTCACTTCGAATATTATGTATGCACTTGTTAAGCGCACGTGCACTCGCGCCAGCTTGTATAGGCTTCGCGTGCAATGGCGTGTGTTCACACAGGGTAGCGATAACTCGCTTGGTAAATGACCGGAGATGATGTTGAGCTGATCTTCAAATTGGTTGGGCTTGATGAGATGGGTGTCAACTCTCCCGTCCTTCACGTCAGTTACTAGGTCTAGGAGTTGCTGTTGTATTTGTCGTATGTTTGAAATGATCAAGTTCACGGCCAGAGCGGTAGCTGTTATGTACATAGCATTGTCATGGCTGAGTTGTATGCGTTTTTCCGTTTCAGCGAGATGATTGTCGATGATGCGAAATTGTGTGTTCATTACTTCCTCGCTTCTTTTTAGAAGATTATATTCACTTTCGATGATCGATGTGTGATTTTTGTAGAGATTCAATAGATGATTTTCGTTTGACTGGATTATGTTGATATCCTTCACGTACTGATTGGCAAATCTCTCATCCAGAGTACCAAAAAGGGAGTTTGCTAGCTGTATCCTATTCCATTCACTAGCCCTCTTCTTCTTCGAGACGGTCCATGTTCTGATCGTAAGATATCGTTATAGTGTTGAATTTCGTTAAGTTCGTGTTGAAACTGGGATGAAATTGTAAGATAGGCTGCTTCATTCTTGCATAATGTGTTCAAATGGTTGACATAGTTTTGTATGTTGTCCAAACTCCGCCAATATGTCGTCATGTTGTAGTATACAACCATTTTCCACGTATCTTGAATAATCTGCACATCAGACACCTTGTCAAAATAAACGACTCTTGAACTGCTAAGCCTTGTTATGTTGATCATTTGTTGCGTAGTAGGTCCAACACACATCGAAAATATAAGTAGTAACGTACAAAAAAGGTTGTTGAAGTGTTTTTTGCCGTTGTTGTTTCTTCGTTTTCTTTGCGTATTTATTGCAGGCTTCGTAGTGTCAACGTCAGAAGATGCAGTTGTATAAGATGACGGATCCAACGGAAGGCGTGACAATTTTGTAATCGGTCGCTTCATATTACTTGTTTTAGTTTTCAGTGTGACGACTCGTACCCGGCCGTCCGCACCTGGGTGAGTCTCCAACACCCGTCCCAGGATCCATTTGGCAGGAGGAATGTTGTCTTCTCTGACGATAACGACGTCCCCAACTTCTAAGTTTTTAGTAGGGAAGTGCCATTTGCTTCGAGTTTGTAGAGTTTGAAGATAGTCAGTAGACCACCTTCTCCAGAAGTCCTTGTACATTTTCTCCGTAAGTTGCCATCTTGTAGAGAAGGTCATGTCATTACCCTCAGCGGATAGTGGTGATTCTAGAGAAGGCTCGCCGATTAGGAAGTGAGCTGGTGTCAAGCAGTCAAGGTCTTCGATATTCTCTGACAACGCCACCAAGGGGCGAGAGTTGAGACATCCTTCAATCTGCGCCAACAGTGTAGAAAATTCCTCGAACGTAAGTTTTTGATCCCCAAGTACTCGTTTGAGGTGATGTTTCAGGCTTTTTACTGCAGCTTCGTAGAGTCCACCAGCAGTAGGCCAGGAAGGAGCGTTAAAATGCCATTCAATGCCCCACTCTGATATGTTAGTTATGACGTCATTGTTTATGTAGCATTGTAATGCCTCCTTTCGTTGTTTTTCCAATGCTCTTGCTGCGCCCACGAAGTTGGTGCCGTTGTCGCTGTAGATGTGACGAGGCTTTCCTCGGCGGGCACACATTCGTTTCAAGGCGTTCAGAAAAGCCACTGTGCTGAGATCGGGGACAAGTTCGAGGTGAAGAGCTTTTGTGCACAGACACACAAATACAGCTACGTAGGCCTTCATTGTCTTTATTCCTCTGCCCTTGTTAGCCTTTACCTCCACATGCCCAGTGAAATCTACACCGGTGTGTGTGAAAGGCCTTGATGGTGTGACGCGTGGAGGAGGTAAATCACCCATAAGTTGGTTGTTGTTGATAGTTTTGAAGCGATGACACGTGATGCACCGTATAAGTCGTTTTTTCACTGCTCTCAAACCGCTGATAATCCAATATCTGTTGCGTAGATATGATAGAGTTAGTCTGGCTCCACCATGCAGGGTCCTCTTGTGCGCTTGGTCGATCAGTAACTCCGTTAACCTGTCATTGTAAGGTACGATAATTGGATGTTTTTGTTCTTGACTTAAGTTGGCATTTTCCAGACGTCCTCCTACACGTAAGATTTCGTGTTTGTCCAGGAATGGATTTAAGTTTAAAATACTGCTTGTTATTCGCACTTTATGATGTTTATTGAGTTGTGCAATGTCGTCGGCGAAATGATTAGTTTGTATAGCCTTGATAATTGCATTATGTGCGTTCTGCAGGTCACTCGTTGCTAAGTACGATGACCGCATGGCATTGTTGACGTCACGTGCATTGTTTATGAACCGAAGTATCCAACTTAGGATTCGAGTTACGCGTGCCATACAGCTGTGTTTGTTTAAAAGTTCTCCGATTAATGGCATCGACCTTTGTGACACGCAAACTTGTTTGACCTTTTTCTCTTCAACAGTTGTGTGGAATTGGTCTTGAAGTGGGAGATCGTTGTCCTTTAGCCAAATAGGTCCCCACCATAAATGATGATTCGCCAGTTGTAGTGGAGTTAGGCCTCTGCTGGCACAATCTGCTGGGTTATATTCAGACTTGACGTGCCTCCAGCATCCCGATGGCATGATGACAGTGATCTGTGTTACGCGATTAGCCACAAATGTAGTCCATCTTGAAGGCCCCCCTTGTAACCAACCCATCACGATCATAGAATCTGTCCAACCGTGTATTGTTACAATCTGTGAGTTTATTGACTCTATGACCTTTTTCATAAGTCGAGACAGTAGTAGGGCACCGCATAGTTCAAGCCGTGGTAAAGACGGGGGTTTTCTTAATGGTGCGAGCTTAGTTTTTCCCGCCACCAGCGTGATAAATTGTTGCCCTTCTTCACTAATAGATTTACAGTAGATAACGCAGCCGTAGGCTTTCTCGGAGGCGTCACTGAATCCGTGTAACTCGATGGGTTGTTTAGTGTTACCAATCCAGCGTTGTAAAGCGATGGTATTGATAGTGGGCAATTCTTGTTGAAAGGTTGTCCACTCTTGTTGTATGTCTTCCGGAAGAGGTTCATCCCAATTTGTTGAAGCAAGCCAAGCTTGTTGAAATATGAGTTTTGCCTTCATTGTTACCGGAGACAGCCAACCAAGTGGGTCATATAATTTTGATAGATCAGAGAGCAATGTCCGCTTCGTTGTGACGTCACGTGTGTTACTAAGTGGCGCCTTGAATGTAAACTGATCAGTGTGCGGATTCCAGGTTAAGCCGAGTGTTTTGTTACTCTCTGCGTCCTTGAAGTCAAACATATTCTGGCTTATGAGATGTTCAGGTAAAGGTTGAAGCAATCTGGGGTGGTTACTAGCCCATTTGCGAAGATTGAACCCACCGCCTTTTAACAGGTCAATCAATTGGTTTTGAGCGTCTTGTGCTTCTAACATGTCGTTGCTGCCACCAAGTAGGTCATCCACATACAGCTGGTGAGTAAGGATCTCTGCCGCGAGAGGATAGCGGTGTCCATCGTCCATTACGAGTTGTATTATGGTGCGCATTGCCAAAAATGGTGCAGCTTTGGTACCATATGTTACAGTGCACAGTTGGTATTCTTTGATGAGATCTGTAGCAGAGTCACGCCATACAATTTTTTGCAGGTGTTGATCTTCATCGTGTATCAGTACTTGACGGTAAAACTTCTCAATGTCTGCAGTGTAGACGTATTGAAAGGCTCGCCAACGTAGAATCATAGATTGTAGGTCTTGTTGGAGGTTAGGCCCGCACTCCATGAGATCGTTCAAGCTTTGTCCTGTACTTGTCTTGGCAGAGGCATTAAAGACTACGCGCAATTTTGTAGTTGTTGAGTCCAGCTTTTGTACGCCGTGATGAGGTAAGAAGTAGCTTGGTTTATGGTGTTCAGTGCATAGCTTCATGTGGCCGAGTTGTAGATATTCGTCAATAAACTTCTTGTATGACGTAGAAAATGTTTCCTGTTTGGCCAATCGTTTTTCTAACTGCCGAAATTGTGCGATTGCCTGTGGCTTAGAAGTGCCCAAGGTTTGTTCGTAGTTTATTTTCATTGGAAGTCTGACTGCATATCGTCCGTCTTCTTTTCTTGTTGTTGTGGTTGAATAAATAGATTCACAGTATTCTTCCTCTGATGTTAGATTGTGATTGGTTTCGGTTATCTCCTCCATCTCCCAAAATCGAGATACATCGTCAAGATTAATGAGCACGTGGCAGTTGAAGGTTTTGATATTGCCCAGCAGTACCCAGCCCACTTTTGTCTGTTGAGCCATGGGTGCGTGTGAGGGTCCTCGTAGCATACCACTCATTACTATGTCAGCATACACTCCAGCGTCTAACAGAACGTCCACTGGTCTCGAGATGTTGAAGTCGGGATCCGCCAGTTGTATGTTCTGAATATGTGGCCAGTCTTGTTTTTCGAAGGTGTAATTAGGCAGGTTGCTGAGCATGTTGGCCATTACCATGGCTTCGATTGTAAATGAATGGCCTCCGTACAAAGACTCACAGTCTAACCGTACGGTTCCGTTGCTATGATGTGCTGACGTCCCTATGCCTGAGACTGTGGCGTTTCGATTTTGTCTTTGCAGTCCCAGCCGTTGCGCAGCATCTTCAGTTATTAGATTTATCTGTGATCCTTGGTCGAGAAGGCATCGCAATTGAACAGTCGATCCATCAGCTGCCATCACCTTTAATTGAACGGTCGCTAGTAGGACTTCGTTATAATTTCCAGACACGTGGTTTGCCTTTTGCTGTGACGTATGTGGCTTGTTGCTAGGTATAACGTTATTTGAGACCGCGATTTCAACTTTGCGGTAAATATCGTGCAATGTTGTGTGGTGTGCTTCTTTGCACACGCGGCATCTTTTGTTGGAGTTGCATTTATTGTCGTTGTGTAAGTACAGGCAATTGCGACAAATATGTAGTTGCGAAATTGACCTCATTTTGTCTTCCGGTGACATGTCTTGAAACGACTTGCAGTAGTGTAAAATATGATTGTTTTTACACAGCGGGCAATTTTTGTCTGTGCTTGTATGATATGCTCGAAGAAAACTACGCCTGTTGGTGTTGTTAAAGTCCTTCTTAAATTGAGCTGTTGCCTCCTTGTTGGTCGAATTGTTTGACTTGTTAGGTGTCTGTCTCTTCTTTTGAACAGGTTCAAGCGCAGTAAACTTGTTTTCCAAGAAGTTTATCAGCTCATCCAAGGAAGGTAGCTCTCTCGGAGCCTTTCTGATCTCCATGTAGGCTGCATACGTGTCGGAGTCCAATTTGCCAGTGAGAATGTGCACCAGGATCGGATCCCAAGTCGTTGTGTCGATGCCCAGATTGTGAATAGCATGTATGGTCTCGACACTTGTGTCATGTAGCTTCTTCAGTTCGTATGCATTCTGTGTTTGCAACGCCGTTTGTCCCATAAGGGTTTGTATATGTTTTGTAAACAAAAGTTGTCGGTTGTTGTACCTATGGGTGAGTATCTCCCAACAGGTGTCGTAATTATCAGCTGATACTGTAAGATGCTGTACGATGCGCTCCGCCTCGCCTTTAAGTTTGCCCTTGAGGTGCTGCATCTTTTGCGTTTTTGTCAACATGACATTGTTGTGGATGGCTTCACAGTAGAGGTCCATGAATGTAGGCCACTGGGTATAATTACCAGAAAAAGAAGGAATCTCAATTGTAGGCACTTGCTGATGCTGTTGAGATACTGAGTTAAGCTTACGATTCAAATCCCTTTTTGTAGTTTCGTACAAGGTTTCGTATGCAGAAAACTCTTCTTCGTAGCCTACATCACCGCCAGAAGTCAGGTTATCGATTTGCCAGTGGAGTTCGTCGATCAGTTTCCAGCGAGACTGCAGCGAATTCAGTTTGTCACAAATTTCCCACTTTTCTGTCAACTCTTTGGTGTTGATGTTTTTAATCACCCTAGAGAGCGCCCGGAAATTAGTGCGTTGTTGGCTAATGAACTCATCAGACCTTGATGGTACTCCAGTTTCCGCAGTTTTCACCTCGTAGTTCGCCAGCATGTCACGAATCGCTTCGTACCGCTTCTTTGTGGTGGTGTAGGTATCATTGATGAAATAGTCGTCATCCAAGTCACTGTCTGTTTTTTTTAGAACACCATGATTCATGTTGAACACCTCCCATTGAGCATTCAAAGCATCCAACCTTTTCTGTATGTATGTTCCTGACTTACGTGAATCAGAATCCTTTTTGAAGTTAGCCTCAATTTTAAGGATAGATTCAATGATTGTTCTCTGTTGTTGAAGTAGGTTCTCCATGGTTTAAGAACGATGTTGTAAATAGTTGGTTTCAGATACGTGTGACTGCGACTCTTACCGTAGTATGCACCTCAATCAAGCTGGTGAGACCCGCTTGTGGGAGGCCAGCAACCAAAGTGACACTACAGATAGAATCACGAATTACTCTTTTTTTTTTTTTTTTCAAATACACTTTACTGTTGAACTATTGTAGACGTAATATGGAAGTCTTAGTTCACGTCGAAAGCTCGAAGGACCAAAATGTAGGGGGTATTTTGTGAATTGTGACCCTCTACATATAATTGATATGTAGTATATTAATGTAGGTAGTATCTTCTACGTTACGGGATGTGGTAATTAAAACTGTGTCCGTTTCCGTAGAGAGCGTTTATTGTACTCAAAATACTTATGAATAAAAAATGTAATTATAGTGAACGTGTCGCGCGCGCAGGCGCGATATCAGCATTATTTTCTAAACTGTTGAAATATCATGTACTTGCTCGTACACAACATTTTAAAAATAAGTTAAAAAAACTTTATACTAATAAAAAGTAAAAATGGAATGTATCATGACGATCCATTGTACAACATCATAGGTAAGCTGTAATATTAAGGTATGCATATATTTGTACGCATGTATGTATGTATATGTGTAAGCGTACATGCAAAATTTATGCATATATGAAAAATGCCGTTATCCTTTAAATTATTGAATAATGTTATAGTAATACTATTGGTTTGTCATATTAGTGGTAGTATATTTGTATTAAGCTAGTTTTTTTTCTTTTTTTGCATGTTAGAAAGTAAGAGAGCATTTTTCTGCCAACAAACTGCTGAGCAGTTTGGCAGACTGTAAAAATAACTAATTATGTTTTGTTTTTATGTTAAATAAATAAATAAAATAAATAATTGGGTAGGATGTGTATGGGCCATAGTATTCAGATACCATCAGATGATCTGTGTGTTCGTATGTCAACCCTTAATCTGTAAAAGAAATCTATAAAGATCTCTGCTCATAACACTTTTTCATACCACGATCTGTTTTGGCACAAATTGGCATGCAACATTCCATAAGTTTGCAGCGAATTAGAGGGAGAATCCGTATAAACTCGTTTGAAGTAAAAATGAAAGTATGATATCAGTTTAAAGTAAAAATGAAGTATGATGAACGCATGAAATGAAAGTACGAGTATAATATATCATATTAACCGGAAACAAGGTTTAAAACGTGCAACAGAGGTCGAATTCCACTTTTTTTAGTTCAAATATTTTTTAAACTACGACAACTAAAGTGTCCGTCACCAATTTGTTGCTTAGTATTTTAATCTACTGTATTATCATAATATTGTAAAAATGCAATACTGGACGTAGACGTCCTTCTTTATAAGGAGACTTTCCATAATTGCAATATTTGTTTAGACTGTAATTTCACCCGTTATGTTTTAGAAGGTTGTTCTGTGTTTATGACGTTAGTACGTAAGCAAAATGCATCACGGTCAAAGTCACACATTTGGAGCAGAAAAATGATAGTATCGTCTTCAAGTCAATTTTATTTGCAGCTGTTATACTTGTAATGATTTTTTTTTAATTTTACAAGGAAATACTAGTAATGCTATTAACATTACTTATATTCCATTTAACGACTAATGATAAGCTTAAAATACTTGTGCCAGCAGTGGTTCACGACAGCAGTCGAATGGCGAATTCGAACCCAAGACCTTTTGAGTTCGTGGTCCGTGCCCTGCCATTAGTCTGTTGTAATTGGTTCGATAGTTCTTAACAAAAAAAAAATAGAATTTACAATTAGTCACCATATGATAACTTGAAAGTGACGGTAAACTAAAGACCTTCTACAAACTTCGAAGATTTCAATTAAGTTGAACAGCTTAATGAGTACCTATTATTTATCTATCACACATCTATCTATCATTACTAAATCATCAAAATCATACAAACTTTTTTCAACATGCGCATATGAGATCGCATCGACGGTCAACGTTGTTAGGTTGACAGGAGCGTCACGAAAAGGTCAAATAAGAGCTCATGGATACGCGGCCAAATAGTTTTATTCCACAACGGCCCGAGTTCTATTAAATATTTTATGAAGTTATTTTTATTGAAATACAGTAAGGCACGATAATGGTCTGTCCTTATGATAAAGTTTTGCTGTAGCCTAAAGGCACCTATGTACATATTATAGTAATAAGAATCAAAATGCAACTTGATAATTACAATAACCATAGCAAAAACAATGCGGGCAATCAAAACGTGAAATTGAAAAAAAAAGTAAAAATACAGTAGATAATCAAATTTTTTGTAAGTTTCTCATCGCTTGTTTTTTGTTAGATATATAGCCGGCCCATTTTACCCTTCTGTATCCAATGTGCTATATCAGTTAACCAGGTTCACACTCCTTTTTTCATTTCTGTAAGTTATCGGAGTAATGAAGCGAGTTCACATTCATAATTCTCATAATCATTGTAGTTTCTCAGACGTGCAGCTTTTTTCAAGATGGTTTTCTTCAACGGCAAGCATGTGGTAAATCACTCTAAATATTAAATTCCATTCAATCAGTTATGCACAAGAGCACAATTATATGTTGATGTAAAAATATGATAACAGGTCTCAAATGTAGGTAAGTTACATTTAGAAGCAAACGAAATAATTTTCGTAACTAATAACACAAAAATAGTGTTAGAAATAATCTTGTAATTTTTGTAATAGATAAGACAATGCGAATTAAATTATACTCGGAATTATCAAAATAGTGACAAAAATATAGAAACAAATGGAACAGAACAATTTTACAATGAGCGACAGTGTACAATAGACATAAACTACTCGTATTTTAAAACTGAACAGAAAAGAATTATCGTAAACGACATTTGCCTTAACTAAGTGCTGATGTGTCGAAAAGTATTCTTGATAAAAATAGCAGTGAAATAATTTACCAATATGGATTTAAAAATCGTAACAAATAATAGATCCTTACCAGAACATAGTTTTTGGGATTTTAAAGGCAAAGGTAAGAGGATTTATTTGCATTTCGCAAATTTTCATATAATGGTATTATTTGGTTACTTTGCACTTATATTGTTTAAAAAAATGTAATACGACACAAATTAATGAAGATTCATAAATTGTTCCGGATGAAAAAATACTTATTTGAATTTTCACTATTTTTTATTTAGAGACATGGTACAGTAAGATGTTGCATTATAAGTACAAATAGTACAATTATTAATTCTTAGTTTTTTTACAATACCACAATAAAGATAAGAAGTAAATAAAATAATATTATGTGAATCTAATAATAATAATAACAGCACATATTAACCATTTGTGAACTATAACTCAAAAATAAAGTTTCAATAGTAGTAGAATAATAATTAAATACATTTGAAAAAAGAAAAACATTGTCATTTTTAATATTAACAGGCGTTTTTTAACATATATATATATATATATATATATATATATATATATATATATATATATATATATATATATATATGTCACTGAGTTAAAGTTCTTTTGAATTTGTTAATATTCTAGTTTTTACATTCTCTGACAGCTTGTTAAACATTTAAGTAGCTATAACCACTGGTTTCAAGGATAACGGTGTTTACACTAACAGCCCGTATATATTGTTTGTTGTGGTGTTTATTATTTACCTATAATTCAGCTGCCTTTTTTCCCAATACTTCATTGTGTGATGGAAATAATTTTTGATGATTTTTCACAATAATAATAATTTCTAGTACGTAGCATTTCTAGTATGTAGTATTTCTATTTCTATTATGTTAGCAATTCTAAAATGTTTACTTTTTTAAACCATGGTGAACAGTTTTCGTAAAATTCAAGATCACATAATGCTATTATACATTTTTATGGATTTCAAATGCTTTTTCCGCGTAATCAAATTATAAAATACTCTATAGATAGATTTTATTAAGATTTTCTTTGCTACGCCTAAATTGAAATAAGTTTCTATTGATTTATCACTTTTTTATTGATCCGATAGTGCTAAATGGTGTGTTCTACATTTAACATTTGAAATATTTAAGTTAGATTCTATTTGATCAATAAATGACTTATTTCTTGTAGGTTTATATGCATGAGTAACTTAGTTATGATTACTGAATATAGAATTATTTTTGTATTTTTTAATATATATATATATATATATATATATATATATATATATATATATATATATATATATATATGTGTGTGTATATATTAACAATATAATAATCCAATCCCTAGATAAAATTACCATTTTTTATTATTATGTAATGCTGTGTAACAAAAGTCCAACCCATTCGAAAAATGGATTCACATTTGAGTTCGGCATACTATAAATGTAGACAATATTAAGACTGTATTTCAAAAGTTATTTGCCACATCATTCTAAATAGTGTGCGCAAGCTAAATCCTTAATAACTAATATTGTAATCCAATTGAGCACGTACTTCCACGTCTTTTGTTTTCTGTAGAAAAATACAAAACTAATGTGTATTGCGGGAGTATTCATCGATTCATTTGAAATGAAGTATGAACTTAATTTTATGAACGTTTCACTTAAGCAAATCACATCTATTTCACTTACGCAAGTGAGTAGTTGAAACATTGTTAACTCAAACATTTGTAACTTACATAATATTCCTGCTATGTTTTGATGGAAAAGAGTTAAAGTGTATTGAAGTAATTTTTACTTTGAAATGCATTATTTTTATTTACGAAAACATCTTTTGTTTGAGTCGGAAGAAAATTTATCTGAGTGTTTATTTTATTGGACGCGTCGCTGTTTTTTTGTGTTTTGAAAGTAGAACTGTATAGCGCACTTTTGTGGTATTCGTTTGTTTCCTATAATAGACACTCATATTTTATAATATTTTTAGTGCTGCAGGTGACATGTACTTTTTAGAATAGTATAATCTATTATTAGATTAACTTTCTTAAACATATGGTATAAATATTAGATTTTGTAGTAGTAAACAGTTGATTAATCGGTCACAGACACTTGGAACAAAACGCACACGAGATTAAAACACCATGATAATGCCAAGATGAATCGCCCTCAGATTTTTTGTAAGAAAATTAGCTGACAAGCGAAATAAATGGCATACAACGTTTATTATTCTTACTTTAAAGCTAGGAACCCATATTGAAATTTTTAAGATGACAACAAAAAACAAAATGACCGGAACAAAAAGATTAAAATAGATAATTACAAAAAGGGCAAAATAAGACGAAGGGTAACTCAATTTTGTACTATTTTTAGGAAGGTTCCTACATTAAAAACTTTAAATGCTGATCTTAAAGAAGACGGAATTATTAATTGAAGTCGAGAATATTTGAGAATATTGTTGCATAAACTTGGCTTTAGATTTATAAATGTCAGTAAAAAAAAGCAACTTATTGAATAACCAAATATAGTATCTTGACAATGGAGATCTGAATGCGATAAAGAAGTGGAAAGATCAGAGCAACATTGTTTACTTCGATAATACATACGTCAATTCCTCCCTAAATATCTCATCATGTGGGCAGTCTCCATAAGAAAGAGGAGTGCTGTCACATATTGGCAAAGAACAACGTTTAATTATTGTCCATTCTGGAGGCTGTGGTGGCTTTATCAATAGAGCCCTTTTAATATTTAAATCAAAAATTATATCTAGAGACTATCACAAAAATATTATTATCCAAAATTTTAATAAATTAACAAAAAAATATTGCAAAATTTACCACCACATTCACATATACACAATAAATACATTAAATATTATAAAAAAAATATTATGTTGCAAACCCATTTCATATTACAGCCCACAACTGCTTAAAGTAAAAATAAACATAGCGAGATAATATAAATTTGCATTGTTCAATATTGCGTCCATCGAACATTATCGCAAGATTTATTATGGGATAATTAACTACGTGTGCACCGATATTCCCGCCCACGTCCGCCTCCTCACCGTGTGGGCGATCCGCCAATTATCTGGTTTATCAGTGAGATGAAATGCTTTGATTTCTTTAAAGATAGTCTCAAATTTTCAACACATATTTTTAATTTTGAGCTGTTACAAGAAAGATGCTGCTGCCAATCTCCTGTTTCAGTCTTCATTTGTCGCATCTTACGACACCCACGAGATTATGGCGGGTAATGGTTTCTCTCATTCATGTCACCACCACACGGCGATATTTTATAATATCATGATCGCAACCAAATTATGGTGATTTCATATATTTATGCAAATACTACATATTTAAATAAAACTAGTTTTTACGGGTTTTATCGCATTAACTTATTTTATATTCCCGACGTTTTGAGCAATTTACAGCACCCATGATCACTGGGGGTACGAGATGTTCGACGTCCCAACGTCATAGTTGATCGCGACTACCTCCAGATTAAAATTAGTTATTAGTTCCGATATACGCAATACGAACTTATAGTCCATCTTGAAGTCTAGCAGCTGTACGCTTGGTTTGGAATTAAATTTTATTAATTATAGGATCCTAAAAAGATGGTAGCACCCAGCTATCTTCTCTATTGAAATTGTCGAGGGTTTGGTATACTTTTTGATATGGATTATTATTAATTCATTATTGATAATAAAAAAGTAATCATTTATTTTCGTAAATAATATTAAATATTATAATATTATAATTATTTGTTCTAAATATTCTTAATTATATTTTTTTTCAGTTGACTACGTTGACGAATGGTTTCTAATGAAGTCGCCGATACCATTACTGTTATTGTCAATATCGTACTTATTATTTGTTCTTAAACTTGGGCCTAAAGTTATGAATTTAAAGGAACCGTTCAAATTACGAAGTATTATAATATTATACAATTTATTTCAAGTGGCATATTCTTGTTTTATAGTTTTCATAGTGAGTATATTTTTATTATTAGATATAGTAGCTGGAGGGATATTTCTGTATCAAAGGTATTAGAATTGACAGAATAGTAGCGGTGTAAGAATATCGACTACGCCATTTAGTTCCGTGGTTGTCGTAAGAGGCGACAGAGGTAAACAAACCAGAAGATATGCATCAGAGTCTTCCTAATTACAACATAAAAGGAAAACACGGTCACCAACCCGCCTGCCAAGCATGGCAACTGTGCCAAATATCCCTGCTATGAGGTGATCTATGGGGGAAGCATATGAGAAGTAGTGGACTTTTGATAGTCGGTAACGCTAACAGTAAGGATTAGGATCAAAATATTCTAATTCCTATCATCCTAGAACTTGTGATATTGATATAAGCTTTTTAGTAAATGACTTATCTGGACACTGTTGCTTAAAAGCATGACTTTTCTAGGTTACAGCAATTCAAGGACGTACAAATTAAGTTGTTTTAGAGTCAAAGCACCTTGAAACGCTCCTTTCCATCTGAACAGTTAATAACATCTATTACAAACCTACAGGACGTAAACCACTTCACAGCTAAACATATCCTGTGATTATTTGCAATTGTTGGTTTTTATTAGTGGTACAGTCACGCTGCGTACGTGTTAGAGTCACGCTGCAGCTATGTATCACGAATGGGTCAGCTCGACCGGGGTAGGACCACGCTCTCACAGAATTCAGCGTGCACTAGCAGCTAAATGCTGCTGTGTTTCGTATGGTGGTATAAAGAACTGGAGATCCTGTTTATTGTAAGCCAGGCATTCTATCTAAGTCCTCAGAAGTAGAAACGCAGTTTTGCATTTTTAATTCTTAGATAAATATGTCTATGGACTACATCATCCACTTATTGTCATGTGGATTGTGTTCTCGTTTGCCACACATATAATATACGAAAAATATTTTACAGGATACAGTTGGCTCAGGACCGTGTTTTAGCATTTCTTGGAACCATCCTGCGTTCAGTAGTGTATTTCTGTAATCGATGAACTAATGAATGCATAAATTTGTATTATCATCTCAATTTGTTGATTACATTTTAGGGTTCCAGACTGATCATACCTAATGGTCTGTTGGGTTCATCATGTCTAATGGATAAAGAAGACTCTCGATGGAGTGTAAGTTGCATTTTATTACAAAAATTCAAAGTAAAGTCGTGGTATATTTCATAGTTAAACACAAGCTTCGTATCATTGGTATTAAATAGATATTAGATTTTCAGCCGGTATCAGCATATTTATATCATACTACGATATACATGAGATGTTAAATTAGGCACTACTCCGGAAGCGTGGAGCAGAAGAAGTCTTATTCTTAAAGAAAGCCTACAGCACTTGATTGAATATTTACATAACGATTTCTCTTCTAATTGATAGAATCAGGCGTTACTTTGCGGAAATCGATTATAATAAAGATATTAATAGTTAATTTGCAACCATCCGCTTAATTAAATACAATGATGTGTCTTACCTAGATTGAAGAGCACCTCCCGCCCTCCTTCAATTGCGTGCACTAATCCCGTCACCACTAATCCCAGCACCACTGCTCCCAACACCACTATTCCAGGAAAGACACACCATTGACGATAATACGACACGTGTTTCGCCTCTACACGAGGCATCTTCAAGTGATGTAGAATCTACGGCGGCTGACCGCTGTATAGGTAACAACCCATCTTTAGCCTTCTTCGTTTTAAGTTGGCAAGCTACAAGTCCGTCCAAGCAGGACGGACTTGCAGCAGGAGGTGCTTTTAAAAAATAATGCGCAATGACCTCAATAGTGTCTCCCAACAGAAAAGTCTTAGGATAAACATGGACAAGTTACAAGACCTTGTGCAACATCTATGGCAGACTAATGTCGTTAATTGAAAGGAACACTTCAGTACATTTACCTAGGACAAATTGTCCGATTAGGAAAATTTTACTTCCAGCAAGTGGTCATTGATCCAACTCAGTTGGGCAGTTTGAGAGATTACTACTCATACATACATACATACATAAACACTCACGCCTGTCACCCAGAGGGGTAGGCAGAGACTACGGACTTCCATTTGGCACGATCCTGACATACCTCTTTCGCCTCCTTTACATCCATATATCTACGCATACATGCTCGTTGGTTAAGGGTACTTCTAACGAGGCCCATTTTCAAAATATTGCCAATTTGGTCGATAAACTTTTTTCTAGGGCGTCCCTTTCCGACTCGGCCATTCACATCTGCCATATAAATTTGCTTTGTCACTCTTTCCTCATTCATTCTTTCTACGTGACCAAACCACCGAAGCATTCCTTTCTTAATCCTGGTCACAACATCATCTTGCATACCACTTATTACTACTCATCTCATCACTTATTCCTCCAAACATTAAAACAAAATTGCACAACCCTTCCATGTTGCCAATGATGACATATAAAAATGAGACATAAGAATATCCTCAGAAGAACAAGAGTAACTGACATACCCCAATAGGTCAGTAAATTTAAGTAGCTTTGGGTCGGCTATAGTACATAGGCTGCACTAAAAGTATCGGGAATAGAATATTTCCACTGTTCCTGTCATATTAAAATCTTTTTAATTGAAAACTCCTTGGTTTTAAAAATCGAATACCATTTATTTATTTAAAAAAAAGATTCTCGGTCTTGTCACAAGGTTTTGTCAAACTTGTTCAGTCGTTTAGAAAATGGAATTGACTCGAGAAAATTCAAGAGCGATGATTTATTATGACTTTAGAAGTGGTTTAACACAAAAACAGTTTGTTAACCAGATGATTTCTGCATTTGGTGATGACGCCCCATCCAAAACCACGATTTATCGCTGGTTTGCTGAATTTCAACGTAGACGTGTCAAGCTCAGTGATGATCCCCGTCAAGGTCGTCCAAAAAACTGACGGTCACCCAAGAAAACGTTGATGCTGTGCGTAAGCTGATTGAGGAAGATCAACATATGATATACCGCAAAATTCAGGCAACTTTAGACATTGGCATTAAATACAAATAATCTTGAACAATTGGGTATAAAAAAGTTGTTTTCCCGATGGATACCGCATTCGCTCTGTGAAGAGCAAAAAGCGGCTCGCGTTACTTGGTGCGTCAGAACTCTCGAAAGATTCCACGCAGGATCCTCAAATGCTGTATACAACATCGTATCAAATGCTGTATACAACATCGTATCAAGTGACGAATCCTGGATATATGCGTACGAACTCGAAACAAAAAACCAGTCACGAGTTTGGGTGTTCGAAAATAATTTAAAGCCAACAAAAATTGTTCGTTCACGGATTGTTGCAAAAAAAATGGCGGCCACGTTTGTCTCCAAAACCGGTCATGTTACGACTACTCCTCTTGAGAAAAAAAGAACGGTTAATGCAGAATGGTATGCTAGCATTTGTTTGCCGCAGGTTGTTTCTGAACTCCGTAAAGAGAACTGCAACCGCCGCATCATCCTCCACCACGACAATGCGAGTTCTCACACCACACACAGAACAAAAGAGTTTTTAGAGCAAGAAAACATAGAATTATTAGACCATCCGCCGCACAGCCCCGACCTAAGCCCTAATGATTTCTATACTTTCCCTAAAATAAAGAATACATTGCGTGGACAGAGATTTTCATCACCTGAAGAAGCTGTGGACGCCTACAAAACGGCCATTTTGGAGACTCCAACTTCCGAATGGAATGGTTGCTTCAATTATTGGTTCCATCGTATGGAAAAATATGTCAAATTTCGCGGAGAATACTTCGAAAAGCAATAAATATATTTTTAAATAGTAATGTTGTGTCACTTCCTTGATTCCCGAAATTTGCAGTTACGCCCCAGCTACCAACCGTCAAACGATAGGAATGAAAGGTTCTACAATATAGCCATGGCCCTTGAAAAATTATTCTCAAATATACATTTGTGTTATTGCATTTTACCCCATGACTCAACCCTCTGATATTAAAACAACATACATATTAAGTCAATTATTTCTTTTCAGGTATCATCTAGTATCTACTATTACTTCTTTGCCAAAGTAACGGAGTTGATGGACACGATATTCTTCGTATTGCGCAAAAACTATCGTCAGGTCACATTCTTGCATGTATATCACCATTGCTTGATGATGTGGGGCACTTGGATTTCTTTGAAATATGAACCTTCCTACAGTGTCATATTCCTTGGGACCATTAACTCCTTCGTTCATATAATCATGTATGGCTATTATGCGTTATCGGCATTCCCTGATCTCAATAAATATTTGTGGTGGAAAAAGTATATTACATTGATGCAAATAGTAAGTAGTCTTCAAATAGTAGCCTTATTATTATAATAATATAACTTCAGAATCCTATAAAAAGTGGACTTCCCCCGTAGATTGCCTCATAGTCGGATATTTGCCACAGTTGCCACGCTTGACAATCGGGTTGACGACAAGGGCTATTTATTCTTATTAAGCTTTTAATAAAAAAAATGGTGCTGTTCATCTCCATTTCAGTTTCTCTATGTTGCCTCTAACAATATCAATGGAATTTTAAGGGTTTATGTTACGCTGCCACAAGCTTTAGATAACCTGCGTCTGTATTTTATTTTGTAAAGAAAAAGTCCGTTACAAACGAGCACACAGTCTACTTGATCGTAAGTGGATTTTCTGACCCATAGACTTCTACACCTTTCCTCTGTTAAGAATAAAAATGTAGATACGTTGACAACCCTGACAACTAACATAGAATGCCTCGTTACCAGTAAAGTTCTCTAGTTCTCTACAACAATATTGTGCTGGTATTTTGCGAATCTACCTATTCGTGCTAAAACCAGAATATATACTGGTATCCTTATATTTACTGAAAAGAATCAAGTCCAGGACAACTATATAACGGATACTAAAACCTACTTATTGAATTTCGTAAATTTTGTCTATCTTTCTGTATTTTACAATTAAAATAATCGGGCGTTACCTTGAAGGAATTTTATTTAATTTGTTATAACTTTATTTGCTCATTTCTTCAAATGAAATGTGCCCTGCCCAGTCTGAAAAACATCTGCAACCCTGCCTTAATTGCGTATTTTAGATTATGGACAATAAGTTGGTTAGGTGTTTTAATAACTAGTTTGTAAAGTGACATATCTTATTTTGTTTTATTATTCATAATTTTAATTTACGTGTCTACCCCATGTTAGTGATAATAGGGAATTTATCCCTCTTCTGATGTAGAGTCAGATAAAAAAAGCTTTAAATAATTTATAGTTAAATATGGGCTAACAGAACAAGGCTTAAGAATAGAATACAATCATTTTATTCAATATAGAACTACTACCACTGGTTCGGAGAAAACCTCTATCTTGGGAAGAACCAGCAAGAAACCCAGCGGGATATTTCTTCAAAATAGAGTTTTTTTTTACTATATATTATTTTATACAATAATTAAATTCACAGATAACAACATGATATTAATATTTAAAAGATGTAGTATAATAACAAAATACAAATTGACTTAGCGTAAGTTTTC
Organism: Parnassius smintheus behrii; assembly: GCA_036936625.1. Taxonomy (NCBI): domain Eukaryota; kingdom Metazoa; phylum Arthropoda; class Insecta; order Lepidoptera; family Papilionidae; genus Parnassius; species Parnassius smintheus. The sequence continues at coordinate 7,041,752 of JAUPFT010000007.1, read as the reverse complement.
CGTTCCAATAAAATAGGTTACTTAGCCTTTCGGCTCCTTCGAGCGGACTCACCAAGGTACCCTTTTCATTTGTTCACTGGTTGACGATTATAAGACAACTGACTGATCTATTCATAACAGATAAACTTTATACGTATTACACTTTTTTTGCGCCCGAAGCAAATATGGGCAACCCTCCGGAAAGCGGGGGAGGCAGGCGGTGAATGCTCATAGCATACCACGCAGCCGGCTGCGGGGTTATATGGAGACTTTTACCCACTAATAACCGCCTTTATAGATTGGCTTACTGATCTGACGAGAGATCTCTAAGCCGTATACGGACGCGACCCTCATTGGCAGAAAGGAGGGCGCACGTATTACACTTCATAACATTCACTTTATAACATTAATAGAGGTTCGCCGGAAGTTCAAAAGCTTGCGGCGTCAGTTGTTACTATTTATTTGTATTTTTTTATTCTTATTAATTTATCTCATAAATCCAACAAATGACAGTAATTATTTAAACAATAAGTAAGCGCTTAGTTTTTAGATAAGCTAGTGAACCAAGATCCGGAAGTAGATAACATGATACAAACTTCATTTAAATCGTAAGTACTAACAATCTTGTTTTTGTGTAGGTAGTAAAATAAAATACTCGTATATCAACTACCTTACAAACTAGCTATTAAATTGCCTATCCTTCTTATTCTAACACGTGCACTATCGCCGTCACTACCAGTCCCAGCCCCACTACTCATAGCACCACTAATTCCAGCACCACCACTCCCAGCACCACAACTCCTAACACCATCACACACGTTTTAGCTAGTTACACATCTTAGTATTTTATTATTCTGAAATTAGCAAATTAAGTTCTGACAACTTTAGTGTTTGTATATTCAGGATTCACGCCAAAACTATCTTAATAATACTAATACTTTAAAAATGCTTTTAAAGCTATAATATATTGTTCGTAAGGATATATAATAGCTTTAAAAACATTATATAGCATAGCAAGTATATTATGTCTAATAATAACGCTTATAAGTCATATTTTAATTGCGCGTCCGCGCGCCGATCCGAGTGTAATATATTAAAAATTTTCATTATCTCTTAAACTATACGTCCAAATAACATGATAATGTGAAAATTTTATCTTCATAAAATTATCTCGATGATAAAATAAATTTCGTTCGAAGTATTAATATGTCATGCCTGCAAATCACATTTTAATTTTCAATTTTTTTTGTCAAAAAATTCCTTATTTTATCTAATGTATAAGAATTAGGCATATGGCTTTTTTTAGATAATCTAAGTAAAGATCTATATTTTTATATACCCCTATATTAACGTATCACTAACCATTACTCCAGCGCACGCCAATATCCATATCCATTTTAAGAGCGCTTTTTCTTCTGACCCACTCAACAAAATTAATATTAAGGTTACTAGCTACCTAATACGTGTAGCCTAATGCTAGATGGAATATAATACGATTTCTCATAAATCTATCACATACAAATAAATTTTTAAAATCGGACTAGTAGTTTCAGAGATTAGCGTACTTAAACAAATACAAAAAAATACTTTTCCGTCGTATTATATTAGTATTTGTTATTAAGATTGGAATAGATTATTTTCGGAACAACCTGTATATCAACTTAATATATTGACAGACACCTTCAAATGATTCTCTTTTTTTCAGTTGCAGTTCTTGTGCATAATATCACACGCTGCAGCGAATTACGCTTATTCAGGGTGCCCACCTTCATATACATTATTAGCAACAATCCTGTTAAATGCTTCACTATTTGTTTATCTTTTTGCTGAATTCTATGTCAATTCTTATGTTAATAAAAGTAAACTTAATTCAAGTAGTAATAGTATCAACTCTGTGGCAAACGGATCAGTTAATGAAAAATTAGATTAGATATTATTATTGCACAAATATTTAATTTAGATGAGCTTTAGTTTAAGGTTATGTAATAAACAGATTAATGATTCGTAGATTTTAATTATATCTACCCATTCCTATTTCATTTATGTCAATCTCATAATATCATTTCTTTTATACCCAGTATGTAATTTACATCGATCTTGCAGAAATCTGCAGTCTGTGAACATGTTCTAGATCATCCTCACCATTACATCGGATTTGATAAACCAAAAATCCTTGCAAAAGAATACCGATTTCTACTAAGGAAGATACGCGAGGCTATTGAAGTTAAAAAAACATCCAAATTTCAATAGAGAAGATGGATGGGTGCTGCCATCTGCTTGGGATCCTATAATTAACGAAATTAAACCCGAACCCAAGCATACCAATGCAAGACTTCATGATACTTACTATAAGCTCGTTTTGCGTGTATCGGACCAAAAATCAGTATTCTGAAGTAAACTGAAGGTAGCCGGACTAACTATGACATTGAGACGTCAAACATCTAAGCCCCCCATGACCATGTTTGCTGTAAAGAACTCGAATCGTCGAGAATTAAAATAAGTTAAGATAAGTAAATTAAACGCGATAGAATCCGTATATATTCCGTATATATAGTTTTATTCAATATGTAGTGTTCCCGTAAATTTACAAAGTCATTATACTCGTATATTCACTATTTTTGATTTGCTCAATTCAAGAGGAAACAATTTCTTTTTGTATAGAGAAGGAGCCTGCCGCAAATTATGCCCACACTTTTATGAAATGAATGTTGATTTATTCCGTATAATCTCTAGATTAAAACATATCTGAAGGAGATACTTAGAAATAACCTATCAAACGGCAATCTCACTATAATCTAAAATCTCACACGAGAGACTGTCTAGTAAATTTGATAGTTATTAAGCTATTGCATAGCTTCTATCGCGGGCTTTGAGTGCGGGAAAATCCAGAAATTTCGTAACGAAAAAAACCTCACGCTCTCCGACGGGCACGGAGGTGTGGCTTGAAGGCCGTGCATTGTCTAACGATGGTCTAACGTCGTTTCTTTTCCTCAGTCTTTGTTGTCTTTGTCGAAGAGTTTTGAAATTTTGAATATGAATGAACAAAGTACATTTATTATTAAGGGTGCTCTCTCGCAAAAAGCTTGAGAAAAGCGTGCAGATGAACCAACTTTTCGTCGACACTTACAGAGAAATTACATATGAAAAAATAGCTAGTAATCTACATGATCTGATACGTAATTTGGTTTAGCCATAATTTTTCTATCGGTGTCACATAATAAATAAAAAAATACCCAAATCACCTCCAAATCGTTGAGATGAAACCACTTTACTCCTTCATTGTTTATCAAAGGAATATTAAAAAAAATATCTACTGCTTTGCAATACAAAATAAAATAATTTGGTTTGGTTACTTTTTAGAAATATGTATTATTTTTATGATAATAAATTAAAAATGCGTCCCGATTAAATACTGCGTCTATATCACCCCCGCATTCGTCCACGAATTCAGTGCGGGGCGCATCGTGTTGCTAGGTGGACGTACGCCGCGTCGCGAGAGCTCAGCACTACGAAATAAAATCGTAAAATATTACTGCAAAAATTTAATTTTGTTAATAGTGGAGTAGTTTTTTTCTGATTTTTGTTTAATAGTAGTGTTTTATAGTTTTATTAATTGTACAGTTTTATTAATGTTTAAGTTTAGTTTGTACAACATGGGGAATAAGCAGAAACGATTGAAGAGAGGTCTAAAAAATATTACAAACAAAAGGGTATACATTTATCAAGGTAAGTTTTATCTACATACTTCATAATATTAGACAGGTGCTGTTTATAAAATACCTATATTACTGTGATTTCGCCACTCTGTGACGAGACAAAGCGCGGCAAACGCAAGTGGCGGCAAGGCGCGGGCCGCGTCGTCGCATGCTGGTAGCGCATGTCTGAGAAATTAAAAAATATATATTTCGATGAAATGTGAAGTTCGTCAACACGCATTGAGGCAGCGTGGCGGACATTTCCTTGCCTTAAAACCCTCTCAGAAATTAGAGGAGGCCTGTGCCCAGCAGTGGGACGTATATAGGCTGTAACTTTACTTTTTTTACTTTTATAAATATGTTATTTTACCGACGAAAATTTTAAAGAAAAATAAAAAATAAGCAACCGACAACCTCCTAGGTCCCTAGGTGACCTGCGAGATGTCAGTGTAACAAAACAAAACGGCCCAGAAAAACAGACTTTCCAACTGATAGCTACGCGTAAATCAGCACGCAACAATTTCATTGGTGCCAGTGGGGATCGAACCCGGGTTGCTCCCGTACTGTGATACCTATAACGAGCGCTAACCATGTGAGCTACCACGGCTCTCCACGACATCGTCTTAACGCAATTCCTTTGTATAGTGCGACGTTGCCACTCTTATTAGTTATTCCGCTTCGTAATATTTTATTTATAGGTGATATTTTTTTTGTTTATGTAGGTATTCGATAGATTCCTATAGTCTGTTTTTTTCGCAGGAGACAAAAATAACAGATCGTTATTAGATTCGTTTAGCCCGAATAATACAATTTTTATGACTCTGGTTCAGATTAGGTTTAATTTTAGTCACTTAAGTTTCGTATATTGTTCAAAATAATGAAATAAATCCACAGAATCTGCAGTTACGAAAAAAAGCAATATCATTTTAGTCTCCTGCGAAAAAAAAAAGATATATATCATGATTAATTTTTCAACTAGTTATTCGTTTACTAAATACGAAAAAATATCTAGGATTCCCCAGCCGTGATACATTACAGATTGACTATATTATCATTTATTTTACTATTGTAAATAAGTACTAATTGTAGATATTGACAGGTTTAATAGAAGTTCATTTTATTATATTGTGACCAATAACCTAATATGACCTTGGAAGAAACTCATTTTAATATAAGATTTTACTGCAATGACTGCCAATGGGTTGTTAATTTCTACAATAGACCGTGGCGTATTGTTGCTGACATGAATAACTCCGAAAATATAATTTATTTACTTGATCGTGTTGAGTTTTTGTGCTCTCACTGCGAGTTTACTTTTTATGATTACTATCTTAAGGAAGAGTGCGAACTATTTACCTAATCTGTACAAAATTACTCTATACTTAACTAGATTCATTTTTGTGAAAGGCTATTTTTGTTAAATTAAGATATTATGTTTGGTTTTGCAGTTATTTGAATTACGTCGTATGACGTCAGATTATCGGTAAACTCCGACGGGCACGGAGGTGTGGCGTTGAAAGCCGTGCATCGTCTAACGTCGTTTCAGTTCGGCAGACTTCGACACTCGGCAGACTTCGGCACGGTGTTTGTGTGCGTGCGACTAGTCGTATGCGTGTACACTAGCTGCTAACTGAATGATAAAAATTCCTGAATTACCTACATGTATTGTAAGATATTAAAAATATTTTAAACAATATTAACTTCTCAATTATACAATAAGAGAAAAAAAATTGTTTTCTTATCGGTAACCACGCTCAAAAAGTGTAACTTGATTTAATATCAAAGACTTAACTGCATAAATAAAATAAATAATTAATTATAATTGCATAAGTTGATAAAAAATGCTATGCAATAGCTTTACCGCGGCAGTCCCCGAGTGCCACACGTCTTTTTTTATATTATAAACGTGCACTGTTAATAATAAAAAGTATTAAAAGTTATAGGTTTTTCATAATCTTAAATACTACTTGATGGGTGGAAAATTATTTTAGTAGTTCCAGAAAAAACAGTTCACGAATAAACAGACGGCGGTGATTTATATGTACGTAATGACTCTGAATTGTAATTTTCTTAATTAAAACTAAGATCAATATACATAAGCGCTGCGTAAGTTTTAAGTGAAGCAAAAAATAAGTCAAAACTACGCTCAACTAATTCTAAAACTGGCACCCATGTACTTTTGTGTCTAATATAAGTTTGTAACCAGTAACATGGATTTAGGTGCATATGTGTACGTTTTACATTGAACTTTGGGAAAAAAAAGAAAGTGTATGCATGAGTGCATGTCGAGAATTAAAGCAACCATTTCCGATTGTAAACACGAAAAATAAATAGCATGCTTTTATAATTGTAAAATCATCACATTCTTAAAGCGAGGAGGATCTCAAGAAAATTATCACCAAACAATAGCTGATGTCGTTTTTATAATTTTATTATTTTTCCTTATTGGTTTTGGTGTCTATTGTTTGTTTACCTTTACTTATCTTTATCACAACCGTAATAATATAAAAACAGACAATTTAATTGTTTTCCGCAATACTATGTTAAATGAAGAAAGGTTTTGGTCCATATTTTCTCTGAAGTTAGTCTACTTTGTGCTCAAGCTAATTATTGTTATATTTTGTACTTTTGCATTTGCACCTGTTTCCTTACGCATAGTGCAATACAACTTTATATTGGTTTGTCGATTAAATGGCGGGTACTGTAACACACAATATTTAAACTTATCGGTTCACTGTAACAAACTAGTAAAGTCAAAGCCAAGTTTTTTTTATGCACATATCTTTTTTGAACTTATGAGGATCTGTAATATCCGTGAGTACATAATGGCATATCAACCAACCTCTCTCATCATTGTTTCTAATAAGCAAAGTACTACGCAACCACTACTAATTATACATATCGGCTTTGGGGAGTGTACGGCGTTCTGCATCTGCAACAATTTTATTTTACAATACCGCCAACCTGCCCGCAAAATGATGCGCCTACCGCTTAGTAGTAGAACATTACATTCTATAAGTAAACACTTTAATATTCTGTCACAAACACACATAAATCCTTTTATTATAAAAAACAATATTTATTCGTTGCTATTATTCTGGAGAAATAGTGTTTTAGCGTGTGCGAGCGAAAATCTCATTACGCAACAATTAATGAAAACATACTTAATACTTGCAAACATAATTTTACTAATAAATGTCCGTGGCTATTATTTTATTTTGATAATTTTTTATTTTATAATTATGCCATTCGTTTCCGGTAATCTTATTAGACAGTTACAATTTATTAAATTAATATATGTTTAAATGGCGGTCCAATATAACAAATTAGGGAAAAAATTATCTATTTATTATCAAAATGCTCGCGGACTGAGAACAAAAAGTTTACAACTGCGACAGCAAATTTTGTGCAATGAATATGACATTATTGTAATCACAGAAACCTGGTTGCATGATGGGATCTTCGATCGGGAATTTTGCGATAACAGATATGACTTGTTCCGCCATGACCGTGATCTGGACTTAAGTTGTAAAAAAATTGGGGGAGGTGTTATGATACTGGTGCGCTGCGGACTAGGCGCGAAGCGCTGCGAAATCGCCGCCACGGTCGCTGCGGGTCTCGAGCTACGCACAGAGATTGTGACGGTGTCGGTGCCGGCGCGTGCGCTCACGGCCGCTGCTGACCTATTTATTATCGCGATTTATATTTCACCTGATTCAGGGCGTATTCCGGGAGATATAGAATGCCTACTGCAAACTCTTACAAGTACAATAAGCACAAACGGTATACAGGGACATTTAATAGTGATAGGCGACTTCAATATGCCATGTATATCATGGCACAGGGATGGCCGTGTACATACAAGTGATTGTAATGTGGATGTGAGTGATGCTGGAAACAGACTCACAGAAGAATTAAGTTTTCTAGGGTTAAAACAATATAATACCAATATAAATCAAGCTGGCAATACATTAGACCTGGTATTTTCCGATCTTCCATTGGAAATCACTAACTGCACCTCAACTCTAGTTAATATTGATCGGGCTCACCCAGCTCTTGTAATAGAGGTCTTAGATATCACATTTACCCATCTAGTTGAAGCATCACTCCCAAAGTATAGCTTCAACAGAGACGATTATGACAAAATAAATTAAGCGTTTGGTAACATCGATTGGCTATCTATGTTGGGCTCGTGTGGAGCTGAGAACGCTTGTAATATTTTTTATGATACCATTAATAACATAATCTCAAAATATGTTCCTTATAAAACAACACATGGCAATCATACTTATCCATTCTGGTACAAACAAGCTCTTATTAAAATAATAAAAGAAAAAGCGAAAGCATATAAAAGGTGGAAAAAAATATGGCAACTATTTAGATTATGACGAATTTTCATTTCTACGTAAACGACAACAACGCGTGACTGACCATTGCTTCAAAATTTTACAAAACAGGCTGAAAAATCTATTAAGTATACACCAAAGGCATTTTGGTCTTATATAAAATCCATGCGTCATACCGAGAAAACACAGTATCCAATGGGAGAGACATATGTGCTGCATTTAAGGATTTCTTCAAAAACGTCTGCGGAGCCCCATCCACCGGGTCTACAGAAATTTAATGTGATAGCATAGTTGGTGACGCCATTTCCAAAATTCATGTTGAGGAGTCTCTGGTAGAGAAAAGATTAAATCTCCTCGACGTTTCAAAGGGAGCTGGATGTGATAATATTCCACCATTATTCTGTCGTAACTGTGCAAAGACTTTATGCACACCTATAGCCCTTATATTTAATATTTCACTTCGCGAGGGAGTCTTTCCTAGAATTTGGAAAAAAGCACACGTGGTACCTATACATAAGAAGGGTAGCAAAAGTAAAGTTGAAAACTACAGGGGGATCTCAATCTTAAATACAATTAGTAAAATCTTTGAAAAAATAGTTTTTGATACCATATAACCTGTTATAATTAAAGGCCTTCCAGCTACCCAGCACGGATTTCTCAGACAACGCTCCACTGTCACAAATCTCGCGTGCTTTTCGAACTATGTATATACTATATATATTATAATATATATTATCAAATATGGATGGCGGCGGGAAAATTGACGTAGTCTACACGGATTTCGAAAAAGCTTTCGATCGTGTGGACCACATCATTCTTTTGAGAAAACTTCAGATATTTGGTATTCACGGGGTCACAAGCTGTGGTGGTGGGGGGATACAGATCGGATTTCATTGACATACTGTGTTTTCTCGGTATGACGCAAAAAATTCGTTGTAAAGGCTGGGTAGACACGAGAGGGGTGCGTTACGCGCGTAATCAGTACCAGCGCGCGGCACACTTAACAGGGGCGGCAGATGGCGTGTGGCGCGGCGAGCGCGTCGTAAAGGCACATTAAGCCCCACGTTCGTAACTAGCTCGGGGCAATCAATCCGTCCGTGCACTATATCGTACAGTAGACATACATCCACTAGTTTACGTCTATCTTCAAGGGTAAGTAGGTTCAATCGGTCACAGTTCTCTTGATAGGTTGGTAAAGCTGGTTTATGTTCGCGATAATTAAGATGCTTGATAAATATTTTCTGTACGCGCTCTAGACGATTTATGTAAATGGCGTATTGAGGGGACCAGATCGGAAAGGCATATTCAACGACACTGCGAACATAAGCATTATATAAGGCATTCAAGGTACTTATGTTTTAAAAGGTTTGCATGACCTAATGACAAATCCTAGATTTTTAAAAGCCTTGTCCGCTATTTTGTCAACATGGTCAGACAAAAGCATTTTACTATCGAAGTATACGCCAAGATCTCTCACAGTCGATGTTCAATGAATTGGTATTCCTTTAAAGTTGTAGCAGTATAATATTGGGTTGGGTTTTCTCGTGAAAGTAATGCACTCACATTTTTTAATATTAACTGTTATATTGTTCTTTAAGTAATAATTTTTTAATAAGGCGTCTAAATCAAGTTGCATTTTAAAACAGTCCTCTTCACTTTGAATCTTGACGAATATTTTTTTATCATCAGCGTACATAAAATGTTGTGTAAACGTAAAACAGTTGATGATATCGTAGACGTAAGTGTTATAAAAAAGAGGTCCTAAATAGGAACCTTGGGGTATACCTGTTGGTATGTCAATGAAATCCGATCTGTATCCCCCCACCACCACAGCTTGTGACCCCGTGAATACCAAATATCTGAAGTTTTCTCAAAAGAATGATGTGGTCCACACGATCGAAAGCTTTTTCGAAATCCGTGTAGACTACGTCAATTTTCCCGCCGCCATCCATATTTGATAATATATATTATAATATATATAGTATATACATAGTTCGAAAAGCACGCGAGATTTGTGACAGTGGAGCGTTGTCTGAGAAATCCGTGCTGGGTAGCTGGAAGGCCTTTAATTATAACAGGTTATATGGTATCAAAAACTATTTTTTCAAAGATTTTACTAATTGTATTTAAGATTGAGATCCCCCTGTAGTTTTCAACTTTACTTTTGCTACCCTTCTTATGTATAGGTACCACGTGTGCTTTTTTCCAAATTCTAGGAAAGACTCCCTCGCGAAGTGAAATATTAAATATAAGGGCTATAGGTGTGCATAAAGTCTTTGCACAGTTACGACAGAATAATGGTGGAATATTATCACATCCAGCTCCCTTTGAAACGTCGAGGAGATTTAATCTTTTCTCTACCAGAGACTCCTCAACATGAATTTTGGAAATGGCGTCACCAACTATGCTATCACATTAAATTTCTGTAGACCCGGTGGATGGGGCTCCGCAGACGTTTTTGAAGAAATCCTTAAATGCAGCACATATGTCTCTCCCATTGGATACTGTGTTTTCTCGGTATGACGCATGGATTTTATATAAGACCAAAATGCCTTTGGTGTATACTTAATAGATTTTTCAGCCTGTTTTGTAAAATTTTGAAGCAATGGTCAGTCACGCGTTGTTGTCGTTTACGTAGAAATGAAAATTCGTCATAATCTAAATAGTTGCCATATTTTTTTCCACCTTTTATATGCTTTCGCTTTTTCTTTTATTATTTTAATAAGAGCTTGTTTGTACCAGAATGGATAAGTATGATTGCCATGTGTTGTTTTATAAGGAACATATTTTGAGATTATGTTATTAATGGTATCATAAAAAATATTACAAGCGTTCTCAGCTCCACACGAGCCCAACATAGATAGCCAATCGATGTTACCAAACGCTTAATTTATTTTGTCATAATCGTCTCTGTTGAAGCTATACTTTGGGAGTGATGCTTCAACTAGATGGGTAAATGTGATATCTAAGACCTCTATTACAAGAGCTGGGTGAGCCCGATCAATATTAACTAGAGTTGAGGTGCAGTTAGTGATTTCCAATGGAAGATCGGAAAATACCAGGTCTAATGTATTGCCAGCTTGATTTATATTGGTATTATATTGTTTTAACCCTAGAAAACTTAATTCTTCTGTGAGTCTGTTTCCAGCATCACTCACATCCACATTACAATCACTTGTATGTACACGGCCATCCCTGTGCCATGATATACATGGCATATTGAAGTCGCCTATCACTATTAAATGTCCCTGTATACCGTTTGTGCTTATTGTACTTGTAAGAGTTTGCAGTAGGCATTCTATATCTCCCGGAATACGCCCTGAATCAGGTGAAATATAAATCGCGATAATAAATAGGTCAGCAGCGGCCGTGAGCGCACGCGCCGGCACCGACACCGTCACAATCTCTGTGCGTAGCTCGAGACCCGCAGCGACCGTGGCGGCGATTTCGCAGCGCTTCGCGCCTAGTCCGCAGCGCACCAGTATCATAACACCTCCCCCAATTTTTTTACAACTTAAGTCCAGATCACGGTCATGGCGGAACACGTCATATCTGTTATCGCAAAATTCCCGATCGAAGATCCCATCATGCAACCAGGTTTCTGTGATTACAATAATGTCATATTCATTGCACAAAATTTGCTGTCGCAGTTGTAAACATTTTGTTCTCAGTCCGCGAGCATTTTGATAATAAATAGATAATTTTTTCCCTAATTTGTTATATTGGACCGCCATTTAAATATATATTAATTTAATAAATTGTAACTGTCTAATAAGATTACCGGAAACGAATGGCATAATTATAAAATAAAAAATTATCAAAATAAAATAATAGCCACGGACATTTATTAGTAAAATTATGTTTACAAGTATTAAGTATGTTTTCATTAATTGTTGCGTAATGAGATTTTCGCTCGCACACGCTAAAATACTATTTCTCCAGAATAATAGCAACGAATAAATATTGTTTTTTGTAATAAAAGGATTTATGTGTGTTTGTAACAGAATATTATAGTGTTTACTTATAGAGTGTAATGTTCTACTACTAAGCGGTAGGCGCATCATTTTGCGGGCAGGTTGGCGGTATTGTAAAATAAAATTGTTGCAGATGCAGAACGCCGTACACTCCCCAAAGCCGATATATATAATTAGTAGTGGTTGCGTAGTACTCGCTGGCGTAGATATCGTTTGCAATGCTGAGATCACTTTCGAAAAGGCCAAAGAGCTCGCCAAACTCAGGCCCGAAGTCGTAATAGCACCTTACAGGACCCAGGACCTATGGTTTCATAAATTACCATGAGGCAGGGAACCAACAGAATCGTGCGTTCGCTTGGGTGAGACTGAAACCAGAGTGGGGTACCTAAGCCTAGTCCCCGCCTAGTCCAGCAGATCTAAAGGGTAACGGGTGCTATGCATATACTGCTGCCCAATATAGGTGAAAGACGGAGGAAGAGCGTTGCCTCTATGCGGGAGTTATACGATCCGTAGCTCCATATGGAGCGCCTTTATGGGAAAAATGCTAGCCATTCAACGCTGTAGAACTAAAACCTACAGTGTCCAGTGGAGGATGACCATGCGGATCATACGAGGATACCGCACTTTATCCTTTGAGGCGGTGATATTCCTGGCTCGCTTTCAACCACTAGATATACTGGCGAATATGGCCACGAAGATGTACGTCTGGATCTGTGCACTCCGCCAGAGCGTTGGTAGCGAGCCTAAAGAGGCGCTCTAATTAACTACTGGCAGGACACTCTGGCGACATGGCGTTCTCGACTAGAGGAGCTCTATGAATGAAAGCACGTCATTTGATCAGCTCTGCTGGTCTTTCAAGCCTGGATACAGTGACGAGTAGGGAGACTCACCTACTGACTTACACAGATAACATCGGACACGGGTGTATGTATTATATGTAAGATCGGACGCGAGGTGAACGGTGAACTGCTTCCATTGCGGTGGACGAGACCAGGATTCCGAGTCCCATTTCCTCGCTTTATGTCAAGCGTGGGCGGACAATCCTGACAAACCAAATTATTTTATAATACGCGGAACCTCTCCCTCTCAGCAGTCGTGTCGGCGACGCTGAGCGAGGATTTAGTGTATGGGGCCATAGCCACCTTCTGTAAATCCGTTATGTTCAGAAGGAGACTGCTGAGCGGGATCGGGAGAAGGCGGATCCTGCTCGGAAACGACATTGCCAAGGCGTTTGTTGCCTCTTATAAAGGGTGTTCCTCTACCAGAAACTGAGCCTCTGGTGTTGCAGACGCTCGAGACGGGGGCGCCAATTGCATAGAGATATAATCCCTGAGAAGGATGCCGTCTCGGACGTGGTCCAGAGACATCGTGATAGCACTGCGAGGGTGTTGGGAGCAGAAAGAACTGCCCTACGGACGTGCTTCCAATAAAGCAAACTGAGAGAGGGTCCCCGGCTGTATTTTGAACGCAGATCTCGGGACTCCGCTATACGTTGATGGTGACCACCGTAGGGTTTTAGCCGGCAGGAGTCCGGCATAACCTTCTCGATGGCCCCGCAGCAAAAGTCATCCATCAAGGTTTCCCAACGATAAAATAAATAGACCCGCTCACCAAGTGCAAAGACGTTTTCGAGCTACTAGACTGGAAGGGATACGGTATTAACCTCAAATCATTTTCGATTTACCGACGATACAATTGCACTGTAATGCAATAATATATAATAATTTCTGGAGGATCTAAGCACTATGCTTAATGACCTCAATAGTGCCTTCCAACGGATAGGTCTTAAAGTAAACACACATAAACATGGACAAAACCAAGATCATGTGTAACGTCCATGTCATACCTATGTCGGTAGTTGTTGGGAGTACTTAGCTCCAATTTGTTGATGAGTACGTTTATCTGGGACAAATAGTTCGACTAAGTACTCCAACTTCGACCGAGTGTTCAACATACGGATTCAGCAGTGCGTGTTGCCAGTGATGACTTATGGATCTGAGACGTGGTCCTTCACTTGAAATAATACTAGTTTTAACGGAATTTATCGCGTATATTTAACTTTTTTACCCGACGTTTCGAGAGCTTTACAGCACCCATGGTCACGGGAAGGACTGAGATGTTCAACGTCCAGCTGTCATAGTTAACCGCGGTTACCATAGATTAAAATTTAACTTTTGTTCCGATCTACACAGTATGAACTTATGGTATCATGAAGTCTTGCAGTTGTATACTTGGGTTGGGATTTAATTTTATTTATTATAGGATCCCAAGCAGATGGTAGCACCCAGCCATCTTCTCTATTGAAATTAGGATGTTTTTTGATTTCAATAGCCTCGCGAATCATCCTTGGAAGGAATCGGTGTTCTTTAGCGAGGATTTGTGGTCTATCAAATCTGATGTAGTGACGGGGGCGATCTTGTACATGTTCACATGTTCGACGCTCCGGGAAGTCTGCAGTCTGTGAACATGTACAAGATCGCCCCCGTCACTACATCGGATTTGATAGACCACAAATCCTCGCTAAAGAACACCGATTCCTTCCAAGGATGATTCGCGAGGCTATTGAAATCAAAAAGCATCCTAATTTCAATAGAGAAGATGGCTGGGTGCTACCACCTGCTTGGGATCCTATAATAAATAAAATTAAATCCCAACCCAAGCATACAACTGCAAGACTCCATGATACCATAAGCTCATAGTGTGTAGATCGGAACAAAAGTTAAAATTTTAATCTATGGTAACCGCGGTTAACTATGACAGCTGGACGTTGAACATCTCAGTCCTTCCCGTGACCATGGGTGCTGTAAAGCTCTCGAAACGTCGGGTAAAAAAGTTAAATATACGCGATAAATTCCGTTAAAACTAGTATTATTTCAATGTGTAGTGTTCGCGTAAATATAAGAAATCATTATGTGGTCCTTCACTGCTGGTCTTATGAGAAAGCTCAAGGTCGCTCAAAGAGCTACGAATTGAATTTGTATACTGGGGATTCTCTGCGTGATTAACTTAGAAATGAGGATATCCGCAGTAGAACCAAAGTGGCAATGGACATAACGGTTAGTAAGCTCCAGTGCTAGTGGGGCAGCCATATAGCTCGAAGAACTGACAATGTATGGGAAAAACAGCGTCTCGAGTGGCAGATTCGTACCAGTAGTTGAAGTGTAGTGTAACCCTCCACGGGATAGAGTGACGACCTAGTAAGACATGCAGGAAGTCGATGGAGACAGGTGACTCAAGACTGTGCTTTATGGCGTTCCTTGGGGGAGGTATATGTTCAGCAGTGGAGGGCTGTAATGGCGAAATGATGAAAAGCTGGTATTTTAGTCGACATACTAATAGCTTGTATATTTATTCTGTGTATTTTATATTTACTATCGCGTAGTATCGGTGTAAGAATATCCGTTATCCTATATCGCCACGGGGTTGTCGTGAGGGGCGACAGAGGGAAACAAATCAGGACACAGGCAGCAGCGACTTCCTAATAACGACTAAAAATGAAAACACTGCACTTGCTAACCCGCTTGCAAAGAGTGGTAACTATAGCAAATATCCCCCATATGAGGAACTATATGGGGAGGCCTCGGATTTTTACGTTGTAAAAATTCTGGAGTAAATTCGTAGTGAAACTTATCGCGGCACCTACCGAAAAGGGCAGAACAACTTCCGCTTTCCCAAATGTACGATAATATTTTATAAATCCTTATAGCAACACATACGTTGTAATATAGCTGTAGTGGAGCCACCACGCCGCCGGTATATTATGATTTTATAAATCCTTATAGCAACACATACGTTGCAATATAGCTGTAGTGGAGCCACCACGCCGCCGGTATATTATGATTTTATAAATCCTTATAGCATGTATGTAGCCTAAAGCCTTCCTTGGTTTACAAAGAACATTTTTGCTGAATTTCAAATCAATCTATTCAATAGTTTTGGCGTGAAGCCGTACCATACACACAGACAAACAGACAAACAGACAAAAATTCTAAAAAGTCACTTTTTGTCATCAGTTACGTTTTTCTAACAAAAGCCACTTATTTTTTCTTGAAAATACTCAATGTACAGTTTTTTTTCGTTACCTTTTTTTATTATATGTATAGATAAAAAGTGCAAAAAATAAACAAAAATTACGATTTTTCAAAACAATATTATGGGATTTAAACTTGCACCATTTAATGCGGTAAACATTTTTGACGGTCGATATATTGTTAAACAGCTGTTTCCTTGCAATTTATAATATTACTGCCCCGCTCTTTTATAAAAATAGCGTGATTATTATGTTCCCAGAGTTAAATTTTTATTTTTATTTTAACTAATAACATATCATTTTGTGCATTCAATTATTTTGTGCATTCAATTACAGACAAAAACCTTTTCAAATCAATACTGCTTACCCCCTATAACATACGGCGTGATAATATGTAGCCTAAAGCCTTCCTTGGTTTACAAAGAACATTTTTGCTGAACTTCAAATCAATCTATTCAGTAGTTTTGGCGTGAAGCCGTACCATACACACAGACAAACAGACAAACAGACAAAAATTCTAAAAAGTCACTTTTTGTCATCAGTTACGTTTTTCTAACAAAAGCCACTTATTTTTTCTCGAAAATACTCAATGTACAGTTTTTTTTTTCGTTACTGTTTTATTATATGTATAGATGATATACCGGCGGCGTGGTGGCTCCACTACAGCTATATTGCAACGTATGTGTTGCTATAAGGATTTATAAAATCATAATATACCGGCGGCGTGGTGGCTCCACTACAGCTATATTGCAACGTATGTGTTGCTATAAGGATTTATAAAATCACAACATACCGGCAGCGTGGTGGCTCCACTACAGCTATATTACAACGTATGTGTTGCTATAAGGATTTATAAAATCATAATATACCGGCGGCGTGGTCGCTCCACTACAGCTATATTGCAACGTATGTGTTGCTATAAGGATTTATAAAATCATAATATACCGGCGGCGTGGTGGCTCCACTACAGCTATATTGCAACGTATATGTTGCTATAAGGATTTATAAAATCACAACATACCGGCAGCGTGGTGGCTCCACTACAGCTATATTACAACGTATGTGTTGCTATAAGGATTTATAAAATCATAATATACCGGCGGCGTGGTCGCTCCACTACAGCTATATTGCAACGTATGTGTTGCTATAAGGATTTATAAAATCATAATATACCGGCGGCGTGGTGGCTCCACTACAGCTATATTGCAACGTATGTGTTGCTATAAGGATTTATAAAATCATAATATACCGGCGGCGTGGTGGCTCCACTACAGCTATATTGCAACGTATGTGTTGCTATAAGGATTTATAAAATCATAATATACCGGCGGCGTGGTGGCTCCACTACAGCTATATTGCAACGTATGTGTTGCTATAAGGATTTATAAAATCATAATATACCGGCGGCGTGGTGGCTCCACTACAGCTATATTGCAACGTATGTGTTGCTATAAGGATTTATAAAATCATAATATACCGGCGGCGTGGTGGCTCCACTACAGCTATATTGCAACGTATGTGTTGCTATAAGGATTTATAAAATCATAATATACCGGCGGCGTGGTGGCTCCACTACAGCTATATTGCAACGTATGTGTTGCTATAAGGATTTATAAAATCATAATATACCGGCGGCGTGGTGGCTCCACTACAGCTATATTGCAACGTATGTGTTGCTATAAGGATTTATAAAATCATAATATACCGGCGGCGTGGTGGCTCCACTACAGCTATATTGCAACGTATGTGTTGCTATAAGGATTTATAAAATCACAATATACCGGCACCGTGGTGGCTCCACTACAGCTATATTACAACGTATGCGTTGCTATAAGGATTTATAAAATCATAATATACCGGCGGCGTGGTGGCTCCACTACAGCTATATTACAACGTATGTGTTGCTATAAGGATTTATAAAATATTATCGTACATTTGGGAAAGCGGAAGTTGTTCTGCCCTTTTCGGTAGGTGCCGCGATAAGTTTCACTACGAATTTACTCCAGAATTTTTACAACGTCAAAATCCGAGGCCTCCCCATATAGTTCCTCATATGGGGGATATTTGCTATAGTTACCACTCTTTGCAAGCGGGTTAGCAAGCGCAGTGTTTTCATTTTTAGTCGTTATTAGGAAGTCGCTGCTGCCTGTGTCCTGATTTGTTTCCCTCTGTCGCCCCTCACGACAACCCCGTGGCGATATAGGATAACGGATATTCTTACACCGATACTACGCGATAGTAAATATAAAATACACAGAATAAATATACAAGCTATTAGTATGTCGACTAAAATACCAGCTTTTCATCATTTCGTCATTACAGCCCTCCACTGCTGAACATATACCTCCCCCAAGGAACGCCATAAAGCACGGTCTTGAGTCACCTGTCTCCATCGACTTCCTGCATGTCTTACTAGGTCGTCACTCTATCCCGTGGAGGGTTACACTACACTTCAACTACTGGTACGAATCTGCCACTCGAGACGCTGTTTTTCCCATACATTGTCAGTTCTTCGAGCTATATGGCTGCCCCACTAGCACTGGAGCTTACTAACCGTTATGTCCATTGCCACTTTGGTTCTACTGCGGATATCCTCATTTCTAAGTTAATCACGCAGAGAATCCCCAGTATACAAATTCAATTCGTAGCTCTTTGAGCGACCTTGAGCTTTCTCATAAGACCAGCAGTGAAGGACCACATAATGATTTCTTATATTTACGCGAACACTACACATTGAAATAATACTAGTTTTAACGGAATTTATCGCGTATATTTAACTTTTTTACCCGACGTTTCGAGAGCTTTACAGCACCCATGGTCACGGGAAGGACTGAGATGTTCAACGTCCAGCTGTCATAGTTAACCGCGGTTACCATAGATTAAAATTTTAACTTTTGTTCCGATCTACACACTATGAGCTTATGGTATCATGGAGTCTTGCAGTTGTATGCTTGGGTTGGGATTTAATTTTATTTATTATAGGATCCCAAGCAGGTGGTAGCACCCAGCCATCTTCTCTATTGAAATTAGGATGTTTTTTGATTTCAATAGCCTCGCGAATCATCCTTGGAAGGAATCGGTGATAGACCACAAATCCTCGCTAAAGAACACCGATTCCTTCCAAGGATGATTCGCGAGGCTATTGAAATCAAAAAACATCCTAATTTCAATAGAGAAGATGGCTGGGTGCTACCATCTGCTTGGTATCCTATAATAAATAAAATTAAATCCCAACCCAAGCATACAACTGCAAGACTCCATAATACCATAAGCTCATACTGTGTAGATCGGAACAAAAGTTAAAATTTTAATCTATGGTAACCGCGGTTAACTATGACAGCTGGACGTTGAACATCTCAGTCCTTCCCGTGACCATGGGTGCTGTAAAGCTCTCGAAACGTCGGGTAAAAAAGTTAAATATACGCGATAAATTCCGTTAAAACTAGTATTATTTCAAGTGAAGGACCACGTCTCAGATCCATAAGTCATCACTGGCAACACGCACTGCTGAATCCGTATGTTGAACACTCGGTCGAAGTTGGAGTACTTAGTCGAACTATTTGTCCCAGATAAACGTACTCATCAACAAATTGGAGCTAAGTACTCCCAACAACTACCGACATAGGTATGACATGGACGTTACACATGATCTTGGTTTTGTCCATGTTTATGTGTGTTTACTTTAAGACCTATCCGTTGGAAGGCACTATTGAGGTCATTAAGCATAATGCTTAGATCCTCCAGAAATTATTATATATTATTGCATTACAATGCAATTGTATCGTCGGTAAATCG
Source organism: Parnassius smintheus behrii (assembly GCA_036936625.1). Classification (NCBI taxonomy): domain Eukaryota; kingdom Metazoa; phylum Arthropoda; class Insecta; order Lepidoptera; family Papilionidae; genus Parnassius; species Parnassius smintheus. The sequence goes on along the minus strand of JAUPFT010000007.1, from coordinate 7,021,933 downwards.
AAAATGATTTGAGGTTAATACCGTATCCCTTCCAGTCTAGTAGCTCGAAAACGTCTTTGCACTTGGTGAGCGGGTCTATTTATTTTATCGTTGGGAAACCTTGATGGATGCCTTTTGCTGCGGGGCCATCGAGAAGGTTATGCCGGACTCCTGCCGGCTAAAACCCTTCGATGGTCACCATCAACGTATAGCGGAGTCCCGAGATCTGCGTTCAAAATACAGCCGGGGACCCTCTCTCAGTTTGCTTTATTGGAAGCACGTCCGTAGGGCAGTTCTTTCTGCTCTCAACACCCTCGCAGTGCTATCACGATGTCTCTGGACCACGTCCGAGACGGCATCCTTCTCAGGGATTATATCTCTATGCAATTGGCGCCCCCGTCTCGAGCGTCTGCAACACCAGAGGCTCAGTTTCTGGTAGAGGAACACCCTTTATAAGAGGCAACAAACGCCTTGGCAATGTCGTTTCCGAGCAGGATCCGCCTTCTCCCGATCCCGCTCAGCAGTCTCCTTCTGAACATAACGGATTTACAGAAGGTGGCTATGGCCCCATACACTAAATCCTCGCTCAGCGTCGCCGACACGACTGCTGAGAGGGAGAGGTTCCGCGTATTATAAAATAATTTGGTTTGTCAGGATTGTCCGCACACGCTTGACATAAAGCGAGGAAATGGGACTCGGAATCCTGGTCTCGTCCACCGCAATGGAAGCAGTTCACCGTTCACCTCGCGTCCGATCTTACATATAATACATACACCCGTGTCCGATGTTATCTGTGTAAGTCAGTAGGTGAGTCTCCCTACTCGTCACTGTATCCAGGCTTAAAAGACCAGCAGAGCTGATCAAATGACGTGCTTTCATTCATAGAGCTCCTCTAGTCGAGAACGCCATGTCGCCAGAGTGTCCTGCCAGTAGTTAATTAGAGCGCCTCTTTAGGCTCGCTACCAATGCTCTGGCGGAGTGCACAGATCCAGACGTACATCTTCGCGGCCATATTCGCCAGTATATCTAGTGGTTGAAAGCGAGCCAGGAATGTCACCGCCTCAAAGGATAAAGTGCGGTATCCTCGTATGATCCGCATGGTCATCCTCCACTGGACACTGTAGGTTTTAGTTCTACAGCGTTGAATGGCTAGCATTTTTCCCATAAAGGCGCTCCATATGGAGCTACGGATCGTATAACTCCCGCATAGAGGCAACGCTCTTCCTCCGTCTTTCACCTATATTGGGCAGCAGTATATGCATAGCACCCGTTACCCTTTAGATCTGCTGGACTAGGCGGGGACTAGGCTTAGGTACCCCACTCTGGTTTCAGTCTCACCCAAGCGAACGCACGATTCTGTTGGTTCCCTGCCTCATGGTAATTTATGAAACCATAGGTCCTGGGTCCTGTAAGGTGCTATTACGACTTCGGGCCTGAGTTTGGCGAGCTCTTTGGCCTTTTCGAAAGTGATCTCAGCATTGCAAACGATATCTACGCCAGCGAGAAGATCCTGTTGCAGAACCGCATCATAGGCGAGGTCCACAATAGCGGCCCCAACACCGTAGGTTGCTGATTGTGTCCTAGGGTGAAGTGTTATAGATATTAAGATTATAATGCTTGTACCAGCAATGGTTCACAACAGCAGTCGAATAGAAATTTCGAACCTACGACCTGTTAAGTTCGTGGTCCACGCCCTGCCATTAGTTTATTGTAATTCGTTCGATAGTTCTTAACAAAAATATAATAGAACTTACAATTAGTCACCACGTGGTAAATTAAAAGTGGTAGTAAACCTAATCACACCCACACCTATTTCTATCATGATAACTAAATTCTACAAACTTCCAAGATTTCAATTAAGTTAAACAGCTCAACCAGTACCTATTAATCTGAAAATTGTTTATACAATTTCACAGCTGGTAATTACCTATCATCACTAAATTACCAAAATCATACAAACTTTTTCCAACATACTTATTGTGGAAAAAGTTTGTATGATTACTTATCGTGATCGATTCGACGGTCAACGTTGTCAGGTCGACAGGAGTCACAAAAAGGTCAAATAAGAGCTTACGGATATGCGGCCAAAAAGCTATATTCCACATAGGCCTCAGTTTTATTAAATATTTAATGAAGATAGTTATTTTTATTGAAACAAAAAATAATAATATCATATATATCATAAAGATAATAATATAATATTATATCATAAAGTTTTGCTGTAGCCGTAATAGTATATAGTAGTAAAGACGCCGGTCGTCTGGTATCTACACTAACCATATGAAAACAATGCTGACGACCAAAACGTAAAATTGAAAAAGAAACCAAAAATACAGTAGATAATCAAAAATTTTTGTTAGTTTTTGTAACTAAACGAATAAGAAACTAGTATAACTTTATCGTATCACTAACAATCCCAAAACTGAACTTTTATCAAATGTGGTTAGTTGGGAGTGAGGTGAACATATTTGTTTACAATGTATAAATGAAAAGTTGCGATTTAAATAAAAGTTTATCAGTTTATGAAGTGCGTATATAAGCAAAACAATGCCTGTGTCCTTTAATTTTTTTGCACCTTTTTTAAATTTTTCTATTTTTCAGAATATCGTTAAGTTTTTCCTTTTAAAATAAAATATTAAAAAAACATTATTATCTGCCCTTTTCTTACAAATTACCTTCCCCCGCTACATAACTGTCAAATATTTCACTTCAATCCTAAGTGGCGCCACCCTGTTGGCATATGTAATATCTTATGTCGTATTGGCTGATAAACTGAAGTATTTCTTATTGTATCACTTCATATCAACTAAACTTGCTTTTTCTAGTTATTATCAATATTTAGTATTTGGTGATGGGACTCCTCGTATGGCTAGGGGTTCATCAGGATCGGATTTATCGTATTAAATATTTCTACCGTCAAGCATTAACTGGTATCGAAGGTATATAGAGCCATGTACAGCATGTGAGGAATTCTCTCTTCACTGCAAAGGTGGAAACACATTGGAAGCCTTCTTGTTCGAAGTTAATTCCAGGTGTCTACAGACTGCAGTAGCCACTGCCAATAAAAGGTTGACATTTTTGATATTAACAGGCGTTTTAAAAAAATATGTCCGTCTCTATTGTTACTTGTTCAAAGCAAAGAGAGAAAGAGAAAAAGTTGTTCATTAATTCATTCAAAATCACAAGATTTAGAAAAAAACCATCAGATAGAATGTAACTTGGTTTGTTACTTCAATTTTGTGAAAGAATAATCATCACTACACCTTATCAAATGACTAATGCTGAACATAGGCTTCTCCCAAGGAAATGATTCATCAAGTATTCATAAACTTTCTGCATCCCATACCAGGTCTTTACTTCATCAAGTGGGGGCCACCCTACATTTCACTTATCAGGTTGTTTTCGAGAATTCTTCTCCTCATCGGTTGTTTTTGTAGATATATAGCCGGCCCACTTTACGTTACGGTATCCGTTGGACTTTATCAGTAAACCAGGTTCACACTCCTTTTGTCATTTCTGTAAATTATCGAAGTAATGAAGCAAGGTCACACATTCTCATATTCATTTTAGTTTCTCAGACATTTTTACGTGGTAGAACCATGCTGCAGTTATATTTGTAGTATAGTTGTAGCAGAATGGGTTGGCTTGACCGGGAAAGGACCACGCTCTCACAGAATACCAGCCTCAAATAATATTTTAATGCTGCTGTGTTTCGTCTGGTGAGTGTAGAGAACCGAAGACCCATTTTACTGGAAACAAGGCGTTCCATCTAAGTCCTCATGGATGACAACGCATCTACGTTTTGATTCGTAATTGAGGATAGATGTAAATGTCCATGGGCCACAGCAAGAGTGCAGTGTGCTCGTTTGTCATCCTATCCTATAAAAAAAAACATCTCAAATATCATCAGTGCGAATCAAATTTGAGTCAGAATTATCAAAATATTAACGAAAAATATAGAACCAAAAAGTACAAAACGATTTGACAATGAGCGACTGTATACATTAGACATAAGCTACTCGTATATACCGATATATATATATATATATATATATATATATATATATATATATATATATATATATAGCTGAACATAAAATATTTATCGTAAGCGACATTTGCCTTCACTCAGTGTTGATGTGTTGAAAAGTAATATTGATAACATCAGCAGTGAAATAATTAACCAATATGGATTTAAAACTCGTAAAGACTAATAGAAGCTTTCCCGAACTTAGTTTTTGGGATTTTAAAGGCAAAGGTAAGAAAATTTCATTGCATTTTTCAAATATTCATACAACGGTATTATTTAGTTTCTTTGCACTTATTTTGTTCATAAAAATGTAAAAAGACACAAATTGATGAAGATTCATAAATTGTTCATGTAAAAAAATACATATTTGAATTTTAACTTAATATTTTTTATTTAGAGAATTTTTAATTCTTAGTTTTTTTCATTGCCATTATTTAGACAAAAAGTCAATAAAATAATATTAAGTCAATCTAATAATAATAACAGCACTTGTTAACAATTTGTGAAGGTGAAGTATAACTTGAAAATAAAGTTTCAATAGTAGTAGAATACTTATTAAATACATTTTAAATTAGAAAAAGGTTGACTTTTTTGATATTAACAGGCGTTTTAAAACAAATATGTCCGTCTCTATTGTTACTTGTTCAAAGCAAAGAGAGAAAGAGAAAGAGTTATTCATTAATTCATAGATTTAAATAAAATTTGAATTCATATAATGTAACTGTTATACCTGATCTATTTTAAATGTAAGAAAATCTTTTACGAAATAAAAACATCGGTCAAGGAGTGACTCCTTAAAGAGTTTTTGAGTTAAAGTTCTTTCGAACTTGTTTATATTCAGTTTTATTTTACCATTTATATTAAGTCTTTGTTGTGGTGTATATAATTCACCTATAATTCAGCTGCCTTTTTTCCCAACACTTAATTGTGTGATGGAAATAAGTTGGGATGCTTTTTCACAAAAATACTTATTTCAGAATTTAGAGACAAGGCAATGCCAAAATTTTTAGTTTTTTAAACCATGGTGAACAGTTTTCATAAAATTCAACACCAATGCTTTGTCCGCGTAATCAAATTTTAAAATATATAGGAATTCTTAAATGTCGAATGATTTATTAAAGTCGACTTCCATTTATTGAATTACAAGCCTAATGAAAACTGTTTGATTTGAAATTGAAATAAGTTTCTAATTCCTTCACTTTTTTTAAATTGATCCGATAGTTCCAAATTGCGTGTACTACATCTAACATTTGAAATATTTAAGTTAGATGTTATTTGATCAATAGATGATTTATTTATTGTAAGCTTATGTACATGAGTACTGAATATAGAATTTAGTTAATAAGTGTGGAATAAATTTGCTGATAATATGAACTGATTCGGACGAGTAGATTTCGAGAAATCTCAAAAATAAAAATTTTGAATAACTAATTGATAATCGGGTTGGGAATAAATTTTATTAATCATAGGATCCCAAGCAGATTGTAGCACCCAGCTGTCTTCTCCATTGAAATCATGATGTTTTTTATTTCTTTAGCCCTCGAACCATCTTTGGAAGAAATCGGTGTTCTTTAGCGAGAATTTGTGGTCCATCAAATCTGATTTAGAGACAGGCGATCGATCCTATAGGTGTTTTACAAGTTTAACAGTTTTGCAGTCTGTAAAAACCAGTTTTATTAAAAATTATGTTTAAAACGTCACCCTAGGAATCAAATATCATTCCCTTAGCTGGGTTTTAAGGCCAGCAAGGCAATCGGTCGTAAATTTTTTGGATATTTTGTTTTTACCCGACTGCCATAGAAGGAAGGTCATGTTTTTCGAGCGTTTGGTATTTAATAACAATTTACTTTTTTTTTTTCTTTTGATATGGATTATTTTTAATTCTCTTCTTAATTTTTTTACATAATATTATATACTATACTTATTTGTTTTACATATTTTTCATTCCAAATTTTTATTTTTTTCAGTTGACTACGTTGATGGATGGTTTCTAATGAAATCGCCGGTACCATTACTGTTTTTGTCAATATCGTACTTATTATTTGTACTTAAGTTTGGGCCTAAAGTTATGAAGTTAAGAGAACCGTTCAAATTACGAAGCACTATAATATTATACAATTTATTTCAAGTTGCATATTCTGGTTTTCTACTTTTCAAAGTAAGTACATTTTTATTATTAGAATAATATAGTAGCTGAAGGAATATTTTTGTAACAAAAGTATTAGAATTGACAGTATAGTAGCGGTGTAAGAATATTGAATACGTCATTTAGTCCCGCGGCTGTGGTAACGGTTGACAGAGGCAAACAAAACAGAAGATAGGCAGCAGAGTCTTTCTAATTACAACTTAAAAGAAAACCACGGTTGCCATCCCGCCTGCCAAGCATGGCAACCGTGCCAAATATCTCTCTTATGAGGTGATCTGTGGGGAAAAATATGAGTAGTAGTGGACTTTTAATAGGCTGTAGCGGTAATGCTAACAGTAAGGATGAGGATCAAATTATTCTAATTTCATCCTAGAATTTGTGGTATTGATATAAGCACTTTGTTGAATGACTTTTCTGGACACTGTTGATTAAAAGCATGACTTTTCTAGTTCACAGCATTTCAAGGACGTACAAATTATGTTGTTTTAGAGACAAAGCACCTTGAAACGTTCCTTTCCAGCTGAACAGTTAATAAAATCTATTCTATACCTAGAGGAAGTGAACCACTTCACAGCTAAACATATCCTGTGATTATTTGCAATTGTTGGTTTTTATAAGTGGGAGAGTCACGCTTCATACGTGGCCTCGTCAACCTCGCTGCTACTATGTATCATGAATGGTTCGGCTCGAATCATTCATGAAACACGACTCTCGAACGATGTGACTATCCGCATGACAGTAAGTGGATGATGTAGTCCATAGACATCTACATTTATCCTTAACTAAGAATTAAAACTGCAAAAATGCGTTGTTACCCGTGAGGACTAAGATAGAATGCCTCATTTACAATAAACAGGATCTCGAGTCCCCTATACCACCATACGAAACACAGCAGCATTTAGCTGCTTTTGCATCCTTTATTCTGTAAGAGCGTGATCCTACCCCGTGGACACCATTGTCCTCGTTTGTCACCCTTATTATATACGAAAAATATCTTACGGGATGCAATTGGCTCAGGACCGTGTTTGAACATTTCTTGGAGCCATCCTGTGTTCAGTAGTGTATTTCTGTAATCGATGAACTAATGAATGAATAAATTTGTATTATCATCTCAATTTGTTGATTACATTTTAGGGCTCCAGACTGATCATACCTAATGGTCTGTTGGGTTCATCATGTCTAATGGATGAAGAAGACTTTCGATGGAGTGTAAGTTGCATTTTATTACCAAAGTTCAAAGTTAAGTCATGGTATATTTCATTTTCAAGCACAAGCTTCGTCTGATTAATGTTAGAGCAACGCTACGTTTTCAGCCCGTATTCATTCTATTTCTATCACACTATAATAAACATGAGCTGGTCAATTCGGCACTACTCCGGTGGCGTGGAGCAGAAGAAGTCTTAGTCTTAGTAGTTAAAGCCTGCAGCACTTATTTGAAGAAGAAGAAGATTTCTCTCCTGAGCAGCGCCCCCGTACCACGTTTTCAAGAAATATTACAAATCAACTAACATGCAGATTTGACGACTTGGAACCTAATGAACGAGCAGTTTTCCTTGCATATGTGACCAAAGCCTATATTCTTTCCGCAGTGCTCGCTGGAGGACTTTAGCCCCCTGCTATTGGTAGGTGATAGGACTTCTTTTCTGTTCAGGTGTCCGTTTGAGTATGCACTATCTTCCTTTCTGTTTCTGACGTCAAATAGCATTTTTCGCACTGCTGTGTTCTAGTCGGAGAGACATAGAGAGCCAGTGCTATTACAAGATGTCAGGAATTCCATTTCAATCCCTATAGATGACAACCCATATGTAGCCTACTTCGTTTGAAGTTGGTAATCTGAAAGTTAATGGACTGTAGGAGGTGCTTTTATAAAAATTAAGCTCAATGACCTCAATAATGTTCCCTAAGGGAAAAGTCTTAAGATAAACATGGGCAAATAACAAGACCTTGTGAAACATCTATGGTGAACACTAATGCCGTTAATTGTAAGGAACACTACGGTACATTTACCTAGGACAAATTTTCTTATTAGAAAAATTCAATTTCCTGCAAGTGTTCATTTGATGGAATCCAACTTAGCTGGTTAGTTCGAGAGATTACCACTCATCTCGTCACTTACTCCTCAAAATCTTAAAACAAAAGTCCACAAACCATGCATGTTGCCAATGATGACGTATAAGAATGTTCACAGTAGTACCAGAGTACCCGACATAGCCCAATGGGTTAGTAAATTGAAATATTCAGCTACCAGTTTTCAAACGATAGGAATGAAAGGTTCTATAATATAGCAATGGCCCTTGGAAAATTCTCAAATATACATTTGTGTTATTGCATTTTACCCCATGACTCAACCCTCTGATATAAACCAACATACACATTAAGTCAATTATTTCTTTTCAGGTATCTACTGGTATCTACTATTACTTCTTTGCCAAAGTAACGAAGTTGATGGACACGATATTCTTCGTATTGCGTAAAAACTTTCGTCAGGTCACATTCTTGAATGTATATCACCATTCTTTGATGACGTGGAGCACTTGGATTGCTTTGAAATATGAACCTTCCTACAATGTAATATTCCTTGGAACGATTAACTCTTTCATTCATATAATCATGTATGGCTATTATGCGTTATCAGCATTCCCTGATCTCAATAAATATTTGTGGTGGAAAAAGTATATTACTTTGATGCAAATCGTAAGTAGTAGTCAAATAGTATCTTTTATTATCATAATAATAGAATTGACGAATCCTATAAAAGTCTGCTGCTAAATATAGACCTGCCTCGTAGATTGTCACATAGGTGGATATTTGCCATATTAGTCACGCTTGGCAATCGGGTTTTTAATCAAGAAGATGCTGCGGTCCATCTCCAATTTTAGTTTCCCCATGTCGCCTCTAACGACATCAATGAAACTATATGAGTTTATGTTACGCTGCCACAAGCTGTAGATAATGTGCGTCTGTATTTTTTCGTAAAAAGAAGGCGGTTACAAGCGAGCACACAGTCTACCTGATGGTAAGTGGATATTCTGGCCCATAGATACCTAGATCTTTCCTCTATTAAGAATAAAAATTTTCGTATTGATAACCCTAAGAACTAACAGAGAATGCCTCATTTCCAGTAAAATGGTTCTCCGAAATTCACCATAAGACACACAGCATTATTGGGCTGGTATTGTGCGCTTCCACGGTCGAGCCGACCATTCACAACCATAATATATACCGATATCCTAATATTCGCTGAAAAGAATCAAGTGCTGCACAATAGTATAACGAATACTAATTATTAAATTTTAAGCTTAATTATTAAATTTTCTAAATCTTGTCCGTTTTTTTTTTGTATATTATAATTAAAATAATCAGGCGTTACTTGTAGAAATCCATTATATTGAAGTTATTAGAAGTTAATGTGCTCATTTCCACACAATGAAAAAAAGTGTCCTGCCCAGACTGAAGAACACCTCTAACCCTCCCTTAATTGCAGGTGTTAGATTATTATAGGTAATTAGGTAGGTAGGTAATTTAATAACTAGTTTTTAATGTAGTTGACGTATTTTATTTTGTTTTATTATTCATAATTTCAATTCACGTGTCTCATGTTAGCAATAATAGGGAACGTTTTTACGTGGTAGAGCCATGTTGCAGCTATATTAATTGTATAGTTGTAGCACGAATGGGTCGGTTCAACCGGGAAAGGACCACGCTCTCACAGAATACCAGTGTCAAATAGCAGCTTAACCCTAGATAGATAACCATATTTCACTGCACGCTAAAGATAACCGTACGTCGACTCGACGTGTGAATGTTTGAGTGAGCATATTTTGGATTATGTTCGTACTAGGTTTATAAATGTAATATTTTGTCCTAATGTATGTAATTGTGTTCTGATTTAATGAAAAACATTAGTGTTTATTTATATTTTTATTACAAAAAAAAAATTAAGAACAAAAAAAAAGAACTTCTTACTAATACGAAACATAAACATTTGGAATCTCTCTATCAGTCTTATAATTTAGTATCTAAATTTTTCAAAATTAACTTTTTGTAAAGTCTATAATATAAAAAACTTACGTAAATATCACTTTTTATCTAATTCCGCTTCAAAGGCACTTAGGACAGGCGCTGGACTTGTGCTCTCCACAAATGGGATTTTTGCAACTGTCGCACATTGTCTTTGTCATCCTTCTAATTTTTGATGGACAAAAGGCACAATATTTTCTTTTCTTTGGCTCAGGTACACCTTCACGTGGTGTGGCAGGTTCGGCTGGTCTTTTTGGCAATATACCACCAATTTTTTATTTTATATTCGTCGACAAAGTAAGCATTTGCTGCCTTGTCTCCATCCACGGGGTCATCAAGCTATTGCTGAGTTTTTTCATGAAATCTCTACGTCCCAGTGGTTTTTCTTTCTTGGATAGGACATTATCACAGTAAATAATATATGCGTTTATAAATGCCATATTCAACATACCATAAAACATAGCCATGGGCCACCTATTTGTTGTGCGGCTGCACGACATTGACGAGCACATTTGGTCAAAAGTGTCGACTCCCCCTTTTGTTTCATTATAAAAATGAATCATATTTGGTTTGCCGGTGGCAGGATGAACAGTGCCCTCCTCATCACACGATGATAGAACAAACACCAACTTGCTTGGTGAACAGAACATGGATGTTCCTACTCGCCTGAAATGCATTCTTTTCAGCTCTTCAGGTATTTCCCGTTTGTTCGACCTAATAGTGCCGACCAAGGTCAAGTTGTATAGCTACCTTAGCAAGTTTTTTGCTAATGGAACTGATGTGAACCAATTATCACATGTGACATTTTTATTACTGCCATGAACTGCTTTTGTAAGTTCTTTTACGTAAAATTCACCGAGAGGCAAACCATTGGTTTGAGTGCATTTTCCTAGATATGGCATAGCATCAATCATGTATCGTGTGGCACTGTCATACGTCATTACAATTTTAGTACGTATTTATTAGGTTTGTTAGGTATGTACATCCGCAAAGGGCATCGACCCCGGAAACCCAAAAGCTGTTCGTCGATGGTTACATAAGGTCCGGGGATGTAATTGGATCGGCAGTGGTTAATGAAGATCTCCCATATTTTTCTAATTGGTACAAATGTATCAGTAGCCCTTAGTTCTGGCCACAAAAAATTGTCGTCCATTCTCATACACCTTATCAGAAAATCGAATCTATCTCTACTCATGGCAGCAACATATCTGTTTCCTGAATACGAACAATCAAATAGCTCATCCGTAGTCAAATGATTGTCCTTCATAGCAGCTTTTATTGTCAGTATGCCGAAAAGAGCCCGAATTTCTTCACAAGTTGTAGTTTTAAAGGTGGCTTTAACATCAGGCCTTTGAATCTTCAGCTGGATTTCAGCGTTGGTCCATTTTGTTATCTCCTCCACAACGTCATCAGTAATAAATATACTGAAACATTCTAAAGGCTCATAAAGGCATTTATTCATCCGAGTGGGACCCCTAGATGTCCGTATAATATTAGCAGATGATACTCTGCCACTTGTTCTGCCTTTAGTGGCCGTCCAACGATGATCGTTTTTGCCTCTAAGAATTTGACGCTGTGGCATGACAATATAACTCGGCACACTTGGCGAAGCACTTTCAGAAGGTTCAGAGTCATTTTCTGACACATCTTCAGCATTCGATGGGTCCACCACTGGTTGAGCACTCACATCATAGTCTTCAGTATCACTTTGTACGTCATCTTCTAATAAATTGTCTTCAGTTTCACTATCGGACCCCTGAATCTCTTCCTCGCTCGTTTCATTCAACAAGCGACTGATTTCTGCATCGTCTGTACGAATTCGTGACGTCATTATGGTCTTTTATTGTGGCCTATAACAAGTAAAACAAACTATTAAAAATTTGTACTTTTATACTCAAAAAATCGCATTATCACCTTTTTTTAAAAGTTGAAAAACTGACACTAAAGATAACCATACGTCACTTCGACGTACGGAAGCCAAATATTGACGAAAGTATTGTACTTACCGGAGCGATACTGGTGTGTCCTGCAAGCTCCGACGGCCGACTGAGTTGGCAGGAACGGCCAGTTTAGTGACGCGAAAAACAAACGAGCTATATCGATTTGTCAAAATCGATTACGTCGATTCGACGTAGGTTATCTATCTAGAATGAAATACTGTCCCGCTCTGCTCAGCACAAGCAATAAGGGAAATGCCTTGAAACTGAGGACATACGACAAAGGGGTCCTTTTTAGCGGTTAACTTGTGTCTTCTGAGGACTAAACTGAACTAGATTTAGTCGCCCCCATAATAATTTTTCATAATTCTTTATTGCATGTCACAAAGTATAAATCCGAGACTTTGTTCACCAAAGACGCGACTTCAGACACAAGTTTGTCCCGGTACTCTTAGACGTTTTCCCGAGAAATATTGGCACGTCCGGTGTACAGAGCATCACTAGTGCTCTCATCTGCATAGCAATGAATGTTACAGACTTGCAACATATCATAGATATGCAGAAGAAACTTCGTTGGCGATAGCACGCAGCCTTGTGGAACACCAGCATTAATAGGCTTGTAATCGGAGCTTGCACCGTCTACAACGACCTTGATGCTCCGATCTGCAAGAAAGCTGGTGATCCAATCGCACAATTTCTCGGGAAGCCCATAGGAAGGGAGCTTCGAATGAAGCGCTTTGTGCCAAACCAGATCGTAGGCCTTCGCAATGTCTAAATTAACGGCCAATGCCACTTCTGACCTTAGATTCATTTCAATGTAGTCACATCATCATCATCATCATTACAGCCCTCTCATTAAATTTGAAATTATTTAAATTAAAAGCAAATTCTTGTAAATGGCCAAGAAGAAAGGAGTATTTTGAAGTAAAAACATCAGGCCGGTAACGATATTTGAATAAAAATTGCCATGACAACCTGATAAACAACGATGTCAAAACATGTCAAATTTTGGTTTTAGGCTCGTAATACAGAAACGGCAAGATTTAAGTGAAAAATGAGATATTATTTATATAGGAAAAAAAAATAGCGCAACAGCGCGCACGAAACCCGAAATTGCAGAGTTACGGAGAACTAAATAAAAGACCGAAAAAGGTAGACTTCATTGACACCGATTTAAAAAGTGCTGATAGCATGTAAAATACGAAGTGAAAATGATTTGTTACTGTGTTCTTATGAATTAAAAATATTACAGGATCCTATAGAAATAAAGGTGATGCAAAATATCAAGTTTTGAGGCGAATGCAGAACATCAAAAACAGAATGGAAAAATAAATTTAAAATAGTGTAAAATGATATGTAAGTATGTATAAGCATAACACTACAATCTAGTGGGGGTCGCCCTACACTACGCCTACCGGTACGAGGCTGCCACTCGAGAACCTTTCTTCCCCATCGGTTATCGGTTCTTCGAGCTATATGGCCGGCCCATTGCCACGTTAGCTTACTAATCCGTTGGGCTATGTCGGTCACTCTGGTTTTACTGCGGATATCCTCATTTCTGAGTCTATCACGCAGAGAAACTCCGAGCACAGCCCTTTCCATAGCTCGCTGAGCGACCTTGAGCGTCCTCATACGGCCAGCAGTGAAGGACCACGTCTCAGATCCGTAAGTCATCACTGGCAACGAGCACTTGTTGTACAATCTAGTTTTTAGAGATTGAGGTATACCTGACGAGAAGATATGTCGTAATTTCCCGAACGCTGCCCAGCCGAGTTGAATCCGTCGATTGACCTCTCGGTCACATAAAAAGCTTTAAAATAATTTATAATAAATAAATGTAGGGTTACAGGAAAAGGCTTAAGAAAGGCTTAAGATAGAATCATTTTTATTCAATATAAAATTTCTACCACTGGTTCGGAGAAAACATCTATCCTGAGGAGTACCGGCAAGAAACCCAGCAGATTTGGATATTTATTTTAAATAAAGCTATTTTACAATATATTATTTTATACAGTTATTAAATACACAGACAACAACATGGCATTGACATTTAAAAGATATATATATATATATATATATATATATATATATATATATATATATATATATATATATATATATATATATATATATATATATATATATATATATATATATATATTACGAGGGCGACACTAAAATTTTTTCGAACTGAGCAGTTGTAAACGATATAATAAAAAAATAATTCCAAATTTTGAAAATGAAACTCATTGCCAATATTATTGAATATGTATTTTAACAATTTGTTATTTGTTTACGATTTGGCGGCAAATTGAAAATTGTCTGTGTCACGTGAGCATGAACTTAATTGAAATGAATGAATGAATTTAATTTAATTGGATTAAATTTTCGTGCAATGATTTTTTTTTTACTTTCGATGTCATTAAGTCAGCAAAAAAGTTGGGATAGAATTCGATTGTCCTTTTGCGATTAAGCCTATCACTTGCCACTGTTTACAACTGGTTCAAGGAGTTTAAACATGGTCGCACTAATCTCACCGAAGATCTGCGTGAGGAACGGCTTTATACGGCAACGACTGAAGAAATAATCAGTGTAGTGCGGCGTATGATAGAGACTGACAAAAGAGTGACTTATCAGCAGATTTGGATAAGCTTAGGCATCGGTATGAGTTAAGTGTGTGGCGGCACTGTCATCGCGCCGCAAGCGAAACACACCGAAGCTTAGATCACGCTATCAAAATTTCGAATCATAAACAGTATATATAACACATCTCCTAGACCATAAACATAAAAATAATTAAAAGTAAACATAAAAGTAATAAAATCCGTAAAAGTAGTTTTAATCAATGTGTAGTGTTCGCGTAAATATTAATTCGTTATTAAATCACCTATCCACCTTATTGTCTATAATAATCTTATACGTGCACTATCCCCGTTACCACCAATCACAGCACCTCCACTCACAACACCACCAATATCAGCACCACCACTCCCAATACCACCATACTAGGAACGACACGTGCTACACCTGTACACGAGGCATCCTCCAGACTCTGCGGAGGCTGTTCGCTAAGTTTTAGCTAGTTACACATTTTAGTATTACATTACGCGGAAATGAGCAAATTAAATTAAATTAAGTTCTAACAACTTCGATATCTGTATATTCAGGATTCACGTTATTTTTGTTGTTCGCGCGCCGATCTGAGTGTTAAATTATTAAACTTTTTCATTATCTCTTAAACTATGCGTCCAAATAACATGAAGATGTAAAGTTCAATTATCATCAAGGTAATCTTTATAAAATTATCTTGATGATAATTGAAGGAACGTGAAACACCGACACTCCTGCAAGTATGCAGTCTGTGAACATGTTTCAAAATCGTCCACACCATTACATAAGATTTGATAAAGCACAAATCTTCGAAAAAGAACACCGATTCCTACCAAGGATGATACGCGAGGCTATTGAAATTAAAAAAAAAACATCCTGATTTCAATAGAGAAGATGGACGGATGCTACCATCTGCAAGGTAGCCAGGCCAACTATGACAATGGGACGCCAAACATCTCAGCCCCCCCCCCTCCCACGTGACCATGGGTGCTGTAAAGCACCCGAAACGTCAGGAATTTAAAAATAAGTTAAAGTAGTAATTAACGCGATAAAATCCGTAAAAACAGTTTTTTGGTCAATACCTCATTTTAGCTCATGTATAAGAAATAGGCATACGGTATCACGGACTTTTTTTAGATGATCTAAGTAAAGATCACGCCTGATCAAGAGATCAAGCCAGCGCAGCGCATTTTTTGCTGACTTGCTCAACAAAATCAATATTTAGGCTAGCTGAGACGTATAGTCTAATGCTAATTAAGCTATAATACTATTTCACATGAACTTTTCTGTCATACACAAAGAAATTCTTTAAATCTAGATTAGTGTGTTGCAAAAAACAAAAATCTTTTCCGCTGTATTATATTATTATTTAATATTTAGATTAGCATAGATTATTTTCGGTGCAACCCGTATACCATCTTAATATACCGACAGACACCTTACAATGATTCTTTTTTTTTTCAGTTGCAGTTCATGTGCATAATATTACACGCGGCAGCGAACTACGCTTATTCAGCTTGCCCACCTTCGTATACATTATTAGCATCAATCCTGTTGAATGCTTTACTATTTGTTTATCTTTTTTCAGAATTCTAAAATAATCTTAATAAAAATAAACTTAATACGCGTAGTAAAAGTAAAATCTCTTTGGCAAACGGATCAGTCAATGAAAAATCAAACTAGATATAACATATTGCACAAATACTTAATTTAGTAAAGTTTTAGTTTAAGGTTGTGTATTAAAAATATTAATGATTAATATATTTTAATTATATCCACTCATTCCTATTTAGTTTATATAAATCTCATCATCTCATTCATTTTATACCCACTATGTAATTTATATTCACTGTTTTTGATTTATTCAATTCGGAAGGAGACAATTTTTTTTAAATTTGGTTGAATGGGCCTACCACTAATAGTGACGACACTTAGTAAAACGTATGTGGATTTATTACTTGTAATATCTAGATTACAATATGTAAGTTTAAGTTTAATGTTAGTTTTACCATATTTATAGGGATTCTAAGAATAACCAATCAAACGGCAATCTAGTGCACTATTATAATATAGAATAGATTTGATCAATATTTTATATTATAATAGTGCAATGTTAATAATAAAAATTATAAAAAATTGTTGGTTCTTCAAAATCTTAAATATTATTTGGTAGATGGAAAATTCTTTTAGTAGCTCCAGAAAAAATAGTTCTCGAATAAACGGACGGCGGTGATATATAATTTTCTTAATTAAAACTCAGATCAAGATTGAGTGCTGCGTAAGACTTATGCTGCCTTACATGATCTTGTATATAACTTTAATAAAAATGAATACATGGTCTTTGAGGTCTTTGAATTTGACATGTTTTGACATCGTTGTTTATCAGGTTGTCATGGCAATTTTTATTCAAATATCGTTACCGGCCTGATGTTTTTACTTCAAAATACTCCTTTCTTCTTGGCCATTTACAAGAATTTGCTATGACAACCTGATAAACAACGATGTCAAAACATGTCAAATTTTGGTTTTAGGCTCGTAATACAGAAACGGCAAGATTTAAGTGAAAAATGAGATATTATTTATATAGGAAAAAAAAGTAGCGCAACAGCGCGCACGAAACCCGAAATTGCAGAGTTACGGAAAACTAAATAAAAGACCGAAAAAGGTAGACTCCATTGACATCGATTTAAAAAGTGCTGATAACGGGAAAATACGACGTGAAAATGATTTGTTATTGTGTTCTTATGGTTTAAAAATGTTACAGGTTCCTATGGAAATAAAGGTGATGCAATATATCTAGTTTTGAGATGAATGCAGAAAATAGAAAACAGAATGGAAAAATAAATTTAAAATAGTTAAAATGGTACGTAAGTAACATAACACTACAATCCGCAGTCTGTGGATTGGGTATACCGAAAAATTGCAAAACACTGATAACGCACGTTGGCACTTGCCCGCTTCTGTAGTGCATCTGGCATGTTTGCATAGACCCGAACTGATGGTGTTCATGCCGTAGTTCGGAAAAAGTAGCGTCGCTGATGGCAAGGATACGGAGAAGTGACAACAGCATCCTTAGAACGGTGGCAGATGCTCCGCATGCGCCTATTCTAAGGCACTTCGTGCGAGCGATAGCTCGTACAGTGGATGATAATTCTTCTAGGTGTCAACCACACGGAGTGCTTCTTAGGTACATGACAAACTAGAATTTAGTTTAGTCTAATTTTATCTGATTTAATTTAATTAGGTTGGATTTAATTTGATTCTAAATATACTTATGTAGTTTAACTTAATTGTTTTAAAAATACTAACACTTAATTTTAAGCATTAATGTAATACTAACCCATGGTCCTTTGTTAACGTTTAATAAGCCAAAACTATGCTCAACTAATTGTAAAACAGGCACCCATGTACTGATGTGTCTAATATAATTTGCAACCAGTAACATGATTTTAGGTTCTTATGTGTGCGTTTAACATCGAACTTTTAAGGGGTGTTAACTCTTTCACGCATATGGGACACATTTGTCCCCACTTAATTTTTACGATTTACAGTAATACTGGCCGAGTTAAACCTTTTTTAAATTTGTATTATTAAATTTTATAGCACCTTTTCGCGTTTGCGCGCTGGCAACACTAAGTAAAGACATCATCTGTCAAAAAAGTTAATGCCGCGAAAAGTGACATATTTGTCAGAAGGACGTGAACATTAAAAAATATTTTTTTATTAAATATTCACTTTTTACCACAGTTTCTTCTCAGAATTATATTCACTGGTAAGTATAATTACTGTTTTGGTACATATTTTTGGTTTTTTTTTTGTAAAAATAAGGCGTACTATGTAAAAAATGTAAAGGGACGCGGATGTCCCTGTATGCATCAAGGGAGACTGGCTTCAAGCGGGTAATATTTTTTGCTATACTGTTTTGTTTTGTTTATTATTCTTATTTTGTATATTCTATTTGGTTACAGACCATGTCTTCCAATCGACGTAGAGAGTTTTCATTGCGGCAAGACGAAATTATAAAATTCTTGATGGCTGACTACAGCGATGATGAGGAGGGTTTAGTCCTTGATGAAGAGGATCAAACTTTTTTAGAGCAAGATATAGACACGGGTATTTCAACTGTTGAAATTGAACCGGGGTCAGCATCTCCAGAAGAGAATATTATTGAAAATAAACAGTCTAGTTCTAATGTCCCTTATTTCAACTGGCGAAAAAATTCATATTCTCCGCATAATTTTTGTGAAATGGGAGGGTATAACTTCGGCGAGGTGCACATTTTTGATCAAACTTCTGATACGGAACTGACTCCTGTAAAAATTTTAAATGCAGCTACAGGCTTCGAAAAATTTGTAGAGGAGATTATTGTTCGTGAATCCATACGCTACGCTCATCAAAATGGAAGATCTTTTACGTTGACTGATGAAGAAGCCAAAGCTTTCTTCGGCATTCGGCAAGGTTTTATCAGGATTCCGAATTACTAACACATCTAGAAAAGCTTTTCTATGGTACGTGTTGGAGCTAGGTGTCCGCTAACACATCTAGAAAAGCTTTTCTAGATGTGTTAGTAATTCGGAATCCTGATAACACCTTGAGCCATACTGTGTATAGAAAAAAGACCCATACAGATAGATATTTAAACGGTGATTCTCACCACCATCCTTCATAGTTAGCTACCGTGGGTAAATCTTTGTTTCAGAGAGCACGAGGGATCTGTGACAGTAAACACCTGGCTGCCGAGCTCCAACACGTCAAGCAAGTTTTGCATGACAACAAGCTTCGGGTCCCGCGCCTACGTCACAGAGAACGAGTGAAGCCGGCCACAGTCCAGCGTGTACCTGCTGTACTGCCATATGTTAGAGGAGTCACTGACAAGATCGGCTACATCTTGAAGCGCGCTTCCATCAAAACATACTTCAAGCTGCCGAAGAAGATTGGTCAGTTTTTACAATCAGTCAAGTGTAACGTCCCTCTGCAAGATGCAGGAGTGTACATGCGTGATTGTGAATGTGGTCTCTCCTACATAGGACAAACTAAAAGATCAATTAAAACCCGCGTCAAAGAACATATAGCTGATGTGAAGAATCGACGCTCCGGGAAGTCTGCAGTCTGTGAACATGTACAGGATCGCCCCCGTCACTACATCGGATTTGATAGACCGCAAATCCTCGCTAAAGAACACCGATTCCTTCCAAGGATGATTCGCGAGGCTATTGAAATCAAAAAACATCCTAATTTCAATAGAGAAGATGGCTGGGTGCTACCATCTGCTTGGGATCCTATAATAAATAAAATTAAATCCCAACCCAAGTATACAACTGCAAGACTTCATGATACCATAAGTTCATACTGTGTAGATCGGAACAAAAGTTAAATTTTAATCTATGGTAACCGCGGTTAACTATGACATCTGGACGTTAAACATCTCAGTCCTTCCCGTGACCATGGGTGCTGTAAAGCTCTCGAAACGTCGGGTATTAAAAAGTTAAATATACGCGATAAATTCCGTAAAAACTAGTATTATTTCAATGTTTTTTGACTTACTAGATATTGCGATGAATAATTCATATGTGATTTATTGCAAGCTGCATGAAGCAAAACGTATTGAAGGAACTCTGCTTACGAGCCTAGAATTTCGCCAAGTAGTAGCTCGGTCACTTATTAGGTAGCTTTTCGTCTCGACAAAGATCTTTGTCGTCAGTTGTTATGACGAAAAAGCGAATTTCTTATACACAGAAGCGCGGTACACCTTCACACGTAATGGTAAAAGTAAGTAACAGAAAAAGATGCGTACAGTGTGCTAAAAGCCGTATAGAGAATCGCACAAATAACACTTGCTCTACATGCAACTTTCATTTATGTTTTACTACGGACCGCAACTGCTTTGTAGAGTACCACTAAGTTTTATTTTTGTTTTATAAATAATTTCTACAATAAACAATTTGTACTTTATATCATAGTTTGTGTTTATTTCACAATAAAATCATTCTAGTATTTTTTGTCCGTACATAAGAAAAATGTAACTGTAACTTAACGCATATTGGGACACTTATGTCCCCTTCTTAAAAACATGGACATATACATAAATATGGTTTTATTTATACGTTTTTAATTAAATTAGACCAAAATAAATAGACATAGATAAAAAAATCATTTTAACTATCTTAGAATAGTTATAAGCTTGTAAGGGTTAAAGAAAAAAAGAAGAAAATGTGTGCACGAGTGCTGTCGAGAATAAAAGCAACCATTTGCGATATTAAACACGAAAAATATAAATAGCTTGCATTTATTAAATATAAAATCATCAGCCTATTAAAACTATAATCAAGCAGTCTATTAAAACTAACATAGGCCTTCAACATGACAAGCATGTTTACATTCAAACACAGATAGCGGCACCATTGAAGCTAAAGGGTAAGGCAATTTTCAAGAAAACATTATTTTTTTAGTTTGCGTATTTAATGGTCCATAGAATATGAAAGGTTTAATTTTAGTAAAATGAAATAATTATATATATATATATATATATATATATATATATATATATATATATATATATATATATATATATATATATATATTATAGAAGAGGGGGCAAACGAGCATGCGGCTCACCTGATTGTGACTACCGCCACCCATGATCAACCGCAACACCAGGGGAATTGCAGGTGCGTTGCGGGCCCTTTAGAAAGGAGTAAGCTCTTTTCTTGTTTCTTCTCTTTTCTGGTCGTATCGGTCCGAAAAAATCGCCGGTGGTAAACTATTCCACACAGAGGTTGTACGCGGAAGAAAACTCCGTTTGAAACGTACAGTGGTGGACCGCCAAGCATCCAGATGGTGTGGATGGTATCGGGACGTTTGTCGCGTAGTGCGTTCACGAAATTTGGCGGCTGGGATTAATCCGAATAGTTCCTCAGAGCACTCCCCATGATTATGCGAAAGAAAATGCAAAGGGATGCAATATTTCTTCGCAGCGGCAGTGAATCGAGCGGATCGTAAATCACTCAGTCGTGATGATTCGAGCCGCACTACGCTGGATGCGGTCAAGTGGAAGGAGCTGGTACTGGGGAGCCCCAGCCCAGAGATAGGAATAGTATTCCATGTGCGGCCGAACCTGCGCCTTGTAAAGTTGCAGGCGGTGTGCCGGCATGAAATACTGTCGCGCTCTGCTGAGCACGCCAAGCTTTTTAGAGGCCAATTTGGCCTTCTCTTCCAAGTGATCACGAAACTGCACGTCACTCGATATGTTGACGCCGAGGATTCCGATACTGGCTGAGGCAATAAGGGGAGTGCCTTGAAACTGAGGAGATACGACAAAGGAGTTCTTTTTAGCGGTTAACGCGTAAACTTTTGTCTTCTGGGGGTTAAACTGGACTAGATTTAGTCGCCCCAATCCGAGACTCTGTTCAGCAAAGACTCGACTTCACACACAAGTTTGTCACGGCACTTGGAGACTTTTTCCCGAGAAATATTGGCTTGGCCGGTGTAAAGAGCATCACCAGTGCTGAGCAATGAATGTCACGGGTTTGCTACATATCATTGATATGCAGAAGAAACAGCATTGGAGATAGCACGCAGCCTTATGGAACACCAGCATTAATAGGCTTGCAATCGGAGCTTGCACCGTCTACAACGACCTTGATGCTCCGATCTGCAAGAAAGCTGGTGATCCAATCACACAATTTCTCGGGAAGCCCGTAGGAAGGGAGCTTCGAAAGAAGCGCTTTGTGATAAACCCGATCGAAAGCCTTCGCAATGTTCAAACTAACGGCCAATGCCACCCCCTTGGACTCTACTGCTTCCGCCCATCTCTGAGTTAGGTAGACCAGAAGTTCGCCAGCTAACCGACTCCGGCGAAAACCGTATTGGCGGTCACGAATCAGCTGGTGATCCTCAAGGTACCTCATGAGCTGGCAGTTTACAATGGACTCCATTGTTTTGGAGAACAAAGAGGTGATGGCGATAGGCCGGTAGTTGGACGGGTCTGAGCGAACGCCTTTTTTAAGGATCGGGTGGACGAAAGCCGTCTTCCATGATTTTGGTACTACGCCTAGGGAGTAGGAGTACCGGAAAAGATGCGTTAAAACCAGTGCCAACTCTGGAGCACACGTCCTCAGCACAATTGGGGGAACTCCGTCAGGCCCACTCGACTTGTGGATATCCAGGGAGAGGAGTGCTTTTCGAACCGAGCGCTGTGTGAACTGCACTTACGGCATGGAGCACTCACACTGCGGGATGGTCGGCGGCGTACTACCTCCGTCATCGAGAGTCGAGTTGGACGCAAAGAAAGTCCCTAGAAGATCGGCTTTCTCCTTTGCGGTATGGGCGAATGAGTCGTCCTCCATGTGCAGTGATGGAAGAGATGGCTGACAGAAATTCCCCTGGACAGCTTGGCGAAAGACCAGAATGCACGGGTTCTAGAACGAAGGCGAACTAGTTTCTCGCCATTTCTGCCTATGTGCTCTGACTTTGCCTTGGCAATGACTCTGTTGAAGGACCTACAGGCGGAATTATACTTCTTTTTTAGAGTGCTGGTGCTTACATCCCGGGTCGCTGATGCGTCAGCCCAAGCTTGGTAGTACTCCTGCTTATAGCATGATGCTATTTTACTGGAGCGACCAAACCATGGCTGAGATTTGCCTCCAATGGGCACTACAGAGGAAGGAATAAAAAGTTCCATACCTTGAAGTACCACATCAGCGACAGAATCTACAACAACGTTGGGATCGTCCGGCGAGAAGCAAACCCCCCAAAGACCCCAGGGGTAGGATGCAAAGAAAGACCGCATCCCATCCCAATCGGCTGACCTATAGAGCCAAATACGGCGACAGCCTGCAGAATTCAACTGCGATTTCAACGTGAGTGGCACCAAACTCCGGACAAGAAAATGGTCCGAGGAGCCTAAAGGGGCGTCGACTGAAATCTGATATCCGTCCGGGTGAGAGGTCAGCAGAAGGTCCAACATGGAAGATGCATGACCCTCCACATCTGGAATCCGCGTAGGCGAAGTAACCAGTTGTGTCAGATCATATGCCAAGGCAAAATCTATATTTGAAGTGGCATCACAGGCCCATGAAATTTGACTAACTTCTGGATACTTCCGCAATTTTGTTTTTGCGTCAGAGGGACGATCTTGTCGGAAATCGCTACATGTCATTAAGAAATTGTACGTTTACTTTGTTTTATCCTCCTCACTAAAGAATTATATAATGAAATAACTTTATATTAGTGAAGTCCCTAGCTACCCGTAGTACGAATCCCAAATTTCTGTAGGCTTTCTTACAGATTTTGGTTATATGCTCTCCAAATTCTAGTTTAGAGGAAAAATTAACCCCTAGATCTTTGACTTTTGACACTTTCGCTGTTTTTGCCCCGTTAACCTGGTATTGGTACGTAACTGGAGATAGTACACGGCTGAAGGTCATAGTTATGCACTTCGTGATGTTAAATTGTAAGTTATTATGTTTGCTCCAGGCTACCACCCTATCTATATCTTGTTGTAACTTTTGGCAATCCTCTCTGTCCCTCACAGCATACTCTACATACATCCCAGCATATTCTACATACTGCTTTCCGTTCCGCATATAACTAGCAAAAAATGTTAGTAAATGGGGAGTAAATCCTACACCTGCCAGTTTTGTGAGCAGTATGTCATTATCCACTAGGTCGAAAGCTTTTTTGTAATCCAAGAAAGCTACATCTACCTGTCCTCCAGCATCCACTTCAGGTACAATATAATTCATATAATTAATTAGGTTGCTGGTGGTGCTCCTGTCGGGTCTAAAACCGTGTTGCTCGTCTGAAAGCTGTACATTAACTTGTGAGAGGATGCTTTTGTGTACTGCAGCCTCCAGTACATTAGCTGGTGTCGAAAGCACAGCAACCGGCCTACATTGGTCCACGTTTGATGCTGACTTTCCTTTTGGTACTGGGGCTACCTTGGTTGTTTTCCATCTATCTGGAAACACTGTCTCCGCCAAGCACTGATTAAATATGTAGATAAGTGGCTTACCAAGTACTAGTCTACAGTCTTTGAAAATGTAAGGCGGTATGCCATCGGGTCCCGTTGACTTTTTTGGCTTGAGTTTTTGCAGAGCGTAAAGTACTTCATCAAGCTTTAGTTGTTCTATGTGTACCCTAGCCGCTCCATTCTTACCACCAGCCTGATTCACTGCCGCCTCCACGTCCAGCTTAGACATCTTAGGGCTAAATACCGAATAAAAATACTGAGCAAACTCAGTAGCACACTGCTCACTAGTAAGTACCTTATCATCATTTAAAATCTTGCGTGGACTTCTGCTGTCTTTTTTTGAGTTAATGTAAGCCCAAAACGCCTTTGGATTTTCCTGAAACTCACTCTGCATCCGGTCTTTATAATTTTTGTACGTGGAGTTTACTAAATATTTTTCATACGTTCTACACTTAGCAAACGCCTCATAATCGGCCCCTGATTTGCTAACCTTAAACTGCCTATGAAGCCTAGCTTTTAATTGTATGTTGCGAATAATGTCTATCGTGAACCACTCGGGGTAAACGTACTCCGAGTTTACACGTCTTCGCTTTTGTCTTGACACGCAGTCATCCATAACTTTGTTTAAAACCTTATAAAAATAATCTAAGCTATTATTTACATCTAACCTATACATTGGCATCCAATCTATGGCCGCTATTAACGAATACATTAACGGAAAGTTTGCTTTATAGAAGTTCCATCCAGTATGCGTCTTATTGCTCCCCTCAGACTCAGCTAGCAGTGGCGTGGGCGCGGGCTGCCCGCCGTACCGCGCACGCTCCCGCTGCACCACAATGGCGAGCGGAGGATGATGTGGGTCGGGCGGCACGATTGGCTCAGCCGCGCACACCTCCAACTCTTCTTCCTCTGAACGCGTGCTCAAAACAAGATCTAATTGTCGTTCATTTCAATTTCCTATTTTGTTGTACTGGGTAAATTCACAATATGTGCAAAAATACTCAAAATGATTGCGTACATTTGTTGAGCTAGAATATAAATTAAAATCGCCTATCATTATTAAATCATTGTAGCCATCACGATAATTTTCTATTATACTTAACAACAACATGTATTCATTATCACCACAACTCGGTGGAATGTATACTACACATAACACAAACATGAACTTATTTTGTTGATAAACCGCAGCGCTAACCAGTTCAAATGCGTGATCTTGAAAACGTACATCGTTCGGGGTATTTAGTTCCCGCAGCTCGTATCGTGGTGTGTCCACTAAACACGCACCACCCTGCTTGCGTCCGTCTGCCCGATCACACCGAAGTACCATGTATCCAGGTGGGATGAGTTCTGAATCATAGATAGAATTGTTGCATCCTGTTTCTGTTATTGCAAAAAAATCATAACTACGGGAAGAAATTCCCACATAAAAATCGTGTAATTTTGTTCTCAATCCTCTCACGTTCTGATAGTATATCTCTACAAAATTGAGTGGTTTCTTATTACTTATTGGGTGGTTTACGAAACCACACCCATTCACAAAATTCAATGTTAACTGCCCGACATTCTGGTTTACATAGTATTTCGTATGAACTTTCTGGAACTCCTATTATAAATGACGCATAGTCTCGTTCCGTCTTATGTTTAATTTTTTGCACTGTTATTTCAGTCTCTTTTTCACATATATTCTTTACATGTCCTTCCAAACATTCTACTGTAATATCCTTTTTTAATCGCCAAACATGTAAAATTTTTTTCCTTTCAGTACCTTGAATATTTCCTGTACCAGTATTTCCTCCTCTTAAGATTTGCCTCTCAGGATATTTCTTTTTCTGTACAGTTATCCATGATCCTTTCTTTTTGCTAGTTTCCATCTTATTTTCTGTATTATCTGTCGATAGTTGTTCTTTATCAAAACTCTCCGCAGCGGTTTCTATATTACACGTCGGTTTCATGGCCACGCATGCCACTACACGTTTATCTTTGTTATTATCTTCGTTTACTGGCTGATTTTTCCTTAGTACCTGCTTTTCGTTTTGTGTGAGTACCTTTGCAAAGGATAAAGTCTCCTTTCTGATTTCCTTAACTGTCTCATTTCTTTCTTTTGTAGGCTGATTTTTGTTCAGAAAATTCTTTAATTGCTCATTTTTTTGCTCCAATGATTTTATCTGCGCTTCTAAATCATCGACTTTGTTTGCCTTCTTCTGCACTACTTTCATATTATCTCGTAATTTACGTAATTCTGTTTCGGTATCAACAAACCTGTCCTTGAGCAAATTGTACTCCCTTATTTGTTCATCTATTTTAAAGTTCATTTCAAATCGAAATTCTTGCAATTCTTGCAGTATTTTACTACTGGTATCCAAATCTATAACTTCTTTTGGAAATATCCTATTGCCTCGGTCTGAGTTTACGTAGCAAAGGGTAGAAGTTTGATTCATTATATTCTGGTTACCTCGAACTGGTGTGTCCGAATTATCCCGTTTCGGTGCACTGCAAACACATTCCGGGTATCTCCAATTGCATTTGTATTCTTCGGTAAACGCTTCGTATTTATCCTTCGTCAGAGCCAAGCACTTAAGATGGTACAATTTATTGCATCCATCTCTTGCACATTCCATGTACAAAATGTCGTATATTACGGCATCACAGCCGTTACATTTTCGACCCATTTATTTGAAAAATACACGTTTTCCGCTATTAATTATTTTTCCGCTAATAACAATTTAGAGGCTAAATAGTTTAGAATTTTTAATCCACTGTGCGATGAATGACAAGATGTCACGATTCACGATGGAAATTATAGACCTGTGCTCTGTACCTATCAACGTTTGATAATAATCAATATTTTTAGACGATTTTTTCGCGGCTGAATGGTGCCGAAGGTACCGTGAAAAATCTAACAATTTTGTCCAGAAATTTCGTTTTTAGATATATTTTGTGACTTGTGGTATCTATATTATTTAGACTAATTTTTAATGAAAAATTTTGATTTTTGCATATATTAATTTTATTTAATAGTATACCCCAATAATCATGTACGTAATTAACTACTTACGTCCAGAGTATTTCCGAATCACGGAATAAGGTCTACAATCTCGTACTATGCTATCATAATAGGCCAGAGCTATTTAATTGATCTCCCTCAATGTTTCATGGGATATCCGTTACCCGTTTTTTTATAGGAGAGGGGGAAAATGAGCATGCGGTTCACCTGATGTTAAGTTACTACCGCCACCAGTGACCAACCGCAACACCAGGTGAATAGCAGGTGCGTTGCCGGCCTTTAAGAAAGTTGGAACCCCTTACCCGTTAGTAGTGACGTAGGTATACTTAATTATTAATATTGATTAATGAAATTAAAACACACAAATTATTTACAAAAATATTTATAATCCATGTGCACTACACTTTACAAATTCCGTTTTGCAACAGTTTTTTTCTTTGTGACATATTCCGTTTTAATTACCACTGTGATAGTGCGCAAAATATTGAGCCTTACCCTAAAATAAAAGGTTAAAACTTATCCATTTATAAAATTACACAGTGATAAGAAATTTAACGGATAAGTAAGCCATATAGCTGTTGTAGCGACAACTGTTGGGGAAGAAAGTTTCTCGAATGACAGCTTCATACCTGCAAGTGAAGTGTAGGGCGGCTTCCCACTGGATGGAGTGACGACCTGGCAAAATGCAAAAGGCTCAGGACGGTGCTTTGTGTAATTTTTTGTGGGAGGCCTTTGTTCAACAGTGAACTTGTTGAAGGGCTGTAATGACAAAAATGAAATGATGAAGAAGTTTTAAACTAGTTGTTTACGGATGAAAAACACTGTATTGTCGCTGCATTTATTATTGTAAATCATCATCATTTTCGAAGACGTTTTTTTTTTTAAAGTAGCACAGATAGACAGGTCTGGTATAAGGATACTGTTATAATATATATTAATTGATAAGTAAATATAAAATTGTCCCAAGCAATATTCGTACCAAAATTACTGAGTTATAACATATTCAGATATTAAACATGAACAAAACAATAAATAGCAAGTAATATGTTCTGTGCTAGGATAAAAGCTCAATATATAATATCGCTGCATTTATTATTGTCAACCGTAATCATTTTCATCGTCAATATAAGTCCTTTTCTAAAAAAACACACAGACAGACAAATGCGGTGTGGGCCTATGTTCATTTAATTATTGATTGATTAGCAACTATAAATTCCAAACATCATTAAGGTACGTCTAGAGATGCTTGTTCATTTATGATATTGTGAGGAGGATACCCTTTTTACTGGAAACGGCGTTCTATCTTAGTCCTCACGGGTGACGACATATCTGCGTTTTGATTCGTAATCGAGAATAGATGTTGGCTCGACCGGGGAAGGACCACGCTCTCACAGAATACCAACGTAAAATAGTAGCTTAATGCTGCAATGTTTCGTGTGGTGTGAAGAGAACCGGCGACCCTTTTTACTGGAAACGAGGCATTCCATCTTAGTCCTCACGGAGGACAACGCATCTGCATTTTGATTCGTAATCGTGGGTAGATGTAGATGTCTATGCACCACAGCAACCATTTACCATCAGGTGGACTGTGTGCTCGTTTGTCAATTAAAAGAGATAACAAAATGTTCCAAAGCATCAATTTAGCATGCTTGACATTTATTTATAAATTACAAGTATAAAATAATACATGCAACAGAAAATAAGCTACACAGTTAAATAATATATTCCACAATATATTATACCACAACTATCACACAACGCCATCTAGTCCCAAGCTAAGCAGAGCTTGTGTTATGGCTACCAGACAACTGATAAACATACTTATATATTTCTAAATACATAAATATTATAGATAAACAGACACAGAACAAATGATCGTGCTCATCACACAAACATTTGTCCTGGGTGGGAATAGAACCCACGACCTCCGGCATAGCAGTCAGGGTCACTAACCACTAGACCAACAGGCCTGTCAAAATAGAAATTAGTCAAGTAAGCAACACCAATCACAATTGTTATTGATCATTATTCAACCACATTACAACAGTCCACTGCAGAACATTGGCCTCACCTAAAAAAATTTAAAATATACATTAGTATATAAAGGCCTTTCGTGAATTGCCGTATCGTTTCGTACCGTATGGTGTCGTAAATGTCGATATAAATGAAATAAATAAAAAAATAAAATTACCTTTATTTCCACAAACTTGACTTATGATTAATCTAGGTTACAATAGTATGCTATAATAAATTTTTGTTTTTTGTTGTATGTATAATTAGGTATACACAGTACATATTATATTACTTAATATTGGTAATAGCCGTATATACCGCGACCTGGGGGAGCTTAGAATTGGCTATACAAGCGAACACTTCGAAGCAATACAACTGCGAGCTAAAGTGATCAGCAGAAAAATTGTGTTTTGCTATAAGTGTGGTTTGAAGAAGTGTTCAGTAAGAGTGTTAATTTTGGTAATTAACTCGGCAATTTTTATTGTCCTGAACCCCAGGCTCGTAAATATTGGTATCAGAAGTGGGACCAAACCACGCTGATTTTACCTAAGGATGACACAGAGGGTATCCGCACCCGAAGTATTTTATACGTGGTAGAGCCACGCTCCAGCTATATTATAATTGTAGCTCGAATGGGTCGGTTCCACCGGGGAAGGACTACGCTCTCACAGAATACCAGCGTAAAATAGTGGCTGTCATGGATGCTCAGGCCATGGGGTCGGGGTCCGGGTAAGACAAGAAACAAATGTGTGAATGTGTATGATATTCATAAGAAACATGTAAGGCTACAATAAAACACTACAAAGCATACAACTAAATAACTCTTAAGCATAATCTACATTACTATTAGCACTAGAATAGGTAAGCACTTAATACTTAGCACTATCTAAAACTACACATTAACTGCAAAATAAAATTACAAGCAACGAAACATAAAATGAACAATTATTTCTTTTATTACGTACATGAGAGCATAAAATCATTACAAAATTTTATTAATTATAAAAGTAAAAGGCGAAAACAATAAATCTAAATATAAAATAGAAAAAAAGGGAAAACAAATAAAAAAAAAACGAATTTCTACTCGAGGATCGAACCAGGAACCTTAGGAAGTCACCCGATGCATGTATTGCCGCTCTAAGTAATGGGCTATGCTTGTCGACAACGATCCATCTCAAATAAGGATATAGTATTGTCTTTCACTGTCCTCATCTTTTAAAACAAATAAATTTTATTGATAACACTTCATATAAGAGATGCAGGAAGGTGTAATTGTCACAACTAACTTGATGGGCGTTTCCATAGACTGAAATAATTACACAATCTAAGAATACTATTCCAGGATTACTCAGACTACCAAACAACGTATAGTATTAAACACTTACCCCGTTGCACTTATAAAATTAACGTTCCACGAATATAAGCTTCTATTTAAAATATATAAGGTTCACTGATACACAGTTTTAATATATTTGAGTAAACTTATACGCCTTTAAACTTTAAATGTCTGACAAGTATTACCGCTACGTCGTACCGTTCTTTACTCTCACGACTCGTCGCGAACCCGGCCCTCAGCCGTTTGTACACAGTTCCTACCCTCCAATCCTTTTATCAAGTTCGGAAACAAGTCCCATCTCAATTATCATCACATATCCCCCCTCAACAAATGGAATCCAACCGGATTCAGCCAGGCCTCAAATTACCCGTTTCAGGTCAGAAGCGTGCCATGTACCCAAATGTTTGCCCCTTACACTTTTTAGGATATAAACATCTGACGATACTCTATCCGAAATTATAGCCTTTTCGTACTTTGGAGATAACTTGGCCATAAAGTTTTTATCAGCACATGATTGTGGTTTTGTTTTCTTCCAAACCAACTCCCCAACATTAAAACTGCATACTCGCCTTCTTTTATTACAATTTTTGCTATTGACTTCATAAGCCTCTCGCAGCCTTTTGTTTACATCTTTGTATATCTCTTCTCTAAGTTTTAAATTATTTTCGAAATATTTTCTATTTACATTAACATAATCATCTTTATCTGGTAAAAAATCTATTTTCTTTTGTAAGGAGGTTTCTCTACCAAAAAACAAGTCTGAAGGAGTCTTGCCAGTTATTTCATATATAGCAGTTCTAATGGCGTGGCCTATATGAGGTACAAACTTATCCCAATCTTTATGATTATCTTCAATATATGACGCTATTGCTGTACCAATCACTCTATTTACTCGTTCTGTAGGATTGGCTTGAGGATGATACTAAGGCGTATACCAAATTTTTGAGCTGTAGTTTGTGATTAATTCTTTAAATTGTGATGAAATAAACTGTTTCCCATTATCACATATTACTGTCTTTGGTACTCCAAATACGAGAAATATCTGTTCTTCAATAATTTTAACAATAGTTGATGTTTTACCATTTTTCAAGGGAAATAATAATGCAAACTTGCTAAACCAACACGAAATTTATATATATTTTATGAGGCCATAGCTGCATCTAGCGAGAGTTAATACCGCCAACTAAATGAAGAGATATTTTATAGAAGAATTAAAATATCCTCTCAACTGCGGACGTCTAACCCTTGGACACGAAAATATCTCCGTTGACTGCGGGTGTCCAAGTACTGGACATTTTTTACCCGCCCTTTTAATGTCGAAATAAAGCATTACGCACTATGTCTAACTTATACTACCATATGTCAATGTGTACAGGATAAAAAAGATTACCATAAAAACCCCACAGCTTATGCACTTTAGTAGGATTTTTTATATATACCATCTTAATGCCGCATCTGGTCCGAACTACATTCTACATCTGTGTAAGTTGATTGTTGGTTCTTGTAAGCTTACTATTAATGCGTTTTATGATAAAAAATTGTATTGTAGCCTATAGTTTTGCGCATAAAATACTGCAAACAATAGATTTAAAATTAAATGAAAATAAAATCGAAGTATTAAAAAAGTTTGTTTCATCGAGAAATATGACAATTTTGTCTTTATTCAATATTTACTTACACTTATTACTTTGGGATTTTATTTAATTTATGTACTCCTTTATAGGAAATTTCATAGAGAATTCAGAAATGTATACATATTATAGTATTTGATATACCAAAATAAAGAAATTTGCATTTAAACGGATTGCGCCCAATGCGCCGTCAATTTTATTAAACAGCTCCGCAGTCAACGGAGTATGACGGTTAGTCTCCGCAGCTGAAAGGATATATTTTATGATGTATATGTATATGACATTACAACAGTCCACTGCTGAATATTGGCCTCACCTAAAAAAATTTAAAATATACATTAATATAATGCTATTGTTGCTAAATAATGATGCGCGCCTAAGTTGACGTCTGGCACTAGCGCCATCTAGTGTCGGGTAACAAAGCGAGGAGAGCTTTCCAGAAAATGACATGACTAATCTTTCAACCAACAGCACCATCTAGTATTGAATTGAAGAACTAAGCTTTCTAGAAGCCCCACACTCGAACTTTCTGAGCCTGGTCGGTCAGCGCCCATATTTACATGAATATTCTGGATGTTTCGGTGGAAAATGTGTATTTAAAGCCGCTGCAACCCGCTATCGGGGCAATATTGAATTTGGCGAGACAAGCAAAGCTTCGGAGCGAAATAAAGTAAATCAGTGTGATTAATTACTAGTGTCTTTTAAGTAAAGTGAATTCAAGTGTTAATTTTGGTAATTCAATCGGCAGTTTTTATTGTCACGAACCCTAAGCTAGTAACAATTGGTGTCAGAATTGGGATCAAATTATGTCAATTTTATATAAGGAGGAAATGGAGGGTGTCCGTACCCGAAGTCAACGCCAGCAGGAGACGGACCGGAGAAGGTTTGGTGGTGCAATGCCGCAGACGTCGGGGGCACCTGCCAACCACGGAGGCTAGCCCGTCAGCAGCTCCTACACCTGCGGCACCTGACTTAGGTGCTCTCATGATGATGTTGCAGGAACAGGCCCGTCAGCAGGCGGAACAGGTACGCCGATTGGAAGAGCAGCTGCGGGGCGGACAGGAGAAACAGGCCCGTTAGTTGAATTAGCATCAGGAGGAACAGGCCTGCCTACACGAGGAACATGCCCGTCAGTTGAAATAACAGTAGGAGAAACAGGCCCGCTGACAGGAGGAACAGGCCCGCCAGCAGGCGGAACAGGCACGCCGATTGGAAGAGCAGGTGCAGGGTGGACAAGAGGAACAGGCCCGTCGGTTGGCTCCTCATGAAGGACATTCACGCTACCTTCGGGAAGGAGATGAAGGAGGTGAAGGATAAGGTTGTTCAACATGACAACCGCCTGTCGGAAGCTGAAACCCGAATCGAGAAAGCTGAAACCCGAATCGACCAAGTAAATAATTAGGTTGACAACGTAATGGCTGACATGAAGAAATCACTGGACGAACTCAAACCTGGGGATGGAACTGCAGCTCCCGTAGTAGCTACAACACCTTCACTACGTGGATTCAAAGTACCGCCGTTCAACGGGACTTCTTCCTGGTCGTCCTACAAAATCCAGTTCGAGGCTGTCATGGAGGCGAACGGCTGGAATAAAAGTCAGGCCATGACTGCACTCACCCTAGGCTTGCGCGACCAAGCTTTAACTTTGTTGGAAGCTCTGTGGACTGTGGCACGCTGGTTGGTAGTTTTGAGGAAGTGGATTGGTTACGTCGGTGCCAATATCTATCGAGTGAGACCCCCAGCAAGGATGCACAAACGAGAGTGACCACACTTTTGGAAGACTGTCGCAGCGTTCTCTCCCCGATCTAAATGGTCAAGGCGAAGAAGTTGTTACTCAAGTATGCCGATGTATTCTCATCAAATGATGCTGACATAGGAAAGACTGGCTTAGATTAACACAAAATAAACACTGGAGAAGAATTGCTTATCCGTCAGCGGCCAATAAGATTGCCGGTAGCACATGAAAAGGAAGTGGAAACCATGATTGAGGGAATGGTGAAGGATGGTGTTATTGAACCTTCATCTAGTACATGGTGTTCACCCGTGGTGCTGGTAAAGAAGAAGGACGGCAGCATGCGATTCTGTGTTGACTGTCGCTGTCTGAACGACGTTACAAAGAAGGACAGCTATCCCTTGCCAAGAATTGATGACACGCCGGACATGATTACAGGAGTAAAGTGGCTTAGCACGCTAGATCTAAAAAGTGGCTACTGGCAAGTTGAAATTGACCTTAAGTAAAAGATAAAACTGCGTTCTCGACGGGAAAGAGTCTGTGGCAATTTAAAGTAATGCCGTTTGGATTTTGCAATGCTCCAGCAACGTTCGAAAGGCTGATGGAGCTTGTACTTACCGGGCTAATTGGCGATGCCTGTCTGGTCTACTTGGATGACATCATTATCGTGGGCCGTATGTTTGAGGAACACCTTCAAAACCTGGAACGCGTGGTCATTTCAGAGTGCCAACCTCAATTTGAGTCTGAATAAATGTTCACTATTCAAACGGCAAGTCAACTTTTTGGGGTATGTAGTGTCGGAAGAAGGTATCCGCACGGATCCGGAGAAAATCGCTGCTGTCAAGGATTGGCCGGTTTTAAAAGACAAGACGCAGGTTAGAAAATTTTTGGGTATTGTGCTCCTATTATCGGTGATTTGTGAAGAACTTTGCAGATATAGCCAAACCTCTGCACATGCTATCCGAGGAGAAGCGACATTTCTGCTGCGATGAAAGTTGCAATATCGCATTCCAGGAGCTCAAGGACCGTCTGTGCAAAACACCTATTTTGGGATACCTTGATACAAGCAAACAATTTATAGTTGACAAAGACGCAAGTGATATAGGACTTGGCGGTGTGTTGTATCAACGGAATGGTGACCAAGAGGTCGTGATAGCGTACTTCAGCAAGTCGTTGTCAAAACCAGGAAGGAACTATTGTGTCACAAGACGCGAATTACTAGCTGTGGTAAAGTCTTTGCAGCATTTTAACAAATATATTCTGGGGCGAAAATTTCACTTACGAACTGACCGTGCTGCACTAAACTCCACCATGCTACACTCTTATCACCGGCAATCTGATGGAATGGTAGAACGATTTAATCAGACATTGGAGAGGTACCTAGCAAAAGTTGTAAACAATCGGCAACGAGATTGGGACAAGCACATACAACCGTTTTTGTTGTCATGTCGAAGCGCTGTTCACGAAAATACATCAGTGACACCAGCTTTCGCAAACTTTGGAAGAGAATTACGGCTGTCTGCAGACCTGATCACCGGGATACCACCTGATGCCCCACGCAGTATAACCAATTATGCAAATGTCTTGCGGAATAAAATGAATGACATTTATGAGCAGGTCAGAAAATCGGACAAATGTCTGAAAAGATGAAAACCCGGTATGACTGCAAAATGAACAACAAAGGGTTCGACGAAGGTTCACTAGTGTGGTTGCACAATCCAGTCCGCAGCAAAGGGAAATCTCCTAAGGATTGTGACCAGGATCAATGATGGAACCTACCGGATACAGAAAGGCGCAAGGGGGACTCCTAAGATCGTCCATGTGGATTGCCTGGCGCGTTATTATGGGGCCGATAATGCTCGGAACGAGCATGTTCTTGGTGGGGGCAGTGTAGCTCGAATGCTTCGGTTCTACCGGGGAAGGACCACGCTCTCACAGAATACCAGCGTAAAATAGTGGCTTAATGCTATTGTTGCTACATAATGTTGCGCGCCTAAATTGACGTCTGGCACTAGCGCCATCTAGTGTCGGGTAACAAAGCGAGGAGAGCTTTCCAGAAAATGACATGACTAATCTTTCAACCAACAGCGCCATCTAGTATCGAATTGAAGAACTAAGCTTTCTAGAAGCCCCACACTCGAACTTTCTGAGCCTGGTCGGTCAGCGCCAGTATTTACATGAATATTCTGGATATTTCGGTGGAAAATGTGTATTTAAAGCCGCTGCAACAAGCTATCGGGGTAGTATTAAATTTGGCGAGACAAGCGAAGCTTCGGAGCGAAATAAGGTGAATCAGTGTGATTAATTATTAGTGTTTTTAAGTAAAGTGAATTAAAATGTTAATTTTGGTAATTCAATCGGCAGTTTTTATAGATCGCGTGCATCACAGCAACCCTTAAGTAAGCCCTTGAGGTGGAGAAGCTGGTTCGAAAAGCAAACCGGACTGTACCTGCGCTCATTGAAGGAAACTTGGTGCAGATTATCATCGACGGCATCCGCGACCTTGAAGTCAGAGCGGCTGTGAGCCTTGGCTCATGCACTGGAGGTGGAAGCAGTGCAGTAAAATCATCGTTCCCATCGCGTCAAGATGGCTGAAACAGTTTGCAATCGCAATAAAGGATACAGCTCTGCGTGTCTGTGGGAAAAGGGGCCTTTTTGATCCAGCTACCCTAACTGCAGTAATAATAATAATTAATATCACAAACAAATGTTATTTACACAGATTCCGTCTATGCTTCTGAGCTCACCGATTAATCGGTTCATATACAGGTTGAAGAGCGTTGGCGAGCTCAGCCCCACTGCCTTACCCCGCCCTCCAACCCATATTCCTCAGAAAGGTAACCGGCCGATCCAACATTATTTTTTCGATTTTTTTGAAACTATAGCGCTCTTCAAGCAATTTTTCAATTCAAATATTGGTGGTAATGGAGCGCTATAATTTCATTTGGCAAGTCAGTCTCTACTTTATCTTGTTTCAAAGGATCTCATCACAAGATTGAAAGCCTTGGTCAAGTCAAGATAACATGCGTACACTGGAGTCTTCCTTACTGTATAATACCGGACAGTCTTATTCGGGCATAGGATAGCAATTTCAGTGGAAAGATCAGCCTTAAGGCCAAACTGTCCATCATTGAGATATGTGTGCTTATTCAACCGGCGACTGAGCGGATTGTGCAGTACGTTTGCAATCACTGTATCAAGAGAGATTGGCCTATATTTGTCGGCATCATACGAATCACCAGTTTTGTTTTATGTGATTGGAACTACAATGGTATGTATCAGACCTTCCGGTATATAAGAATTCCCTAAACGTAGGTAAAAAACAAAGAGAGAACCCTTGGTAGATGTACTCCTGGATATTGCAGGTGCTTGATGCTAAGGCTGTCATACCCCAGAGACTTGTCTTTTACCATACCTTAAATAGCTGCCTTCACTTCTTCTGTGGTGAAATAGACACTTCGCTTATGATTGTCTACCCCAGCATCGAAAACTTGCCGCGCGGGACCTTTTTATATCATGGGGAAATCCTCATGGATAGCTTCTGCTGCGGGGGCAATAGAAAGTTTATGCCGGACTTTTTCCGGAACCCCCCCCCCCCCCCGGTCGTCACCATCACCTTACATATAAGGGGTTCCGGGATCTCCGTTCGGAACCCCCTCTCTCACATTGCTATATTGGAAGCACGTCCAGAGGGCAGTTCTTTCTGCCCCCAGCACCCTCGCAGTATTATCAAGATGTCTCGAGACCACATCCAAAGCATCGTCCTCCTTGGGGCATTTGAAGCCCGCGCCCGGAACGTCTGCATCCCCAAAGGCCCCGTTTCTGTCAGAAGAACACTGTTTATAAGAAGATGGCCATGACGAAAGCCTTCGCAACGTCGTCTCTGAGCAGGATCCACCCTGTCCCGATCCCACTCAGCCGCCTCCTTCTGGACCATAACAGATTCACAGAAAGTGGCTATGGCCCTCCACGCCAAGTCCCTGCTCAGCATATCCGACACGACTGCTGGCAAAGAGAGGTTCTGAACTATCCAGCTTATCAGGGTAGTTTGCTCCCGCTCCCACGCAGGACATGTCATACGGAATCTTGGTCCTGCCCACCGCAGTGAAAACAGTTTGCTGTCGCTTCACGTCCGATCTTACACAAATAATCACCGAAGCACCCGTGCCCGGTTATTATTTGCGTAAGTCTGTAAGTGAGTCTTCCTGCTCGTCTATGCATCCAGGCTTCGAAGTGCGGCAGGATTGCTTCAACAACGCGTTTTCGTGCATAACACTCTTCACAGAGACCAGCACGTTAAAGTCTTCCATCATAATTACCGACTTCACATCATTTATTTATTTATTTAACTTCATATACACATTAGATGTATATAGGCGGACTTAATGCCTGAGGCATTATCTACCAGTCTACCTTAGAGTAGTGCAGAGATAAAAGAGGTAGGTGTGAGCATATAAAATTAAATATATATATATATATATTAAATATAATATTAAACACGGCTAACTACGTACGCTTAGTTGATTCTGCCATTTCATTGACGAGCATTTCTCGCACTTTAGATTTGAACGAAATCCGGTTTTCGGCACTCCTGATTTCGGAAGGAAGTGTGTTCCAAAGAAGAACAGATTGAACAAGGAACGATGATTGTACAAAATTAGTACTAAAAGGGGGGCACTGAAGCAAAAGGTTATTACTAGAACGGAGAACTCTATCATGGTTGGAGCTAAGATATTGAAAATGAGGAGTTAAATAAGATGGAGCATTAGGAGACATCAAGATAGAGTAAAGAGTGGTGAGTGCACGTAGACTACGGCGCTGACGAATGGGTAACCAGTTGAGTTGAGAGCGATAAGTAGACACATGATCATGCTTTCGAAGATTAAAAATGAATCGAATGCAGTTATTAAGAAGACGGTCATATTTGTTCAAGATTTCTGCATTCAGGTCAAAATCACCATAGTCAATAATGGGAAAAATTAAGGTCTGCACAATAATCGTCTTGGTCCTGGACGGGAGAAAGTTCTTCAGGCGGTAGAGAGAACGCAAAATACCTGTCACTTTCTGACAAACATTTGCCACTTGAGTTTGCCAGCTCAAGGTGGAGTCAATGTGCAATCCAAGGTCTTTCACGGTATTACTCAGTTTTAAAATAAAACCGTTAAAAATGATCGGTGGTAAAGCTGTGGGATCCAGTTTCTTTATCATCCGTTGGCTACCTATTATTATAGCCTGACATTTGGATGGGTTAACTTTAAGACCAAACTTGTCAGACCAGTTCTTTATATACTCTAGGTACTTATTAAGAGATTCAATTGCTGTAGATATACAGTCAACCTTCGCGTGTGAGTACAACTGCAAGTCATCAGCATACAAATGA
This sequence comes from Parnassius smintheus behrii, assembly GCA_036936625.1. Lineage (NCBI taxonomy): Eukaryota > Metazoa > Arthropoda > Insecta > Lepidoptera > Papilionidae > Parnassius > Parnassius smintheus. The sequence continues at coordinate 6,982,142 of JAUPFT010000007.1, read as the reverse complement.
TACGCACACTGAAGATTTGGGGTAATGAGATTTATAAATATTGAAAATAACAACGAAGATAGAATACCGCCTTGAGGAACACCAGCATGCAAGACACATCAACTTGATGAGGACTCGTCAATGCGAACTGACTGCTGGATGCTTCGAATATAAGATGAGAACAACTCCAAAGCCTCAGATGAGATCATAGAAAGTGAAAGGATTGATAAAAGGATGTCGTGACTGATGGCATTAAAGGCGTTAGAGAAGTCAACCAAAACCAGTACTGTGACTTTAGTTTCCTCCATGCCTGCCCTAATGTCACCAGTATCTTTGAGGAGCGCGGAAACAGTGCTATGACCTGGCCTGAAACCAGACTGTAATGAGCTTAACAGGTTATTCGAGAAGATAAAATGTGATAGTTGTTTGTGTACACAAGCCTCTAGCACCTTTGATAAAAAGGGAAGAATGGATATAGGTCGGAAGTGATTAGGTAAAGAAGGATTAGAAATTTTTGGGAGAGGTATATTGTAATCTTTACACCACAGCGACGGAAAAACTCCAGAATCCAGAGAGAAGTTAATTATATGGGATATAGCAGGGAGGAGATGGTCTATAATATTAATAATCATACGGCATAACCAATAGCATAAGACTTAATGGAGAGTATAACCTTCCTGATCTCATTCGTAGCTACTGGAGAATAGCGGAAAGGAGCGATATTAGGACGAGGTAAACCCATTAACTGATTAACAGTTTGACACTTGGTTTGGTGATCCAGAAGTGTATGTGAAGAGAAGTGTTGATTGATATCATCCAAACCAATTGTCCCCTGAAACTCAGAATGGGACTTCTTACCAATACCCGTGGTTCCAAGGAACCTCCAGATATCTGCGGGGGAAGAGGATATGATGTTGTTAAGAATATATCGGCGTTTTGCGTTGCGTATCATCTGGTTACACCGATTTCTTGCAGTTTTAAAAATGGACCAATTTTCCTCACACCACTTTTTTCTATATTTCTGAAAGGCTCGGTCTCTACGCCTCATCACAACGCGGATCTCTGTTGTCATCCAAGGTGCTGGCAGCCGCTTTAGCTTTACTTTTTTAATAGGAGCACGCATATTATATAGATTAATTAATATGTTATTAAATGCGCTAACTTTTTCGTCTACCGTGGGAGCGGCTGTCACTGTGTCCCAGTTAATTTTAGAAGCATCCTGACCATGAGTAGAGACAAAGGTTAGCATTAAATCGAGCCACGTGTCCTTCCCGTCCGCATTGTGGTGAGTGGCTTGTAGAGGTAGAACATGAAGGCCAACCGACTCGATTATTTGAAAAAAATTTGGTCCTCGATGATTGCTGTCATCTCGCTGAAGCACTTCGTAAACTCCACTAAATTGTCATAACAATCTGTGAGCATGTACAATGAGAAAAACATTACAAAACGATCCATACACGTACATTTTATTGCCGCACGAAGCCAAACACTACTACACTTACACGCTGCGCTACAGATACCGTGGGGAGGAAAGCCTTTATCCATAGTATAGCAACACCACCGTATGGCCTACCGCATAGCTTGCCCACCGAAGTATAAATGCGCCAATGATTGTAATCATAGATAAACATAATTATGTATCAAAATACATTCTGATCTGGTATTGTGTTATTGTTAAACAAAAGTTGGTAATAGGTATTACAATAATATTTTAAAATTCTTCAGCTTAGCATTTTTATGAATACTCGTAGGAATCGATATATCTCGTTTACTTTTTACAAAACCTGTCTTAAATATATATTTATTGATTATTTTTATATGGTGTAAAAATAGCCTATTTGAGACCAAGAAGACCAGTGTGAACGCTACCGTATCTTACAAAAACCTTTAAATTTTATAATAAAATTATAACTATATTTAATTATTAAATGAATGCAGCTTGATACTGTATGCTGTGTTTCGTATGGTGAGTGTATAGAACCGGAGACCCTTTTTACGGGAAACGAGGCATTCCATCTTAGTCCTCACGGGTGACAACGCATCTGAATTTTGATTCTTGATCAAGGACAGATGTAGATCTCTATGGGCCACAGCAACCACTTACCATCAGGTGGACTGTGTGCTCGTTTGTCAGCCCATACTATAAAATTAAATTAATGATACAGCGCATAACAACAAAAATCGGCTGCCTATCATGTTTCACACAATGATCTCAAAACAAACAAACACCTTTTCAAAATTACCTATCTTCATCAAGTAAGAAGATATGCTTTATTCTGTCAAGTTCTAGTTGTCCACATTGGTCTCTAATATAGCAAATTTATAGAACCCTCCGAGTAGTATAGTAATATTTATAAGGGACCCCTCAGAACTACAGATAAGAGTGCTCAGAACAATTCTTTTCTAAATGTAATTTATAAGAATTATAAAACTAAAATTCAAAAAAATTATTAGAATTAAAAAAAATTATTAGAATTTAGTCTCCTTACTAGATTTGAAGAAAAGTGTTATTTTTAAGTAACCGTGACTGTCGTTATAATTCCATCATAATAATAGTGAAAAATCGCTGCGTCTTTGTCACTTCGATCATTCCTGTATCGGCGGTTGCAACAAACAAATCTAGGCCTATGTTCAGCAGTGGACTTGTGAAGGGCGGTAATGATGATGACACTGGAGTTGGGTTCTCCACCTGGCGTGTCCTGAAGTTACAAGAACTCACTTCGGTAGGCATTTATTATAAATGGTCAAAGAAAAAACAAGTAATATAAGTAGTAGGAAAAGAAGCTAAGTCAAGATGTTAGCACGTATGTTCATAATTTGTAGTTTTATAAATGAAACTTTAAAGTTGTGCAGCGACGATGTAAGAATATCCACTAGCTCATGACATCCCGTGAGTATCGTTAGAGACGACAGAGGGAAACTGAAATAGGAGATAGCAGCAATATCGTCCTTATGGATATAATGAGGATACCATATAGCACTCAGCTCGCCTTTTGTACAATGTCTTTTATACAATAAATAATAAATAAAAAAAAAATAATTAAATCTTCCCGCTAACATCTGAAAATAATGGAAACCACCTATTTGTGCCAAAAGTGGTAAACAAGGCAAATAGTGGCCTACAGTCAGTAATGCAATTTTAATAGATTGTAATGAATGATTAAATGAAAATAACTAAACTACTAATTATAAAACCAATTTGAATTTAAAACACTTTTAACTTTATTTAGGTAACGAATAAATACAAACAAAAATAATGATCCACATTATTTGCTTATTAGTTCCCTTCTTAGTTCCGTTTATCAAAAAAACATAATAAGAAACTGATTATTACGAAACGTTGGATAAAGTTTTTGTTTGAAGATTTTATTTATATACATGGAATATATTACATAATGCCATAATGTTTGTGACGTGACTATAAGAATGACAGTAAGTGTAAATCTAATTTATAGTTCTCTTTTTAAATATTTTTCATTTCTGCCATTTATATGTTTTGAACCATTGCTTCGGCGTTTTTCATTTTCGATACGTTCTTGATTATTTTTAATGTAAGATTTAATATAGAAATCTGAGAATAAATACAAGAATAACAAAACGTTGAAATTTATCATAAATAGTAACACATATGAAGGACGACACGATGAAGCTTTATAGTTTACTGTAACTTGGATCACCATTAATAAAAATTGTACCTGAAATAAAAAATTAAATGAATGTATTATATTGGTTTATATAGGTTATATATAGGAATTCATAGGTCTTTTATATAAGAAGAAGAGTTATCAGCAATATTTGAACTTTATCTCCTAAGATCTATAAGATACTTCTGTATTTGTTTGAGCTTTTCACATGATAATCGAACCAAATAAATACTTTTATTAAATCTAAATCCATATAGAATACTGTTTTAATATTTAGTCTTAAGACTACTTTAATTTACTAAGAGTATCAAAGTCCTGTACTACCACTATCGGTACATGATGGTTGTTAAAATGTCGTAAAAAAACGGTGGTCTGGTCACGTAGAAAGAATGTATGAGGAAAGAGTGACAAAGCAAATGTATATGGCAGATGTGAACGGCCGAGTCGGGAAGCGGAACCCTAGAAGAAAGTTTATCAACCAAATTGGCGATATTTTGAAAATGGGCCACGTTAGAAGTACCCTTAACCGACGAGCATGTATGCGTAGATATATGGATATAAAGGAGGCGAAAGAGGTATGTCAGGATCTTGCCAAATACAATCGTGACAGGCGTGAGTGTTTATATATATATGTATATATATATATATATATATATATATATATATATATATATATATACCTGCAAGGTTTCAAGCCACCTGCATTCATCGACTACCTGCATGTCTTACCAGGTCGTCACCCCATCTAGTGGGGGTCGCCCTACACTTCGCCTACTCGAGAACCTATTTTCCCCAACGGTTGTCGGTTCTTCGAGCTATATGGCCGGCCCATTGCCACTTCAGCTTGCTAATCCGTTGGGCTATGTCGGTCACTCTAGTTCTACTGCGGATATCCTCATTTCTAAGTTTATCACGCAGAGAAACTCCGACCATAGCCCTCTCCATAGCTCGCTGAGCGACTTTGAGCATCCTCATATGGCCAGCAGTGAAGGACCACGTCTCGGTTCCGTAGGCTATCACTGGCAACACGCACTGGTTGTAACGTGCGTTATATGTTGCCAGGTCGAGTCATCGTAGGTGGTAACCGAACCTCCACCGGAGATTCTTAGCAACCCATGCCCCGCCGTTACCATGGCCGCCACCGTAGCCAGGAATAGGGACTGGGGCCGTTTGTTTGCGTCATTATTCATGGGGGGATATTTGCCATAGTTGCCACGCTTGGCGAGTGGGTTGGCAACCGCAGTTTTTTATTATATTATTGTTGTTATTAGGAAGATGCTGCTGCCCATCTCCTGCCTGTCTCCCTCTGTCGCCTCTTACGACACCCACGGGAAGATATGGGGTAGTGGATATTCTCAACCGCCGCTGCACGGCGTTAAATTGCTTAATATTATATAAGTTATGGGTAGAGCCCAAATCCCCATTTGAAAATAAAAATATCAGGGATGAAACCTGTCAATTTACTTTCTAAGTAAATAATTGTGTACATACAAAATTTCAACCAAATCATTAAATCGGTTTCTGATTTTGCTCTTATCACTATAATTCCCTGAGAATATTATCAGCACCATGAACACCAAATTCAAAACTTTTAGGTTCTCCGTTGGTTTTTACCTATAAATACAAATGCTCGGCAGGCAGTTAGACGAACGCGAACACTCTGCCTCTGGTAATGACATTATATCACCATCCGTAAAATTGGATATATTTCCAGCCTTTCGTACAGCTCAAATCGTCAATAATATACTTGATAGTATAGTGTATTGCCTGTGCCAGGAAACCCCGGCTTATTATCTTGATACCTGACACGGAGAAGGTTTCAAAGATTTCTGATTTGTTTATGCAAAACCATACAAAAAGTAAATAAATATTTTTACACTGAATATTTAATATGATGAAGGTTCGGTAAGATTCGGTTAAAAATATTAAGACAACTTTTATATTAAAAATGAATTGATTAAAATAATCTTACCAGCTGCATTGAAGTGATATATTTCTTCCACCACAAATACTTCGATAGATCGGGAAAAGCGGATAATCCGTAGTATGTATACATAACTATGTGTACAAAAGAGTTGATTGTACCAAGAAACACTGTGCTGTATGAAGGTTCGTACTTCAAAGCGAACCAACTACAAAGCAACGTTGCGGAGTGATGGTAGACATGGAGAAATGTAACCTGGTTATCCTTTTTCCGAAGGACAAAGAAGATCGTATCAAGCAGTTCTGTTAGTTTTGCGAAGAAGTAGTAATAAATTCCAGTAGTTAACTGTAATTATAAATAAAAATGCTTTAATAATGTTTAATATACTCCTTCATACATTTATATGAAAAATACTTAATACTTTATTAAAATAATAATCGTTTACTGTTTTTATTTATTAATAGACGAGAAAATAGCTTGAAGTTGAGTTTGAATACCTGTTACATAAAAAAAACATTGCAATTTTTATCTTATAAGTGCTTATTCAGCGTCATTATTACAACTCATCACAAGTTCAGAGCTGCCCTGATCCTTGCACCTATAGACAATGTATATTTTATGAGGCCATAGCTGCATCTAGCGAGAGTTAATACCGCCAACTAAATGAATTAAAATATATTCTATGATATTATAGTGGTAAGTGTGATGTTTACTAACCTCTTCATTGATGGTAATTCATGAAAGGTAATTTATTTGCCAAATAGTCTGTTTAACTGTGTAATATTTTTTGTTCTCATCTATATTATATATTGAGATCCACTAGCACATACATATTGCATTTTTTAAAAGATTAAGGGTAAGAAACGACCATATAGTCCACCTAATGGTAAGTGAATATTGTGGCCCTTAGACATCTAAATGTATCCTCAATTAGGACACAAAATTTATATTTGAAAAAAAAATTCAGGTTGTCACCCTTAAGGACTGAAATAAAATGCCTTTTATCCAGTTAAAAGAATTTCTAGTTCTCTACATTCACCATACAAAATACGGCAGCACCAAGCTGCTATTTTAAGCTGGTATTTCGTGAGAGCGTGATCTTTCACCGGTCGAGTCGATCCTACTGTGCTAAAACTATAATATAGCTGCAACGTGACTCTACCACAGCACTATTGCAACGTATATGTTGCTATAAAGATTTATTAAATACTAACGTGCATTTGGGACAGCGGAAGTTGTTCTGCCCTTTTCGATAGCTGACGCGATAAGTTTCACAACGAATTCACACTAGATTTTTTACAGAGTAAATATCCGTTGCCTTTCCATTACAGCATATTAAACTCCACTGCTGAACATAGGCCTCCCTATGGCATTCTTCATATGAACCATACTTGCCATAGTTACCACGCTTTACAAGCGGGTTTGGCAAGCACAGTTTCTTATTTCTAGTCATTATTAGGAAAATTCTGCTTCTTATATCCTGATTTGTGTCCCCGTATCGCCCCTAACGACACTCACGGGGTGACATGAGTAACGGATATTCTTACATTATATACAAATTACTTTTGTACTCTGGTTCTTTACTCGCAGAGCAATCGTAGCCTTACTGTCAAACACTTCAGCACTTCGATACACCGACAGTCACATATCTTAAGGCACTGTAGCACCGCCTTAATATTGACGGAATCAAACAGCACCACCTATCAGATATTGATTTTGTGATTTTATTTTCTGACCCTAAGCTAATACGCGAGTGTATTGTGAATACTCGTATGAGTCAGTTTTGGTCCATAAATATATAACTTGTTAATACTGTTACTGCCCATTAAAGTCCACTGCTGAACACAGGCCTTCTCCAAATATTTCCTCGTACCTATAAGAGGGATATTTGCCATGGTTGTCACGCTTGGTAAACGGGTTGGCAATCACAGTTTCTTTATTTTTATTTCATATAGGGAAGAGATTACTGCTCATCTTCTGATTTGTTTCCCTCTATCACCAGTGGATATTCCTACACTGCCACTGCCTGGGTAATAACTTGTTAGTAATTTTTTTATACTGCCACCATAGTTTAAGTCTACTTACAAACATTTTAAAGTCGTCACTATCATTTATGCACCTTTTTTGTAATATTAATCCATTTTGCAATAAAAGGTTTGCTCCCTGAAAATAAAAGACATAAAACTGTCATTTTTATAGACTCTTTATACGACTTAAGATAATTTAACTTAGTTTTTTTTATAAGATAGGGTGACGAGCACACTGTCCACCTGATGGTAAGTGGTTGTCGTAGCCGATAGACATCTACATATATCCTCGATTACGAATCAAAATGAAGATGCGTTATCACCCGTAAGGACTAAGGTGGAATGCCCTCGTTTCCAGTAAAAAGGGTCTCCGGTTCTCTACACTAACCATATGAAACACAGCAGCATTAAGCTACTATTGTACGTTGATATTCTGTGAGAGCGTGGTCCTTCCCCTGTCGAGCCGACCCATTCGTGCTACAACTACACTACTAATGTAACTGCAGCATGGCTCTACCACATATAAAAAGTTTACGAGATAATCTGTCTTTGATAAAGAGTCAATCTCGTTTGGTTACGCTTACTCAACGTTTAGCAAAAATGCACCTACAGCTGTATTCTAGTTTAAAAGGTTAGTGGGCCAAGATAATAATAGGCTATTGGGTATATCATCTTTGGATTGCCAACTCAGCGTGGAATATAGGTTTTTTACGGTACAACTCAGTTCCAAAATAAGTAAAGGCTCACAAGAAAAGTTGCATGGTTCATCAGTACTTTTTCATATGATGGCTACCTTTTTTATCGTCGGTAATTCCTCATTGATACCTTTCGTTGCGCGGTAAACGACAAGCCACAGCTAAAACCTCACAGTGGTCACCATCAGCGTATAGAGGGCTCCCGGGATCTCCGTTCGAAACGCAACCGGGTACCCTCTCTCGCTGTGCTTTATTAGAATCACATCCCGAGGCCAGTTCTTTCTGCTCCCAGCACCTTCACAGTGCTATCACGACAACTCAAGACCACTTCCGAAACATCACCCTCCTTGGGGGTTACATCTCTAGGCATTCGGGGCCACCGCCCCGAGCGTCTGCAACCCCAGAGACCCTGATTCTGGTAGGGGAACACCTTTTATAAGAAGAGGACCGTAACGAATGCCTTGGCGACGTCGTCACCGAGCTCTCCCAATCCTGCTCAGCAGCCTCCTTCTGAATCATAACGGATACCCAGAAAGTTGCTACGGCCCTCAATGCCGAACCCTCGCTCAGCATCAACGACATGACTGCTGGCAGGGAGAGGTTTTGGTTTACTAGAATTGTCTGCACCTCTTCCCATGCTAGACTACCGCGAGCATGTGGGACGCGTAGTCCTGGCCTCGTACACTGCAGTGGAAGTAGTTCGCCGTCACCTCGCGTTCGATCTTATACAGATAATCACCGAAGCATCCGTGCCCTGTAATTATCTGTGTAACCCTGTAGGTGAATCTCGTCGCTGCATCCAGGTTTCGAAAACCAGCAGGATTGCTAAATAATACGTTTGCGTTCATAGCACTCCTCAAGCCGAGTGTGCCATATCGCCAGAGCGTTTTGTCGTTCCCGCTATTTATATTATTCGAGTGCCTCTTCAACCAGAAGAGTACCACCGCTCTGGCTGAGAGCATGGATATCTGGACGTATACTCTCGCATCCATCTCCGCCAGTATATCGACGACGACTACGTACTTCATTCACTGGTTCCCCTAAATTGGGCAGCAGTCTATGCGTCTATACCCTTTTGATGCCGGGTACTAGGCGGGGACTAGGCCTAGGTACTTTATGTATCTCCACACTCTGACTTCAGATCCACCCAAGCGGACGCACTAGTTAGGTGGTTTAACTGCCTCGTATTAATTATTGAAACCACAGAACCTCGGTATTGTGAGGCGCTATTTCTAATCCGGACTCGTGGATATTGACGAATTCTGCCCCGAGTTCGGCGAGCTCCTTGACCCTCACGAAAGTGATCTCATTATAGCATACGATATCTACGCCAGCGGAAAGATCGATTCGCAGAACCGCATCATAGGCGAGGTTCCACAATAGTGGCCTCGACAGCCAGAATCCTGTGGATCTTTGACCTCCCTCCGGATCTTGCCCTATGTACAGAATGGTTTGTCACGACAGTAGTACCCGATAATACCTTGCAGCTCGGTTGCTGATTACATCCCATGATAGAGAGTTATAGAAGATCACGATATCAAGACTAATCGCTAACGCCACTCCACCCTGGGATAATTACTGCTTGCTTCGGCAAAGATTGGTTGAGCATAATCGCCTTTACTGTGGAACGCTCCCGTCGAAATTCAAACTTGCTATTAGACAAATCGGGACCGAAGCATAACAGATACCTATTGTGTCGAGAGGCAACTATCCTCTTGAATATTTTGTCAATCTCGTACGAACAGGCATATGGGTCTGTACGCACATGGAGAATCAGCAAGCTCTATAAAGATAGCAGTGAAAAATCTGCAGAAAGTTTAAAATTGTATCCAGGAATTTGTGGCTAATTTGTTGCTAATTAGTTGCGAAACTCGCGATTTTGTTGCTCCAACCAATTTTGAGAAAATTCATTTTCTGCTGTCTTTACTTAAAATAGCAGCAAAAAGTTTTTTTTAATAGGATAAGGTGACAAGCGAGCACACAGTCCACCTGATGCTAAGTGGTTGTTGTGGCCCATAGACACCTAAATGTATCCTCGATTACGAATTAAAATGCAGATGCGTTGTCACCCGTGAGGAAAAAGATGGAATGCCTCATTTCCAGAAAAAAAATTTCTCCGGTTCTCTACACTCACCATACGAAACACAGCAGCAGCATTAAGCTATTATTGTATGGTGGTATTCTGTGAGAGCGAGGTTCTTCTTCCCGTTGCAATTTTTTTAATTTCTAGAAATCAAGATTTGTTTTAAAAATTTTTCTGAAGTTCTAAATTAATAAGTAATTTGGTTCTGATCAAGAAATAGATCTATAACTCTTAACAAAAGTCAGCAGATATTTTATTGCTGTTCAGTTATGGAAGCACCAAGTCATATGGAGCCAGCAACATTTATGTTAGTAATTATTTGTGTACATACTATATTACTACATTCACAGATTTTTTATAAAATACGGTAGTTATTTTGTTGCTGGTCAGTTGTGGAAGCAGCAAGCATAAAGATCCAGCAACAAAATATGTTCCAACTTTCTTATGCATTCAATGTCAATACGGTCGTAATTATTAACAATTAAATAAAATTCAGGTGGATAATATGAATTTACAATATATCGCCAAAACAAAAAAAATAGATGAGCTGCAACAAGTAATTAAATATAAGTCATTTGTTTACATTCTTTTTACTTAGAATTTTGTAAAAATAAGAGATCAGATATTTTGGTGCTTGAAATTCAAGGAACACTTATGAAAAACATTTAACTCCGTTCAACGGCAAATACATAACCTGCGGCAGATTGTACAGAAGACCGAAGAGTACAATCTGCCACTTTGCCTGGCGTATGTGGGCTATGAGAAAGCCTTTGATTCTGTCGAAATTTGGGCGGTGCTACAGTCCCTTCAGCGGTGCCGGTGCAGTAGGGCTACGATGGCTATCCGAGTACAGAACCAGAGCTCGAAACCTATCCAACTGCAGAGAGGTGTAAGACAGGGTGACGTTATATCCCCGAAACTCTTCACCGCTGCATTGGAAGACGTTTTCAAGCTACTGGATTGGAAAGGATACGGTATTGACATCAATGGCGAATACATCACTCACCTTCGATTTGCCGACGATATAGTCCTTATGGCAGAATCGCTGGAGGACTTAAGCACTATGCTCAATGACCTCAATAGTGCCTCCCAACGGATAGGTCTTAAGATGAACATGGACAAAATAAAGATCATGTTCAATGTCCATGTCACACCTATGCCGGTAGTTGTTGGGAGCACTATGCTCGAAGTTGTTGACGAGTACGTTTACCTGGGACAAATAGTCCGACTAGGTAAGTCCAACTTCGACCGAGAGGTCAATCGACGGATTCAACTCGGCTGGGCTACGTTCGGGAAATTACGACATATTTTCTCGTCAGGTATACCTCAATCTCTAAAAACTAGATTGTACAACCAGTGCGTGTTGCCAGTGATGACTTACGGATCTGAGACGTGGTCCTTCACTGCTGGCCGTATGAGGACACTCAAGGTTGCTCAGCGAGTTATGGAGAGGGCTATGCTCGGAGTTTTTCTGTGTGATAAACTTAGAAATGAAGATATCCGCAGTAAAACCAGAGTGACCGACATAGCCGGACCGAATAGTAAGCTGAAGTGGCAATGGCCGGCTATATAGCTCGAAGAACCGATAACCGATGGGGAAGAAAATTTCTCGAGTGGCAGCCTCGTACCGGTAGGCATAGAGTAGGGCGACCCCCCACTAGATGGAGTGACGACCTGGTAAGATATGCAGGAAGTCGATGGATGCAGGTAGCTCAGGACCGTGCTTTGTGGCATTACTTGGGGGAGGCCTATGTTCAGCAGTGGACTTGTGGAGGCCTGTAATGATGATGATGATAATGAACGGCAAATTTAATGCAGTTCAACGGCGTTGAAATTGAAACGACGTTGACCGTTCAAGTGTTGCGACTCATTTTATCGCGTTAAATTTAAGGCAATAATTGTTGCGTTTATGGGCATTGACGTTGCTCGTTAGTGTAGCCGTAGCATTACAATCTATTCGGTTGATGTTTACGTACGCGCTGTTTTAACAAAATATTTATCAAAAAAGTGCACGACACATATTTTAGTTCAGTTAAGAGTTGGATTTTTTAGGACAATAGAACTAACATTCATTAATCTTTGTTTTTTTCCATCATGTTTTCATTATTGGTACAATACTCTTTGTAATTTGCTGTTCCATTACTGACAAGCAACAAAATATTTATCATCTTTTATCTAAAAATCTCCTCTGCGTATAGTATGTACACAAATATTTGCTAAATTATAAGTTAGTGCAGCTTATCTATCGATTTTATTTTGTTGTTGGCTATTGATGACTTATTGCTTGCATAAGTAAACAGCAACAAAATATCTGCTGTCTTTATTTTAAATCTTCCGTGTAGGCAGGATATACATATAATTTGTATCTTATTATTTGACGCAGCTAAATGAACAATTTTATGTTGTTGTAGGTTCTCTAGGAATTACTGATCTATTTATTGATCGGCAGCAAAATACTCATTGATTTGGAACTTCGGGACCATTATTAAAACACAACTTTACTTCTAGTAATTTTTTATTTAAAAAAAAATTTTTTGTATTATTTTGCATTAGCTTTCAGCAACTAATTACCGACAAATTAACCCATTTTATCCGCTACGGCCGGGTTGTTTTATACTTTTTACTACTATTTTAATCTAAATATAGCAGGAAATCGATTTTTAATTTATCGCGATTATTATTATTGACAACTAATTAGCAACAAATTAGCTACAAATTCCTGGATACAATTTTAAAGTTTCTGCTGAATTTTAACTGCTATCTTTATAGAGTTGTCAGGGGCCTTGCACTCCTAATCTAAGAGGACCAACCTTGTCTCTTCGCAGGTTGTGGGGAACGTGGCACACCGCAGACAGCTGGTGAACAGTTGCCTAACTCCCTCAGGGCACCTAAACTCATCAATAGGGCCCGGTATTCTTTTGGGCCTCGGTGCTGTGCTCTGGGCTTATAAGCGGCTAACGGCTCGGTTTAGCTCTTTGAACGTCACCCAAAGATTAGATGATCTTTTCACTCCCATGACGACGGCAGGTGATCTGAGGGACTTGAACGGTCCTCTGGGAAAAGTATTTTGATCATCCTTCCCAGTAGATTCGGATCGAGAGTCTCCAACAAAGGGGGCGTCCAGGGCCGGAGCTTTCCCAGCACCATCTTTTATGTACGCACCCAGGGATCTTCATCGATTCCCTCCAGGAGCTCTTTTTAGTACTGAGACCTGGTATTGGTAATAGCGACTTGTAGCGCCTTTGTTGCCACTCCGTGTGCCACGTAGAGTTTGCTACCTTCTCAGGCGGAGCTCACCTTATTCTCCTTCAGGTTCTAGCGTATTGGCGCCGACTTTGCTAGCAGAAAACACGGAGGTGTGTGATTTTTGTCACCACCAGTACACTGCTCTACGTTTGAGGCGACCGGTTCTGGACATTGACAGGTCACAAATTTACGCCATCCTACTCCGAAACAAGTTCGCTTTCACTTCAGGGTCGGACAGAACCTCTACGGTACTTTCTGGCCAGGACGCTATGATAGCAATGGCTTCGAGCTTATCTCAGTCAAACCGCTTGAATACCAACACCACGGTGGACTGCTTTCTCGGCAAGTGTTACTGTCGGCCTGGGGAAGTGTGATATCAAACACAATGTGTCAGACAATGTGGCTGCCTCCTCCGCCAGCCTGACAGCATTTTGTATAAGGTCAACGATTGACTCCCCCTGCCACCGCACACATGAGCTTACGGATCCCTGATTTATTAATTGGAGGTCCAGCCCAGTCGCCCATTTCATTACTGCCTCTCCCTTCGGATCATCTCTGGAGTTGCTACAGGCCCTGGTACGGATGCTTAAATCTCCTAGAACGATCAACGGATGAGGTTGACATTCGCGCACAAAATTACGGTACGCTTTGTAGTCAGCAAGGGACCTATTAGGAGAGACATAGCAGCCAACCATGGCCAGGGAGCCCCATTGCACTGCAACTAAGCCCTGGCTTATTCTCAATAGAGCGCAGCGTAGGGCAACCCGCTACTTCGCAATGGTTTGCATAAGCAGATTCTGTGCATTGAGGACGTGGTTCATATTGCCCTGGAGGACTTTAAGAATAGTGACTTGTATACCTCAGCCGCCTCTTTTGACAAACTAATACTCAGTGCAGTAACAGAAATTGCTGTGTCAGCCTTCGTGGGTGCAATTATCCCTTCAATCTTCCTTCCCTTTTTTTGGGAGGTAGGATACACTTTTTGACTTTAATAATCCGAAATATTATGATAACAAATAACTACAAATTAAAAAACTGAAAATAAAAAAATGTATAATAATTATAAAAAATAAATAATGAAAACAAATTTATGTATAACTTACAAAGCAGAAAACGAAACAGGAAATAATAATTTGTATTGCATTGTACAAAACTAGCACATTATTCAAATTAAACGGTGGCCTCTTCTTCATGAACTCTGGTCCAACTTTCAGTACAAAAGCCAAGTATGCGAGCCAGATTGTCAAAATTGGGATCGGGGTAGCCATAAGGAACCATTTGTCTACGTAATCAACTGCAACATAAAACTGAGTAAGAAGTGACAACAATTAACTGTTTTCGTCTCCTCCCTCTGTAATAGAATAAAAATTCCATTACAAAAGTCGACTGCTGTGTTCAGGATTTATTCACGCTTGAAATGTGGGTTGTAAGTGGTAGTTTTTAAAAGTTCGAGTTGTTATCGGAAAGATGCAACTGCCCACCTCCTGTTTCAGTTTCCCTTTATACGATACCTAAAGCACAATAAGGTGTAGTAGGTAGAATAGGATATATGTCTGCGATATTATTACCAAATCTCTTTTTCATTTCTTACCTTTGACAGTGATTCCCGTCGTTGATCTGGGAATTTCAAATCTGATATAAACGAGATGGTTACACCATGAAGCCTTTCTGTATTTTCCCATAATTACCTCATAATACCCATGAAATGAAATTAGATTATGGATTTTCTAACGCCATCACCTCACATTATTTATTTGATAGTAAATATAACATTAAATTGAGATTTGTAAATTTCTTCCGGAAATGGTTAGTTTTTATATGAGATTCGTTCAACTACCATTACGTATTTATGGCATAAAAGAAGAGCAAATAGATAGATGAGAAAATATAGAATGTCAAGAGGAGTCATAAAGATGTTTTTCTTAAAACTACTCCTACACCAGGAATTTGCCCTATATCGATATCGTGGTAGTGTTCTAATCATAACACGTTTCAAACTTGCGTTTCAATAAACATATAATTAATTATATATCATTCCATATACATGAAGAATTTTCAAATATGTGAGGATGTTATTAGAAGTCATTCGTCATTACATATATTTGATCTTTTTATAATTAATTATTGTGCGTAAAAAAAATAAACGAGTAACAACATTGTTAGTGGATACTGACGCCTGTAGACACCTACATAGATCTTTAATTAGGAAAGAAATTTAAGTGCGGTATCTATTATTTTTTCTCATAATTTTTAGGGTCATTATTTTTAGTTTTATTTTCTATAATCCAGTGCTTCATTTCATCCTACCTTGTGGTAAGTAGTGATAAAGCCGAAGTGGTAAATCGCATGACATAACAAAAACCTGTTCACTCTTGTCTCGAAGACACTCCGATTATAATGAAACGGAAAAACCGACACCAGCATTAAGTCATCCGAATTATTTCACT
Source organism: Parnassius smintheus behrii (assembly GCA_036936625.1). NCBI lineage: Eukaryota > Metazoa > Arthropoda > Insecta > Lepidoptera > Papilionidae > Parnassius > Parnassius smintheus. The sequence goes on along the minus strand of JAUPFT010000007.1, from coordinate 6,966,097 downwards.
CCTTATCTGTACCCATTAGGAAGGACGAAGCAAACAGTTTGGTTCAGATGCGTGGAATACTGACAAAAAAGGGGCGAAGAGCCGCCGAACTCGACCTCAACCTAGATGGTGAAAAGGGGAGGGAATAACAGTATGAAGTTCTTGCACGCACTCTCCTAAATTCTAAATGAATCCTAAATGAATGTTATTGATACCGAAAAGCTGGCTTCTATGCGCCTGTACATGATGTTGACAAGATTGATTTCAACCATATCAAAGATTACCAATAAACTTTTTTGCATTTCTTTCTTCCAAAACCAACTCAACTAGGTGGAATTTTGGAGCAACAGATTATATGCGATAGCAGTACTTCGTAGACGACCGGGTCTACTCTTTAGTGGCTTTGAAGTTTTTTTTATATTTTTTTACGTAAAGCCTCGAAATAACTATATCGGGTTGATTACTTGGACTTTAATAAGTAATATTTTGTCAGTTGCCACGAATGGATCACGACCTAACAGAATACAGCTTAAATTGCATCTAAATGCTACTGGGATTCCTATGGTAAGTGTACAAATTCGGAGTCTCTTTTTTACAGAAAACGAGGTATTCCATCAAGGATAGACATGCTGTCTATGGCCGACAGCACACATTAAACACAATATTATTCCGAACAATTACATAATTAATAACGGTTGATACGATTCTATTTAACCTGAATATAAATTGAACTATCGCATATATTTCAATGTTAACTGAATTTTAATTAATTAAAATTTTATTCAACTTTGCATATGGTAGCATGATAAGTAATGTATACGTCAAATGGCAATTAGCAATCCAAAAAGATTGTTATTCCTATTTAAAGACGCATTAATGAAAACATTCGTTAATTTTAAATACGTCAGAGTTTATTAGGCCCTTTGAAAAGGAGTAAGCTCTTTTTTTGAAGGTCCCCAGGTCGTATCGGTCCGGAAAAATCGCCGGTGGTAAACTATTCCACAGAGAGTTCGTACGCGGAAGAAAACGGTGCGAACAAACTTTAATCGGTGCTAGAAAATCAAATTTCCAAGGAAGACATCTGTCTATATGAACTCTGAAAATAATAATCTCGGGAAATAATAATAATAATAACGTCCTCCAGACCAAATTTCGGCCACGGCGGCCTGCCACAACGGAGGCTAGCCATCGGCGCAGGACAGGATTATAGTGCACAAGTGAATGCGCAAGCACAGGTGCACTCTCTATTCCTGACTCCGGGCAACTACTGAGAATTTCTTGACAGAAAAACTCAATAATTGATTTTTTGGCCCGACCCGGGATTCGAATCCAGGACCTCATGATCAACAGTCGCACTACTACAACCACTACACCAACGAATCAGTTTAAAAAATCAAATGAACTACCTACATCTTCATTTCATCTAGCCCAGGGGATTATTAATAAGCCATTTGGTCATGAATATCATTCAGTAAATTTTATGTATGTCTGTTAGTTCGAGCTAATCGTCGGAATGGCTGAACTGATTGCGAGGAATCCTGGCTAAATTTTATTCGAGAAACTTTTCTCTTTAAAATCGAAAATTTGATACTAGTATAATGTGTAAATTATCTTTGATGGTTTTTTTAACAAATATTACTGAAACCATATTAATAAATCCGATTCAAGCAAAGCCAGCGCATTAGTCTAAAATTAAACTAAATCATCCAAATTATTAGAGCTGTTTCCGAAAATCTGACTACAAAAATGATTTATGAGTAGCCTTATATTTTTCTGTGCAAGAGTAACCGACATAATCCAATGGATCAGTAAGCGGAAGTTTTAATGGGCTTTCCACATAGCTTGAAATATCGGCAAACGATGGTTAAGAATGATTCTAGAGAGACAGCTTTGTACCGGTTAGTGAAGTGTAAGCTGAAATTTGAATCGCAGCGGAGCCAGAGACCAGATAGCCTCTGCTGACCACACTTGGGGAGGTCCGCTACGCAAGTGGAGTTAAAGGCCACCGCAGGCAGACAAGCCGCCGAAGCAAATTGGTCAGTTTTCACCCTCCCAATCCCCTAGCGGTCTCATGAGACCGCGACCATATTCCGTCAAATTCCTAGCGGTCTCATGAGGTCGCACCCACTCACAGCACTTTAACCCATAAAAACTTATGTATAGAGACTACTTTTCTATGAAGAAGTTTGGCATTATATTATCAATATGGAATAGTAATATCCTCTTGTGCGATAAAAAAACTGTTATCCTATGAATATTTATTTATAATCTACGTTTATTTCATACTCCATTTTCGCGTGAATGTTATTGTGTTGATTTTTGGATTTTTCTAGTGTTTTATTAGTGTTTTAGTATAGTGTTTACTATAAAATTGTAATGAAAAATTTGTGTGAATATAATTTATCTTTTTACGTAAATAATTTCAAGTAATAAATATTGAAATAATTGTGATTTTCAAGCTGCTGACATTCGCTTGGTATGTTTTTTTGGTTATCAAAATACAATAAAATCTTTTTATAATGAAGTAAAACCTGACTTTTGTTTAGACTACAAGATAGTGAATTTTGTATAAATTTTATAAAGCTAAACTTCCTCATAGAAAAGTAGTCTCTAAATATAAGTTTTAATGGTTTTATGTGCTGTGGGTGGGTTCGGTCGCATACGATCGCTCGAGATTTTCCGGGCGCATTCGACTGCATGGGATTTTATGGCGCTTGAAGGGTTACCATCAGCCAAGTTTAACGTCCCTGTGCAAGATACAGGAGTGTACACTATACAAACTTCATTGTGAATGTGGTCTCTCTTATACAGGACAAACCAAAAAATCAATTAAAACTCGCGTTAAAGAACGTATAGCTGATGTGAAGAATCGACGCTGCAGGAAGTCTGCAGTCTGTGAACACTTTCAGAATCGCCCCGGTCACTACATCAGATTTGATAGACCACAAATCCTCGCTAAAGAACGTCGATTCCTACCAAGGATGATTCGCGAGGCTATAGAAATCAAAAAATGTCCTAATTTCAAGAACAAGTCAGTCCCCCCCGCCCGTTACCATGGGTGCTGTAAAGCACTCAGTTAACATATGTACCATGGAATTATAATAATAACTAACCGAAACCACAACGAGATAGTTTTGAGTTGGTCAATGGATATTAAACTATGAAACAAAAGGAAGCATTGTTATTTTCTTACTCCCTTGTATCATGCTAAATACCAAACCGCTAAAGCGGGCTACATACGAGACGATATCGGTGGCGATCTAGGGTGGAAAGAAATCGGGGCTTTTATCTGGGCAGACCCTACACACGAGCCTGCCTAGCAGTACGCGTTCGGACTTGGAGCGGAACGCATATGCGGTAGAGTTCTTCAAAATGCCTCCGACTCTCTTAAAATACAAACGTGTTGGTTTGGTATTAGCCCTCTCGGTTAATTTATTCGAAAATAGAAAAAGAGGAGTTGTTGGGTGAAAAAATGACTCCAAAAGTGACAAAAATTAAGCCACATAAACGTACTAAATGGTCTGTAATCCAAAGACATGATTAATTTTCTCCGGATGGATGAAGACAGTTTTTACAACCTTCTAGAAATTATTTCGCCACTTATATAAAAACATCAATTTCTCCTACCTATGCTATTTAGTTATTTCTTCTCTTTGTTCATTTCTGCTTTGGTCAAAATCGGGTTATGTACTACAGACAACAAACAAAGAAATAAAATACTTTTCTATAATAATATGTATACTTTTAGTTTTTTTTAGTGTAATCTTTATTTATGGACTAAAACTATCAAAAAAATAAAATAACTTGTATCTATTTTTTTACAAAAAGAAACCTTTAATTTCGGACATACTATATAGCATGTTTGTTAAAGTGGGGATGCTGAAGGGATAAGAGTTAGTTGTTGACGAGAGGATGAAGGCACGTAAGAGATCTGAGTGCGGTCTTGTGGAGATAGCGTGGGAATAGGAGTTAGTTGTTGAGGAGAGGCTTTATCTTCTGGCAATAAAACAATTAGTTTAGTAGGCATTCTTGACATTTCACTTCGCAGGGTCACAGGCTAGGGTGGATATGATTTGAATTTCGATAGATTTTAATTAATTTTGAAAAATAATTCGGCTCGCAAGGACCAATTCAAAAGGAAACAGGTTCGGAAGTTAACGTTCGATTAAGAAACAGAAGGGAGGAATCGAGGCTTCTCTCGATCCGGCCTCCTATAACGCCTACGTTGGGTTCGGGAACAACGTATGTGATCTCCGCAACAGAGCAACACACTAGGGCGATAACCTCTTTCTTTTTCAGCAAGTAGGTTCAGACGGGGATTACGGGTCTTCCGAAGTCGTCCCGGTCCCGACACCTTAATTCTTCGATGTGGACTGTATAACTTTAGGGATGAATTACTTGGGAATAAAACAGCAATTATCTTCAAACCGGTCCGTGAGAGAGTAATCACTTTTCCCTATCACTTCCCTACACTTTTTCTTCTTATTGACTGCTGGTTCTCCACTTTTCCCGAAGGATTTTCTTATTTTTCCGAACTAATTCCCCGAACGAATTGCAATAAAACCCGTTCACTAAGCTACCCCCAGAGCTATACGCGAAAGTGAGCCGCGCCATTCGCGTGCCTGCGCAACTTAATTACATGAATTTGTACTATTACTCTCTCACGTTTCACTTAATTTCTTTATTCACATAAGTCATACACAAATACAAGTTATCTATTTAGATAGCAAAAACAATATCTGCACCATGATATACATTATTTTTTCGTATCACAAAAATCCTTTAATTTATAAAACAAAATATGCCTATTTTAATCACAAATTCAAAGTCCAAACTTCTTAAATATTTAACACAGAAAGTTAAAACAATGTTTCCCACTTGAATTTATACATGTGTTAACTAATACAATACTTTAATTTACATTTTCTCTATTTATTTCACTATTTAAAACACTTTTAAATTTCTTATACAAAACTATCATTATTTCACTTATACACAGAAATTTTCACATGAAAATAACACAGAATTCACCTTTTTAGCACGTACAATCAACCTGAAATGTTTTACAAGTCATTTTTACATAAATTGCTGAAATTACAAACATTTTAAATTTTTACATATTCGGCCTCCTAAGGGCGTGGTCAGCGTGCTTCCGTGAACTCACATTATTTGAACAACTAACTTTGCACGGCTCTCGGCTATCAGAAAAAATGAAAGTCTGAAATACACTAATTTTAACAATATTAGGAAAATAAGTGCTTCTACATAATTTTCAAACTGTAGGAAACTATCTCTGATAAGATTCTTATCAGTTATCATGTTTCTTATCAGATAACAATACAAGTGAATGTTTTCATTAATCAATCATAACAAATAGGCATTTGTTTTCGTACAAAACGTATGATACTTATACAAGACAATACTTATGCAATTAACTTCCGTTAATTCTGTTTATGCACAGAGTGATCATCTCGACCGGGGAACAAATCCGATCTCTAACTTCACTTTAATATTCCTTTGAATTTACATCGTCGGAAAGACGATTTCAACCGGGGAACAAATCCGGTAACATAATTTATAACATAAAATTCCCTATATGAATTTATTGAAAGATATTACTTAGAAAACAGTAAACTTGTCCGGCCTGGGAGTCGAACCCAAGACCTTCATACCATTAATTCGACATTTCATTAAGATTTAACTAAGCATTTTCTTATCAGAACATTTCTATTGGACAATGAGTCTACGAAAAGTTATTCGTCATCGGTTGACTTAACAAACTGAAACATTCTTATAGGCGCGTCGCCAACAATCTCCCCCCCGTGCGTTAGCACCATCATTTGGGAGGCGTCGCGGGTACCAGGACTATTATTCTGGATGTAGGTCTCCTCAAGATACCTGTGCTAGTAATGACGTCAACCACTCTGGTGTGACCGTCTCGTCCCGTTAACGTTCTACTAATATTGCCTTTCAGCCACGTATTTCGTGGCAACGAATGATCTATTATCAAAACAATATCGCCTTCTTTAGGTTCCATGAACTTTCCGTTATTACCTGTTCGCGGTATTAAGGTAGGCATGTATTCCTTCAGCCACCTTGTCCAAAAATGGTCGGCTAACCTCTGTGCAGCTTTCCAATTGAGTTGACCCGTCAGATGCTGCTCTAGAAATAATCCAGGTGGTCGATCACCACATGAGCGTCCCAGAAGAAAATGATTGGGTGTCAAACCCTCTTCAGGACTATCCATACTGAATGTTACCAGAGGCCTGGAATTTACTGTGTGCTCTGCTTCTAAAAGCAACGTATGTAGAATTTCGTCTCGTGGGCTCCTTTCTCTGAGCGTAGCGGTCAACGCAATTTTAATCGATCTTACTAACCTCTCCCAGGTGCCACCCATGTGCGGTGCTCCCGGAGGTATAAATTTCCATTTAATATATTTCTTAAACGACTCATTTTTCATGCCCTCATTGCATTCTTCGCATGCTTTCAATAATTCTTTATTCGCAGCTTTGAAATTTGTCCCGTTATCGCTGTATATAACGGCTGGTTTTCCTCTTCTGGCGATAAATCGCCTCAACGCCATTATCATTGACGCTGGTGTCAACGAGGCTGCTAATTCCAGATGTACTGCTCTGGTAGTCAGACACGTGAATAAAACACCCCAACGTTTTTCGTGTCGCCTTCCTATAGTCACACTCATAGGACCGAAATAATCCACAGCTGAGCATGTAAAAGGTGGTTCATGATGAGCTATTCTCTCCAGAGGAATATTTCCTTGTGGCACGTTCTGCAGTTTTGATCTGTATGTCCTACACCACTGACAATGATGTGACACACTTCGTACTACATTACGTAAGTTCAAGACATAAAATTTCTGGTTCACCTCATTCATCACCGTCTGGTGATTGACATGTCCAAAATGATGATGAACTTCTCTAATCATCATTTTAACGATTTCGTGTTTACCGTCCAATATGACAGGTTTTCTACTTTCCTCGGTCAAATTAGACTTGAAAGGTAAACGTCCATTTAAACGGAGTAAGTTATCTTCTCCTATTTCCATAGATAATTTACTTAAGCGTGAACTTCTTTCAACACTTTTGCCTGCTTTCAAGCATTTTATTTCCGAATAAAAACACTCGTCTTAAACGAACTTCCAAATTAATAATTCCGCTTTTTTCAAGAGCGCTATGTCCAACGCGCCATCGGGTCCTTTAACCAACTTTCTTAAACTCTTGAATTTTTCTACCGCTTGTAAGGTGCGTGTAGTTGCCCCAAGGAATTTCTTAAAGCTGCTAAATCGTCCGTAGTCGGGTAGACTTAACGGTTCTTGCTTTCTTAACGCATTTACGCCCTTTGGCGATTTTAACAGGCGACTTTCAGCCTGCGCTCTATTCGACGGCATGCACTCATTGTCTGTGCGCCATAACAAAGCAGTCTCGTACCTATTATTAGGTATACGACGTACCGTTTTGTTCAAAATACTTAAAGCTCGTTCTTCTGGGTCGTTCGCGGGCTTTCTAGCCGACACTCCCAGAGATTCCAAACTAAAATAATCCTTGATCAATTTATCCATATCTTCCTCCTTCTTGGTGGAAATGTGGTTAACGATCTTGATCGGTTTAATACCACCCGATATGTGACCATGTAAAACCAAAGAAAGAAAAAAGATCCAAGTTTGGTGAGCGATGCTACAGGTAGGTTCTTACCTCCTGAAATTAATTCACGAGTAACTATGAGATGCCAATTGTCCTGACCAATTAATATGGTAGGTTTGGACCTCTCATACATCAACTCATCCTTAATCGGTGTCAAATGAGAACACCGTTGCAATAATTCTCGGCTTACCGACTGAGGAGAAAGGTTAAATGACTTAATTGTTTGTACACTTATCTCTTCTAAGTCGCTCGAGTAAATGCCTTTTATCTTAACGTTTAAGCGATACGAACTGTCGTCGTTAATTCGCTTACCTCCCACGGCTTCGATACGTAATCCCTCTTTACGTCCGCGAGGCGCTAATTTCTGAGCCATACACTCCTCTATGAGTGTCATGGTCGATCCCTCATCCAGAAGAGCTGTTGTCTTGACCTTTCCTCTAGGTCCATACAACTCGACCGGTATAATCTTTAAGTATGCACATGCCAGTGCATTCACTGTATTAACAGTTGTGATCTGAGCATCTTTACCCCCCTCGTCCCCTTGTGGCGAGGTTTTTTCATTGGGGTATCGGTGTAGCATTCGATGATGTGACGTTCTACATCCCTCTACACCACATTTTTTCGCTTTGCACTCTAACCTCCTATGGTTAGGTGACAAACATTGGAAACATACTTTCGCTTTTTTGACCGCTTCCCATTTCTCGCGAATATTCATGTCCTTAAACTTGTAACAACTCACTATAGAATGCTCCTTGTTGCATATAACACACTTATGTGTTACCCGACTTACAGGCTTGTCCTGGGTTGTCATAACCACTTGTCGGTTGTGCCCTTTATTATTTCGGCGTTCTAGACGCTCGCTCGAATTACTTCGGCGCATATAGCGCTCGCTCACGGCACAGCTGCGTACACCTCCCTTTGCAGTGTGTACAGTTTGCTTCCTGAATTCAGGACGCTTCCTTTTTTCAGGCGCATTTTCATTGTTTAAGGACGTTCCAATTTGTTCACTCAATAAATTTAAAAACTTGGCCATCTTTTGTAACTCTGGCTCCAAAGGATACTGAGCTCGATATTCAAACCATTTAAATTTAATCATAGTTCCGAGTTTTTCCACTATGCGGCTCACTAACTCCGGTGAGTATAAATACTGTGGTTGATTCAACGCTTGTATCGTGGCAACCACGTTCGTAATACGACTTGCAAAAGATCCTATATTCCGGCAATCTTCTGCCAATCTTGGCATACGCTTTACATTCTCGATTTCGGCTAGAATGAGCATCTCAACCCTACCGAATCTTCTTTCGAGTGCGTTCATTATTTCTTCCGGTTCACACAAAGTAAATAACAGCGACTTTACCGCCTCTTTAGCGGTGCCCTTTAATGCCCTCCTAAGGCGTGCAACATTTTGCACCCCCGAAAATTGGCTTCTCGTGTCTTCAAACACCGTTTTGAAAATTATCCATTCACCCGGGTCTCCATCGAACACCGGTAATTCCTGGAGGAAATGAAGCTGGGAAGACTTATCTTTACCCGCTATTTTTATTGCACTCACAATCGCTTCGGTCAATTCTGACACCTCACTCGCGTGTGTTTTCTGTGCATTTCCTTGGTTGCGCTCGATCTCCGCCCCTTTGCGGCGTGATCCTTTACACGCTTCCTTATCAGTAATATCGGGTTGTGCTACACTAACCGGCGCGCTCATTATGGTCTGCTGAACCCAACTCCTTACGAAACGTTCCACCTGAGTATTCCGCTCTTCATCATCCTCACTCGAGTCGATTTCCTCTTCTCGGTTGAGTCGTGCCAACTCCAATTGAGACTTGGCTAAGGCAGCAGCTGCCTGCGCTCGTTCGAGCTCTGAGCGTTCGAATTTAATCCGCGCCTCTAATTCGGCTTTCAGCCTCGCCGATCGCGATGACCTACTACCTCTCTGTGACCCTTTGTCACTAGTGTGCCCGATTACTGTCCTTGACGATGCCGCTTCTTCGGTCCTTTGACCTACTTTTTCGAACACCATTTCACTCCTGGATATAACGGATTGTTGTGCGGTACTGGCCTGCGTACCACTGGTGTCCGTCCTGTTGCTTGTCGTTGCCATGGATGTCCCTGAGTCCCACGTGCATGTGGACATGTCGGTGGTGGCTCCACTTGAAGGAGTTGCTCCATTTGACGCAGTAGCTGTGGTCGCTCCAGATGGTTCCGCTTCTTTGGCTTTTCTTGAGAGCCCTGTCCTTTTCCTGCTCCCTTCGCTTCTCCCTGTCTGGTCTTGTGCCTTTTTCATCTTGAAGGAAGGTGATTGTTGGCCTACGGTCCCTAACTGTCCCTACGGTCCCTACAACCCCTTACCTATAACCCTTCTACACCCCAACCTAACACCAATACCCCTCCCCCCCCCTTATCTCCCAACCCTACAACCCTACTACCACCCTAACAGCCCTATCAGCCCTATCAATCCTGAACGGGGCCTACCGAGGTGAGCCGTCCAGGGATGGAGTCGTGCAGGAATGGAATGGAGGAAAGGTTTAGGAACTGTCCCGCCAAGGAATATGACGAAACAGTCGAGCGGTAGTGCAAGCGCAGTCTCGCTCGAGAGAACTGCTCCACCCGAAGGTGTTGTGCCAGAGCCCAACCGTTTGGCACCGTTAGGTGGTCGGGATGTATGCTGTGCTCGCCGCCCAGTTGCCGGTGACGCCTCGTCCGAGCGCCCTCCTCCGGCCGCGATGCAGTCAGGTGCCCACGCGCACCCTCGCCTGGCAGCAGCAGCGGTGGATGCTTCTTCTTGCACCCTGATGACCCGACAGGAAAATGCCGGACACGGTCCGACAGGAAATGCCGAGCACGCTTGCCCGACAGGAAAAATGCCAAGCCCTGCTTGGCCACGATGAGTGCCTTCACAAGACACCTGCGCCCGGCTGCGATACGTGCCCCATGCGAGCACACGCCCCAGGCCGCAATCCCGGTTTTCTTTCTTCCGGTAGTTCCAGGTCCAGTCCTTCAGCGCTGACGTCCTGGTCTTCTGGCCTTTGGTCCTATTGCTTCAGCTCAAACCTCCGGCTTCCTTCGGTTGCTGATCTTCACTCGGCTCCGAAGGTCTTCTTTTCCACAACCAGCAGTCCACAGCTGGCTCCTTGATCCAGCTGGCGGGGTTCGGGTGGTCCTTTTAATCCGGCTCGAAGGACCAATTGAAAAAGAATTCGGCTCGCAAGGACCAATTGAAAAGGAAACAGGTTCGGAAGTTAACGTTCGATTAAGAAACAGAAGGGAGGAATCGAGGCTTCTCTCGATCCGGCCTCCTATAACGCCTACGTTGGGTTCGGGAACAACGTATGTGATCTCCGCAACGGAGCAACACACTAGGGCGATAACCTCTTTCTTTTTCAGCAAGTAGGTTCAGACGGGGATTACGGGTCTTCCGAAGTCGTCCCGGTCCCGACGCCTTAATTCTTCGATGTGGACTGTATAACTTTAGGGATGAATTACTTGGGAATAAAACAGCAATTATCTTCAAACCGGTCCGTGAGAGAGTAATCACTTTTCCCTATCACTTCCCTACACTTTTTCTTCTTATTGACTGCTGGTTCTTCACTTTTCCCGAAGGATTTTCTTATTTTTCCGAACTAATTCCCCGAACGAATTGCAATAAAACCCGTTCACTAAGCTACCCCCAGAGCTATACGCGAAAGTGAGCCGCGCCATTCGCGTGCCTGCGCAACTTAATTACATGAATTTGTACTATTACTCTCTCACGTTTCACTTAATTTCTTTATTCACATAAGTCATACACAAATACAAGTTATCTATTTAGATAGCAAAAACAATATCTGCACCATGATATACATTATTTTTTCGTATCACAAAAATCCTTTAATTTATAAAACAAAATATGCCTATTTTAATCACAAATTCAAAGTCCAAACTTCTTAAATATTTAACACAGAAAGTTAAAACAATGTTTCCCACTTGAATTTATACATGTGTTAACTAATACAATACCTTAATTTACATTTTCTCTATTTATTTCACTATTTAAAACACTTTTAAATTTCTTATACAAAACTATCATTATTTCACTTATACACAGAAATTTTCACATGAAAATAACACAGAATTCACCTTTTTAGCACGTACAATCAACCTGAAATGTTTTACAAGTCATTTTTACATAAATTGCTGAAATTACAAACATTTTAACCCTTAATGCATTTTTGTCCGTTTTTTGGTACAACTAAATTATCAAAATTAAAAAGGTTCCTAAACGTAAACTGGCACTGTTTTTGAACGAAGCGTGAAGAGAGCGATATATCCATCCTCCTCGCACAGACACTACGCGTCGCGCGCATCACAACAGTAACTGTCGTTCGATTTGAAATCTGTCAAGTCAATGTTCGGCAGCTATTCGTAAAACAGTGCAGAAATTTGGTATAAAAATGGTTAAACCACTGCGACCTGCGGTTATTTCGAAAGGAGGTGAGTTTATTGTTTATTTCTGATCAATCTATAATTACTTTGCATGAGAATTTATAAGATTGTTATGCAAAATTATAGGTGTCACTTTTTACGGACATTGCCGCTTTATCAACACTAGGTGTTTAATTTTAGGTGTCCCAAATAACGGACTTTGCTAATGTTACTAACAATAATAATCTAAACGAGCACGTATGCATTTTTTTAATGTCTAATGCTTCATGGTGATTGGTTTTAAATGCTAAATATGCCTGTTATAGGGAATTCCACTAATAATATCAAAGCATGGCGTGCGCAAAGAATTTTGGCTATGATTCCACCGTCAGATTCGGAACCATCCGACGTTGAAAATGATGAGAATAATGAAGAAGGAGTATTTTCACGTATAGTGTTAGACGATTCATCTTCCTGTCGAACTCTGTCTCCCGGGCTGATTTTGATGAAGAATTAGCGAGTCCTTCTCTATTAAATAATTCTTATGATACTTTGGTGGATTCCCTTGCAACGAGCAATATTTCTCTTCAACCTTCTCCATCTGTGGTCACCACGTCAGTACAGTCTCCAAGAAATATTTCCAATGTTCAGCCGCATCAATCAATACCATCCCTAGTAACACCACTGGGTATTTCAACACGACGCACAAGAAACATAAGAAATGCAAATTATGCAGTTCCTTCTACATCCAACCAAGTCAGAAATAAACGAAAAAAACTAGAACAGATGGAATTCGAGTTCAAACGCCAAAAATTCAGAAGTCAGGTACACATAGATTCAGAATTTCACCCTTCTATAGATTATACGGATAAAACATCATTCGATTATTTCAAGAAGCTTTGGAATGAGGATTTATGGAACCACATCGTCGAAATGACCAATTTATACTCTATGCAAAAACAAGGCAAGTCAATAAATCTAACAGTCAAAGACATAAAATCCTTTGTCGGTATTGAAATTTTAATGGGAATAGTAAGCATGCCAGCATATGCTGATTATTGGGCACAAGGTACTCGTTTTGCTCCTATCGCAGACGTTATGTCTCTCAAAAAATACGAGAATATAAGAGGAAACTTACACTTTAGTAATAATGCGGAGGATGATCATGTAGATCGGTATTTTAAAATTAGGCCCGTGTTGGAGCACTTACGGCTAAATTGTTTGGCGATTGAAGAGGAAAAGTCATATTCCATAGACGAGATGATGGTGCCGTATAAAGGTAAAAAGGCTGGATCTCGGCGTCAATATATGCCGAAAAAACCCACAAAATGGGGTTTTAAATTTTTAGTTCGAGCTGGGAATTCCGGGATAGTATATGACTTTTTTGCATACGATAGTGGCAACAGTTTTGGCCGTGCTGATTTTACAGAGTGGGAAAATAATTATCTCGGCATTGGCGGGAGAACAGTTATAAAGCTATGTAAAACTATAAAGGATAAACCTTTATCAACTGTTTATTTTGACAACTGGTTCACGTCTCTGGAGCTAATATATCATCTAAGAAATGAATATGGAATTCTTTCTTTGGGGACCATAAGGAAGGACAGACTTAGAGGGCAGAATATTATCGAAGATAAAGTGCTGAAGAAAAAAGGTAGAGGAAGCTATGTAATGATTTCAGATAATAAAAATAAACTATCAATTGTGAAGTGGGTGGACAATGACTGTGTAAATTTAGCGAGTTCATATTGTGGAGAAGAGCCTGTTACCAGCATTTTACGATATAATAAAGATGTGCGCGAAAAGCGGCCTGTTTCATGTCCACACATTATCAAGGAGTACAACAAAAAAATGGGTGGGGTAGATAAAGCCGATGTGTTGATTTCTTTATATAGGGTTGCTCTGAAAAGCAAGAAATGGTATATGAACATTTTCAGCCACTTCATCGACATTTCTCTGAATAATGCATGGCTTGTGTACAAACGTAAAATGCAGGAAATGGGTGATAATTCTATACCATTGAAAAGGTTTCGAATCCAAATTGCAGATGCACTAATAAAATCAGACACGCGTATAAAAATTGTAATAGATTCAGAAATTTCAGCTGAAATCACTAAACCATAGTTCCGAGGCCGCCACCAGAGATGCGGTTAGATGGGATCAACCACCTACCCGATATCGATACACAAGGACGGTGCCGTATTTGTACTAAAGGGAAAACAGTGATAAAATGCCTGAAATGCGATGTAAGATTGTGCCTGACTCAAAAAAGTAATGTTTTTTGCAATTTCATACACAAAAATAATTAATTAATTACTGTTTAATTGCTTAAGACTTTTTTTTAACTGAAAATACTTTTTGCCAATTTGATTGTTTTATGAAACCCACGTTTTTGTATATTTATAAATCGAATTGTTATTTAATATGTCAAAGTTCTTAATTTTTAAAGTATCCAGCACTGTCCGTTTTCTAGGACGCTAAATAAAAGAGCAGATTTTTTACGTATGCAGTGCTGTCCGTTTTATGGGACGTTAAAAAAAACTTCTAAATAAATGTTTTTTCATTTTATTTTATATTTACATTTAATTACATCCCTAACAATACATAAATATAGACTTTTTAACAAAAAATAATGTTTTATTAGTGCTTTGCCGCTTTAAGGGTTAAATTTTTACATATTCGGCCTCCTAAGGGCATGGTCAGCGTGCTTCCGTGAACTCACACTATTTGAACAACTAACTTTGCACGGCTCTCGGCTATCAGAAAAAATGAAAGTCTGAAATACACTAATTTTAACAATATTAGGTAAATAAGTGCTTCTACATAATTTTCAAACTGTAGGAAACTCTGATAAGATTCTTATCAGTTATCATGTTTCTTATCAGATAACAATACAAGTGAATGTTTTCATTAATCAATCATAACAAATAGGCATTTGTTTTCGTACAAAACGTATCATACTTATACAAGACAATACTTATGCAATTAACTTCCGTTAATTCTGTTTATGCACAGAGTGATCATCTCGACCGGGGAACAAATCCGATCTCTAACTTCACTTTAATATTCCTTTGAATTTACATCGTTGGAAAGACGATTTCAACCGGGGAACAAATCCGGTAACATAATTTATAACATAAAATTCCCTATATGAATTTATTGAAAGATATTACTTAGAAAACAGTAAACTAGTCCGGCCTGGGAGTCGAACCCTAGACCTTCATACCATTAATTCGACATTTCATTAAGATTTAACTAAGCATTTTCTTAGTAGAACATTTCTATTGGACAATGAGTATTTGAAAAGTTATTCGTCATCGGTTGACTTAACAAACTGAAACATTCTTATAGGCGCGTCGCCAACAAATTTATTTATTTTATTCAATTTTTTTTTGTTTTTTTTTTTTTGTAAAATATCAGTCCGTTCACATGATTAAAATGTAAAAATTTTGTTATGTAAAAAAGGTCATTCAGTATCACTGTTTCGTTAACGTCCTTCCGCGAGGGCTACCGGCAGCGACTGCCAAAAGAAATCGGGCCAATGCGCCTACACACGCAGTACGGAGGGGGGCGGGGCCCCGATCTAGGAAGCATCGGCTGTATTTTTGCCAGCCGATTAAGGAGGCGATATCGGCCACGACTTGGGACGGCCCTACATACGACACGATATAGAGGCAATCTACGAGGCATCCCCACTACTCCACCCTAGATCGCCACCGATATCATGTCGTATGTAGCCCGCTTAACAATGCAGGTAACCTGCGCGCACAATTAAACCTTTGATTTCTTATTAATGTGACAATATATATATATATATATATATATATATATATATATATATATATATATATATATATATATATATATATATATATGTGTGTGTGTGTGTAACTTATCTACTTTAATGCGAATACACAATATCTTATCGTGTATTCGCATTAAAGTAGATAAGTAATAAATCTTTATATACTTTCTCACATAATAAGTTACAACTCCAATACAGTGACTTTAAGCAAAGTTAAGTTGAAGAAAAATAAAGTTTTATCCTTTAAGATTAAAGTGAGTGTAGAGAATCGGAGACCCTTTTTACTGGAAACGAGGCATTCTATCTCAGTCCTCACGGGTGACAACGCATTTGCATTTTGTTTTGTAATCAAGGATACATGCAGTGTCTATGGGCCGCAGCAACCACTCGCCATCAGGTGGACTGTGTGCTCGTTTGTCACCCTATCCTATAAAAAAATTAAGAAGCGGCAGTGGAAAATGATAAAAAAATATCACAGTTTCCCATAGATGGCAGTATAACCACTCCACAAAGTAGTATCACTTACATCAGACATAGGGAAGTGCTCGGAGAAATTGTTAGGATTAATTCCAGCCGCTAAATTTCACCATCGCATATCGTCACAAAACGGGCGATATTATCCATGTATTATTCACGGTCCACTTCTATGCCATCAATCAGTAGTTTTCTCCCTTGCACAGCATCCTGGTGGAATTGACCATCACCAGCGATTTTTCTGGATCAATACGATTTGGTGCAGTTGGACATAGGTAGTCAGGAGTACTATCAGGAGGGCTGCATGCTAGTTTGCTCCCTCTTATATAAGACTTAAAATACCCGGACCGGCAATAGGCAGCTGCAGCAATAGTGCAAAATATCTGGTGATGCGATTTTAATGTTCATTGGCCCTACAATGAAAGTGACCTACGTCCAGCTGTGGAATTTTACCGATAAAAAATAAATTGAATAAAACTATTATTTACGGATTTTATCGCGTTTAATTACTTTAATTTATTTTTACTATCCCGACGTTTCGGGTGCCTTACAGCACCCATGGAGTTGAAATGTTTGACGTCCCAAGGTCCTAGTTAGTCCGGCTGCCCTCAGTTTTTGAATATTAATTTTTGGTCCGATTTACGCAAAACGAGCTTATAGTATCATGAAGCCTTGCAGTGGCATGCTTGTGTTTGGGTTTAATTTTGTTGATTATAGGATCCCAAGCAGATGGCAGCACCCATCCATCTTCTCTATTGAAATTTGGATGTTTTTTTTTAATTTCAATAGCCTCGCGTATAATCCTTGGTAGGAATCGGTGTTCTTTTGCGAGGATTTGTGGTTTATCAAATCGAATGTAATGGTGGGGACGATCCTGAACATGTTCGCAGACTACAGACTTCCGGGAGCGTCGGTGCTTCACGTCAGCTATATGTTCCTTCACGCGGATTTTTATAGATCTTTCTGTTTGACCTATGTAGGAGAGAGCACATTCACAATCTAGCTTGTACACTTCTGCATCCTGCAGAAGGATATGACACTTGAAGAATCGTAAATACTTACTACTTAGTCTTCTACGGCAGTTTGTAGTATTTTTAATGGAAGCTCGGTTTAAGATGTAGCCAACCTTGTCTGTGACTACTCTATCATACGGTAATACAGCAGGCACACGCTCGAATGTGGCTGGCTTCACTTGGTCACTGCGACGTAGACGCGGGACCCGAAGCTTGTAGTCTTGCAATACTTGCTTGACGTGCTGAAGCTCGGCCGTCAGATGTTTTCTGTCACAGATCCCTTGTGCTATCTGAAACAAAAATTTACCCACGGTAGCTAACTGTGAAGGATGATGGTGAGATTGACCATTTATATATCGGTTAGTATGGGTCTTTTTTCTATGCACAGTGTGACCAACCGTGTTACTAGGGTTTTGGATGACTAAAACATCTAGGAAATTAAAAAAATAATTGCCTGTAACTCTATTGTGAATTGTATTTTAGATTTTATGGAGTTAAGGTGATCTAAAAATGCAGTTACTTTATCAGATGATAAAATTGTGAAATTGTCATCTACGTACGTAGATTCTTGGATTTACAGGACAGACAGAGATTTACAGGACTTTCTCCTCAAATTCCTTCATGAAGATGTCGGCGACTGTGGGTGAAATAGGTGAGCCCATCGCCACACCATCTACTTGCTTATGGATTTCTTTCATCCACAATAGATAGCCAGATATTAAGCAGTGTTTGAGTAACACTGCATATTCTGCAGGCGTATTCCCTTAATAAATAGCTAGTTGTTTTAAGCATTTTAGTTGTGTGGTCTGTTTTGACCTTTTTTGTGTACTTTCGACCGATAAAAGTTGTTGCTGTTTTTTTTAATTATACTCTGTCGTGTCCATTACTACCGTAGCATTTCCTTTATCCGCGCGGAGAATCGTGACCATAGCTCACGCGCAGAGAATCGTGACCAGCGCTCACGCATAGAGAATCGTGACCAGAGATGACCAGGTTGCATGGCGATGGGCTCACCTGTACTTCCCCATAGTCACCGACATATTCATGGAGGACTTTGAGGAGAAAGCTATTCTTACTGCTCCTGTAAATTATAGATTCTACAAGCGGTACGTAGACGATAACTTTAACAATTTTACCATCTGACAAAGTAACTGCATTTTTAGATCATCTTAACTCCATAAACTCCAAAATATATTTCACAATGGAGTTAGAGGCAAATAATTCCTTAGATTTCTCATACGTTTTAGTCATAAGTAATCCTAATAACACTATTGGGCACACTCTGTATAGAAAAAAGACCCAAGCGAACCGATATACAAATGGTGAATATCACCATCATCCTTCACAGTTAGCTGCCGTGAGTAAATCTTTGTATCAGAGAGCACAAGGGATCTGTGACAGAAAACATCTCGCCGCCGAGCTTCAGAACGTCAAGCAAGTATTGCAAGACGACAAGCTTCGGGTCCCGCACCCACGTTGCAGTGACCGAGTGACGCTGGCCACAGTCGAGTGTGTGCCTGCTTTATTACCGTATGTCAAAGAAGTCACAGACAAGTTTACGTTAGTTAAGCTACATATTAAAGCGAGCTTCCATCAAAATACTACAAAATACCAAAAAAGATTAAGTAGTACATTTTTACTTTTTATCAAGTGTAATATTCCTCTATAAGATGCAGGAGTGTACAAGCTAGGTATTGTGAATGTAGTCTCTATTACATAGGACAAATAAAAAGATCTATAAAAACCCGCGTGAAAGAACATCATAAAGCTGATGCGAAACACTGGCGCTCCGGTAAGTCTGCAGTCTGTGAACGTATTCAAGATTGTCCCCACCATTACATCAGATTTGATAAACCATAAATCCTCGGAAAAGAACACCGATTCCTACCAAGGATGATACGCGGGGCTATTAAAATAAAATAAAAACATATTAATTTCAATAGGGAAGATGGATGGGTGCTACCATCTGCTTGAGATCCTATAATTGACAAAATTAAATCCAACCCCAAGCATATAACTGCAAGCCTTCAAGATACTGTAGGCTCGTTCTGCGTAGATCGGACCAAAAATTAATATGCCGTGAAAAACATAACTTGTAAAAAAACAAGTCTCGCAACTCAGTTCTTCTACCGCAAAAAGTCTCTACTTAAGGGTCCTTCAGTTTTAAGTTATTACGTAATTAGCTAACCTAACAACGTTTTATAGTGACCATATCAATGCTAAAAACCCTATATGTTTTAAATATAAAGATTGACTTGGTAATGGCACTAAGCAATCTAAATTAATAAAATATGTATTACTGGTGAGATAAGTTATTTTTTTCGTGGCATCTGATTTCTTTTTTTAGATAAGGTAATCTAAAAAATGTACGTATCTACACCTATTATACATATACAATTACACTGATTCATTCACTGCAAATGTAACTTTGTAATTCTATATATTTATATGGGATTACAAAGTTATTTATGCCGCCGAAATTAAAAAATATTTTAGTTTTTTCTTGATTTATACACTAAACACTGATTGCATTCGAAATTGGAAGCTTCTATGTCTGCTAGAAGTGCTTTAGAGTTTTGATGATCGGTCAGGCAGTGAGAGACAATATTAAGAAACTTTGGCTAATTATAATTCCTAAACTACTGGTTCAAATTGTATGAAATTTGAAATATACCGTGTCTATACAATGCCTGCTTGAGTTTTGAAAATTCAGGTTTCTATTTTTATCCACAATGAAGTTATGGGGGAGGGGGTCGAAATTGGCCTGAATTGCTTCGAGAAAAGTATGGTACGGCCGTGCCGCTTTTTTGCTCGAGGCGGCGGGGGCACTGCTGTGTCACCAGATTCGAAAACTGAAACAAACATCTCAGTCCCCTCGTGACTATGGGTGCTGTAGTACCCGAAACGTTGGGAATAAAAAATAAGTCAAAAATAAGTTAGTTAAACGGGATAAAATCCGTATAAGTGGTTTTATTCAATGTGTAGTTTTAGCTTAAATTTAAGAAATCATTAAGGGTAAAAATTTTCAAGTAAAACTGTTTTAAGCCTTTATTGGTTAGAGGCATTTTATTTCTTACTAAGAGAGCATGTTATAATTCCATAACTTATATAAATATAAGATTAAATTCCAAAATGCTTAATTGATAAAACAGTCAAACTTTTAATTGTCTTAACTAGAAAACCTATCACAAAGTGTGATTTAGCTTTTTTAATAGGAAAACCGGAATAAGTGCTCCTATTTGTTATACTTATTTGTTTTCTTTTAGATAAGCGTTTAAAACTGAGACTTATCTAAAGGGAGAAAATTACCTTTACTTTTAGATGAGACCTATTACATAAAATAGATCAATTAAGGATTTGTAATTGGTGCACATATAAGAATATAAATATCAAAATTAAATAATTACAGTAATAGAAGAACATATAATATCACAGGAATAGTTAGAGCAGTTGCCTCAATTATTGGGATAGAGAAAATTGATGAGGTAGAAATGCGAGAGAGAACACCGAATGACGGGAGGTGCATGAGATTTTAAGTGATATTAAGAGGTTCTAAAGTCAGCTGTACACATTATCGTTGGACGAACACTTAAGTGTGAGTACACCAATTCAAGAATTATCTCTACTGGAATTCGGGGCGTCAATCAAAGCGAGATTAGAATGACTATTCAGCACTTTAAAAATGGAAAGAACTCAGGTGGGGATTGAATTACTGCGGAGCTTATGAAAGTGGGTGAAAAACCAGTATTTTGAAGTCGTCCAAATTTTTTTTTGAATTCCATCCTCGATGATTCCATTAACTGAAAGGCTATTTAATTATCATTCAAAGTAGTCAGGTTGATATCTGGATTCTAAAACAGCGCCACCTACCGGGTCCAGCTATACCTAAAACCTTTGCGAACGCGCAAGCAATATATAGACAAAGTTTTGGCTCAATCTGATGAACGGTGTAATAGCGCATAAAGACTAAGAAACAAATATAAATTTTTATGAAGTAGATAGGTCGATAGCGCTGTGGGTAAGCGTTTGAGTGTAGCACTGCAGGCCGTGGGTTTAAATCCTGTATATTTTTGTAAGACCTACTAATAACTTTCTACGGGTTCGGTGTTTGTTCAAATGTGCTAACGATACAGCAGTACATTCCAGTGTTATGGTAACGTTAAACAAAATAAAAGAAATAAATTTTGTTAATAAATTATACATGGCTTTTAAATGATTCGGTTCGGGATGTTTGCACGTGTGCGTTTTATGTATGTAAAATACCACCAAATTACAGGTGTAAATTCGAGAGATTTTCGGATTTTGATCACATAATATGTGTATAAATATAAGTGGAAACTAATCAGTAAAATTAAACTCACGACTTTCGTTTTATTATTATTCTACAATTAAATAAATTTATAAACACATAATTTATTAAAATCACGAAACTAACCTTCGCCTTTGAATTCCCAAAAGGAATTATGTCGAGCAGTTGCATTTTCCAACATTGTTTTGCGTTAATCAAAACTTAGGCTACCACTCCCGTGCGAATCCAAAAACGGTTTAACGTTAAGCCTTATGTATTCGCGTGGTTAACTGCGCCAATGCTTCACTGTCAGTGTCAAAAGGTGTAGTCCCATTATAAATTATGTCACAATTACAATGGCAGAAAACGCGGTATCATCAATCTCATTTCAATAAACGTCGAAAACGAAAACATTAAAATTTACTACTCAATAAAATTTTGTTCCTACAATACATAAATAATTTGCCTATAATTCCTCCTACTAATATAAAAACTACAATCCACTGGCTACCGATTAAGAGTCTCGAAAAATTGCATGTTGCACAGTTATAGATGCTAGAGCCATGTTGCAGATATATTATGGCTGTAGCACGAATGGGTCCGTGGTAGTTCAGATGGTTAACGCTCGCTGTAAAAATAACAGAACACTAGTTCGATCCCCGCCGGCACCAATGCAATTGTTAATTGCAATTTTAAGTGCTGATTTACTATGTGCTCTTCGGTGAAGGAAAACATCGTGAGGAAACCTGCGTGTCTGAGGAATAAGAAAAAAATATTTCGTAGACATATGAAGTTTGCCAACACGCATTGGAGCAGCGCGGCGGACACTTCCTTGCCCTAAAACCCTCTCAGAAATGAGGGGTGGCCTGTGCCCAGCTATGGGACGTATATAGGCTGTAACTTTACTTTACGAATGGGTCGGCTCAACCGAGATACGACCACGCTCTCACAGAATATCATCGTAAAGTAAGCTAAATTAAGGTATATTCTCTTTTGTTCTAATTACTTCCTCTTTTTTTCATCTTTTCCTGTCCTTTTAAGGTCTTTTTTTCTGTTCATATTTTAAATCGTAGTGCTCCCAACAAAAAAATCTCCTCTTTTATTTTTGTAGGTTCTGAGAGAAATAGCTGTTTGCCGAAAAGACCGCTTTTTTGTCACTCTATGTTTTTTTTTGTTATGTAACTTGTTTTCATAAAAGACAGAGTATTGGAGAGTACTTTATTATATAAAATTAGACCTATCCAAAATAATGCCAGAACACACGATCTTAGTGTGACATAGCAGTTAGCACATATCCTAGCCGTTTCTAGTATTAATAATATTAGTGTCGTGTCTCGGTCTATTAGTCTATTAGTGTAGTCTAGTATTAATAATATGAGTCTTTGAGAAATGACTACGTATTTGTGCCATTTGCTGTAGAGACTATCGGTCCGTGGGGTCCACGTGCAGCGAAGTTACTAAAGGAACTGTGTCTGCGACTGGTCGTCGCTTTTGGTGACGAGAGGGCTGGTTCTTTATTCGCTCGAAGGCGAAGTATAGCTATTCAGTGAGAAAACGCAGCCACTATGCCACGGAGAGCAGGACTTTTTGACAGTTTTAATTTTTAGTTTTAGTTTTACTATGTTAGTTTATTTTTATGGTGTGTTAAGACTATTAACTGTAAATATAATAACAATATTAACACGACGTTATGTACAAATGTAAATCGTTATTTCAAACTATAAATTGAAACGTTTATAAGATAGGAGTGTATATCCACCTTGCAACTGAAGGAAAAAGGCATTATGAGTTCAATACCCCGTTAACAGCATACAATTGTAGCGTAGCAGATAGGTATAATTTATGTTACTGTAATTCATGTTACTACATTATCAGTTAACGTGCATACATGTCGTTTATATTTTTAGGTGTTTTCCAATGGGTGCATTTGGCAGAAAAATGCGCTAGCACGCGCTTACAAACGCTGAAATAGTTTTCGGCCAGGACACGATTGCTACTTCAGTAGCGCTGACACAATCCGCCATTTCGCTTATTTAATTTGTTTGTTTTGAAGTAGAGTTTATAAGTTGTTTTGTGCAATATTAGTTTTAAGTATTATAATGACATGAATAATTGAAAATACATGTTATTAAAATTCATAATTGGTAAGTTAATATGAATACTTTTCAAACATATATTTAAATTAGGTTGGGTTCCCCGGTTAAAGCTAACTTCGTGTCCTAGAGGAAAATAGCTACTTACGATTTGACAGCGCTTACCGCTTACGATCGCCATTTTGTTTATAAGCGCTCGCTTTTTCTGCCAAACGCACCCATTGTTAATCATGACTTAACGAGAACAAATAATTTTTATGATGATTCACAAGGTAGTAGGTAAGTCTATATCGGAATACGTTTTGGTAGTGATTACTTGGTGTCAATTATTTAACCATAAAAACCAATTACTTACCAAAAAAAAACATAGAACGACAAAAAGGCGTCTTATTAATAAACGGTTATTTCTTCCAGACAACGTACAAAAAAAAAAACAGGAGATTGTTTTGTTTGGGAGCACTATAATTTAAAATATGAACAGAAAAAAAGAACATAAAATGGCAGGAAAAATAAAAAAAGAATAAGAAATTACAATAAAAGGTAAAATACCTTAAGATAATTGATAGAATCAGGCGTTACTTTGCGGAAATCCATTATAATAAAGATATTAAAAGTTATTTTGCAACCATTCGCTAAATTAAATAAAATTATGTGTCTTCCCTAGTTTGAAGAGCACCTCCCACCCTCCCTCAATTGCGTGCACTAATCTGGTACTCCTAACACTCCTACTCCTAACACCACTATTCTAGGAAAGACACACCATCGACGATAATACGACACGTGTTTCGCCTCTACACGAGGCATCTTCAGGTGATGTTGACTTTACGGCGGCTGACCGCTGTGCTATCTTAGCGTTACTCAGCCATTTTATTAGTGAAAATGACTTTATTCAACAAATCATAAATATGTTGGAACATTATATTTTATTTTTGGTATTTGATCAGGAATAGTAGCGACGTCTTTAAGATTATTAATTCGTACTGAATTAGGTAATCCTGGATCTTTAATTGGAGATAATCAAATTTATAATACTATTGTAACAACTCATGCTTTTGTTATAATTTTTTTTGAAGTTACACCAATTATAATTAGAAGATTTGGAAATTGATTAGTTCCATTAATGTTAGGAGCCACAGATATAGCTTTCCCTCGAATAAATAATATAAGATTTGGATTATTACCCCCTTCATTAACTTTATTAATTTCTAGAAGAATTGTTGAAAATGGAGCAGGAACTGAATGAACAGTTTATCCCCCTTTATCATCTAATATTGCTCATGGAGGTGGTTCAGTTCATTTAGCTATTTTTTTACCTTACTTTTAGCCGGAACTTCATCTATTTTAGGAGCTATTAATTTTATTACAACTATTATTAATATACGAATTAATAATAGATCATTTGATCTGACCTGGCTGACCTGACTACAGGTGATGTTGACTTTACGACGCCTGACCGCTAAGCTATCTTAGCGGTCAGGCGCCGTAAAGTAAACATCACTTGAGTATGTCTCGTGTAGAGGCGAAACACGTGTCGTATTATCGTCGCTAGTGTGTCTTTCCTAGAATAGTGGTGTTAGGAGTAGTGGCGTTGGGAGTAGTGTTGCTGGGATTGGTGGTGACGGGATTAGTGCACGCAATTGAGGGAGGGCGGGAGGTACTCTTCAAACTAGGGAAGACACATCATTTTATTTAATTTAGCGAATTGTTGCAAAGTAACAATTAATATCTTTATTAAAATACCTAACCTTCTTTTGTTAAATAATCACCTGAAACAATATTCAGCACGTTTATTGGACATAACAGCTCCATGCCACTCCAGACTCAACAGATTAGATTCAGCGTAGAGGTAATTTAACATAATGATATGTGTTATTGTGATACGTGAGTGAAATTTAAAATTTAAGTAAATAAAATATGTAAATTTCAAAGAGAATGTCATAATAAAAGTTAAAAGGAAATAAAGTTGTAAAAGTTGATGGAATTATAGTAATAGTATAGGTATGAAAGAGAAAGAAACAATAAATATTATTGTTTCTTTCTTATAAAATAGTGTAAAAACTTTTTCTCGGCGGTAGGTGAAGAAAAAGTTAACACATACGTAAAATTTTAATTTGTATTTTAAATTAACTTATACAATATTCTACATAACTTGTTACATATTTGAGTGCTAATTAACACCATTTTCTTGGTAATCGCATTTGTATAACTGTGTATATGTGAATTCATTCCATCTAAATACACCACCTGCCAGCATATTACACACACTTGGATTTCGTATATATCTTTGCACAACACAATGTCTCAACTTGATGAGATTAGAACTGCACAGAACAGTTTGGAGGAATGCTTTTCAAAAAGGATGGCCGAACTGGAAGCACAGTTACACACGGGGGGATCCGCCAAGGACACGGTTGCAAAGGTGTCTTAGGAGTTTCGAACCTTCCGTGAACTCATGTTCTCCATGCTCGGTATGCTCCGTAAACAAATTAATGAGTGCTCCCATATGGTTGACGCTATTGAGACCAGGCATCGACGAAAGGCTCTCCTTTTCTTGGGTGTTGCTGAAGAGGAGAAGGAGGACTGCAAGGCTACAGTGCTAAGTATAATCCACAAAATGGAGTTGAAGGACATCACAGCATCTTGCATTAGTGTCTGCCACAGGATTGGAGTAGCCACCAAAAATCGTCTCAGGCCAATCCTAGTTCGATTTCTTAGCGTTGACTTCAGGTCATCAGTATGGAGGGCGAAGTCTATACTGAAAGGTTGTCCAGTTTCAGTAAAGGAGTTCTTGACAAAGTCTCGGCAAACTGTTTTTGGCAAAGCCCGTCAGCATTTCGGCATGCGTGCATGCTGGACCCAAGATGGAGTAATTGTGGTGAAAGTTGCAGATGGATCCCGGCATAAAGTCGCTACCTTAGATGAGCTGACTACTCTTACGCAAAAACACCCTAAGGCGACTGCTGAATCCTCATCTGGAGGCGAGCGCATTGCAGGAAGCAATTCTAAACCACGTAAATAACTACGCAGTATTGCGTTTTATTGTCTTAATTCTCCTTTTTCCTTTTACTACAACTTAAAATTTATTCAATATTGCAGAATTACTTAGTATAATTTATTATTACTTTTTATCCACAGTATTAAACCTTGTTTTGCTTTTATGTAACCTTAAGCTTCTTTCTTTCTCATTTATTTACATTTTTTTTTTAATTAGTTAATTTCTAATTTTAATATTGTTTCTCGTTTTACATCATTTATTAAAACTTGTATATTTATTACATTTTAGGTTAAGTTCTACTTTGTTTTGGTATTAAGTTGTTTTGCTTTTGGTTATATTTTGTCCATAGATTAATAGATTCGTAACAAGTGCATAGTGCAATTTAACTTTCGGTCGCTGGGAAGTTTTTTTTTATTAATACATGATCATGGATACAAAGTCCTTTGGACAGAGTATATGTCGTCTATGAGACACTTCTCTATGATCCTTTTTATTTGTTCTAAGTTCTGCTATTTATTATTAGTAATCTTAACGTAGTTTAGTTGTAGTTGTCTTGCAAATCATTTTTATTTTTATTGTTTTGTGCATTATATTTGTCTTTTAATTTTTGAGTGTGTTAGCTGGCGGGTGGTGCAGGGATGGCAGTTTAGCAATCGAAATTATTACTATTTTTTTACGTTATATAATTTTAATTATACTAATTTATTTATTCTTATAGTTATAGGTCTATATTATTTATTTATTTTTATATATTCTATTACATATAGATGAGTTCCGATGATGATTCTTTTCTTTCTGCCAACGAGTTTTCTTCATCAAATGACAGTTATTGCTCTATTACTGAAACGTTAGGGGATTTTGTGCGACATAAATTCGATGAATCCCGCTCTTTGTTTAATGTTTGCCACATTAATGCACAGAGCGTACCTAGTCATTACAGTGATCTGATTGAGGCTTTCTCTGACGCAGATGTTCATGCCGTCTTGATTTCGGAGACTTGGCTTAAGCCCCATCTTCCTTCTACTTCTTACCCTCTCTCTGGCTTCAGTTTGATACGCAACGATCGAATTGATAGAAGAGGGGGTGGGGTCGCTATATATCTTCGTTCTGACTTTTCTTATAAAATTCCTGTTTCTTCTTCCCCCTATTATACTGCATCTGCAGAATTTCTTTTCCTTGAAGTTTGCGTAAAAGGAACCAAATTAGTACTTGGCGTTGTCTACTGTCCTCCTTCTGTCGATTACTTCTCCAGTCTTGAAACAATTCTGGAATCCTTGGGGTCGGAATACTCACATCACGTCATCATGGGCGATTTTAATACAGATCTCCTCACTCCGCACTTAACCCGTTCCTCCAAGCTCCTTCAAATTGTCGAGTCGGTTGGCCTCCACATTTTACCTTTACAAGCCACTCACCACAATATTGATGTGAAGGATACCTGGCTTGACTTAATCCTTACCTCTGCTCCTTCTCTTGTCTTCTGCCACGGTCAACACTTTGCACCTGCTTTCTCCTATCATGACCTCATTTTCCTTTCTTACGTCCTCAAACCTCCTAAACCTCCAGCCAAAACTCTACACATGCGTTGTTTTGGTCGCTTGGATATTGAAAAGCTCTGTATGGATGCATCCAAAATAAACTGGAACAGCGTGGTTTCTGCACCCACTGTGGATGAAAAAGTTGGGGCTTTGAATGAAGCTATCCTTAAATTATATGACGTACATGCTCCCATCAAAAAAGTGAAGCTCAAGCGTCCACCTGCGCCTTGGATGACGATTGGGGTTCGGATTGCGATGAGACGTAGGGATCGCGCTTTCGGCAAATTTAGAAGAGATCGATGTGATCAAAACTGGACGCTTTATAAAGTTGCAAGGAATCGGTGCAATCAGATGATACGCAACGCCAAACGCCGATTTATTCTTAATAACATCTCATCTTCTTCCCCTGCTAATATCTGGAAGTTCCTTGGAACCATAGGTATCGGTAAACGACACCGTTGTGAGCTTCAAAGGACGATTGGTCTGGATGATATCAATTTTCATTTTGTCTCCAACAGTCCTCTTGATCACCAGACCAAGCGTCTTACTGTTGAACACTTAATGGGTTTACCTCGTCCTGATATTAATCTGTTTCAATTTTCTCCAGTAGCTGTAGATGAGATCAAGAAGATAATCCTTTCCATTAAATCTAATGCTGTAGGTTACGACAACATCAGCCGACGGATGATTATCTATATACTAGACCAGTGATGGGCAAAGTACGGCCCCCGGGCCAACTCCGGCCCGCGAAAGTATTTAATCCGGCCCGCCGAGGGTCCATTGTCATGGAGAGTATATGACCGTTATAATTACGTTTTGACGGTTTTGTAAAAGCTTGTAACACAAAATGCATTGTTTTTATAATTCGGGCCCTCCTCTAGAATTTCTGAAACTTTGTGGCCCGCCATTAAAAAAGTTTGCCCACCACTGTACTAGACCATATCCTTCCAGTCATCTCGCACATCATTAACTTCTCCTTGGAGTCTGGTAATTTTCCCTCACTGTGGCGTAAGGTTTACGTTATTCCCTTACAAAAGATCCCAAATCCTACTTTACCCAATCATTTCCGACCTATATCATCCTTCCCTTCTTATCCAAGGTCCTTGAGGCCTGTGTCCACAAGCAACTTTCGCAGTTTATCTCTCGTAATAACTTATTAAGTCGCTTGCAGTCTGGCTTTAGGCCCGGTCATAGTACCGTTTCCGCACTCCTGAAAGTAACTGGTGATATTAGGGCAGGCATTGAGGACACTAAAGTCACTGTGTTGGTTTTGGTTGACTTCTCGAACGCCTTTAATACCATTAGTTATGACATTCTAATTTCCATCCTCTCCCTTTCTATGATCTCACCCGAAGCACTGGATTGGTTTTCATCATATCTTCGAGGGCGCCAGCAGTCGGTTCGCATCGATGAGCTATCATCTAGCTGGCTTGACATACATGCTGGTGTCCCTCAAGGCGGCATATTATCTCCTTTATTGTTTTCTATATTTATTAATCTCATTACTCAAAACCTTCAGTCTGCGTATCATCTGTATGCTGATGACTTGCAATTGTACACACAAGCGAGTATTGACGATATTTCTACAGCGGTGGACACACTTAACAGGGACCTTGAGTACATTAAGAACTGGTCTGACAGGTTTGGCCTAATGGTCAACCCTTCGAAGTGTCAGGCCATAATAATTGGTAGCCGTCCGATGATCCAGAGATTGAAAACAGTAGCTGTACCTCCTATCTTTTTTAATAGTACTGAGATTCAATTGTGTTCCACTGTGAAGGATCTAGGTTTATTAATTGATTCAACTCTGAGTTGGAAATCCCAAACAACGACCGTTAGCCAGAAAGTCACTGGTACCCTGCGTTCTCTCTATCGCCTAAAAAATTTTCTACCATCTGAAATTAAGACAATGCTTGTGCAGAGTTTAATTTTTCCCCTAATCGACTATGGTGATGTGTGTTATTTCGACCTGAATGCAGACCTTCTCAACAAATATGACCGTCTTCTGAATAACTGCATTCGATTCATTTTCAATCTTCGAAAGTATGACCATGTATCCACGTATCGATCACAATTAAAATGGTTACCTATTCGTCAACGCCGTAGTTTGCGTGCACTCACCACCCTTTATTCTATCCTGATGTCTCCAACTTCCCCTACCTACTTATCTCCTCACTTTCAGTTGCTTAGTGCTAGTCATGAGAGAAACCTCCGCTCTACGAACAACCTTCTTCTCCTATGTCCATCCCACAGCTCTGGACTTGTTCATTCTTCTTTCCACATTCAATCTATTCTCCTTTGGAACGCACTCCCTCTCGAAATCAGGACGGCTAGCAATCGGTACGCGTTCAAGATGAAGGTTCGGGAACACTTACTTAATAAATTGGCAGAATCATCATCCTCATCATTGGCAGAACCAGCGTCCTCATACGGCCAGCAGTGAAGGACCACGTCTCTGATTCATAAAACATCACTGGCAACACGCACTAGTTGTACATGTGTATATGTATGTATGTGTGTGTATGTATGTATATGTATATATATATATGTATGTTTATATGTATATATATATATTCTTATTGTTCTTATTGTAATTATGTATATTATATATTTTATGTACATATATGTGTATGAATATTAATATAATTTTATCTATTTTTTGCGATGTACCATTTATATCTTATGTATTTTATTTCCATGTATTACATTTTTTTGTTATTTTATTTTAGTATTCGCATATTAACTTTTTATTACACCTACTTTATTCTATCTCTGCATCATCCCAAGGTAGACTGGGAGAGAATGCCTTAGGCATTAAGTCCGCCTATATACCACTTGTGTATATGAAGTTTTAAATAAATAAATAAATAAAAACGTGATAGAATATTTATCACGTTTATAGTCGTAGGTCAAATAGAAAAAGAATATGTATATGATATACGACAACTTAACCACTTTTTTTTCCCTTCATTACTTTATTATTCAATGACGGAAGAGGCATCGACTGATTATACATTTAAATGTAATGTAACGTAATTAATATATTACGTTAAGGAAATAAAAGACATAACTGAACCTAAAGACTAAATATATTCGTTTTTATACTGAAATTATGAACATTAACAAAAAAAAACAACTTGCAAAACATACAAACATACGATACATTTATGTAATATGAAATTATTTAAGAACCTATCACCTCATCTGCATTTGTAGAGAAACCCACCAGAAGACAGACGGGCCATAATGATTTTGTGAGAACGTTGTTCATAGTCAAAGAATTCGTGTTACAACCATGATAGAGCTGCAGCGGGGCTCTACCACGTCTATTTCGTGACAAACATTCTTCGATGTTTCTATGTTTAGTTCCGTTTAGACATTAATATAGTTGACTATGTATGAAAAATATAAAAATAAGAATTTTAATTAAAAGTAAATTATATAATGATTTCTTAAATTTACGCGAACACTACACATTTAATAAAACTAAATTTACGGATTTTATCGCGTTTATTTCACTACTTTTACCTATTTTTAATTCCCGACGTTTCGGGTGCTTTACAGCACCCATGGTCACGGGGGGACTGAGATGTTTGACGTCCCAATGTCATAGTCCGGCTGCCTTCCGTTTTTGAATATTAATTTTTGGTCCAATTTACGCAAAACGAGCTTATAGTATCATGAAGTCTTGCAGTGGTATGCTTAGGTTTGGGTTTAATTTTGTAAATTATAGGATCCCAAGCAGGTGGCAGCACCCATCTATCTTCTCTATTGAAATTTGGATGTTTTTTTAATTTCAATAGCCTCGCGTATCATCCTTGGTAGGAATCGGTGTTCTTATTATATATTATATATTATATATTATGTAACTACATAGGTAAAACAAAAAGATCCATAAAAACCCCCGTGAAAGAACATATAGCTGACGTGAAGTCTGCAGTCTGCGAACATGTTCAAGATCGTCCCCACCATTACATTCGAGTTGATAAACCACAAATCCTCGCAAAAGAACACCGATTCCTACCAAGGATGATACGCGAGGCTATTGAAATTAGAAAATATCCAAATTTCAATAGAGAAGATGGATGTGTGCTACCACCTGCTTGGGATCCTATAATTAACAAAATTAAACCCAAACCTAAGCATACCACTGCAAGACTTCATGATATTATAAGCTCGTTTTGCGTAAATCGGACCAAAAATTAATATTCAAAAACTGAAGGTAGCCGGACTAACTATGACATTGGGACGTCAAACATCTCAGTCCGCCCCCCCCCCCCCCGTGACCATGGGTGCTGTAAAGCACCCGAAACGTCGAACGCGATAAAATCCGTAAATTTAGTTTTATTCAAAGTAAATAATAGCTTCTCAAGTCAGTTCCCAGACATATACTTAGTTTTGTACGTGATAGAGCCACAAGGAATGGGTCAGATCAATCGGGGATGGACCACGCTCTCACAGAATACCAGCGCAAAATAATTAAAGCCACTGTGTTTCAAATTATGAGTGTAGAGAACCGGAGACCCATTTTACTGGAATTGAGGCTTTCCGTCTTAGTTCTCAGGGGTTACAACGCATCTGAATTTTAATTCTAATCGAGCTTTAAATATAGATATCTATGGGCCACAGCATCCACTTTCCATCGGGTAGACTGTGTGCTCGTTTATCACCCTTATTCTATAAAAAACAACTTGATTTCATACTTTTTATAAAAATTAAGGTTTAGGTCCATAGTCCACTTAATTTAATTTTGGTCTACTTAGTTTCATTAAAAAGAAATTATCACAATTTTTTTCCCTAAAAACTTAAAATTGTTGTGAGATCAATTCTAAAGCTATGAAATACAAAAAAAATAATTTGACAAAAACAACGCGTAACATACATACAAAATAAAACATTGAATCGCTTTGAAAACCCCCCCTTTTTTAGTTGGCTGAATAGAGTTGTGTTTACAATAAACCTTGCCCTATCGTTTGATTTTGGCGACCCGCTACACATGGCGCGTACGATATCTACCCAGCGCTTGAACCCGCACGCGGGTTTATTTTATTTATTTTTTTATATTTAATAATAATTTTAATACAAATAAATCCCGCTGCGTAACACGGGCTATACGCGCCGTGAAAATTACATTCGATTTAAAATATTAGTTCAGAGTAATTTATTATTGACGAGCATAAAAATACTTACGATTATAGAATTGATTTGTCATACGTTATGCCCCATATGACGAGCAATCATAAGGCGTCACATTTTGATGCTCATGTTTGCAATAAAAGAAAATTAGGAGTTTGCTTAATTATATTCGTTTTATTATATATCATTATTGTTTTCATTTATTACGTATATTCAATACCTTAAAATATGGTGTAATATGTAATAACAATAATGTCCTTCAGATCGAATTTCGGTCTCGGCGGGCAGTCTCAACGGAGAGTGGCCATGTGCGCAGAACAAGATTATAGGACCCAGAACCTTATGATCAGTAGTCGCGTTTATGACTACAAGACCAACGAGGCAGATTAATATATCCTATACCTTTAAACGAGCAATTCTTGTATATATAGCTATATATAATCGGAATCTCGGAAACGGTTCCAACGATTTTCATAAAATTTAGTGTCCAGAGAGTTTCGGGGACAATAAATCGATCTAGCTAGGATTTATTTTTAGAAAATGTCCCTTTGTCCGTGTTTTCAGGCAATAAAAAAACTGCTACAATATAAGAAGGTAAATTTTGATAGGTTACTGACGATCGTAATAGCTCAGATGGGATGTTGTTCGGGCGTGATATCGGTGTTCCGTGGTTCGCGTCCCGTCTTGAGCCCGACTTTTTTCCTTTTTTTTCAAATTCCCTTCTTTTGTGAGAAAATCTATTATTTCGAGCCCTTTTTTTTAGTATTTTTAAAAATATGAAAATTTTAATTAATCTAATTGCACTCATGATTTTTTATTCAAATAACCAGTTCAGTTTTTTCTATTATGTCAATAAGATCAAAAACTATTATTCATGTAATTTGTATACAAATGTAACTTTAAAAAACCGAACAAAGCTCGGTCATCCGGGTACTATGCCTAATACGGGATATAATATGTCAAATAAATTCTATGAAATGATCATAAATTTCATTCAAAACATTCATGAAAATGTTCGCCGAGAAACTAAAAGATAATCCATTACGGCACGATTCTACACGCGCACGGCTAAACAGTACTATACTTATATAATTATATAGCGGCGCCACGTTCACCGGGCATCCGGTGGCGGGTGCTACGGTCGCACAAAAGTGATTCCGCTACGTGTACCCATCACGGAGTCATGGTGAAGCTTTAATTTTGGCAGAAAAACACAAGGTAAATATTAAATTCCAAAAAGATTTGGTTACATACTCTCAAATAAAATACTACCTATCCTTTGAAATTAAGGGGGTGGGGGAAATCAGAATATTAGTTAATAAAAACTCTTGTTTTGAAACAAATTATTTTATTTAAAAACAATTAAGCAACTTATAGTTAATTAAGAACGTTATAAAATTAAAATAGATGAAAATGGAAGATATAGCTTGGTAATTTGATATCCTCAGTTTCAGTGAATTCTAAACATATAATATATACTCTATAACACACCAACCCACTCAATTTTTCTTTAAGCAAGATTTTACAGCTAATGTTTATAAATCATAGTCTAGCACTAAATAATAATAACTGTGGCAACGTTTATTTGTAGTTAGGCGGAAATAGCAACAAATGTCTTTCAACAAATTATGAGGATTTTATAAATAGCGAAAGAGTTGGGTTGCTTTATTTTTTATATATATCTAAAAGTAATTTACTCGTTTTGAATAAATTGCAAAAATTTATTAACCTTTTGAGGCCCTTTTAAACGTTTTAGATATGTATCACAGTGATATGTGTGATATAGTAGAAAATTATAACTTAAAGCTTAACCTAAAATTGAAAACTTAAGCATTTTTAATCCTGCATTTTTAAGCCTGCATTTTAAACATGCATTTTAAAACCTAAAACTTTGTAAACTTATTTCTAGATAATATTTAGTTATATTATATATTGATTGACGGAATTCGCGGAACTACAATGCTATGCAGTATTGGACTATCAGTGGACCAGTGTACATAGTATTCTATCATATAAAATATTACACTCATAGATTTACTATAATGCTGCGTTACACTGAAATTAAATACTCACTCATTCAGGAAATTAAAAACCACCCTTAACTGTTATCTTTAAAAATTATTTATTATTATCTTTATTACTTAGTATTATATCATATTAAATCATTTATATTATATCATTATTCTCACTGACTACTTTAAGAATAAAATTTTCAGATTTTAAACAATAAACAACTTTTAAAATGTTTTTGTAATTACAAGTGACGTGAACAACTAGACATATCAAGATTTAGGCATTTTAGGGTATTATGGTGGTAGCGAAAGTGGAAATAATGATAATGATTAGTTATAATTTAGGCACCCCTTATAAGTTAAGTAGCTATCTTGTTTTAGCAGGGGGTAAACATGAGGAATTTTGACCTAATCCATTATCTATGCAACTTTCGGCGGTAGTCCTATCGGAGTACCGCCGAAAGTTGCATCGAATAGTCGTGAGCATATAAAAACTGCATATAAAAAATTGCTATGAGGCTTAATAATTAAGGCACGAAAATGCATTTTATTTGTAATATTAATCCTTAAGTTATTTTGTACGCATTTTAGTATTGTTTCTACTATCTTAATTTATAAGTAATTGATATTAATTGTTCTTCTAACCTACATTTCAAGTTGAAAGCTTGACAATGTTTAAAATTGTATACATTTGTTTGTAGAAAAGCAAATAACTTAATACAAACAAAATAATATTATATACGAATACTACATTTTATGTCCATTTTATTAAATATGTAACAATATATATTTTAAGGGCACACAAACAGCACAGAATTAATGTTTCCAAAAATTTAAAGATCATCTTATATAAGCATCTGCCCAGAAGCATATGTTCCTTTATTCTGCAATTTTATTGTATCATAAATTCCATCTTCTTCGTCACAAACATCAGTCTCAAGTTAACGTTCTACTCAATCAAATTAAATAATAAATCATTTATTTATCATAGTATGGTCAAAACCAGATTTATGAGTGTGACCAGAGTTAACAGTGCGTCTCGTTAGATAGGCCTTACCATCTTTAAAAAAATCACCACAAACTTTTTCAACATCACATGGGACGTCTTCCAAATTGGGAATCCCCTTACAAATGTCGCAAAAAACTCCGTTTTCATTATCGTTACACTTCTTTGTTGTTCCATTAGATTTGATATTATATTTAATTCCATTTATTACTGCTTTATTTTCTTTGTTTTTACATTCCTGGTCCTTTTTTAACTTATAATTTTTTACATAAAAGTTTAAGAATAGAATAAGAAATATAGTGACATTGGCGGAGATAAAGTATGTGAATCCGGGTACATATTGACAGCGCGGTGAGAAATGCGTCCACGCACAGTAAGACAGCATGAGGACAAATTGCACCTGAAATTCAAACATCACAATACAATTGTTAACACTGAAATATTCTTTCTGTTAAAACATTTTACTAGGTGGTACACCTTCTCCACCTAGGAGTTCACCTAGATAGGTTCACTTTCTGAAGTCAATTTAATAAAAATAATTAGTGCTCTAATACTGTAATACTGTGTTCTAAACTGGCAGTGTAGAGAGGTAGTGTAATTACAGGCATCTCAGCGTACATTCCATCTCATGGTAAGTATATGCTACGGCCCGTTAACATCTACATTTTTTTTTCGAATAAAAATGAAAATGTAGATAGGTTGTAATCCCAGAGTACTAAGATGGAATGCCTCGTTCCCAGTAAAAAAGTTCTCCGGTTCACCATACGAAACACAGCAGTATTAAGCTGCTATTTTACGCTAGTATTTTGTAAGAGCGTAGTCCTCCCCTAATCCCGGTCGAACGCACCCATTCGTGCTACAGCCATAATATGGCAGAATCGGGTTTTTACAACGTAACAGCTGTCCATGGGCTGCAGTAGCCACATACATTCAGCGGGAATTTAAGCTTGTTTTTCAATTTAGTTTTATAAATATGTTAATTAAAGTAAACTTTAACAAGTTTAGGTATCAGAGCCAAAAACAGTAGATCATATTAAGTGAAATGCGTAATTGATTTTCTAAACTACGATTTCATATGAAAAAATGATTTGTTCAATCAAGGCCGTTTATTTATTATTCTTCTATGTTGTGTTACGAGTAGTTGCCATTTTTAAATAATATTTTGCTTTTTAAGGTAAACATTTGTTTGTTATCATTCTAATTAAAATTTTAGCAATAATAAATGATAGAGCCATTTTTATCGAGGAGTCCGTTTGGGTTTGGTACTCCTGTAGTAAAACAATTAATGCAATACTGCCAATGTCGTATATACTATTTAATATAAAGAGTGCAATGGAACTACTTTAGGAAGTTAGGTATTTATCTCAAATTTTTGGAATAACAACGTATCGACGACTTTCTTAGTTTTAACTTTGTTGGATGTGTTCATAGGATGCATAGCAGCATAGAGATACAATTTTGGCTCATTTCTTAATCTCATCATCATCATCATCATTACAGCCCCTCACAAGTCCACTGCTGAACATAGGCCTCTCTCAAGGTATGCCACAAAGCATGGTCCTGAACCTCCTGCATCCATCGACTTCCTAAATGTCTTACCAGGTCGTTACTCCATCTAGTGGGGGGTCGCCTTACACCTGGTCTACCGGTACGAGGCTGCCACTCGAGAACCTTTTTTCCCCAACGGTTGTCGGTTCTTCGAGCTATATGGCCGGCCCATTGCCACTTCAGCTTACTAATGCGTTGATCTATGTCGATCATTCTGGTTCTACTGCGGATATCCTCATTTATAAGTTTATCACGCAGAGAAACTCCAAGCATCGCCCGCTCCATAGCACGCTGAGTGACTTTGAGCGACCTCATACGGCCAGCAGTGAGGGACCACGTCTCGGTTTCGTAGGTCATAACTGGCAACACGCACTGGTTGGACAACTTATTTTATAGATTTTGAGGTATACCTGACGTGAAGATCTGTCGTAATTTCCCTGCCCAGCCAAGTTGAATCTGTCGATTGACCTCTCAGTCGAAGTAGGACTTACCCAGTTGGACTATATGTCCCAGGGAAACGTACTCGTCAACAACTTCGAGCTTAGTGCTCCCAACAACTACCGGCATAGGTGTGACATGGACATAAAACATGATCTTTGTTTTGTCCATGTTCATCTTAAGACCTATCCGTTGGGAGGCACTATTGAGGTCATTGAGCATAGTGCTTGATTCCTCCAGTGATTCTGCCATAAGGACTATATCGTTGGCGAATCGAATGTGAGTGATGTACTCGCCATTGATGTTAATACCGTATCCTTTCCAGTCCAGTAGCTTGAAAACGTCTTCCAATGCAGTGGTGAGTGGTGAGTTTCGGGGAAATAACGTTACCCTGTCTTACACCTCTCTGCAGTTGAATAGATTTCGTACTCTGGTTCTCTACTTGGATAGCCATCGTAGCCCTACTGTACAAACACTTCAGCACTTCGATATACCGACGGTCAACTTGGCACCGCTGAAGAGACTGTAGCACCGCCCAAATTTCGACGGAATCAAAGGCTTTCTCATAGTCCACATACGCCAGGCAAAGTGGCAGATTTTACTCTTCGGACTTCTGTACAATTTATCGAAGGGTATGTATGTGGTCTATGGTACTAAAGCCTTTTCGGAAACCGGCTTGTTTGGGAGGCTGGAAGTCGTCGAGTCTGCGTGCGAGAGGGTTCGTAATGACTCTCGAAAACAGCACGTAGATGAGTCTCAGAAAGGAATTCGGTCTGTAGTTCTTCAAGCGAGCGTTGTCGCCTTTCTTTAAGAATAAGACCACCGCACTTCTGCTCCACGCTTCCGGAGTAGTGCCACCATGGAGGACGGAATTAAAGAGCCTCTGAAGGACTTCAAATACCGGTTTTCCACCCGCTTTCAGAAGCTCCGCTGTAATTCAATCCTAGCCTGGAACTCTGCCGTTTTTAAGGTGCTGGAGAGCCATTCTAATCTCGCTCAGAATGACGTCCGGGATATCATCGGAATAGTGTCGTTTAAGACCTGCTCTTGGATCGTTACTCACACTTGCGTATGGCTCCAACGATAATGTGTATAGCTGCCCATAGAACCTCTCAATCTCACTCAAAATCTCAGATGTCCCGAAAACGATGCTGCCACACTCAGTCTTCAGCTTTGACAGTAGGCTCTTACTGGCAGACAGATCTCTGGTAAAAACTTGGGAGTTCTGGTTCAGCTTAATCGCTTCTTCAATACGAGCAGTATTAAATTCGCATAACTGGCCGCATACTTTGGAGATCTGTCTTATCAGTTGCCTGTATGCTGTCAAATCTGTTGAAGATTGCAGTCTCATCTCCCGTCTAACAGCTTTGAGATTAGGAGTGTGATCGGAGAGTTTTTGTGTTCTTCTGCGGCTGGTCTTGCAGAACTTAGCTCCGACCGCATGCACAGTTTCCACGAGCTTGTCATTCATATCATCTAAGCACTGAAAGCGGTTAAGTAACTCGAGCTGAAAGGTTTCGGGATTCTGGATTAGAGCAAGAGGGGGACGGAGCATTTACTTCATTAGACGAGACCTCTCCAACTTAACGTTTAGGTTCAGTGTGCCTCTAACCATTCGGTGATCGCTGCCAGTTTTCACCCTTGCGATCACTGAGACATCACTGAACTGTTGGCGTCTGGTCGTCATAATAAAGTCAATCTCATTTTTTGTCGAACCGACGGGGCTTGACCAGGTCCATTTTTTGTGAGAATTTTTAATCTCATATATTATATGAAACTAAAAATTTAGTTCCAATGTAGTGTTCCGTCTATGCCAATAAATTTGAAACTCACATCCATATTTCGGTAACCAGATTTAATATTATTTACTATCTATGTTGTATAACTCTAAACGTAACTTTTTTTGTGGTGAGAAATAAACGTTATTTATTTTTATAGAGAATCCACTAACCCATACGGTACGAGTACCATAAATAGCATATCCAGCAGAATTTTCTTAATAAAACAGTATAAAAACGGCGGGCACTGCCAAACTTGGCAATCCCATATAACTTTGAGGCTATATTTTATGTTCATCAGTGACAATAGTTCACGGCAGAACCTAGAATAATAAATTTTGCATAACATAGCAGGCTGTACAAGCTACGAAAATTCCAAAATGTAAGTTGAACTCCCTCAAAGGAAAACATCTTAGATTAACAAACACACCGAAGTGATTTCATAAGTTATTATATAATTTCCGTCAAGAAATTCTCAGTAGCAGCCCGGAGTCAGGAAGTTGGCGGTGTCTCATCCCCGTACCTCGGAAAGCACGTAAAGCCGTTGTTCCTGCGCCTGGGCTCTCTCCGGTCGTGTCGGTTTACCGTCCCATCGGATTATAAGAGTGAGGGAATAGAGAGTGCACCCGTGCTTGCGCATACACTTTGGCACTATAATCCTGTCCTGCGCCGATGGCTAGTCTCCGTTGAGGCTGGCCGCCGTGACCGAAATTCGGTCTGGAGGATATTATTATTATTATATAATTAAATTTCTTTGAGTAAATTAAAAAAATAGCAGAAATCAATAGAAGCGACCAGAGAGGAGTTTATATTATAATCTGTTGTACAAACCAATTGCATTGTTGTTACATACTTCTTCCACCACAAATACTTATGAAACTGCGGGCCAAGTCCAGATAAGAGATAGTATGTGTACATAACTACGTGGACGGTAGAATTAAGGAGGGCTAGTACGGCCCCTTCACCAGCTGCAGCAAACTTTAAATAACTCCAAGAGTAAAGTGCCATGATGACGTGGTGGTAAACATGTAGAAATGTGAGCTGAAAAATATAAATACACAAATCTGAATTTTGATATGTCCATTTAATGTCATAAGACTGATTGTTTCAAGAATACAATATAACTGTACTTTCCATATTCAATGTAAATTACCTGTTTTTCCTTCTTTCTTAAAACGAAAAACACAGTGTCGAGTAATTCCGTAAACTTGGCAAAGAAGTACCACCATCCGAGATCGAGAAGCTAAAAAATAAAATAAATTAAAATAACAAACGAATCATTTATACTATACACACATTTACCTTATACTGGAAAGTGGACGTAATTTAAAACTTTTTTGCTAATATAATATTTCTGCCGCAATGATTTATTAAATAATGTCCATATAAAAATATTATTAGAAAGCGTAAGGTTATTTTGTTTCTAATAATTGAATTCTTTAAATCTGATTAAAGTATAATTATTTTACTAATGCTTTGATGGTACTATTCATATATATATATATATATATACTCTATTCTACTATCTATTACCAAGGGTGTCATCAGCTGATGGCTCAGAGGGGGACAAGTTGATATAGATTTGATATAATAGGTTGGGGAAAAAGTTTATTCGTGTTCTGTTTGTATAAATTGAAGAAAAATATCTTTGGTTGTGCTGTTTGTATTTAGCTGGTTTTAATATATAGAACATTAAGAAAAAGAAAAATAGAAAGTAAAAAGCACTTTCCCGCTATTTTTCAATTGTTTTTCTTTCCGCCAAAACAAGCGAATCTAATGAAGAAATTGGATATATTCTGAAGTTTATTACAAATAGAGGAAAATGCGACTCAAGCTGCGAAAAAAATGTGTGATTATTATGGGCCTAATATAGTGTTTAAATAAGATCAGCATATTCATAATCACAATATAGGCGAGGAATAGAGGATTGAACACAAAACAGTTTTGAATCATTTGAAAAAGCCACACAAGCTCACTAATAAAAGTAAAAAGTAGTGACAAAAAAGGATCACCCACATACAGAACATGTGAAACATATCATGATCAAAGGGTAGTCAAGCTCCTTAGACTGCAGCGAAAGCCGGCTTAACACGCAATAAGGTGATGCTGTGTGTATGGTGGGATTGCAGGGGCATCGCTTATTATGACCTTTTACCGTCCGGGAAAACTATCGATTCAGATCTCTACTGCCAACAAATAATGAGACTCAAGCAAGAAATTGAGAAAAAAACGGCTGGAATTGATCAACAAAAATGAAGTGGTCTTTCATCGTGATAACGCCAGACCACACACATTTTTGGCCACTCAGTAAAAATTGAAAAAGCTTTGTTGGGAAGTGTTAATACATCCACCATCCACCATATGGTCCTAACCTTACGCCTTCAGATTTTCACCTGCTAGGGTATCTTCAGAATTCTTTGGGTAGTGTTGGGTTAACAACAAGAGAGGACTCTCAAAACTACTTGCCGCATTTTTTGATCAAAAATCCCACAGTTTCTACAGCAACAAGATTGTCACTACATATGTGGCATTTGTTCGATAACTTGTTACGTACAAGAAGGTAACAAGTTATCGCTAACAAATGTCACATATATATTATAATAAAATAAAATAAAACTTTGGAAAGAAATTTCTTGAATTTGTATATACGAAGAAACTTCTCCCCGACTTTTAAAGGATGGTAAGTGAAAGTCTTACCTCAACGGCGCTTGTCATAAGAACGGTACAAATTCCAATGTAAAAAGCTCAACAAGCTCTGGACTGTATAATGAACAAGACTGGTTGCTCTGCATTTGACTGTATTTTTTTGAGCGACCATGGCAGCTCCCTTAGCAAAAATGGATAAAAAGAGTGAATTTTTTTTTACAGAAGTGAATGGCAGAGTTGGCAAGGCATGCCCTAAATAAACTTTATCTTACAAATTGGCAATATATTAAAATCAGGCCAAAGTAGGGGTATCCTTAATCGACAATCACGTTGCGTAGAAAGAAGAAGAAGCGAGAAAGGTGTGTCAGGATCGTGGCAAATGGATGTGAATAATCTCTGCCTACAAATCTGGGTATCAGGGGTCTGGGTAACAAATGGTGAACAAGCGTCTGGGTAACAAATAA
The DNA here is from genome assembly GCA_036936625.1 of Parnassius smintheus behrii. Lineage (NCBI taxonomy): Eukaryota > Metazoa > Arthropoda > Insecta > Lepidoptera > Papilionidae > Parnassius > Parnassius smintheus. The sequence continues at coordinate 6,922,828 of JAUPFT010000007.1, read as the reverse complement.
AATACAATATTGATCTCACCAATGGATTTTGAGTATTTGATTGATATCGGCAACCCGCATATATGATTCCATCCCGGAAAAGGTTTAATTGAGAGACCTGAAATTAAAAAGAAATTAACAAAAACTACTTGGTACAATTAAACGCGACAAAATCTGTAAAAGTAGTTTTATTCAATGTATAGCGTTCGCGTTAATATAGTACATTAATAAATTTTAAAAAAGACTAAATTCTTGAAATTTCAGCGCATGATAAAAAAATTAATATTGTAGGTTCTTATTACCAGTTCTTGTGCGTCAAGTTCTCTTGACACACTGACTAAGCGGGAATAATAGCAATTTAACAAAATTGATAGACAGGAAAAATTACAAATATTTTATTTAAAATTAGCCTTGACAATCAACTTTTTCCAGGTCTAAGCTGTGCCTTCACTTTAACAAGTTCCAATTGTGAGATATCTTGTAATATGAATCACGAGGAATATTTAAAAGCATTTTTCTCTTGAACAAATTCAAGTTATAGGAGTTTCTATAAATATTATAGTCTTTATAGGCTAGTAATTGTGTAACTTCTGACTAAGAAACGAACAAACTATTAAGGTTATATGACCGCAATAATTTTTTTAGAGAGGATGGTTCATATCTATGCTAGGATTATATGACACTGTAGTCAAATCATGACCAAAATTACTCATATTATTCAAAACTCTTAGTTATTAAATTATATAAATATAAAATTCTAAGTTATTTTTTTTAAAAAACGTTACCCCTACACTAGGATTTTTTCCTGTATCGTGGGGGCAGTTTACAAACATAAATTGCACAAAGACAAACATTCATACCCGGAACAAATTTTTGTAGGCCATACAAATACTTGTTCCGTGAGGGATTCGAACCCGCGACCCCCAGCACAGCCACTCATTGCTAAGCCACTGCGCCACGGAGTCGTCACTTATTCAAAATTTTATGATGACTTAGTCCCAAAATGAAAATTACAATATCCGGATCGGATAGGGGGCGGTGGATTGGTAATACCTCAATGTATATATGGTATAGGGATACCTCTACCTCAGCGCCACCTATGCTATCAAGAAGCAAATTTTGTAATTATACTGATAATGTATTATATTCAGAACGGGACTCATCGCACCACCTCTGTCGAGCAGAGAACGTCTGTCTAGTCTATATATAAGTAATATGTTAATAAGTCAGATTAAATAATATAAAGTATCAAAAGTCCACTCCTAATCAAAGCTGCCCCCACCAATAGTGGGGCTATTTGCCATCGCTGCTGCATCCTGTTTCATTTCCCGCTGTCCTTTCATCTTCCCCTCTGTGGTATTACATGGAGTAATGGATTCCCCCTCACCACAAATAAACGTGTGTGTGTGAATGTATATATATATATATATATATATATATATATATATATATATATATATATATATATAAACATATATGTCATAAACGAATCAATAACTCAATCATTATTGTATTGAATTGCAGAAGAAAGGTGAATCTCTTAATACCCAACTTTAATAATTTATTTTATGCTTTCGAATTATGGTATAGTATATATTAATAGCCGCGTGGTGGCGGTGTACAAGAATCAATCACTCCACTGTGTCCAGTTTGTGTCATATTTTACTTAAAAAGATATAAACTTTCAGGTTGAAAAAAATTATTTGTAACTATATAAAAATTATTATGGGTGGGATTCGAATGAGACGAACGCGCAGCTTACCAGCCAAACGCTACGAACCCGTTCAACCGTTTTGTTTCTAATTATCTTACTCTACATTATTTTATCAAACTTTAGATATCTTACTTTTATAATATTAATCAAAGCCAAGAGTACTTGTGCAGCGTTGTAATAACTTATCAGTTTAGTGATCTTCAGCGGTGCCCTATTCTTCATTATTTTTGGCCCTATCCGGATGAATAACAGGTAAGCGATGACAACCGATAGGATCGGTATAGGGCTTGACATCATGAACCACGAGTCCACTATTGCACCTGAAAATTAGATGATCTAATAAAAATGTTCTTTTGGTTGGTCTTAACCACAATTATTGCTTCTAAATACTCTTGAAATCATGAACTATGCATATGAAAAAATTATCTGCGCACGCTAACGATATCTGCATCAAATTACTTACGTCACCGGCACCCATTATCATAGCGAATGTAATACCAACAATTTAAATTTTAGCCCCAACTGGAATTCAAACCCAGGAACTGCTACGTAATGACTTGTATTTAAAAATTGGAGTAGATACCGACCTAACTAATCCAACTCATAAGTGATGGTACTCGTAAGCTTCAAATAAAAATAGCTGTCTGTACCCTTGAGACACAAACACAACAGCGCATGCAATCTTGTTAAACTCCTAGAAAGAATAGGGAACCCATTACCTAGTAGTAAAGTCGGAAGAAGTTCGATTTGGTTGAAAAAATAGAACAATTCAAATAAATTACTTAGTAACGATTGTAAATTTTTTACAGCAAAATATGTTTTATAATAAAGTGTTATAATACAAAGCGTTTGTTAACTTGTGTTATATTTATAATCTGAATTTTAACTGCTTTAGGTAAACCGTTTAGACTTATAAATTGTTTATCACTAACAAGCAACTGTAACTGCAGCTGTGCTGTCTAATGTCAATGATTATTTTTAGTATATTTTTTATCAAAATATAAATTAACAAATATTAAGGAATTAAACTTGAGTTCTTAGGAATGACAACTTTTAACTTGAAGTTGGTTCCAATTATCTATGAGATTTTGAGTCTGTGGCCACTTGTCATCAGGTGAAAAATATTAACTAGTATTTCATACTCATATAATAAAATAAATAACATAACGAAACACTACTATCAATCGGCGTCACCGTCGATTGTAACTCACATCTGAAAATGAACTTTCGAAATAAAGGATCGGTGTAATTGAAATTTCTTTTTCTTTTACTTGATACCTACACTGCAGCTACAATGGGTCAGCCAGACAGAAAAGGAGCACGCAGCTCAGAATACCGGCATAAAATACCAGAAGAATACTGCTATGTTTCCTGTTGCGGGTAAGGAGAACCGAAGATCCTATTTACCAGCAACGGTACATTATTAGTCTTTAGGGATGACGACGCATCTGCATTTTGTTACTTAATTGACAACAGAGGGTCTTTGGGCCAAATTATGCGCTTAACATCAAATTCAATCACAACTTCTCACTCGTTAACCGGATATTAAGTTTCTCACATTTTTTATGCTCCCTTCCCTTTTATGATCTTCAGAAGTTTAAAATTTTAAGTCTCGCATATGTCATGGTTTTCCATGAGCGGACTCTTGTTCACCTACTTGACCTCCTACACCCGATACAATGGTATATTCTCTTAAGATGTCCACCTTTAAAAATCTTTGATAGTGATAACTGGATAACATAACGCTTTGTAATCGGAATCTTGGAAACGGCTCCAACGACAAACAAATTTTCATAAAATTTTGTGTCCAGGGGTTTTCGGGGGCAATAAATCGATCTAACTAGGATTCATTTTTAGAAAATGCCGTTTTGTCTGTGTTTTTAGGCAATGGAACACTGCTTCAATATAAGAAGGTAAATTTGGACAGTGTATTATTGATCGTAATAGCTCATGTGGGATATCCAGCGGCCGCGAAATAGAGGTGCCCCGGTTCGCGTCCTGTCCTCGGTCCGACTTTTTTCCTTTTTTTTTCAAGTTCCCTTCTTTTATCAGAAAATCTATTATTTCGAGCTTTTTTTTAGTATTTTTTTAAAACACGTAAATTAAAATAAACTAATCGCACTCATGATTTTTTATTCAAATAACCAGTTCAGTTTTTTCTATAATGTCAATATGATCAAAATATTATTCATGTTTCATCAGTATGTAATTTGTATCTAAATACTATTTCCAAAATACAAGATTTCCAAAAAAAATACCGAGGAAAGCTCGGTCATCCAAGTACTCGTAAGATAATATAACGTATGATGTGTATATTATAATTACAGGCATTCCATTTTAGTTCTCAGAAATGACAACGCATCTGTAGTCTGAAGTTTATGTGCTGCAGTATTCACGTAACATCAGGTTAATTACAAGTTAATTTCTCACTTGAGCTGTATATAAAAAATGTCCATCTTTCTTAATCAGAATTCGTATGCTGAAGAGTCGGATAATGAGCGTAAAGCCGACACCTTTGCCATCGCCCTAGTCATACTGATCCCCATAATTACGTGAGTAACTTGGAGTTAGCTTGATTGGATAGATTTGAACACCATCATCTTAACCAACCTATTAGTTGCACCGCGTCCAGGATGTATGTGTGTGTGACACAAACAGTAACACACAAACAAACCTTGTGGCACGAGCACTGCTATGTCGGTGGATGGCAATCCCGCTTGCACAGTATATCGAAACAAGAACTCATGCACACTGCGTACTCACCTGTATCTGATGAATTAAAAGGTTCCTATCAAAATCACTGAAATAAAATGCCTGAATCTAGCATAAAGTTAGTAAAATACCCCAAAAATATAATGATATAAAGTCATAGCATGTTTATTACCTTTGATGGTAAACATCCAAACTAAATAATTTTATTTAAAAAAAACTATTATTTTTAAAATAAAGTGGATACGACTGCTATTTGTCTGTTTGACATATTTACTGTAGATATTTAGTAACTTACAATATGATATCTAATATTCGTTGAGAAGTTTTTTTCACAAGCACGCTAGTTTAGTTTGGCTGTTTTTGGTTGACAGTACGAGTAAGCATACATTTTTTACATTTTGTAAGCATACATAATATGTAAAATAGAATATAAGTAAATAAAAGTTAAGTACTTACTTTTTCCGACTTTCAAAGAGTCCAAGTATCCATCTACCTTCTCCAAGTAACTCATGTTTAAACTTTAATCTGTAATTGAAATATCAGTTACTGGATTATTTTGTAACTCGTCAACACTATTGTAGTTATTTGTTAACAGGCGTATTACATACTTCACTTAAATTCTTTTTTAATGAAATCCTTTCAAATGCCAGTAGCATTATATATAGAATGCCAATAGTAAAATTATCTATATTTTCGAGCTCAGCGCCACCATTTGTGCAAAAACGCATTTTTCTGTTTCCGGTTTTAGGGGAATTGTGTGCGATGTGCGTGTCAATGAAATATTTAGCATTCCTCCGATCATGTCACAATCGTTTCGTCAGAAGCACGTAAGTTTATTCATTTATTTGGTACATAAAAAATTGTATATGTACCAAATAAATGAATATCATGTAAACACGTATTCTTATTAATTTAAATTTTTGAACTAGCATGCAATTAAATTACAGATGAACACATCATTTCTTTTTTGTAACATTATTACAGGGATTTTATCTTTAGTCATATCAGCTGATAATATGATAGAGACAGCTCATCGGTAGGATAACTGCATTTTTTGATAAGCGTTAAAAGGTATTTTGAATGAATGAAGGCCTGCATATGTTTGCGGATAAATGCGGCACCTTAACATATCCTGTGCTATTAATATTTTCCTATTAAGACGACACATCGAAAAGGCTATTGCCGTACTAATCCGAGTGAATACATATTTTCTATAAAAACTTGGAAAAACGCCGTCATAAGGTCTAAAATTGCGTAGCGCCCGCGACGATTAAAAGCGCTTAGAAATTGTCAGATTCTTAAAATATTTTTTTTAATTATTAATTTAAGTAATCAAAATATTGAACAAGTAAATTATGAATATTGTTGTTGTGAACATATTTGAGTGATTCCCAAGCATATAGATTAAATAATTTCGTTGTAATTTCAACTACAGTGATTTTTAGAGGTGTTTTCGCAAATAATTATGATCGAGTCAAAATTATACAATCGTGTTTTTGAACAATCAAATTCAAGATAAAGACATGAATTTACCTATATCAAAATTCCAGTTTCGTTAGTGGTGTCATAGTCCTATACTATTCGATGAAAGGAGGTGCATTTTTTCACGGTGTCGCCTTAATCGATAGTTGTAGCCGTAGTGGATAACCAATTACACGGATATGACTGTCATTGCTAATTTTTAATATGATTTACTAGCATGTGACTTCGTCCGCGTAGAATCTACACAAAAAGCTGCAGATACGTTTTATAGTCTTTGTACACGTAGTTCAATAATAATATCAAAAATTCCTTTTTAAATCGGTAATCTATTACCTCGTAATCTATGTGCGATATGGGAAAAAAACGTATTATCATTATATATTTTAACACACACTATTTTGTAACCGTGTATTTCAAAATCTTATCAAAATGATTTTGCATCAAAACCTTAAAAGTTTGAAGATAGTGCAGATCTTTTTTGTATAAAATTGCAAATGATAAAAGGTTCCAAAAATCCCAAAAGGACACTACTTCATACAGGGTTATTTTGCAATAACCGGCCAAATATGCAGAGAAGGTTCAGAATAAGTAATGCAGACAAATGGTGAAGAAAAACTAATTAAAAAAGATTCAAATATTCTGTCCCTTTTATATTTTAAATTTAAAATGCGTGATAATGCATTATTTTAACTGATTATACTGCGCACGCATACAAGCGTAAGGGACGATCGGATCTAAAACGTTGTAGCCCATAAAACACATTCAATTTAGGACAGTTTCAAATAAAAGTGAAAGCCTTATTTACTCGTAATCGCAAAAATCTGTAATAATGGTATATCATTACTCTTTGAAAAATAATTCTGTATATCTTATAGTTTTTGAGATAATCATCAAAAATCGTTTAATCAATCAGTGTTTAAATATTACAAAAAATCCTGCATATTCATGCTAAAATAAAGCCTAGATCACTCCTGGAATTATTCTCTATCCATTTCGGTAGTTACATGACAATCGGTTTACCCATTCTCAATATTAGCAAGCAAACATACTGACAGATAAATATTTTATAATGACTCAAGGGGTTTATTTAACTATTTAATACTTAATGATATATATAAAATCAAATCACATATGAAAGTTAAAGTTACAGCCTACATACGGCTAGATACAGGCCTCCTCTCATTTCTGAGAGGGTCCCGATTTCGAGAACTTTACATGTTCTCGAAATATTGTTTTTTCCTTAGACATGCAGGCTGTCTCACGATGTTTCCCTTCACCGCTGAGCATGTGGTAAAACGTGGCACGTGGAAATCACATATATATTTATATATACTTTATTTTTATTTTTATGATACGTATGGTATTTATGATACGTATAATATTACCGCTGAATGGCTACCAACAGTGATTCTTCAAAATTCTGTTAAAATAATTCCTAGCTTATATTTCACACATCCCGCAGAGAAAGCTACTACAAAGTTCCCCGTGGTATGGTTGCAGGCAGCAGCTAATATTTAGCCGACTTCAAAGGAGGAGGTAAACAACTGTATGTTTTTTGTTGCTTTAAAATATTACCTATATTTTAATAATTACCAGCTCTTCAGAAAGACTCTTAGTAATATAGAGTACCCTAGTAAAATAGACAAACTAACTGAATTATAACAAACGAGCACACGGTCCACCTGATAATAAGTGGATGCTGTGGCCCATAGACATCCACATTTATCTTCAATTAAGAATCAGATGCATTGCCAGCCCTGAGGACTGAGATGTATTGCCTCGTTTTCAGTAAAATGGGTATCTGGTTCTCTCACTCACCATACGAAACACAGCAGCATTAAGCTGCTATTTTACACTGGTATTCTGTGAGAGCGTGGTCCTACCCCGGTTGAGCCGACCCATTCGTGCTGCAACTACAATATAGCTGCAGCATGGGTCTACCACGTAAACTTTTACTTTTTAATTTTGGTACTTAATTCCTTTTCACAGCCTAATGAAAGTTCACAGCTTGACAAAGACTTTTTTGTTTGCTTAGATTGTAGCTGACGTAAGAGGCGACAGAGAAACAAAAAGTAAAAAAAAATACGGTTGTCAATTCGCCTGCCAAGTGAGAAATATATCCCACTATGAAGCAATCTACGGGGGAGGAAACTTAGTTTTAGATTATTAACTTATTAATGTAAAACCTATTACAGTTACAACTTCCTCGTCTGCGAAAAAGACCCAACAATTAAACAATTAAAATGTTCATATATGACTCATAGTACGGTGAAATGGTTCCTAAATATAATTTTTATTTCTGATGTCTCAATTTCAAAATAATTATTATTTATGTATGAGTTAAAACTTCCAAGCATTTCTCCAAATATTTTGGTTTACGCTTATATTTATGAATATCCTAATGAATGTGGGCCAGTTACACAAGGTTGCATTTTAAATTGCGTAGCCTTAAAGAGGTTTAAAACGACCAATGAATTTATAAAATCAGTACATAGATTCAATACTATATCATAAGATTTGTGGTAACAAAGATTTGACACCCCTGTATAGTCAAGTGCATTATGAATTCATTCATGCCAGCCTATCAAAAGTCCATTGTAGAATATAGGACCTCCCTTAGATTGCCTTATAGCTCTCCTGTGCCACACTTGCCAGAAGTGTTGACAACCGCTGTACCGCTCATATGGTATATCAGTTTCCATTCACCGAAAAAACCAAAATTCCGCTCAAGACTACAACTGTTCGGGGCAAACGGAGCAACAAAACCAAGGCGACCCCTGCCACGCTGTCCGTGAATTTCTGCAATATCAGGGGACTTCACTCTAACCTAAACGCCGTCCACTACCATCTCGAGACGGCGAGGCCGGCTCTGCTCTTTCTGACCGAGACGCAGGTGTCCTCTCCGGCTGATGTCTCGTATCTCTCCTGCCCGGGGTACAAACTGGAACACTCCTTTGTGCCTCGGGCTGGAGTTTGCGTTTACGTCAGAAAGGACATCTGTTCTCGACGCCTCGGCGGACTTGAAGGTTCGGACCTGTCCATCCTATGGCTACGCGTAGACAGCGACGACCATCCGCGCGTCTACGGGTACCTCTATAGGTCTCATAGCGGTAATGCCGAAACAGACCGACTCTTCGACCACGTCCAAATGGCTGCAGATTCGTTGCTACAGCAGATCCCCTCCGCAGAGATCGTGATCCTCGGCGACTTTAACGCCCATCACGCCGAATGGCTTGGTTCACGTTTAACCGATCATGCGGGGAGATCTGTTCATGATTTTGCCTTGGCATATGGTCTGACACAACTGGTTACTTCGCCTACGCGGATTCCAGATGTGGAGGATCATGCACCTTCCCTGTTGGACCTTCTGCTGACCTCTCACCCGGACGGATATCAGATTTCCGTCGACGCCCCTTTAGGCTCCTCGGACCATTGTCTGGTCCGGAGTGTTGTGCCACTCACGCTGAAATCGCGGTTGCATTCTGCAGGCTGCCGCCGTGTTTGGCACTATAGGTCAGCCGATTGGGATGGGATGCGGTCTTTCTTTGCATCCTACCCTTGGGGGCGGGTTTGCTTCTCGCCGGATGATCCCAACGTTGTTGCGGATTCTGTTACTGATGTGGTACTTCAGGGTATGGAACTTTTTATTCCTTCCTCTGTGGTGCCCATTGGAGGCAAATCTCAGCCATGGTTTGGTCGCTCTTGTAAAATAGCATCATGCTATAAGCAGGAGTGCTACCAAGCCTGGGTTGATGCATCACCGTCCCGGGATGTAAACACCAGCGCTCTAAAAAAGAAGTATAATTCCGCCTCTAGGTCCTTCAAAAGAGTCATTGCCAAGGCAAAGTCAGAGCACATAGGCAGAATTGGCGAGAAACTAGTTCGCCTTCCTTCTGGAACCCGTGCATTCTGGTCTCTCGCCAAGGCTGTCCAGGGGAATTTCTGTCAGCCATCTCTTCCATCTCTGCACAGGGAGGACGACTCACTGGCCCATACTGCAAAGGAGAAAGCCGATCTTCTAGGCTCTTTCTTTGCGTCTAACTCGACTCTCGATGACGGGGAGAGTACGCCGCCGACCATCCCGTGGTGTGAATGCTCCATGCCGGAAGTGCAGTTCACACAGCGCTCGGTTCGCAAAGCACTCCTCTCCCTGGACATCCACAAGTCGAGTGGGCCTGACGGAATCCCCCCAATTGTGCTGAGGACGTGTGCTCCAGAGTTGGCACCGGTTTTAACGCGTCTTTTCCGGTACTCCTACTCCCTAGACGTAGTCCCAAAATCATGGAAGACGGCTTTCGTCCACCCGATCCCTAAAAAAGGCGACCGCTCAGACCCGTCCAACTACCGGTCAATCGCCATCACCTCCTTGTTCTCCAAAACAATGGAATCCATTGTAAACTGCCAGCTCATGAGGTACCTTGAGGATCACCAGCTGATAGTGACCGCCAATACGGTTTTCGCCGTGGTCGGTCAGTTGGTGATCTTCTGGTCTACCTCACTCACAGATGGGCGGAGGCAGTAGAGTTCAAGGGGGAGGCATTGGCCGTTAGTTTGGACATTGTGAAGGCCTTCGATCGGGTTTGGCACAAAGCGCATCTTTCGAAGCTCCCTTCCTATGGGCTTCCCGAGAAATTGTGCGATTGGATCACCAGCTTTCTTGCAGATCGGAGCATCAAGGTCGTTGTAGACGGTGCAAGGTCCGATTGCAAGCCTATTAATGCTGGTGTTCCACAGGGCTGCGTGCTATCGCCAACGCTGTTTCTTCTGCATATCAATGATATGTTGCAAACCCGTAACATTCATTGCTATGCAGATGACAGCACTGGTGATGCTCTTTACACCGGCCGAGCCAATATTTCTCGGGAAAACGTCTCCGAGTGCCGGGACAACCTTGTGTCTGAAGTCGAGTCTTTGCTGAACAGAGTCTCGGATTGGGGACGACTAAATCTAGTCCAGTTTAACCCCCAGAAGACACAAGTTTGCGCGTTAACCGCTAAAAAGAACCCCTTTGTCGTATCCCCTCAGTTTCAAGGCACTCCCCTTGTTGCCTCAGCCAGTATCGGAATCCTCGGCGTCGACATATCGAGTGACGTGCAGTTTCGTGGTCACTTGGAAGGGAAGGCCAAATTGGCCTCTAAAAAGCTTGGCGTGCTCAGCAGAGCGGGACGGTATTTCATGCCGGCACACCGCCTGCAACTTTACAAGGCGCAGGTTCGGCCGCACATGGAATACTGTTCCCATCTCTGGGCTGGGGCTCCCCAGTACCAGCTCCTTCCACTTGACCGCATCCAGCGCAGAGCGGCTCGAATCGTCGACGACCGAGTGCTTTCCGATCGGCTCGATTCACTGACGCTGCGAAGAGATGTTGCATCTCTTTGCGTATTTTATCGCATCTATCACGGGGAGTGCTCTGAGGAATTGTTCGGATTAATCCCAGCCGCCAAATTTCGTGAACGCACTACACGGAAAACGTCCCGATACCATCCACACCATCTGGATGCTTGGCGGTCCACCACTGTACGTTTCACAAGGAGTTTTCTTCCACGTACAACCCCTCTGTGGAATAGTTTACCACCGGCGATTTTTCCGGACCGATACGACCCGGGGACCTTCAAGAAAAGAGCTTACTCCTTTCTAAAGGGCCGGCAACGCACCCGCAATTCTCCTGGTGTTGCGGTTGATCATGGGCGGCGGTAGTCACTTAACATCAGGTGAGCCGCATGCTCGTTTTCCCCCTCTTCTATAAAAAAAAAGCCTCTTTCGACATCTACCGGATGATATGGGGTATTTGATTCTCTTACATCGTCACCACACAGCGAATATCGTTCCCAAATTCCTGAGAGGCTCCCGTCAGGTCACATACTAAACATGCCATTGAAAAGCTTTTTCTAATCGATTTATATGATTTCAAATCAATGATGCAGCAGAACCATTAGATACACTTATAACTCATTAATTGTTTAGGAATATTTTACTTGCACGCGTGTTATCACGCGAAATATATAACCTATCTATATAATATAGACGAAGAAAAATTTATTTTTGAGGATTATGCACAAGCCGTAGTAAATTATTTAATAAACTACAGATTATTTTTTGTGCGGTGCGTTAACCAGCGTTGTCCACTGCTGGGAATGGGCCTTCTGACATCCCCCGTTGTGGGAATCATTCTATCTTGATAAGCATTGACGCTTCTGTCTGTCTCTGGTCTGACGTAAAGGATTTTATGGTATTTCTAATGAGTATATTAAGGGATTTTATAATAAGAGTAGAGTAAAATATAGTAGGTACTTGTTTCTTATACTTATTGTATAATTTTATAATATAATTTAATTTTATAGTCTATATGTAATTCAAATCAAATCAAATAATTTAGTTAGTATCAGAGTTTTACATAGCAGTGTTATGATTGAGAAATTCTTTTAAGTAAATAAATGTTTGTGTTAGAAATTCCCCCTCTCCTTAACATTGATTAACGAATACTAATAGGATAACTACTTAATTTAAAAACATATTATTAATTTTTATTTTTAAAATTGCTTCAAAACAGGAGATTAAGATTATATATGTGTGTGTGTGTGTGTGTGTGTGTGTGTGTGTGTATGTGTGTGTGTGTGTGTGTGTGTGTGTGTGTGTGTGTGTATGTGTGTGTGTGTGTGTGTTCTCTGTTTTGGACAAATTAGAATACATGTATTTTTAAAAGTTTATCTTGTTTCGTACCCTACTATGGCAAAGAAAACACCTAGTTTTCTTTGCCATAGTAGGGTCCGAAACAAGATAAGAAGAAGCTAAAAGTGACGACAATTATATTGTCTATTGCATACACTTATTTTTACTTGTTTATTAAAACAATACTTATCCTGCTAATTATTTGGCAAAAGATTAAATACTTATAAATTGAAATCGGATATTCTCTCCGTATTTTCCTATCTGGAATTCCCGCTTGGCTGCACCTCTGAACTTTATATGGTTTCAGGTATGTACGTTAAGCTGATAAATTCGTAGTAATAAATCTTTATATACGAGTAATATAAAATTCGGGAGTAAGTGTAATTGTAATATTTCTCCTCCAAAATTGCTTGACGGATTTTGATGAAATTTTCATGGGATACTTTTGAGGTCACCTTAATTACACTTAGCTTTAGTTGGACTTTAGTAGTTGACGCTGTTATAGGGATACAGAAATCACCCGTGTGAAGCCGTGGCGAACGGCAGTTACTAAATAAAATAATGTGTTTTTTACCTATTAATTAAATCAGCTGGTTAATTGGATAGCTAACCATTATTAAAACGCCGTTATTCAACTGACTGATTCGTAGTAAAATGAATTGAAACGAAGTTTAATAAATGGGTTCTTCCGTTTATTAAACTTTTATCTCAAAATTCTTAAGACCGCAAAAACCAAAGTCACACAAAGAAGAATTGAATGACACTAAGAAAAGTAGGTTCAAAACTAAAAATACAGATAATTCATTGTGGTTAAAATGATGTCATTTTTTGAAATACACAATAGACGAATACACCTAATTTCAATGGAATAGAAAAACATAGTAACCTCTGTATTTTGGAAATTTTAGTTCTGTTTACAATAGGATGCGGATTTTAAAGACTAAAGCTAGATGCCACTAAAAACTGATTTGTTTTGTTACTAAGGGTTTTTTTTTTAAATTTACTACAGTTTACGAAATATTCAATTTAAATATTTTGGCCTATAATATAGGCCAAAATATTTAAATTGAAAAATAAGAATGTTATATTATAACATTCTTATTCTGCGAAAGACGCGCTTGTCAATCTCAAATAGACTTAAAGCATATAAATTACTTAGTTACATAAATACTTTATCGAAATAAAAAAGATACAAGGAACGTCTGGTTTTTCGATCCAATTCTCCTTTTAAACGTTGTAATTTCGGCTAACCTACGACCCTACAACCCTACTGTTAGCAATACTATCGTATTTATATTACATTATTAAAATTTGTCTTTGTTTCCGGATGATTCTATAATAAGAATCTACTTTTTTTTCATGTTTAAAATGTGTCCGTTTTAATATTTGCAGAAATGGTCAAAATGCGAACATATAATATGGCAACATTGCTTAGTAATAGAGATTATGAAGGGAATAGACATTTCCGCGTGGGTTAACAAAAGAGGGGATACAAGACTGGGGATGGCTCCGATAGCCCGATAGAAGGAACAGTGTTCGGTAGTTAATGCCGGAGACAGGGTGTCGACGGTTTATGGGTGCGCTTTTTGCAAAAGAGAGAGTAAAATGTTAAGTATATTGTTTATTGAAGAGAGTACTAGAACTAGAATACTTGTGAATAGCATAAAGGTATAGTAATTAAACGTGAAAATGGTGTGTTAATGAGGTAATTAAAATGTAACCGATCCAAATCTTAATTTATTCTTTTATTTCAATGGCTTTCTGCTAATAATTCAGAAGTGGTATAAACAAGCTTGCCCTCAGGTATGTTCTATTGTTTTCAATTTAGTAAGTTAACTGAGTAATATCTATAATTTACATTTAAATAAAGTCATACATCAGTTTCCGTCGAATATGAGAAATTAAATGGGTTTTTAAATTGTTTCTGTTAGTATTAGTTATTTTTTTTTAAATATCAATACATCCTATTGTACATGTTTGTTATATACATGATCATAATGATGATGAAGTAATTAAGCACTTCTAATGTGTTCGGATATGTGAAAAGCTCCATGAACTTTAATTACATAGGTGTTTTACATAATATGCACTATTGTCATGAATTATCTGGGGTATCTATATAGTTTTCTCAGCATTGGGTTCTATAAATATATATTATTATTGTTACATAATTTGTAATGATAATCTAAAACACAATGTACTAACTGCATTAAAACTTGATAAGAATCTGTTAAATCATAGTTATTCAACAAACCCTACAAACAAAACCATATAAATGATGCCTTTATTCAGAACATATTTTTATCTTGACCCATTTTGTTACATAAAACATACATAACACCTACCTATATACTGATATCATGGCATATCAAAGTTACCAAGAAAACAGAATATTTATAATTGTTTAGAATGTAATGGGTAGTAAATAATACCTTTGATGACACATTAACTTCCAAAATTATGTAGAAATCTACTCATAAGCCATGACAACAACAAAAACAATTCATTATCAATCATCTTTTATTTATTTCAATTTTACAGTTGTTTTTTTTAATAATTTTGTGATCAGTATGCGAGGCATATCTGTAGTCAGTGGTGGATTCATTGCTTTAGCAATGCTATTTATTTCTTTATTAAGTGTTATGAAAACCGTATTGTTTTGTTTAACTTGACTTGTAATATAAAGCCATATTTTATATAATTTATGAGAAATGGGAACTGAATTATAATATATATAAGACTTTCCATTTTATGAAAAGCTCTTACTAATTCTTGAATTCATTTTCCCACTCTCTTCCTATCTATATTATTTTATCCTCTGACCTTAAAATACTACAGAATTTTTATCCTTTGACCAGACTTTAGAATAACACAGATCCTTGCATATTGTTGATTCATTATGTCAGACTCAGATCAGAGTGCGTATACCCCGGCATCTAGTGATAACAAAGACAAAGAGAAAACAAATTAATAAAAGCATAGTTTCAACTGCAAGTAGAGGTCAGCGAAATCAATCACAAGAATTTCATGAACGATTTAGGTCCAGGAGCAGGTCACCAAATCGTCGATCGACAGGTGGTAACAGTCGGAACAGTTCATGTGGCATATACAGTAGGAACAAATGCTAAAAGCAAGTCGTTCACGTGTAAAGCGCTCGCGTAGTTTCCAAAGGAATCGCAACAAATCTGCACGCTCTTCAAGTATTAGTACTAATAGTACATGGAGTAGCTCAAGTGTGGCGTCGTCAAAGGTGTTTAGTAGCTCCGAGTCCTCTTCGTCAAATGACTCTCAGACAAGGGTAAGACGCCATGGAAATAAGCGCCGCACCTATCATGCTTACCGAAGACGAAGCAAGACAGGCAGTAAAGTAATGGAGCGTTTTATCGATGCAATTAGCAATCATGGTCAAAATTCATTTGTCCAATTCATTCGATCCTAGTCGAAGAACTCAATTGACAAAATCTTGGATTAAAAAAAAGTGAATTAAACTGCAGCTGTATACAGATGGAGTGACAAGCAGACTATTTTTCATGCCCTACCAAAACTATCTGGCTTGGCACAACATTGGTACGAAGGGTTATCCTCAATTAATCTGTCATGGAAGCAATGGCAGAAACAGCTGTTGCAAAGTTTTCCAGATGACGTAATTATGCTGACATGTTTAATGGATATGCTTTCACGAAAAATCTCAGGGAAGAATCACTGGAGGAGTATTTTTATGACAAAGCTAAATTAGTTAGCCATTGCAAAATAAAGGGAAAAGCGGCAGTTGGCTGTATAATACATGGCATTTATGATCATAATATTAATCCTAATGCCCAAGGTGCTAATTTTAAAAGTCCAGACAAACCCCTTAAATATTTGCGCAGTATTTCGATTAAAAACCTCAGCAGGGACTTCAAAAGCCCTGCTTTTGCATTGAGAGCATCCTCAAGTTCTATAAAAAGGACTGCACACTTGCTATAATTGCTCTGAGCTAGGATACATTGCACTTAAGTGCCAAAAGAACTTCAAAAATGCTTAAAATGTAATCGTTTAGGACATAAGACTGAATACTGCAAACGTCATTTCAACATAGAGAACAAGAGATTAACTGTAAATGGAGAGGGTAATGTAATTAGTGTGAAATGCATTACAGCACGGGGTGAACCGCGAGTTAACATATATCATAAAATCGTTAAAGTAAACAATACACCAATAATAACATTTGAAGATTTTGAAAATCGGTGTACAATCACTAAAAACAGTATAGCTAATAAACTGAATTTACTTATAAATAGTGATTCTTTGCCCCTTATAAGGGGATTTGCTTTTGGTACTTTAACAACTATAGGAAGAAAAAAATATTTGTATAGACTTTGTCGAAGCAAATGTCTAAGCTTTTGCCAGATTAATTTTTGGACACCGATATGTTACTGGGACAAAATGTCGCAGAGATGTCTGATGTCGTTGTCTTTAAGACTAATTAAAGTTTAATACTTTATTCAGATAGGGCAGAGGCAGATAAAAGAAAACTATTTATTCTGGAAGACATTACTGTTAGGGGTATGTATATAATCAAAGTGTGTGGCGATATAACACACACAGGGTACATATATTTACCTGGTAATACCTCCAAGGACGAGAAGAAATTATGACTTTACCAGGAGTGTATTACATGAAGGAAAATCTGGGTTACATTCCGTCGTCATTCGTCATATGTTTCGCAAATAAAGATACTGCACGGGCAGCCCGATACATTACCTACAAAGCCAATAGTCGAATTTCAGAGAAATTAACTCAATCGACGGTATAAAAACCTGAGGTGATGATATGATAACTATCGATATGTTAAACATTGGCACTGACTTAACGCAGATGCAAGAACATGAACATGTGACTGATAAACGAATTTCGAGACTGCTTTGCATTAAACTTACATAAATTAGGAACAAGGGATATTACTGAAATGCACATACAATTACATGACAACACACCAGTATCATACAAACCCTACAGATTATCTTATAGTGAAAGATTAGTTGAACGCAACATAGTTAACGAATTGATGGACGCCAAAATAATTCGTGAATCCAACTCATCATATGCAAGCCCAATAGTACTCGTTAAGAAAAAAAAATGGAGAACACCATTTGTGCGTCGACTATCGAGCTCTCAATAAAAAGACCGTAAAAGATTCATACCCGATGCCAGTTATTGATGATCAATTAGACCGTCGTAGCGGTAAAGTGTATTTTACAAGTCTCGATTTTAAGTCAGGTTACTACCAAATACCGATGGCCGAGGGGTCTAGGCACTTAACTACAGTTGTAACTCAAACAGAGGGACTACCTTCACATCGACAATATTTAAAAATTACGTGAAGTCCATTGGGGCAAGACACGTTCTAAACGCGATTGCTACACCTCGTGCCAATGGATAGATTAAACGGTACAATCGTACTATACTGGAATCACTAGCAACGTCAAATTATGGTTTAGATGAACGGGACTGGGATACTCACATTAACAAAGTTCAATGGAGTTTAAACAATACCCGCAACAAGAGTACTGGTGCTACTCCGTCCGAAGTAGTTTTCGGGTGGAACACTAAAAACCCAAATGAAGGACCTATTTATTCTAAATGCCGTTCAGGACGCGTATCCAAACACTCATTATAATCTGTCAGAAAATGAGTTAAATAAAACTAGAGACAGAGTTCGCAACCTAGTTGTGGGCAAAACAAAAATCAGCATGCCCATACTGCAGTGCTCACTCAATTTATCAATGTGAAATATACTACTTAATGTGGTGATCACATCATCAATGTACAATATGCTGCCATATTGCAGTGCTCACTCAATGTATCAATGTGAAATATACTACTTAATGTGGTGATCACATCATCTATGTGAAATATGCTACTCAATGTGGTGATCACATCATCTATGTGAAATATGCTGCCATGCTGCAGTGCTCACTCAATTTATCAATGTGAAATATACTACTTAATGTGGTGATCACATCATCAATGTGAAATATGCTGCCATATTGCAGTGCTCACTCAATGTATCAATGTGAAATATACTACTTAATGTGGTGATCACATCATCTATGTGAAATATGCTACTCAATGTGGTGATCACATTATCTAGGTGAAATATACAGCCATACTACAGTACTCACTCAATTTATCAATGTGAAATGTACCACTTAATGTGGTGATCTCATCATCTATGTGAAATATGAAGCCATACTGCAGTGCTCACTCAATTTATCAATGTGAAATACATTAATTTATTATTAATTTTATTCTTTATTGCATCCTTAACAAAAGAATACAAAGTGCGGACTTAATGCCTTGAGGCATTCTCTACCAGTCAACCCATAATATACTACAGTGCTCACTCAATTTATCAATGTGAAATATACTACTTAATGTGGTGATCACATCATCTATGTGAAATATGCAGCCATACTGCAGTGCTTACTCAATTTATCAATGTGAAATATACTACTTAATGTGGTGATCACGTCATCTATGTGAAATATGCTACCCAATGTGGTGATCACACTATCTAGGTGAAATATGCTGCTACTTGGCAGTGTTCATTCAATATATCAATGTGAAATATACTATTTAGTATGGTGATCACATCATCTATGCAAAATATGCTGCTACTCTGCAGTGCTCACTCTATATGTGCAATAAACTAACTAATTTAGTGATCACATTATGTGCCTATGTAAAATATGCTGTTATAACGCTGCAATTACTACGCTATTTATAAAGTCTATGATACCTTGGCTACCTGCCTACCTCACTTAATAAAAATGGAAAGGACCAGGACTTTCAATGACTACACCCGATTACATTACTATAAGAACTTTAAATTTACATTTTTTTTGTGCGTGCTTACAGGAACACAGTGACACAGTGATCCGTGAGACAGCCGGAGACACAGTAACCAGTCAGAAGACCAGCAATGTGGAAAACTGGCCCTAAAATGTATAACTAGGGAATAACTGTAATTGTTAAAATTATGCGAATAACAGATAAGGATAGTTACTAGATACTAGACTAGATAGATAGTTATCAAGATGTGATACTCAAATCAGTTCTAAATTAAAAATGTATATTTAGATGATTAACATCGATTGTAATACTTAATTACATTTGAGCATTATATTATATAAGAATTAACCTATATGATTTTTGTTGAGAAATAACTATTTGTCAGATTGTAAACAATTGCATAGGGATTAGTGTTGCAAGTTAATCGAATGGCCGGATCGAAATAGAGACATTTCGTTAACAGGACGGCCGTCTGTTAGCAATACTATCGTATTTATATTACATTATTAAAATTTGTCTTTGTTTCCGGATGATTCTATAATAAGAATCTACTTTTTTTCATGTTTAAAATGTGTCCGTTTTAATATTTGCAGAAATGGTCAAAATGCGAACATATAATATGGCAACATTGCTTAGTAATAGAGATTATGAAGGGAATAGACATTTCCGCGTGGGTTAACAAAAGAGGGGATACAAGACTGGGGATGGCTCCGATAGCCCGATAGAAGGAACAGTGTTCGGTAGTTAATGCCGGAGACAGGGTGTCGACGGTTTATGGGTGCGCTTTTTGCAAAAGAGAGAGTAAAATGTTAAGTATATTGTTTATTGAAGAGAGTACTAGAACTAGAATACTTGTGAATAGCATAAAGTTATAGTAATTAAACGTGAAAATGGTGTGTTAATGAGGTAATTAAAATGTAACCGATCCAAATCTTAATTTATTCTTTTATTTCAATGGCTTTCTGCTAATACTACAATCTACGATAATATGAATTAAAAGGAACGGAATTATATTAAGTAAAACGGAAAGAGAATTAAAGACGCAGATGAAATAAAAGTAAAATCCTTCTGTATTAAAAGAGGTGCATGTCTGGCAGACGACTGACAGTTTCGTTTGCGCGCCGCCCCCGAGCGGTCGTGCACACAGTTCTTTCGCGCCTCCGACCTTTCGGTAGCGCAACCGCTTGCCCGCGCGCCCCGCTCTCCCCGGCTAACACCGGCCGAGCAGACGCCGTTGGTGAGTCACTTTGTTTTCGCATCGTTCCTGCCCCCTTGCTCCGGCGGGGAGGCTTGAGCGCGCTTTGCTTGTTTTGTTTTATTTGTTAATTTTTCTGTTATTGTTATTGTTTTTGTTATACTGTTATTTGTTGTGTATACTATCCTTAGAAGATCGTCTCTTGCTCTTCTCAGAGCAAGCCCTTGTTCTTTTCAGAACATAGGGACCCCAGTTTCTGGAATAGATCGTCAGTCCTCCCCATCTGCCCCCAAGGCCCTGTTCTTCTCAGAACAGGGACCTCCAGTCTTCTTAGAATAAAACGTCACCCCCCGTCCAGATCAACATGTCGTCCATGGATGCTAGCCAAATTTTGGCTCTTTTCCACCAATTTTTAAAAACCCAAGGCGTAGACCTTGATAGCTTTTCGATCAATCTCACCCCCCGTGCCCCTAAGGCATGTGTACCCCCGCCCGCCGTCGCTGCTTTCCTCGCGACCCAAGCGGCTGCCCCGCAGTCCGACTCGCCCGCGTCCCCCGACTCCGATATGGAGCACTCGGACAACACGTCCGTTACCTCATCCTCCCGGAAGAGGACCGCCCTCAGCTCCACCGGCTCCTCGAATTCTTCCGACTCTGAAGGAACCATAACCAACTCCCAAGCCGAATTCACGTTAGTGAAATCAAAGCGCGGCCCGAAACGCGCTGCCACTTCTCGCACTCCCCCCGCCTCAGCGGCCGCCGCCGCCCGCACTCCCTCCGCCGCTGCCTCTACCTCCGCAGCTCCCATCGTTGCCCCTACTTTCGCAGCCCCAAACGCTGCCACCTCACAGTCGAAAGACAATACCGCCAAGCCAGCAACCCGCTGCGCTCCCGAACTGGCCAAAAACCAAGTCCCGCCCCCTGTCTTTCTCAGAGACAAGGCGAAATTTACTCAACTGTCCAAAACCCTCTACGATAAGGGTTTCAAATATGACCAAGCCACTAATGTCGGCGAGGCCATCAAAATTATTCCGGCGTCTATAGAAGACTTCCGTAACATAACCCGCCTATTCACGGCCGAGCGTGTGTCCTACCACACATACGCCCTCGCCGAAGAAAGGAAAGTAAAGGCAGTCCTCCGCGGAGTTCCCTATGAACTCGCAAACGAAGACATTCTGGAAGACCTTAAATCCCAAGGCTTCCCTATTGAAGGTGTGCATAAAATGCACAGCAGCAGGGGCGAAAGGTTTAACCTCGCCCTCCTCGTTCTCACCAATGTGCCGGAGGCGAAGGCCATTTTCCGCGAGGTACGCACTGTGTGCGGCCTGTCGCGTGTTAAGGTCGAAGCCCCTCACCGGCGCGGTTACCCAGCGCAGTGCCACCGCTGCCAACTTTATGGACACGCGGCAGCCAACTGCTCAGCTCCACCCAGGTGCATTAAGTGCCTAGAACCCCATCACTCGAAAGAGTGCCCACGGCCCAAAAACGCCGAATCCCCACCCTCATGTGTCCTTTGCGGACAAACAGGCCATCCGGCCAATTATAGAGGTTGCCCTCGCGCCCCTCGCACACCTCCGAGCCGCAAAGCTTCACCACAGGTCAATGATCGAACCTTCCCGGCTCTTGTAAGCCGCAAGCCCAGCCAGGGCCAGCCCCTACCTCAGCCCCCTCAGGGCTCATCTCAGCCCACACAGGGCATCTATCGGCCCCCACAGGGCCCCTATCGGCCACCTCAGGGCCCTCCTCGGCCCCTTATGAGCCTTCCGCTCTCTCAGCCAGCGCCACTTCCAATAAACCCCTGTTTCCAAAAGGAATCAAATATCCCGCGGCCCTCCGCCGACCCAAAAAAACAGACAGACTCTGTAGTAGAGTCCCTAAACCTAGTGTATAACACACTTAATAGGATCAATTTAGACGAAATTCTTATTCTTGCGGGTAAACTGAGCACAGCTCAGTCCCCTCAGGGCCGTCTCCTTGCTCTTACTGAGCACATCAACCTTCTAAGGTCCTTGTAATTAAACTATGCCGGAGCCCTCTGCTCCTGCAATATCTCACGGTCGTATCAAACCAAAGGGTTTGTCGCTTGTTTCATTCAATATCCGCGGTCTGCGAAATAACCTCCCAGAGCTTAGGCTTTTTCTACGAGATCGCGAAGCCGATCTCCTACTCCTACAGGAGACCCATCTCAGCCCCAAGGTCTCTAAAGGCCTTACTATTAAAAATTATTCACTCATACGTAACGATAGACCCGACCGCAAAGGCGGCGGCACTGCCATCTATCACAAAAAGTCCCTTCATTGCTCCCACATATCTACTCCTTCGCTTACCAGTATGGAAGCCACTATCACTAGACTAGCCATGACTGGACACCAGTCAATCATTATAGCCTCTTGCTATATCCCTAGCGGAACCCTCCCCGTCAAGAGTGACTTCGAAGCCATCCTTGCATTAGGCGACTCAGTCATTATGTTTGGAGACTTTAACTCCAAGCATACTGAATGGGCCTGCCGCACTACTACAAGTAGTGGCAGGGTGCTGCTCAATATCACTCAGTCTCTCGACCTGACTGTCTATAGCCCCCTCACTGCCACCCACTATCCCGACATTGTTACCTACGCTCCTGATGTGCTAGACTTTGCTCTAGTTAAAGGAGTTTCTCTTAACCTTAGAGCAATCGAGCCTCTCGACGATCTAGGATCCGACCACCGTCCTGTATCCCTCCTTCTTGGCCATCAGCCATCTCCAACTCCCACTTCCAAAACCTACACTGACTGGAAGGGCTTCAAGAAGTCTCTAGCCTCGGCTATAGACTCTCCGGACCCTCCCATAACCCTTTCTTCCGACGCCCTCGACAGTGCGGGGAAAATAGACACCGCGGTCGAAAATCTCACCTCACTTATAACATCCTCTCTTAAAGAGAATGAAAAAGTTGTCCCGGTTGCTAAAACTAGTCTTCCCCTAGATATTAGCAACCTGTTAAAAGCCAAAAAAGCTGCCCTCCGTAGAGCTGCACGCTATCCCACTCCCGAATACAGACTCGCGGCCCACCGCCTTCAACGCAAACTGCGTTACCGCCTCCAAGACTACAGAGACCACGAAAAGGGCAATCTCATGGAGAAAATCTCTCCCTCTCACACAGCGTACTACCGGATGGCGAGAGCCCTCGGGATAGACGCTATAACCCATACTCCCCCTCTGTCTCGTCCCGACGGCTCCATTGCCTTCGAAGACGATGAAAAGGCTGAGTGCTTCGCGGACAGCGTTGCCGCTCAATGCTCTCCCAGCTCACAACCCACTGACCCCTTACACATCCAACAAGTGGAGGACGAGGTCCGACGCAGGAACTCGCCCCCTACCGCCTCTGACCCTATCACTGTGTCCAAAGATGAGATTTCATCTACCATCAAAGGACTTAAGCCCAAAAAAGCACCGGGTGCGGATGGTATCTCCAACCAAGCCCTCAAACACTTCCCGGAGCAGGTAATCGCCTTACTGGCCATTATCTTTAATGCCTGCTTCGAATTCAGTTACTTTCCCACCTCTTGGAAAGAGGCAACTGTCATTGGCATTCCCAAGCCAGGTAAACCTCTCCACCTCCCCTCCAATCACCGTCCCATCAGCCTCCTCAAGGCCATGGGCAAACTTTTCGAACGAGTCATTCTCGTGCGCTTGAGGCGCCATTTGTTTCCCACAGACGGCGACCCTCTTGTCATCCCACAACAATTCGGGTTTCGAGCCAAACACTCGTGCCCCCAACAAGTTCACCGCATAGTGGAATACATCCTCAGCGGTTTTTACCCTCGCCGTCAAAAAACCATCGCGGTCTTCTTTGACATTGCCAAGGCATTCGACAGAGTCTGGCACGAGGGCCTTATCTACAAACTGTACGACTTAGGCCTCCCAGATCGTCTCGTTCGCCTTGTAGCTTCCTATCTGAAGGATCGTACCTTTCGTTTTAGACACGAAGGCACGCTATCCTCTACCCGTCAAATAAAAGCCGGTGTCCCTCAAGGCTCTGTGCTTGCTCCCCTCCTATACATACTATTCACCAACGACATCCCTATCCCGTCGAATGGTGTCAAACTAGCCCTCTTTGCAGATGACACAGCCCTTAACTCCAAAGGCAACTCACTACCACAGATTCGGAACAAGATTCAAAAGTCAGTAAGCGACTTAGGAGCTTGGTTCCAAAAAGGCGTATCGACGTAAACCCGGAGAAAAGCTCCGCCGTTTGCTTCGAATATAAACGACGTCGTCTCACCACCACTCCGCCAATCAGGATGTTAGGAACCCCTGTCCCATGGCAAACTAAAGCCAAATACCTAGGCGTCACCCTTGATGCAAGGCTCACTTTCGAGCCCCATATCAAGAAGGTTACTCGCACCGCACGTTTTTACATGGGTAGGCTCAACAGCATGTTGGGCAGACACAGTAAAATGTCCCTCCGCAACAAGCGAACCCTATATAAGGTCTGCATACGACCTGTCATGACCTACGCGGCCCCCATTTTTGCACATGCTAAGCCCAAAGCTATAAATGAACTTCAAATAGTCCAAAATCTGTTCTGTCGTAGGGCCACTAACTCGCCCTAGTATGTCCGTAATGCCGACCTACATCGAGACTTAGAGCTCCCAACAATCCAACAGTTTCTTAAATCACTCTCTGAGAGATTTTTCAAAGCCTCAGAGTCCCACCCAAATCATCTCATTCGTGAGTCAGCTGCCTATGCAGCCCCTATTCACACTCGCTATAGTGTGCGCAGACCGAGAAACTCTCTCTCGGACCCCCCCAACAAGCTTTCGGCTGACCTGAACTGCCTCCTGGCGGCTCAGGCCGAGCCTCCATAACACATCCATTAATCTGCCTTAGTTAGGCACTCTTCTAAGCGGCTTTTCGCCGCTTGCGCCCTCCTTTCTGCCAAGGAGGGTCGCGTTCGTATACGGCTTAGAGATCTCTAGTCAGATCGTTAAGCCATTTCCTAAAAGGCGGTGTTTAGTGGGTAAAAGTCTCCACATAACCACGCAGCCGGCTGCGTGGTATGCTATGAGCATTCACCGCCTCCCTCCCCCGCTTTCCGGAGGGTTGCCCATATTTGCTTCGGGCGCAAAAAAAAAAAAAAAGTCTGGCAGACATTGACGTATAGGGTTGTTGGGCTTGAATTAATAAATGTAATTTAAAATAGAATAATGTTGTGCCCAAACCTACATGTTGGGCTATCAACCAAAAACTAGTTAATCACCTATTAAAACTTACTTTTATTAATACAAAACATACAAGTATTTTAAATCGATGACCAAATAAAAGTATATTCTGTGCATAGCTCATCGCTTTTCAGTGGTCAGGCTCCCTCTGGAAAATAATCCAAGATGCGCTTACAAAAGCAGTAAATTACGATAAAAAACAAATATAACAAGAAATAATCACACGCTGTTAGGCAAATATTGATTCGAATGCACTTTCTAAAACTTAAATTCTAACCGTTCTAACATAATATTTGGAAGCAATTTATTAGAGTACATTACACTGTACGAGTATTATTGATCTATTCTTAGTCGTGAATATGTTTGAATAGAAAAGCTTACCTTGTTTCATTGACACGAGTTTATTGTCCACAATTTAGTCACAGACAGAAAAGAAATCGTTTTCTTATGTATTTAAAAACTAAAGCAGCTTTTATGAAAAAAATAGGTTGATCCTGCAGGCTATCCCTGGCAAAGATTTAAATCTTTGATCCCTGGAACTTCCCGCTAATTTCAAATGCAAAGCGCTCCAAATTTCACCAATTTCAATCGGTCAAGCCGTTCAAAAGTTATAAGAGGTTTACATACATCCACACAAACACATACATACCGACACCATCGCAAAACCGTCATGGTGGCTTCCTGTGAACTCAAAACCTCAAGATTTGATGAAAACTTAATTTTTGAAAAACGGGGTAAGAACAATAACTTCCCGATTTTTGAAAATTTTATTTTTTTAGCGGGTAGTTAAAAATTAAGATGAATTATTTATTTTATTTCTTTAAAAAAAAACCTCATTGCTAAGAATAGATATAAGATCATACATAAGTAAGCTTAAAATGCTAGTGCTCGGAATGGTTCATAACAATAGTTGAATGGCGGAATCGAACCTACGATTTCTCGCGGTCCGCACCTACTATCGCTTCAATTATGCTTTAAAAACATATATAGTGACAAAAGAACAAACAATTTATCTGATGGTTAAGTAAAGTGTTTTTAGTTTCTATCTGCTGCTACTTTACGATCGTAGTATCTACGAGCGTGCTCCTTCCCCGATTGAGTTGACCCATTCGTGCTGCAAAGGAGCTCTTCGTAACTCTAGCGTGGGTTATTGTTCAGACTCTCTACTGAATACGTTGAATTTCATCCCAAGGGTCCATGGTACA
This sequence comes from Parnassius smintheus behrii, assembly GCA_036936625.1. NCBI lineage: Eukaryota > Metazoa > Arthropoda > Insecta > Lepidoptera > Papilionidae > Parnassius > Parnassius smintheus. The sequence continues at coordinate 6,895,838 of JAUPFT010000007.1, read as the reverse complement.
AACTACGAATCCGACTCTTTGAAAGCTACGGTAGCTCAATGACTAAGCGTTTAATTGCGGCGCGACAGAGCCGGGAGTTCAAGTCCCGCACGGAATAAATATTTCTATAGCCTACAAATAATTTTGGTCCGAGTCTGATTATTCCTCCATGTGAAATTTAATATCAATGTCATGAATTACAGCGCCTTTACGATTCAAGAAAATATAGTGTTTTCTTCTAAAAAAATACTGAACAAGGCATAGTGTTAGTATGGCATTGATTAACTTTAAAGTTAAAAAGATAAAGTGACAACTTATATACATACGTCCCACTGCTGAGCGCAGGCCTCTTCTCACTTCTGAGATGGTTTAGGGCAAAAAATATTCGACACGCTGCCCCAATGCGTTTTGGCGAATTTCACATATTATATTCGAATTTTTTTTTGTTATTTCTGACACGCAAGTTTCTTCACGACGCTTTCCTTCACCCCGAGCACGTGGTAAATTAGCACTTAAATAGCAATTAACAATTTCATTGGTACCAACGGGCATCGAAACCGCGTTGATTGCGTACTGTGAAATTTAAAGCGAGTACATAACATCTGAGCTATTACAGCTTATTAATTAGCTTTATGAACATCAAAATTACTTGTAATAGTTTACTAATGGCTAACTTCTATGTCTAAGTGGGACGATTTTTATTTTCATTTCATTTAAATACTGCTAACAATGTCAACAACATCTCCAACTAAGCTAAAATTTACTAGATATAGATTTCTCATTTCTTAAAAGGGTTGCCAATTAGAAAAGAATCTCGAATTATGTTTCAATCCTCGTACATGCAGGTTTCTCACGTAAGTTTCTTCATAGCCTAGCACGTCGTGAATTAGCCTAAAATTGTCGTTTACTAAATCAGAGGCAACAACGGGAATCGAATTCAAGTTGCTCAATGGTAATAAAGTGCAGACGAGGCAGTGCAGATGATCCTACGCTACCTTGGTACCCGTACTATTTATTATAAATCAGTTACAATAATTATATTTTAAGATACAAATTGGAAAGTTGGTTATGATCATCGAATGCGTGATAATCCCTTGTTCTTCGCTAAAGCTTCAACTATGTTTAAAAATTTGAGTAATATAATAGAGACTTTTACCCCGACCTTATATATAGTAGTTGTAGTATTTGGGTATCATCAACATCACTTAAATTTTCATTCATATTCCTATCTTTCAACATTTTACACGCCTACCTCATATTTTTATCTTTGCATCGCCCAAAATTGATTGGTAGAGAATACCTCAGGCATTAAGTTCGCCTTCACACCGTGTTGTATGAAGTTAAATAAAATAAGTAAAGCATTAACAATATAGTCGGTCACTATGCCAAATAGTTGTGTATATTAACCACACGTACATTTATTTGAAATGTTACCTGAATTGCTAGGGAAAGGCAGTTTTCACCTCATTATAAAACACTTGACTTTGTCTCCTTACTGATGACTGACGATAAAAGATACTGTCTCCTATATTGTTTTGTTTATATTTCCTCGGTGTAGAGACCATAAAGTTCATTTTAGCTCGTAGCAATAGTTCTTTAACGGACCTGTAAGTTACTGCGTAGATCAGCAACATTGAGTCAAGTGGTGCATTGTAGGTCGCAATTCGCTTTGAATCGGAGGTTTCTCGGTCAATAGACTCTTTATCATTGTATTCAGATTATAGTGGAAGCATTGATTACGAAAATCTTAGAATGACTGATGTCAAGTAAATGGACATACGGGAAACCAATTTACTATTCTACTGTAACTTACAATGGACATTATGTTAGTTGAAAGTGGATCACACCTTGATCTATTTCGATATAACTACGTTGTTATTATGCTATGAAATATTTACATATGTATGTATTTAAATATTTATCTATACATATAATAAATCTGTAGGAAAATTGTGTGTTCACGATTCAGACAGATTTCTATAAAATTTTGTGTATATAAACAGTAAATGTCCATGCGTAACATATAGTTAACTTTTTATCCGCTTACGGAAGAGCAAAAAAAGAGTTATGTTTCCACTTTTTTAAGTTTATTGTCATTATGGCTGCTGATGGTTTTATTACTCCTAAATAAAAGATGATTTAGCTTAACGTATAATAAACCGATAGAAAAATACGTGTGTGAATATAAAACTTATCACGCCACCAAAAAGAAACGGTAGAATAACGTCTGCTAGTATATTATATTTCTATTGCGGCTAGATTTTGTAATGTAATCATAATAACATCTTTATGCATAATTAGCAAATATTTCAAATCACTTACTACACAATATGTCGTCGCGGACCCCCCTTTAATTGTTAAGAGGGAAAAAAATGAGGTCGAATGGAAAGCTGAGACGAGAGATATTTGTCCAAAAATGGGATATTTATAGCTTTAATAACAATGGCGTGGAAATATCCACAACGGTGATATAACGAAGGTTCACCCTTTACGGAAGTGGAACCGACAAGGACTGGACCTATGTTATAAAGAATTTATCGAACCTTCCGTACAAGCCGTGCGGTAGAATCTTCAGAAAATCATCTCAGAACATCCCTTTGCGTCTTAGGGGACGAGTTGGGATAATGTCTGCAAGAATTTCTGGTCTCCGATAGATAGCGGTTTCGCCATCTCGTATATATAGCCCTAATATAATATAGCGGTGACAAAGGCGTCTCGTACCTTTATCGCCAATTAAAACAGGCGTGGCGATTACGGCTATACTTTTTAATATGGAAGACTCTCGCTACCCTTTGTTATATAAATATAGTTTATAATTCGCATTGAAATATCACTCTTAGTCACTTAATAATGTTCAACAAGACGGAGGAAGATTGAGTCATTGAATTTTTAAAGATCACACAGTTATCTTCGTACAGTACGACAACAGCGACATACAAATACGACGCTCTGAGTAATGTTTAGTTTAAATTATTTGGTAATGCATTCGTTAGGTATTCTTCCCGGTCACAAAAATAAAAAATATTAATATTGCCAAGTTTTTGGGACATATTAACCGCATGTTGAGCCAACAGACAGTATCTCAAGATGCCTACTTATTTTGATGCTTAAAATTTAAATCAACTTGGGAGCACTTGTTCCTTCGTTTTTTTTATAAAATTAGGGTGACAAACGAGCACACAGTCTATTTGATGGTAAGTGTTTGCTGTGGCCCGTAAAAATCTACATTCATGCACGATTATGAATCAAAATACAGATACGTTGTCAAGGCTAAGGACTAAGATGGAATTAGGTATATATAATGCCTCATTTCCAGTAAAATGGGTTTCCAGTTCTCCACATTCATCATACGAAATACAGCAGCATTGACCTGATGTTTTACGCTGATATTCTGTCTTTGAGAGCGTGGCCGTACCATATAGTACTAATAGAGCTGCAGCATGGCTCTACCACGTGAGTCTCCGTTGAGACTTGCTACCGTGACCCAAATCTGGTCTGGGAGCAATGTTATTATTTGCTATAGTGGTTTCGCTTAGCGGGTTAGTAAGCGCAATTATTTATTATTATAAATTGTTAAATGAATAAATTTATTTTTTATTTTATTAATATATATATATATATATATATATATATATATATATATATATATATATAATTATAAAGTGGTAGATGCTATCGCCTACCATCTGTTTTGGTCTCCCTTACGTTGCAACCTATCTGTGTTGGATTCTCTTACGTTGCAAGATAATGAATTTAGGTATTAAAGTTTAATGTAAATTTTATCAAAAATGATTATTATTATTATAAATAAGGGAGAAGTAAATATAAATATTAATTTCAATTCATTGAACTAAAATAACATATTCAAATTATTTTGAGATTCTAAAAATAATGTACGGTAAATTTTCTTTAATTAAACAGGATACTAGGGTTTCCATTTCCACTTGCTTGTCGGAGCCTTACAGCAGTATTCCTGATCCTTTGCTCCGTAGAACCAAAGTATCTGAAATTACCCAACAAATCAGAAAGTCTACTTACCATCAGTTGGACTTTGTGCTCGTTTCTTACCCTCATTCTATAAAAACTGCACGTGATTCAGGCCTGTGCTTAGAAGTATTCCTTAGGCCAGGCTTTGTTCAGCTGTGTACTTATGAAGGGATGTGGTGATAACAGTACGCTTTTATCATTAGGTGGACAGTTAGCTCGTTAGATCTCACTAATATTAAAAAGAAAAGTTACGTCGAAAGTATTAAAATATTATGAGACTTATGTTTGAATAATATATATCACAATTACGTATAATAAATGACAACCTTTCATAAGTTCACTTCTGAATATAGGTTTCTCCCAAGGAATGCCAAAACAGTCCTTAACCACCTGCATCTGTCGACTTCCTGCATCTCTTAACAGATCTACACTTCATCTAGTGGGACTGCCCTACACCTCGCTTACCGGTACGAGGATACCACTCGAGAACCTTCTCTCCCTGTTGGTTTTCAGAACTTCGAGCTATACGGCCGGCTCGTTGTCAGTTCATCTTACGTAGTAACTATTATTTAATCTGTGGTTTAGCTTACAGATCCATTTTAATAAACTAAAAAAATCAGCATGATATCGTCTGAAATATCCATTCAAAAGCGCTTGAGTTATTGTCGCAATGCGGCTTAGCGAAAACTACAAATTCAATTCAACAAAGTTTCACGGCCTCGACCTTTGTGCCATAATACTCGTAGTGCCCAGTACACGCCTTAGATATAAATATTGACATGAACTAATTGTGCAATTTAGACAGAGAGTGTTATAAGCGAATTAATATTAAATGTAACTATCCCGTAAAATTGATTAAAAATAGATGATAGTCAATAAAATATGTTATAATAATGTTTGCCTCTTAGACTTGAACTCGGCGCTAAGTTTCAAATAAATTTGGAAGACGTCCTTTCTCTTAAGTTCTAAGATGAGGTGGATTGCACTTCATGAATGTTTTTGAACTAGTTAACGACTAGCGATACACCCCGGGTTTGCTCAGATAGCATGTATTAATGATAATCAAAGACCATTTATTTATTTACAAAAAATACTTCCGGTTTTTCGCATAAAATATACCCTTTAACCCCTCTATTCTGTCTAATTATACGGTAGTTTTCATTACCCTGTATCTTTTCGTAAAGTTTCATCAAAATAGCGTCTGCCGTTTCGAAGATTAGTCCGGAAAGACAGACAGACAGTTTTTTAATGGTTATTTATGTCTTAATAGCTTTCAAATAATCCCCTGAGCTTGATATAAGCCTAGATTTATTTCAATATTACACCAATACACATAGTTGTACCACAAACGGGTCGGCTCGACCGGGGAAGGACCACGCTCTCACAGAATACCAGCGTAAAATAAAAGCTTAACGCTGCTGTATTCCGTATAGTGAGTGTAGAGAACTGGAGACCCTATTTACTGGAAACGGGCATTCCGTATTAGTCCTTACGGGTGACAATGCATCTGCATTTTATTTCGTAATCGAGGATAGATGTAGATGCCTATTGGCCAGTGTCTTACCATCGGATAAACTGTCTTCTTATTTGTCGCCTCTTTTATAAAAAGTGCGCGCTCTGGTGCGCACCAACAATAGTATCCTGAAAATGATTGCGAGTAGATACATGTGCCATTGTAGTTCCATATCGGTGTAATGGTGAGAAAATGGCACATACATGATTTTTCACTTCACAAATAATATTACGCCTATTAACTTAGTTATAAGCTTAGTCTTAAGTAATACTAACAACATATGAGACTTGGTTGGTTAAATAAGTGAAAATTACATGATTACATGATTTGCCTCCTCTTTTAAAAAAGGCCGAGTGAGTAACTTGACGATAGTGTTAGAGGTAAAACCACCTCGCTTACGTTGGAAGAAAAAGACCCAGAGCGGCGACGGATAGCAGAACCCGATTCCATACAAGCCCAGTTCTAGCAGTGGCCTTTTATGGGCCTTAATGGAATATAAGAAAAATATCCGGGCCCGGCAATATAAATATAAAGCTACTTCTTTATAAAAAGGCGGCAACGCACTTGCAATTGCCTTTGGTATTCCGGTTGTTTGTTAGTGGCACTTGCAATTGTTTGGTGTCCCACCGACAGGGCCGTTAGAATCGAGGTTTGCTACGAGAAACTACCTTGGTTCATGTTATCGCACTATAGTATAGGGTTCGTCCCATCCCGGGGCGAGCTTAGAGCTAAATCCTATACTAGCTTTGCTCAGTACGTGTGTATTGACTAACACAGGATCACCAGAGCGGTAATCGGGACAAGGCTGCTCAACCACCATATTCTTAGCTATAGCTGCGCTAGCCGTTTACCATCAGGTGAGCCACATGCTCGTTTTCCCTTTCTTCTATAAAAAATGCTAAGTGAGTGGCTCTATTTAAGTCACGTGGATATTGTAAGGAACAACGTTAGAAATGCTAGGAAAAATGTTGCAGCTTCCTATAGATACCGATATTACCTTAATTTTTTTTTATGCGGGTCATAAAATTCGTGTGAGATGTATAGACTGCAGTCGCCAATTCACCAGTCGAGCCTGGTGATTAAGATTAATCCCTACAGCCGGAAATGCTCACGTATTACGTAGTAGTGCCACGCTGCAGCTATATTATAATTGAAGCACGAAATCATCAATTAAAATTGCAATTAACATTTACAATCGGTGTCTAGGGTAACCTAACCCAATTTCGATTCCCGCCACCCAGAACCCGTAGTGCGTGAGTTACGTACGTGAGGTTAGGTTAACCTAACTCAGGTACTATAAAATATACGTCAAGTGCTTAGTACTTGACGTATATTATATTAAAGAATATTATAATAAGAAATTAAAATTTTAATTCATTGCGCTGTTTTACACGAAAAAATATGATTATTGTCTATTTAATATAAACAAATTTATAAAATACATATCAATTTTATAAAATTTAATCAATTGGATTTCCCATTTATAACTTTAAAATGTAACATTTGTAAATATAGACTTGAATATTAAAAACGCTTATTTTATCACACCAATATGGCGAACAAATTTCAGAAAAAGAAAACTACCACTCATACATAAATAAATAAAAAAATAAACAGATGATATCGACGTTGTTATTACTACAGATAATATCTACGTAGTTATTACTGTTTTATATTGTTTAGATTTTTCAACACATGAAAATGTTATACAAAACTGATGCTTGTTGTTCACTTTTGAAACTAATTCTATTATATATATATATATATATATATATATATATATATATATATATATATATATATATATATATATATATATATATATATATATATATATATATATATATATATATATATATATATATATGTCATACATGAAATTGTTTTGTGAAAACTATTTCATGTATCATGTATCATCTCTACAAATCAACTGTTCGTCATTACTATTTATTAATACGCAAAGACGCAAGTTATAAAATTGCAGATATAAAATGATTCTCTTTAGCGTTCTAAAATGAGCTTTTTTCATTCATTACAGCCTATAAATTGTCTTTTAGCTGGAATATTTCACACGGTTGCCACGTTTACACAGGTGGTTTGGCAACTGCATTTTAATATTTTATCTTCAGGAAAATTCCGTTTTTCATTTTCCCCTGCCGCCTCTTATGATACTCGTGGGATGGTTTGATTCCGTTAAGTTTAATTGTTATTTATAACTATCAATGTATGATATTTTGATTGCTCGATAGATGCAGGAGGCTCAGTACTACGTTTTGTGGCATTCTTTAAAGGAGAGGAGGCCAATAGTCAGCAGTGGAGTTAGAATGGCCGTAATGGTGATGATGATGACGATTTATTTGATGGACTAACAAATAATTTATTTATTGAAACAGATTTTTTTATAGCATAAGGGTGACAAACGAGCACACAGTTCACCTGATGGTAAGTGGTTGCTAAGGCCCATAGACATCCTCGATTACGAATCAAAATGCAGATGGTTGTCACCCGTGAGGACTAAGATGAAAAGCCTCGTTTCCTTTAAAGTGTCTCCGGTTCTCTATATTCACTGTACGAAACACAGCATCTTTAAGCTGCTATTTTAGGCTAGTAATCAGTGAGAGTGTGGTCTTACCCCGGTCGAGTCGACCCATTCGTGCTACAACTATACCACGAATAAAACTTTACAAATAAGTTTGTAACTCAGTTAAGTCATATTTAGGTATATTTATAATAACTGTTTAAATAAATATATATTTGTAATTTATTTATTATAAATATCTAAACTGTTTCATGTGTTTTTATTTTTTTTTAAAGAGAATCAATAATTTATTTTAAATATTCTGATATTACACATAAAGCATGGTATTTTTGTCTGCATTTACTCCACCGCCGATAGTAAACAATTACTTCACTTGCCTGCATATTACCCATTTTTTTCATTTTACCCATTGAACTGAATATTTGAAAAACTATGTTGAATAGTTACAGTTTTTTTTAAATTAGTAAATATATTTTATAAATAATTGAACATTACTTCTCTTTTAATCATTAATCTACGAGATTACTCGTAGATTTAAAAAATAAATTGCAACAAAATTTGCTGACTGCTCTAACTTGTTGTCTAATTTATGCTAGTAGTATAAAATAACAGACAATCTGTGATATTGTATTATGTAGCCCTCGTTTCATAAACCTGAATCATAAAGTTGTTTGTGAATTACTCATATTCACAAACAACTTTATTTACTTGTAAAAGTAAAGATTCCACAACTTGCTGATTAAAAATATCGAGTTTCAAACATCACAAATATCCTAAATGGTATACATTACAGAAGAAAATAATGTTGAGTGTAAATTGAGACATTTCACAGATAATGTAAAAGAATGTATTAAAAATTTGTAAGTTTGTGCTGAGATATATCAAATTATTTAAAATATTAAGAAATACTTACCAGTATGGAGTTCGAACTTAACGGCTGCTTGTAGTTTAGCACTCGGGAAGTAAGGAACCGTATTGAACAAATCGTCTGGCTAGCCAGGGGATCCGCTCGGCACTGCGGCAGTATCGACCGCCCCACGCATAAAATAAGCAAGCACGCGATGCCGTAGACGTAAGTTCCTCGGGACGACCTGTTCTAGTTCGAAAAATAATAAAATTATTAATCTGAAAAATTAAGGGGTTGATATTTAGGACACGTTGTATATATTTAATATTAAATGGTCTCTAATTGATGTTATTATGTTAAAAGCTATATTCTCTGAAATCATTTATATAGTAGAGTTAGATTAGGTATGATAATATAAATCGAGAAATAAGGGTCAGCATATTGAACTAGATTGAAAAGAAATGGAATTGAATTATTTGTACCTAATTTTATATCGTTGAAGATTGTTACCTAATTAACTTTTTTTTCTTAATTGATATTACACTCTTCTTTAACTTAGTTTATACTTTCAAAAATTCACTGCTGAACATAGGTATCATTCTATTAACTCATAGGAGGGATATTTCCCATGGTTGTTACTCTTGGTAGGTGGCAGAGGAGGAGTTCTACCACCAGGAGTTTTACTCAGTAGTAACTCCTCTAACGCGCACGGTAACATAATTGCTTCTAAAAAATGTAATTTAAGGAGGCCAGAACCCAGCAAGACGTTAGATTTTATGATCCTTTTTACTGGTAATAAGGTATTTTATCTTAGTTTTTAGGGGTGTCAACCCTTCTAGCTTTTGATTCTCACTATGGAAAATATTATTCTAAGACGCACAGCCCCAACCACTGGACGTCAAATTACGCCACTAAGCTCCTCCGTTTCAGTTTTAGAGGTTTTTGGAAAATTCAACCCTTAAGAGGTGGAAAAATAGACTGCTACATTTTTTGTAAAAATGTTTTTTTAATATATTAAGTGTTAATTATATATACTTTAAAATACGTATTCATTTATTTTATTTATGAAAGCACACTGTCATGTTAACTTTTAAGTCAATCGCCTCTGAATAAAAACTTTTACAGGTGGTTGACTTAAACGTTGACATTTTTCAAGACAGGGTGCTTTCAAAATCAAAATAAATGAATACGCATTTTAAAGTACATATAATTATGTTTGCAAACCAATCGTAGTGGGAGGAGAGCAGAGAGTTGAGCAACCTCTCCCTTAAATATAGATCGTAAAAAATAGTATTTGGGCTTTTGGGTATGAAATTAATTGTGTTTCAGCCTTTTTGGAAAATCCATCTCAAAGATAATATAGGGTATGAAAGATTGCATAAAAAGACGTAATTGTTTAAGTAGAATAAATGAAAATAAATATAGTATCATGTTTCAGTATTTTGGATCACTTTACCCATAAGAGGTTAAAATTATCTTTTAGTACTCAACTGTGTATTAATAATCTCTTTGATAATACTATTGTATTCTTTAGATTAGAAACTAAGTAACATGCGTTTAAAGACTTTTGTATACTCCACCCTTTACGAGTAAATTTTGTGTCATCACTTGTTTTCGACTTGTCCCTCGGATAAATTACTGGGGAACTAAGATTGTTTGGGCAGATGAGGGTTTGGCCACCTTTTTTGACCATGTCCACAAAGGTGGTTCGAGAGTCCAGTTTTGATGACTCTTCAATACTAATCTTTAGGTCCTGCAGCTTTTGAGACAGGTTAAGTTGGTTCTGCAGAGATATGATGGAGGTCTGGGCTTTAGTGGCATCCATTTTGAGGGAGATGTACTGGACAACTTGACTTGACAAATGAATATTAATATTTGACATCGAGCCATAATAACTAAAGCCAATGCAGATGCAAAGGTAAAACCTATTGTTAGCATCATAAACGGAGCGGAGTAAAAGTCTAAAGTCATAACTATATCTATTTCAACAAAAGATTCAATCAAATGATATGATATTGCGCAGATGTAAACTAATCAGCTCATCTAATTAATTCGCGAATTTATTAGATGGTAAAAGAAAAAAAATTCAAATTCAGATTTTTATTGTTTACAAACCTTGTCAAAATAATAAATAATTGAGCTTGCTCACCCGCCTATCAAGCGAAACAACTATAGCAAATAATAACATTGCCCCCAGACCAGATTTGGGTCACGGTAGCAAGTCTCAACGGAGGCTTCACGTGGTAGAGCCATGCTGCAGCTCTATTAGTACTACATGGTACGGCCACGCTCTCACAGAATGCTAGCGTAAAACATCAGGTCAATGTTGCTGTATTTTGTATGGTGGGTGTGGAAAACTGGAGACCCATTTTACTGGAAATGAGGCATCATATATACATAATTCCATCTTAATCCTCAGGCGTGACAACGCATATGAATTTTGATTCGTAATCGTGTATTGATGTAGCTGTTTATGGGCCACAGCATCAACTTACCATCAGGTGGACTGTGTGCTCGTTTGTCATCCTAATTCTATTTATAAAAAACGAAGGAACAAGTGCTCCAAAGTTGATTTATATTTTAAGCATCGAAATAAGTGGGCATCTTGAGATACTGTCTGTTGGCTCAACATGTCGTTAATATGTCCCAAAAATTTGGCAATGTGACGTATCAGCATAATATTTTGCTCTTATAAGTCTTTAATATATGAAACTTCAACCCACAACTCTATTATTGTTATGCTTACATATCATAGAGACCTTCTATAACAATGCTTTAATATAATGGACCTTACTATCATAAGTTCCTAATATACATTGTGCAATAGTAATATAAGTAGTCGTTCACCCGACCACCCCATATATATGTACACCCTTGGTTATGCGTCTCCGGCAGTTCCCCCATACAAGCAATCTATATACGAACACCCTCCATAACTTAGACATTTTTTAACACGCAAACACCCTCCTAGACTTAAGAAACTTTCTTATGAACATGAACACGCTCAATCACTTAGACAATTTTCTTACACACGAACTCCCATCATGAATTTTGAAATGTTATTTAACTTTATTATTAAAATATTTTCGACTTGTAATTCTATTACCTATCACATTTTGAATATTTATCGAAGTTTTTAAAAATTTTATTGATTTTGAAAGACAATATAAATTAATTTACTATAATACTAAATGTCTAAAATGTATTTATTTTAACTTTATGCTTATTAATGTATTTTGATTGTTAATAATATATTTTCTAAGACAATTTTTGACGTCTTTATATAAAAATGAATTATTATTTATTTATAATAAAAATGGCCGTCAAAATATGCAGAAAAAACAGCGTTGGTGATAGCACGCAGCCTTGAGGAACGCCAGCATTAATAGGCTTGTAATCGGAGCATGCTCCGTCTACAACAATCTTGATGTTCCGATTAGCAAGAAAGCTGGTGATCTAATTGTACCATTTCTCGGGAAGCCTATAGGGTAGAATTCAAAGAAAGACCGCATCCTATCCCAATCAGCCAACCTATAGTGGCAAACATGGCGGAAACCTCCAGAATATAACCGTGATTTCAGCATGAGTGGTACCACACTCCAGACAAGACAATGATCCGAGGAGCCAAAGGTGCATTGACGGAGACCTGATATATGTCCGAATGAGAGGTCAAAAAAAGGTCCATCAACAAAGGTGCATGATCCTTCAAATCTGGAATCCACGTAGGCGAAGTAAACGGTTGTAATAGACCATATTCCAAGGCAAAATCATGAACACATCTTCCCGCATGATTGGTTAAACCTGAACCGAGTCATTCGGCGTGGTGGGCGTTAAAATCGCTGAGGTTTCCGATCCCTGCTGTAGCAACGAATCTGTAGCCATTTAGACGTGGTCGAAGAGTCGGTCTGTTTGGTATTACCACTATGGAATCTACAGAGGCACTTGAAGACGCAGGGATGGTAGTCGCTGTTTACGCGCAGCCATAGAATGGACAGGTCCGTATATTTAAGACTGCCGAGGCGTCAAAAACAGATGGCCTCTTTAACGTATACGCGAACTCTAGCCCGGGGCACAAAGGAGTGTTCTATTTGTATATAACTATATAATATACTATACAGTAGTAGGAGAGATACGAAGTATCATCTGTAGAGGACACCTGAGTCTCAGTTAAAAAGAGCAAGGCTTTGCCGTCTCAAGATGGTAGTGCACAAGTTTAAGGTTGTATTGAAGTCCCCCGATTTTGCAAAAATTCACGGATAGCTTGGCAAGGATCGCCTTGTTGTTAATGCTCCGCTAGCCCCGAGCAGTTTTAGTGGCGAATGGAATTACGATTCTCCGTCACCAGGAGTTCTGTTACCCTCCTGGAATAGTTTTTAAATTGATTCCGCTACCATGTTAAGGGGGGAGGGGGGATTGAACCTCCGGCCACCTGCACTCACAAAGCGAAACGCTTAGGTAAATCTTTAATTCACGCTGGTGTTCTGTGAGGTCGTGGTGCCGCCCCGGCTGGAGCCGGTCCATACGTGCAACAGCAAAAGCTGCCACGTGGCTCTACCACTGTTAAAAAATTAACTAATAACACTAATTATTCCATCATACTTACCACCAGGTGGGAAACTCTAGCACTAGCTTGTAATAAGTATAAAAAGATGTTTATGCGTTAAGCAGATGTGTAATAAAGTTCAAAAATCGTCGTAAAGTGATAAGATTAGGAGTATAATAATCATTATTAATAGATTCAAAAATCACTACTGCATATATTATGTTTATCTTTTTGTAACTGATGTGAAATTTAGCTGGCTTATTTTATAAGCTTCTTGAATATTCCATTAAAAAGTGATCTATTAAAAATAAGAAGGGGACAAAATATCACTTGTTTTAAATTATTGCCTAGGGAGTTACAATTTTGTAGGGATGTACTAAAGTCTGTACTGTTTTGTAGTTTTGTTGTTCTGTTAAGGCATCCTAAAAGTTCATTATAGCTCACGCAAACGAAGTCTCAAGTTAAAGCTGGGGAGTTATAAATATAACTTTAATTACAAAAAATCAATAACTACTATTAGTGAAGCGATAGGGTATAATACTAATATTGGTCGGTTTTTGTAATATAAATCCCATTACACATCACTGAAGTTTATTAACGCCATTTTAGTTGTCTTTTTACCGAATTTTATTCGTATGAATGAAATTCAGTAACGACTTTGATAAAAAAATTGATGATATATAGTTTATTTTTTATTTTTAAAAATGAATTGATTCTCTTCTATCTTTGCTGCATTAGCGAATTTTTACTTTAATATTCAATATATAATCATCATCATCATCATTACAGCCTTTCACAACTGCTTAACATAGGCCTTTCCCAAAGAATGTCACTGTTATTTAGTTATCAGGTGCAATAGGACTGACATGTTAAAAATAACGTAAGTCCCTGAATTAAAAAAGAAAGATCATTGAATAAAGAAAGATCAGAAAAAACTACGATTCCGAGCCATCTACATCCATCGACTGCCTGCATGTCTTACAAAGTGGTCACTTCATAGTGGGGGCCGCCCCATACTTTGCCTACTAGTACGAGAACCTTGCTTCCGCATCGGTTGTCGGTCCTTCGAGCTACATGGCTGGCCCACTGTAGCTCGAAGAACCGACAACCGATAGCTGTCGCTTTGTAGCTTACTAATCAATTAGGCTATGTCGCTTACTCTTTTTTGTATAGAATAGGATGACAAACGAGCACACAGTCCACCTGACGGTAAGTGGTTGCTGGGGCTCATATACATCTACATATATCTTCGATTACAAATCAAAATGCAGATGCGTTGTCACCTGTGACGACTAATATGAAACGCCTCGTTTCCAGTAAAAACGGTCTCCGGTTCTCTACACTCACCATACGAAATACCGCAGCATTAAGCTACCATTTTACGCTGGTATTCTGTGAGAGCGTGGTACTTCCCCGGTCGAGCCAACCCAATCCTGCTACAACTATCCTACTAATATAACTGCAGCATGGCTGTACCACTTGTAAAATATAATAATCTGGCTCTACTGCAGATATCCTCATTTATTCTTAGTTTATCATGCTGAAAAACCCCGACCATAGAGGGACGTAAAGTAAATAATCACTACAAGATAGACATGTCAGTGACAATCTTTGACAAGAGAGACTTACGGAAGGTTGCATATTTGGCAACTATATAGTATACTATACAGATATAACTATATAGTATACTATACAGATTTCAAGACAACAATTTTAGGAAAAGTTGTCTGTCCGTGTTTATCTGTCTCGCAAACACCTGAGAAAGTATTTTGATCGGACTTTCACTATAATTTCTTACAGGTCGTAGCTTAGAAATTAGTATAAATATATAATATCGTCATCCTATCTTTTTATGAGTTGAGCGGTAGGCCTAAATGTATCTAGATACATATGAACAAAAACATCGAGATCTCTGGAAAAATTCAATAGGCAATGTAAACACAATATTATTTAGGAGTTTAGTTTTTTGGCTTATGTGCACAAAAAGCTGTGTAACATTGAAACAGTAAAACCTGCCAGCTCTGGATTAGCGCGGTGAACAAATTGTTGTGGTGAGTAATCGCTTCATAACTCTTTCTTCATATTTCTTTATCTCAGAAATGAAAGTAGGGCTGTGTCTTGCAGTAGAACCTATATAGACTATTTTTGGTAGACTGTAATGGTATCTTTACCGTTACCATTACAGTCTACCAAAATTCAACGCTGAACATGAACCGCACTAAGATTTTTGATTGACTGGCCTGTTGGTCTAGTGGTTAGTGACCCTGACTGCTATGCCGGAGGTCGTGGGTTCGATTCCCACCCAGGACAAATGTTTGTGTGATGAGCACGATCATTTGTTCTGTGTCTAGATGTAATTTATCTATAATATTTATGTATTTAGAAATATATAAGTATGTTTATCAGTTGTCTAGTACCCATAACAAGCTCTGCTTAGCTTGGGACTAGATGGCGTTGTGTGATAGTTGTGGAATATTATTATTATTGTATTATTATTTCCCCGTAGGATTCGCCATTGTTTCTATGCTTGGTAGAGGGGTTAACAACCGCATTTTAGTTGCTCTTAGGAAGAAGCTGCTGCCCATCTCCATCTCCTGGTTTGTTTTCTCGATCTATTTCACTTTTAAAGAGCCCCCCCCCCCCCCACGGGACGATATGAGGTAGTGGATGTACTTGCACCGCCACTACGTGGTTAACACAATTTTATTTAGTATCACTACTTAACCTAAATTTTAATTATATTGTGTAAAGCACCTTTATAATTATTGAAAATAAAAGTAAAGTGAATAAATTCTGGATTTTTTTCTGGCACTTCCTAATATGTTTTTAAAGCTGCTTATCAGACAATAAATTATTATAAATTAATCAAGTACTTTTATTGTTTTCGCTATAAATGACCGAATACTTAATTTTAATATGTGGTTAAGTCTCGTGGTGTACTTTTATATAAAGTGATAGAAACAGTGCGAATTTTAAAGGCATCTGAAAATTCATCAGCGCTTTAGTACTTTAGACATAATCTTATAGATAGTTGATAACAATCCCTCTGATGCTTTATTATACATTTTTTAATAGAACATGGGTGAAAAATTAGCAAACAGTCAACCTGATTGTAAGGGAATGCTTTGGCCCATAGACATCCACATCTATCCTGGATTAAAAATAAAAAATTCAGATACGCTGTTACTCCTGACAATTAATATAGAATGCTAGGCTTCCGGTTAAAAGGATCACCAGTTCTCTCAATTTACCACACGAAATTCCGCAGAATTGCATTTTTTATTTTTAATCCAGAATAGATGTGGATGTCTATGGGCCAAAGCATTCCCTTACAATCAGGTGGACTGTTTGCTCGTTTTTCACCCATGTTCTATTAAAAATAAGCTTGCTATTTCACGCTGGTCTGGTTGAGAACGTGGTCCTTCCCCGATCGAGCTGATCTATTCCTTCTACAACTATAATATAGCTGCAGCTTGGCACTACCAGGTATAAAACAAATAATCTCGATTAAGTTTATTGAAACTGTCAACCGACAGCTGGCGGTTTGGGATTATTTTAATTTGTTAAGGATCTATTGTCTCAATATATGAGATATTGAGGATTTTAATCCTATAAATCCTTCAGTTAGGATCTAAGGCTTCTCCGTATTAATTCTCATCTTAATGATTTCTTAAATTTACGCGAACACTACACATTGAATAAAACTAAATTTACGGATTATATCGCGTTTATTTAACTGATTTTACTTATTTTTAATTCCCGACGTTTCGGGTGCTTTACAGCAACCATGGTCACGGGGGGGACTGAGATGTTTGACGTCCCAATGTCATTGTTAGCCCGGCTACCTTCAGTTTTTGAATATAATTTTTTTTTTGAATATAATTTTTTTTGAATATAAATTGGGGTGCAGACTTCCAACAGAGTGGCAGGAATTCTGGACGATACCGACGATCGAACCCTAAGGCGATATCACGACTGCTTTACGCTTTGACCAACAGTAAATTTAATAGAAGTGTCTTGATAGTTACATATGATGTATATAAACTAATACTAATATAATAGAATAATATATATTAATGAACAGGATGCAAAGAGGTTATCTCTAAGACGTTTCTTAAATACCAATAAAGTTTCCGAAATTCTTATGTTAGACGGTAGTAAGTTCCATAACCTTACCGCATGAACAGAAAAGGATTAGTAGTAAAAACCAGAATTCTAGACGCGAAAGTTAAGAAGAGTTTTAACAAGGGGTCTGCATGGTTTATCCGGAGCGTGGGTGAAGAAAAATCGGCGTCTGAGGTATGTGGGAGAGGAAGAGTTGTGCAAGATGTTATAGAGGATACATAACAATCGAGTGTTCCTTCGAAGTCGAATTAGGAGCCACTTGAGTTGCTGGCGAAAATGAATTATTCGGTCAAATTTCTTGAGCCCAAATATGAAACCGATACACTGATTTTGCAAGCACTCAAATTTATTAAGGAGCTCCTCTGTGGCATCCAAATAAAAAGCATTCGCATAATCAAGGAGAGGTAGGGCAAGAGTAAGACATTTTGTAGGGATTTAAGCAAATGCATGGTAAAGTGGACCTTACGACTAACCTGAACGATACGCTTGGACCATGATAAACGGTGATCAAATATGACGCCTAAACTTTTTACAGTATTAGCAAAGGGTATAGGAACGCTACTAAAACAAACAAGAAGTAGTGATGTAAATTCTAGTTTATGCCGCAAATGCCTTCCGCCTATTATGATGGCCTTAGATTTCATGGAATTAACTAATAGTCCGAAGGATGCAGACCCTTCACAAATGCGGCTCAGATCCGCATTCATGGCTGCGACTGCATTATTTATATCACACACCGGAAAATGACGATTAAGCTGTAAGTAATAGAGTTAATAAATATGGAAAATAAAAGAGGAAAAAGAACGCCACCCTGAGGTGCACCCGTAGTGATACCAGACCAATCGGAATGAGTGTCATTAAGATGGACACAGTGTGAGCGACCACGAAGATACGAATCAAACAACACAATGGCAGATGGGAAAATATTTACAGATTCCAGAATCCTGAGAAGAATACCAAAGTCTCTTATTTGATTGGCTGCTTAGGGTTTTATTCTTCGAGATATTTTTTATTCAAGGGAGACAATGCATCTAAAGTATACTTTTGCAGTTATCTCCGTTTGTCCAAGCGCCACTGTTTTAAGTACTTTATACATGTTAAAGCCATGCTGCGGGTTTATTTAGAGCTGCAGCAGGAATGATTAGGCACGACCAATGAAGAACTACGCTCTCACAGAATACCAGCGTAAAATTGTAACTTAATGTTACTGTTACGAGCTTGAGGTTCCTGACAATAAAAATTGCCGATAGAATTACCTAAATTAACACTTTAATTTTTTTACACCAATTAAAACTTAAAACAACAATAATTAAGCACACTAATTCACTTTATTCCGCTCCGAAGCTTCGCTTGTCTCGCCAACTTCAATACTTTTTGATCGCATCTTGCAGCGCCTATTAATATAAATTAGCACCGAAATATCCAGAATATTCAAGTAAACACGCGCAAGGTACCGAGAGTTCGAGTTTCAACTTCAAGAAGTTTAGTTCTTCGGTTCGAGACTAGATGGCGCTGGTGCCATCGACTTAAGCGCGTAACATTACTATGGTTTTTATGATGATTCTATTCTGACACTATTTCACTGGTAAAGAGGCATTGTATCTTAGTCTTCAGGGGTGACAACGTTTTTATTCTTAATCGAGGATAGATGTAGGTATCTACAGCATCTATTTAACATCCGATAGACTGTGTACTCGTTTGTCGCCTTTATTATATAAAAACAGTACTTTGACGGGATACACGTCACGTTGTACTTCCGATTACGGAGTATTATTGTCCAATAGTAAAACTACTCATTTATGAATCACCTCATAAAATTTTAAGCCATTTGCTTACGAAAGCCAAAAGATACAATAGATTCTAACACTTGTGACAGGCGTGTTAAACATTAATCTTGATCTACCTGGCTGGCACATGAATGAGTAACATAAAACATTCTGCAAAATAGCTCTTACAAATAGGCCTGTCTAATGGTGCAGAACTTTTTCAAAGTAGAACTTTCTTACGTGCATAAAATTTCACAATACAGATCGTCGTTATATACCTAAGTTTATTTTGTAAGTTGTAGAATATGTTGTAGATGTGCTATAGATACAACGCTAATCGGTCGACTCGACCGGACAATGCTCTCGTAGCGTAAAAAATAGAGCTTTTTTTCATAAAACGGAAGTGACAAACGAATTTACAGTTCATCTAATGGTAAATGGCTACTACAGTCCGTGAAAAGCAGCATCCAACTTCAAACAAAGAAGTCCTTAGCATTGTAAGATGTAATATCTCGCGGTATTGTTATTATTCTGATTGTTTCTACTCTTCAGGCTGGAACACAGCAGTCCAAACTAATGTAGCTATTTTGTAGTTGTAGTAAAAGGGGGTACTTGTCCTGATTGATTTATAGGATGAAACGAAATGTACTTCGAATAGTGGATGTAGGGAACCAGAGATCCATTTTACTGGAAACAAGACAACTAATCTTAGTACTCGGAGGTGAAATCTGAATTTTAATTTTAATGTAGGATAAATGTATCTTTTCTTCGTTTCATTAACTAACCAACTGTCCTCAACTGTATATGTTTAAATTGAGATAGAGAGAAGATATTTCTCTCTTTCAATTTATACAATATTAAAGTAAGCTAACGCGTCAAACCGTTAATCTTATAGAGAATGACCGGTTACAGCCTACCAACACGGGTTATCAAATTGAAACAAAGAACTTTATAGGTATCACAGCCTATTAATAAAATATACTTTCACCTTCATTTATCTTCAGTCATTCTTGGAATAAAACAATGAATTTACTGGAGAGATTAATCATAAAAACAGGTAAACCATTGCCCGTTTTCATGAGCGCTATATTCGATCGACCATTTAAGGGACACGTTTTCTATGATCCATTCGTGCCTATCAACAGCTGAACAAAGCTTTATCTCACATGACTTGATTGACTCATAGGGGAATTTTTTCCATAGTTATCACGTTTGGCAGGTGGCTGAGCAACCACAGTTTTTGTACTTTATTATTATGAGGAGGGTGCTGCTGCCTCTCTCTTGTTTCATTTCCATTTTGTCATCTTATACAACACCCTCATAATATAACATTATTTTATTTTTAATTTTTTGGGGGTAATTCCTGAAACAGATGTATTTTCCGAAACGTATTAAACGAATTAAAAATAAGGATAACTTAGATCATATAAGTATTAGTACCCGGATGACCGAGCTTTGCTCGGTTTTTTTTAAGTTACATTTAGATACAAATTACATGAGTAATATTTTTTGATCTTTTTGACATAATAGAAAAAACTGAATTGGTTATTTGAATGAAAATCATGAGTGCAATTAGTTTAATTAAAATTTTTCTTATTTTTAAAAATTTCTAAAAAAAGGGCTCAAAAAAATGGATTTTCTCACAAAAGAAGGGAATTTGATAAAAAAAGAAAAAAAGTCGGTCCCAAGACGGGACGCGAACCACGGAACTCCAATATCACGCTCGACCGACATCCCACCTGAGCTATTACGATCGTTAGTAGTCTATCAAAATTTACCTTCTTATATTGTAGCAGTTTTTTTATTGCCTGAAAACGCGGACAAAAGGACATTTTCTAAAAATAAATCCTAGCTAGATCGATTTATTGCCCCCGAAACTCCCTGGACACTAAATTTTATGAAAATCGTTGGAGCCGTTTCCGAGATTCCGATTATATATATATACAAGAATTGCTCCGTGTAGATTTATTATCTATATGTAATAAAAAGAAATCTATTTCTATTAAATAAAACAATAATTTCTATGCTCTACATTTATATCACTCAAACAATAAAATTACGTATAAATAAAATTAGATAAAAATTCTTTAAGTTTACATTTGCTAAGTCATGATCACATAACTTCTTACACAGATCCAAATTGTTTCTTTTCCTTAAAGAGCTTTCAATTATTATATTTTCTTCTTATATTGGACATTATTTTCTCTAACAGTTTCGTTAACGCCGCACGTCTCATCAACAACATGAGATCTGACTACAGGTTTAGGTTTTCTAACATAAGCATTGACGTAAAAATCAAAAAACAGCATGAGCATAAAGATATTCTGTGGGAGAAATATAGCAGCGATCCACCTGGGATATTCACAGTCCGGCTTGAATACGATAGTACTCATATGGATGGTGTTCAAAACAAATTGTAGCTGGGAAGAAACAAAAATCATATTAAAGTCTATTAAAGGCACAGAAAATGAAAGATAAAACTAAATAATATAAAAATATTTGAGATATAGGTCCTTGTAATTTTACTGATTATCATTGATTGTCTGTTAGAGTTAAATGTTATAAACAGTTACAAATTTGAAGAATACGTAAGTTGGGATGGGCATTTCTAAATTGTTAAAATTCAGTTAATATGGTGGTTGGAATCTAAATTTTTTATTCATAAAAATATATTAACATCAGTCCCTCACAAGTTTACTGCTATCATAAGTTTTCCTCGAAGATTGCTACAAAGTATATTCCTGTGCCACCTACATCTATCGACTAACGGGTTTTTTTGCCAGGGTAATCTTGTTGTGATCGCTCACCACTGCTTATGCCAGTGGCACAAATCATAAATGATTAGTACCCGGTTGACCGAGCTTTGGTCGGTATTTTTCGCTCGGTTTTTTTTAATTCGTGTGTTTTGGAAATTATATTTAGATACATACATATGAATTTTTTTTTATTTCATACGGTTGAAATACGAATAATATTTTTGATCTTAGCGACATAATAGAAAAAACTAAACTGGTTATTTGAATAAAAAATCATGAGTGCAATTAGTTTAATTTAAATTTTCATGTTTTTAAAAATAATAAAAAAGGGCTCTAAAAATATATTTTCTCAAAAAAGAAAGGAACTTGAAAAAATTTAAAAAAGTCGGTCGGTCGGTGTGTAATTGTCAAAATTTACCTTCTTATTCTAACGATATTGTAGCAGTTTTTCATTGCCTAAAAACACGGACAAAAAGACATTTTGTAAAAATAAATCCTAGCTAGATCGATTTATTGCCCCCGAAACTCCCTGCATACAAAATTTTATGAAAATCATTGGAGCCGTTTCCGAGATTCCGATTATATATATATATATATATATATATATATATATATATATATATATATATATATATATATATATATAATGAAAAGAAATGCAGGAATTCAATGGATACAGGCGCCTCAGGGTTTGAGGAGACCTATGTTCAGCTGAATATGTGGACTTATTATGATGACGATTGTAAATACTCGTCTGACATTAATCGCCTCTATTGAGAACCGTAATCTCGTCTCAATTGTGCAATGCTTGTTCTCCCTTATTTCGGAGTATTTTCTATTATATAAAACCTAAATACGAGGCCGCTATTTATTGGGAACTCCAATTCTCTCTAATTGTGTATAATATAATGTTTATATTTTTTTATTTACTTAGTATGGCCAGACTACGACTGGTATAATGACCGCAGTACAATTACAATTTTTACTGAAATCAACATCTGCGTTTTCATTTTTAGTCGACCGTAAACGTCACCAGAGGGACTGTGCACTCCAGAGTGTTACTCTGGAGTCCAGAGTGTCAATCTCTTAATTATTTGTAAACCTAGGTACAAATGCCTATTAATTACTAAATCTTGAAAGAGATAAACTAGCTGGAATGTTTGGAACATGTGAAAGACATTTGGCCCAGACATCAGACATCAGGATGACTGATCCATTTCTTCGTAATTTTTCTTAATAATTTACATCATACCTAATTAGATATTAGGTACCGAATAATACCAATAAGGTACTTAAATATAGTATTACTTACACATCAAATTTCTTTTATGATCCAGAGGTTCTGAAGTTCACAAAAGTAATATTATGTTTTAACAAAAAAAATCTACACTTACAATTTGTAGCTCCGTTATATATTTTTTCCACCACAATGATTTCTTGACGCTGGGAAAAGCTACAGTCAATAAATAATAAGAATACATTACAACATGAACAAAACTGTTTATTACTCCGACGGAAGTGCCGTGCCCACCTGAAATTGAATAAATTAAAAAAAATGTTATTAATTAACTAAGTATTTGTCTTTCCATCAGATTACAGTGTAAGAGTTTTTAAGAAAGGAGTGAATAGGCTTTTTTAAGTTTTTTCAATGTAAGTTTCAAGTAAATTATGTCAGTGCGCTTCAACATCTTAGGCTACATCCCCACTTACCATCAGATGGAATGGTAGTGAAGCGCTGACTTGGAATAATAAAAAAAAATTACAAGCTGGTTCCAAGTTGCTGCCGCAGAAGTAATGATTTTTTAAATATCGTTCCAAATTTGGAAAAGTTATATTGTTTTATAAGGAATGATATTACATACATTTAAATTAAGAGATATACGAGTATATCTCTCAAAAAATTGATCGGTACAATTAAGTTAACAGAGTTTCAACACTATCTGATGAACGTTATAAAATACGAACAAACAAAAATATTTTTTTATATTTTTATAGGATAGGGTGACAAACGAGCACACAGTCCATATGATGGTAAATGGTTGCTGTGACCCATACACATCTACATCTATCCTCGATTAAGAATCAAAATGCAGATGCGTAGTCCGTGAGGACTAAGATGGAATGCCTTGTTTCCAGTAAAAAGGGTCTCCAGTTCTCTATACTCACTACATTAAGCATTAAGCTACTATTTTACGCTGGTATTCTGTGAGAGCGTGGTCCTTCCCCGGAACGTGAGCCGATCCATTCGTGCTACAACTATACTACAAATATAACTGCAGCATGGCTCTATCACGTACAAAAGATTAGATTTAAATATTGCTAAGGAGAGGATAAGCGTTGTATCGTCGTTATCGTCGTATTATTATTTTAATTTATTTATATCGTTATATCGTTGTTAGCGGAGTCTCACCCCCGTGCCGCGGAAAGCACGTAAAGCCCTTGGACCTGTGCCTGATCTAACTCGCATCGGATTAAGAGATTGAGGGAATAGAGAGTGCAACTTTGCTTGCGCATACACTTGGGCTCTATAATCCTGTACTGTGCCGATGGCTAGTCTCTGTTGTGGCAGGCCACCGTGACCGAAATTTGGTTTGAAGACATTAGTATTATTATTAAACTAAGTTTAACGTGTATAGCTGCAATGTTATGTGTGTCACGAATGGCACGACTGGAGCGGGGAAAGACCACACTCTAACGTAATTCCAAAAATAGCAACTTAATGCTGCTGTGTTTCGTATGATGAATTTAGAAAACTGACAACCTGTTTTATTGGAAACGGGGCATTTCATTTAAATCCTCAGGGTGACAACACATCTGCACTTTGATTCTTAATCGAGCATTGATATTAATGTCTATGGACAATCGCATCCAATTATCATCAAATTGTCTGTGTGCTCCTTTATCACACTGATTATATAAAAAAATATTTCTAAACATGCGGTTTCGTGAGAAGTGACTGGGAATTGCGTGAACGATTTCATTGCTGAAGCTCGATATTGGCTTGGCTTAGCTATGATTGATCCTATGATGCAAGATATCTTAAACTTGCGATCACCAATCAACCTATCGTACACGGAAATTGAGGCAAATCAACATCAGTAGGTGACCAAGTCTAGTAAGTAAAGAAGAAGGAAAGAATTATTTAATTATGTTTCTTCTTCAGCCTATTTAAGTATTCTACTTTTTAGAAATGTTTGTTGGCATGTACTTTTTGAAAGAATTGCCGATACTATTCACGCTAGGCTGACAGTATGGTATGTAAAAGGCTGATACCCTCCACCTGGTAAAGTTTGCTCCACGTCACTAAATTGTGGGATTTGAGTTCGGCAATTTCGGATGGGTTTATCACCACCAGGTCGTAATAGCAGCGTGCGCTTTGCAACAAATATGAAAATAAATTTTTTAAAGCAAAATAAGCAATACTTACAAAATGCAATCCAAAATCCATAATAAATAAATATTAAAGTAAACTTTATAACATTTTATTTACCTGGAAAGTACGTTGCACCACCCCATGTTAATATGACCATACCGGTGTGATGGTACACGTGAAGGAATGAAACTTGATTAGCTTTTTTCCTTAATACAAAAAATATCTAGAAAAAAGTTAAAAGAACATTTTATTTTATGGCAGTGGCTTAAAACAGTCTATCTTCACATTTACAGTACTTACTTCATTCGTACGTGGTAGAGCCACGCTGCAGTTATATTATGGTTATAGCTAACCCAAGCATACAGCAGCAATTCATAGTATGAACTTCAAGATACTATAAGTTC
The DNA here is from genome assembly GCA_036936625.1 of Parnassius smintheus behrii. Taxonomy (NCBI): domain Eukaryota; kingdom Metazoa; phylum Arthropoda; class Insecta; order Lepidoptera; family Papilionidae; genus Parnassius; species Parnassius smintheus. The sequence goes on along the minus strand of JAUPFT010000007.1, from coordinate 6,870,006 downwards.
ATACTACGAAGATCAGATGAAACTTTTATACGTGATAGGGCCACACTCTCACGGAATACCAGCGTATGTATAGTGTAGCGAACAGGAGACTCTTTTTACTGGAAACGAGGTATTCTATCCTAGTCTTCAGGGGTCCTAGTCAATTAGTCCAGGTGTCTAATCGCTAATAAAGCGCAATATCAAGCACAAATCTATTTCTTCTTAAAATAAGCCGTACAGAAATAGAAACAATAATAAATTGTAACCGCATCACTGAACTACTAAAGGATCTAATGATGATAATGAATGTAAATGAATCTTTTAAATTTATAACTAACTAAGTAATGTTAAAGGTCTATCATTGTTTGGTATTTTAAGAAAGTTTTTAGAATAATGTGTTTACTTACAGTGTCTGCGAGGTCAACGATCTTTAGTAAATAATAAGCATAAACCAGGTAAGCTATTTTGATTGCTTTATGGTTTTCGGAATAATCAATGGGCTCACAGACCCATTTGTAGTCCCAGCCCCAAGCCAATTTAATCGCCTGCAAATGTAAAACACAATCATACAAATGCTCAAATATTAGGCACGTATTATGATCACACAGAACCTTGTGTGCAAAGTGAGTGAACTTGTGACCCGAATGGTCACAAGTTCACTCACTTTGCTACATTTTTTTAAAGAATTAAAATTAAAATTAAAATCTATTTTCATTTGTATATAGATATTAAACATATTCTTTAAAATATTATGCTCGCTTAGTAATTTTTAGTAGAATCTAAAAAATGTCATAAATGTTAAAATCGATAATTTGGATATAATTTATATACGTACATTTGCGAGTAAAATATTAGTTAAACTATTTTCATGTGAAACTGAAGCGTGTTTTCAGAGCTTCATTGAAAAGTACTTATACGTGGTAGAGCCATGCTGCAGTCATATTAGTAGTATAGTTGCAGTACGAATGGGTTGGCTCGGCCGGGGAAGGATCACGCTCTCACAGAAGACCAACGTAAAATAGTAGCGTAATGCTGCTATGTTTCGTATGATGAGTGTAGAGAACCGGAGACGCTTTTTACTGGAAAAGAGGCATTCCATCTTAGTCCTCACGGGTGACAACGCATCTGCATTTTGATTCGTAATTGAGGATAGATGTAGATGTCTATGGCCCACAGCAACCACTTACCAGGTGGACTGTGTGCTCCTTTGTCACCCTGTCCTATAAAATAAAAAATAAAATAAAAAAATACGCTCCTAATGGGAACAATAACAAACATACATTACAAAACCTACATTAATAAATAAGACAAGAACAAAATTTAAACAACTTACATTTATAAATATATATGAACAGGCTAGTACTTGAGAGGCATTGTAGATTATCAATATTTTATCCAAATTCAAAGAAGTACGTTTCTTCATCCATTTTGGTCCCCATTTAAATACAAACATCAAATATAAACCGATCACTGTTAAAACTTGGTAAGGTTTTGCAACCAAAAATAGCGGTTTCATCCGAGGATCTGAAAATTTAAGCGAATCCGTTACAAAGAGAGTTTTAATAACGGTTTTTTTATATTTACGCAAACACTACACATTGAATAAAACAAGTTTTACGCGTTTACTCTGTTTAAGGCACTGCTCTTGCTGCCTCATCTAGCATCGGAATCCTCGGCGTTAGCATATCGAATAGTGTGTAGTTTCGTGGTCACATAGAATTGAAGGAAAAATTGACCTCTTAAAAGCTTGGCGTCCTCAGCAGAGCGATACAGTATTTCATGCCAAAACATTGTTTGCATCTTAACAAAGCAGAACTTCGGCCTCACATGGGATACTGTTCTTATCTCTAGGTTGGGGCACCCCAGTATCAGCTCCTTCCACTTGACCGCATCTAGTGCATAGCGGTTCGAATATTCGACGCACGAGTGCTTTCTGATTGGCTCGATTCACTGGCGATACTCACCATGTAGATACATGGCAGTCCATCATTGTGCATTTTACTAGGAGTTTGTTCTTCGTACAAATTCTCTGTGGAATTATTTACCACCGGCAATTTTTATGAGATGATGCGACTTAGGGACCTTCAGAAAAAGAGCTTAATCCTATCTAAAAGACCGGCAACGCACCTTCAATTCGTGAGGTGAGCCGCATGCTCGTTTGCTGCTTCTTCTATAAAATAAGAGTCCTATCTCCTGTTTCTATTGCCTTTGTCACCACTTACGACATTCACTGGTCTAGAATTAATTTTACGCCAATAATACACGGTACTTTAATAAGCATGGGACTATAAAACTCACAGGATTATTTATAATTGTATTACCAGCTCGTAATAAAAGTTAAACGAACCTGGTAGTTCCTCAAATAAAAATATGTATCCCTGCCACAATTTTCTAATTAATTCCGCCATTATTCACTTTTTGTATACCTTTTTTGTGTTTAAATAATTTACAAGATTGTCATAACTCTTAACTCACTACTGCTAAATAAATTTTATGAAACTTAATACGGCCACGGAAATAGACATTCTAAAACTAAACAGTGCGTTGTAACAACCATTCTGAATTAAACAGTGATCCATTATTCATTTAATTTTTATAAGGGCACGGGCATTGTAACGTCTTGGAACGGTTTAAATTTTAATAATGGAGTGCATGAATACGAATTAATTTGGTTGTTAAATTTATTTCCCTTAACATAGATCGTTATCGTGGAATATTATCATACATACACAATAGAACGGGAGAGTGTTTGGTGCCCGTGTAGCCACTAACATGTCAATTCACACCTATAAATGTCTACACATCTCTTTTGACGTCACAGTCGTTGCCTAATTTTTTTTGCAAGCGTTACCGGGTGCAATTTGTTTCAAAAACACTGATTTGCATGATAATAACGTATCGGAGAAAATTAAAAATAGATTCGATAAAGGAGTAAATCCTGTGCAAAACTGAGTAACATTTTAAATATATTAATTTTAATTAAACTTAAATTAAAATAATTTATCCCTATTAAATACTGCATCAGCGAAAGCTATATCTTGTTGGCCATCTTTTAACGGTAAGTTATAGAACTTAGCGAAGTAAAGAAAGGAGTCGGACCAACCAGCCATACGCTTTATGACATCTGTGGAGACACCGACGCGCTTCGCTGGCGATGTCGATGCGTGCCGCGTACTGTGTGATGAATAAGCGATAACATCAATGCCGCTATCCTTAAGGATTTATTTAATCCAGCGGCTTAAAGATTGGGCACTAGCATTTCTGAAAGGTTTTTAGTAGTTAACATTAACTTATCCGAACCCGATTCCTTTCGTAGGCCTCTCGTTCTATTCACATAATCAGAAAGAGCTTTCACTGGGCAAATTTCCGGTTGTTCTTTTTAACATGGACTTATCAATTCCGGAGTCATCATATTTGGCGCTGACATTTTAACAAGTTCACCCATTTCTAGAGATAGCGACTCGTTAAGGTTTTTCTTAAAAAGGTGAGATAAAACCAAATTTGGGTCACATGAAAGATGAGTTTTGATGTTTGGGTAATTAGATCTTTTAAAAATCTTCTGCTTATATAATTTTTGCGTTTAGTTATTAATTATTTAATTAATTAATTATTAATTATTAAATATTAATTGTAATATTTATTGTGTTATAATTATTAAATATATTTATTTAAACATTAAAAAAATCTAAGTTATTGTCATTACAAAACGAAAACCATAATTTGTATTATATTGCCGCATTGTGTTATTAGATAACAACTGAATCATTATGTCAATATTATCATTATCTAAAGACTGTCTGGCAAACGCTTCCCAGATAACGTTGCGCACACTAGAGTAAGGCTGGGCCACAAATGATGAACAATCCTGGAAGGAGAAATTAAGATGTTTTTATCAGGACCATAATATAATAGATTAGAAATGTATATAGCGGGCAGCGAGATTGGCTTTGCCAATAACGTGCTATTAATATGCCGGCCTTTCGAATTCCTTAAGGCTTAATCAGCTTCAATATTGTCCCGAAATTTTATATATGACGCAAACATGAAAGCTTTCTTCGTTAGCACCACTGCCATATCTCTAAAGTTACATCGTGTAAGTGTAGAAACCGTATTCCACCTATCCTGTTAATGTAAGATATATAGCAGTGGTGTTATCAATTCATAACAAAACATCAGATTTCGTAATATGGTAACAAAAGCACTTAAGTCCCATAAAGGCTGCTACAAGTTCTAAATAGTTAATATGTTTTTCCTTTTCTTTCTCTGACTAATATCCGTTTACAGTTTCTCCGTTGCAGAATATTTCCCATCCTGTAAGTGAGGCATCGGAGAAAATTTCTAGTTGAAAATGACTTGTTCTATAGAATTGTTTGCATAATTTATTTTTGTTTCCCACCACAATAAAAGCATCTTTTAACAAAGTGTTGACTTTCATTATTGCGTCATAATCTTTGTCTTTCAAGAGAGCAAGATATTTTAACCCTCTCAAAGCGCTTGGTATATATCCAGCTGTCAGCTACGGCTGGACATGCAGCTGTTAGAGTACCTATAAAATGAGCAAAATCTCTTATCTTCACTTCCGGTTTATAAGACATATTCTTAATCATTTTATTGATTTTACAACGTTTTCTTATGGTAATTTCAAGTTCATATGTTTTGAATTCAATAAAAATCCAAGAAATTTATCTATCTCACTAGGCATGAGAACAATTTTATCATAATTTATCACATAACCTACGATTGCTCTAGAGAATGAATAACTTCCATTATTGAATTTAAACGCGAGTTAAAGTCGTCTATCGTGATCCAGAGGTCATCTAAAGATGCTGCTAATTTATGGCCTTTACGGCGTAATACTGTCAAAACCAGCTTCATCAATTTCGTAAAAATGAAGGCAGAACGGGAGGCAAGTAAATTCATACAATGTACTATTGAAACGAAATCGTTAGTACTTTCTAGAGGATTTATGGACAAGAACCAAAAAATAAGCTTCTTTAAGATCAATTGTTGTCATAAATAAAGATCAATTGTTGCCATAAATGAATCTTCAGATAATAATTTTGAACATGTGCGAACGTTTCTATTTTAAAATGATTTTGCAGTATAGTTAGGTTCGAGCGAATATTAACGAATAGCCCTGTGGTACCTTTAGCGGCGGTTGTGATAGTTCGGCAGCCAGTTGGTCTGCGGTGGGCGCCGAACCGCTGGCAGTTGCCTGCGGGCGGCGTGTTGCTGAAGTGGAGGGTAGAACCGAGCCTGAACGCAGGTTGCACGCGCCGCTCCCTGCCCGCTCCGTCAGCGAGGGCCGCCGTACTGCTGGCGGTTGCCTACGGGCGGCGTGCTGCTGTGGAAGGTAGAATCGAGCCTGCGCGCGAGCTGCACGCGCTGCTCCCTTGCACACCAGTGACCATGAGTTTTCTAGGAGCAGACAATTGTGATTTTTTGATCTGCATTTTTTGATTTATTTCTGATAGTTGTTTAACTATTTCGTATTTGCTCATTGCAATTGTAATTGCTTATTAACTCTGACGTTACATGTGCTAAACCTGCAACGCCGCAAACAAGTTGGTTTTGCATCTTTTTTAAACGCCTTTCACGATTTTTGGTCGATTTAATAACTACCTACATAACCTCGGTGTTCAATCTTTACGCCTCAGCAAGTTGAAAATTTTCGGGGATTAGTGTTTTAGTAAGCAAGTTCTCCTTCTGTTCTTTCGTTAACCCTTCTATTAGGATTTTACCCCAACGTTTAGAGACTTCTGTAGGGATCTTCTGCCCAAAACTTTCTTCGGACGTTTTTGCTTCTCCAAAAACTGCCCAACCACGTGCCATCGTGCCGCGTGCAACGTGGAATATTGGTATAAATATTGTCATTAACAATAGAACCATCCCAATTATTAGCTCCTGACTTTCTGGGTAACATCACGTGTCACCATATTAAGAAAGTAAGTCAATTATTTCCGGGTGACATCACGTGGCACCACTGAGTAAATAAAATAACTTGAAATTAAATAATTAATATGTGGGTACTCGAATTAAAATCACCCATTTACATTATTTATGTACAATTTTTTTTGGTAAACTGTACTTATTAAAATATTATCTTCATATCACTTGTTATAGCAACTATATATAAGGAAAATACAGTTAGATATCATTTAAAGAGGATTCCAAACTAACCTTTATTACGGCAATCCTCGGGCGGGTTTCGTCGAGACTTACATTACTACTCCTTTTCCGAACGTGATATTTTGTATCTAATTTCATCATCAGTCTTCTCACTTGTTTCTTTTCCCATTTTAACATAAATTTAAATTTACAAAAATGATGCAACACACAGAAAACGAATGATTGAATCGCCCGGCTGGGCCAGTAGGCTGACAGCGGCTTAAAAGTCAATGGACAATCTTTTTATATTTTAATATTTAATTTTTCATAAAAATAATATCTGAAATTCGTGTGATGATGCAGTACCATAGAAAGTGTAGTTTTTAAATCTCCTAGGATGCAGCAACGAAGTATGAGTGTATGATTTAAAAAAATTGTTGTGAACTTTGTATAGTTGAACTTTGTTGTATTCATGCCTTAAGACAAAATAGTATAAGACACAATACATTGTTATACTTGAATGATAACACATCAGTAAACGATTTAACACGTTTTGAATGGTAAATATATAATATTAAGAAATAATCTAGAGAAGTGGCCATTGTCTGCATGGTTTATCATATTTGCTAATTTTAACAAAATAACTAACAAAACTATGTACACTAAACTGATAAAGTGAGAAGTTCTTTAGTTGATATTGTGTTTCTATCGGCATCCCGGCAGTCCGATATAAGTAAGTAATTGAAAATTGAATGTATTGTGAGATTTATATTTATAATTGATGGAATAACTTTTTTACTTTTAATGAGATTCAGTTTGTTATATATTAAGATAGCTTTCAAATTTTAGGATATAACGATTAAATTTTTTGTGACAGTCCCAGTTTCATAGCTCACATAAGTAAATGAGCGGGCTCTTGCGAAAAAGTACCATAAATATTAAATAAAACTAATTTTAAACACAGGATTATTTTAACTATGAGTAGAACTTCACGGATATAATCTTGAAAGTTATTTGTTTAATCCGGTAATCGAACCGATCTAAACGTAAAGCAGATGTTTCAAAATGGTCAGGTCTATGTGTGTACATAGAAATGGCTTACTTACTTACTTACTTATCGTCACGCACAATCCCTAACGGGGTAGCCAGAGAGAACAGATCGCCAAGTGTCACGGTCCTTACATACTTCTTTCGCTTCTTTCAGGTTCATTAACTTCTTCATACATGCACGTCTAGGTATCCGAGTACTCTTGACCCTCCCCTCTTCGAGCAATTTGCTCACATGGTCTTCGAAAGTTAGTCTCGGTCTACCTCGACACCTTTTAATATTTACTTTCGCTCTATATATTTTCTTCACCATTCGGTCTTCACTCATTCGTTCAACGTGCCCAAACCATTGGAGTACGCCCCTATCAATTTTTGTGATAAGGTCATCTTTCAATCCTGCTATATTGCGAATCTCTTCGTTTGCTTTCGGTCGGCTATGGTAACGCCACACATTTTACGAAGAGATCGCATCTCCACTGCATTCAACTTGCTTTTATGCTTCTTCTGGCATACCCAGGTTTCGCTGCCATATAACAAAGTCGGTACCAACACTGCGTTATGTATTGCAAGGCGTGCACTCTTCACCACGCCTTGCCTTTTGACTAATGCATTCAGGGCACCATTGACTTTGTTTCCGGCAGCGACACGCCTATCCACATCTAAATCACATCTTCCATCCCGGCTGAAAGCACTCCCCAAGTATACAATTTCGTTTACCTGTTCTAGACATTCCTGATTTACCCATATTTCACATTTCGTTCTCTCTTCGTCCTTTTCAAATACCAGAACCTTAGTTTTATTAGCATTCAAACGGAGACCTTTAATTTCACATTCCTCTTTCATACACGTGACTAATGCCTGCAGTTCTGCTTCTGATGGTGCAATAAGCACTGCATCATCAGCATACAGCAGACAATTAACTTTTATGTCACCCAATTTCACACCCAAACAGCTATCTTTCAGCTTCTGTAAACAGCTGTCAAGATACAGTATGAACAGCCAGGAAGACATGACACAACCCTGTTTTACGCCCGCTTGGACGCTAAACATGGGTGACAAGTCATGCCCTACCCGCACACAGGCTTTACAGTCATAGTAAAGTGACTGCACAGCCCTTAACAATCGACCATCCACACCATATCCCGGCAACAGTTCCCACATTTTCTTCCTTATAACCTTATCAAATGCTTTCTCCAGATCCACAAAAGCACAGAAAATCCTCTGGTTAACACTCAGAAGCTTCTCCGTGATCATGCGGAGAGAAAACATTTGATCCGTGCATCCTCTTCCAGGTCTAAATCCGCATTGTGCCTCCCATAAGAATCTTTCCGATTTCTCTTGCATCCTGCGTGTCAAAACCTTCGAATAAACTTTACTTGCTAAACTGGTCAAGCTGATCGCCCGATAGCTCCCGCAGTCAAAATGTGAATCTTTACCTTTATATAAAGGCACAATGACCGCGGATCGCCAATCATCCGGGACATCTCCCGTCCGCCAGCACAAATTGCACAGCAGATGAAAGCTGTCCCAGACGCGAGGCCCACCGTACTTGACCATTTCAGCAGTAACTCTGTCTAGTCCCGCAGCCTTACCACATTTCAAACTTCGAATCGCACGTTCAATCTCTTTCATGCTGATGACCTCAGTGTCATCGAGGTCCGTGTCTGGCGTGCCAGTCACGGCGTCACCCCCGGATCCTTCACCAAGATCATGACACGCATACAATTCTCTATAAAATTCACTCCATCGCTGCATGACGTCCTATTTTTCTGAGAGGACGTCATTGGTTCTCGAAAGCACTTTGTTCATTCTTAAAGTTGTCGCACCACTCCGGGACCTTCCAACCTCTTTCCAGAAGAGTTTGGAGTTTTCCCTAAAGTTGTGCGACAACCTCTCGTCCGCTTCTATTCTACACCTTTCACGTACTTCCTCAATCAATGTTTTCGCATGAACTTTCTGCAGCTTATATCTTTCTTTCATCTTCTCTCTCATATGCTCATCGTTACTAGAGGCCAAGTAGTCTAACCATGCTTTTTTCTTCTTTTTTACAGCTTCTTTCACTTCGTCATTCCACCATGCATCTCTTCTTTTACTACTACCTCTTTTTGTCGTACCACATATTTCTTCCGCTGCACTTACCATTCCATCCCTAAGGTTCTGCCATGTTCTCTCTACACATTCTTTCCTGCCATCGATGGTGTCAAGCTTTTCGGCTACCCTCGTGTGATATTTGTCCCTAGTATCCGCTTCCTGAAGCTTCCAGTTTCGGATGCGACAGACCGACTGTGGTTCTGTTACTGCCGTCCGGTGGCGCCAACCCGCGAACAAACCCCTAAATCTAGTAATTACTAGATAATGATCCGTTCCCAGGTCAGCACCCCTGAACACTCGTGTATCCATCACCTGTTTTCGCAGTCGGTCATCCACCAGGAACAAATCAATCATACTTCTCTCATTCTTTCTTTCTCTAATGTACATATGGATCTTCCTGTGATTAAACATAGTGTTTGTCACAAGAAAACCCTTTTCCTTGCATACAGCCAGTATAAGCTTGCCAGCATCATTAACCCTTTTATCTCCAAACTTTCCAAGCACCGACTCGTATCCTGGTCGAGCGATACCTACCCATCCATTCAAATCACCACATACAACAGTTCTTTCGTTTCCCTTAACCAAATCTAGAACTCTCTTACATTCTCCCAAAACTCCTCCAGCTCAGCCCTGGACGACGAAGCTACCGGCGCATAAACAGTCAAAAGGAATAACTTCGTCAGTCCCATTTTGAAGCGAACCCAGAGAAGTCTTGAGCTCACAACCTTGTATTCAGTCATAAGATCGACCAACCGGGACGACAACAGCACTCCCACTCCTTGGCAGGCGTTCTCGCTTTCCGGGACTCCGGACCATATATAGCTAACGTCCCGCCAGGGAGCTCTTCAATACCACTGCCTTTCCGTTTGGTCTCCGACATACACACGACATCTAATTCTATTTCTTTCATTATTTCGATCAACTCATTCGTCCTATCTCTCATGCCTCCTCTAACATTCCACGTGCCAACTCTGCACTCCGTCCTCCACCTTCCGCCGTGTCGGGCCGTGCGTGACGGGTGGCGGTCCCCATCGCCGCTTTGCGCGCTGCATTCCACACCAACGGGGACGAGCTGGTGTGCGTCGCCTTGGGGGGACGCCCTAACCCTCGTTCGCATGGGTGCGCAGCTGTGTAGAATTGCAGCCCTGAAAAGGGCTGGCAGGGGTCGCGACGAGCACGCTTCTACAATGACCCCCAATGTTCTCGGTGGTGAAGAAAAACAACGCAAAGAAACCTGCGTATCTGAGAAGTTAAAAAGATATTTCGGAAATAATTTTTAGGTATAGGTATGTGAAGGAGGTCACCCGCGTTGGAGTCAATTAAATCAACTTCTTTTTGTGCTAAAACTCACTGTAGCCAGTTCCCAGAAGAGGGATGTATCAAGGCAACTACTTTTTTTACTTTTAGTAGGGCTATCCACTGCTGATCATAGGCTTCTCCCATTGTTTGTCAAATAGACTGGATATTTGCATTAGCGTTCACGCTTGTCAAGCAGGTTTGGAATCGTAGCTTTTTATTATTTTGCGCTGCGCTGCGCTGTTATCAAGAAGATGCTGTCTCACATCTCCTGTTTCAATTACCCTCTGTCACATCTTACGACACCCACGGGGAGAAAAGGGGGAGTGATTTCTTTTTCGCCGCCTTTTTTATAGAATGAGGGTGGCAAACGAGCACACAGTCCACCTGATGGTAAGTGGTTGCTGCGGCCCATAGACATCTACATCTATCCTCGATTACAAATCAAAACGTAGATGCGTTGTTACCCCTGATGGCTGAGATGGAATGCCTCGCTTCTAATAAAAAATGTCTTCGGTTCTCCATACTCACCATACAAAACACAGCAGCATTAAGCTACTATTTTACACTAATATTCCGTGAGAGCCTGGTCCTTCCCCTATCGAGCCGACCCATTTGTGCTGCAACTATACTACTAATATAACTGCAGCATGGCTCTACCACGTATTTAATGGCTAATATAATTTTACATCCGTTTATTAATTGGGTTCCCCCACAGATTGCCATATAAGTTGGATATTTTACCGTAGTTGCCACGTTTGGCAAGCAAGTTGCCAACTTCATATTTTTATTATTTTGAGCTATGATCAGGAAGACGCTCCTGCACATCTTGTGTGGATTTCTACTCCCGTTTAAGAATTTAGTTCTTCTCATACGTTCACCGTGAATAGAACTACATTTATGAAATTTTAAAGTCTACTCAAACATAAAAAATTCTGCCATATATTTTATGATGCTAATAAATATTCAATGGTTCAAACATTAATAAAGACAAGATAATAAAGATTATTTTGTCAAAATTATATCAATTTTTTTAACAATATTATGATAATAAAAACACATCGGAAGACGTGCCCGATATAAAAAAGGTGTTAAGAAGGAATAACCAAAATTAATAATTAAATACCAGGGCCCGTACCGTATCATTAAAGTGCTCCCACTTTAATGATACGGGTATCATCGTCGATGGTGTGTCTTACCTGGAATAGTAGTGTTGGAAGTAGTGGTGCCGGGATTAGTGGTGTTGGGAGTAGTGGTGCTGGGACTAGTGGTGACGGAGTTAATGCACTCAATTGAGGGAGGGCGGGAAGTGCTCTTCAATCCAGGTAAAACACATCATTTTATTTAGTTAGCGGAATGTTACAAAATAAAATAATTAATATTTTTATTTCTGTTTTTGTTGAAAACTTCGCTATAAGCGCATGAATAATATGATCGGCTACTTTATGATATGCTTGTGATGTTCCCTACGTGGAAAGGTTTATGAAGGGATGTTCCCTACGAGAAAAAGGTTTATGAGAAATAAATATTTTGAGGGTTGGTTAGTTAAATACAAGATAGATATAAAAAATCAGCTACCTTTTTTTCGTGGGAAATCCTCATGGATACCTTTGGCTGCAGGAGCAATTGAAAGGTTATGCCGGAGTCGTACCGGCTAAATAATAACGGTTGCGTCCATTAGCGTGTAAGAGGGATCCCGAGATCTCCGTTTGGAACGCAACCTGGACCACTCTCTCGCTTTACTTTATTGCTACGATCAACAATACCAACTAGATAACGGGTCACGTACATAGAGAATATAACCACTAGAGAGCGTATAGGCAGATTTCTTCTAAGCATACGACTCACTACTGCGGGCCGGGGGACGAGGACGAATGCGTGGCTGCTTGTTATGGCTATCTTTAGGGTTGCTCTTCTTAATAAAGGAAAATATTCGTTATCGATAAAATGGATTTTATCATTATGAAAAATACTCAATTAAAATCATAGAAATAATATTTAATCAAAATCAATCAGTTACAACGAAAACATTTATTTATTATATTATTATTGATTTTTAAAATGAATTAATTTGTTATATTTATTTCGAATTAAAGTTTGAGGGTCCTGATTGTTCTTTGTAAAAAAATATAAACAAGCGTCTACATATTTGTAAATTATGCATCTTGCTAATTCAATTAAATGATTTGTTGATTCTATTTCAAATTGATGAAAATGAATATACGGGAATCAATAATACCTAATCAGAGATTTTAAAACCGTTCTCATAAAGTAATTGGTATTATATTTCGAAGACAGCACTTTTGAAACACTCTCATTGATCGCCCCCTTATTAAAAATTTACCACGACGACAAATATCTATTACTGTAGTGGATCCGCACAATAACTTGTCTTTAGTGTCCCTTTGAAATTGTAAGCCTTTCTGATTTGGTACACCAATCTAACTAATTTAACTAGGTAACTATAAATTTTAACTAAGAAAAAATACCGACAAACTGAGAACCTCCTCTTTTTTCTGAAGACGGTTAAATGTAGATAAGTATTTTTTCACAGTGTGTGAATTGAATAATCTAAATCTAATTTTATTTTATTAATTTAGATATCGACTTTCAGCTATTAAAGGTAAAGTAGGTACTAATGTTTACGATAAACATACAAAGGGAATGAAAGGGATAGAAGCATTAGAATTGTCTAATAATAGAACGAGACTTTTCCAAAAGACATCAACGCGCGACTCAACCATGTCGTTATTTACCCAGCCACCGTTTTAGATAGACCCCTGCGGTGGCTCATAATCTGAATTAATCAACAATAATTTTCATATCTTTTACTTAGTAATGAAAAGCTACTCCGTTCTTTTTGGACATCTGTCCTGGAATGTTTCCCACACCACTTCACCGCGCATTTTGATGCATTATTATTGCATAAAAGTTATAAAAATTTGCATTAATTTAGCGTGCACACAGGTCTAACACTTAGACAGTACTAAAATGGTTAATAGTACCATAGCCGATGTATAGGTGACAAATACTAATAGTTTTCGGGCGTCGGGGCACTGTATGCGCAGTCAAGTGGTCTTTGGTCACGCACAATATCATAGCTAAATACTGTCCGCGTGAATATAAACTTAAACAACTACATTTGTTTACTAAAGAAATGAGACAAAAAATTAAAATAGTTTTAAGCTCAAACTAATTACAACCGTCACATCTAGTAATAAAGTCACAAATCTTACGATCCTTAGTCACAAAAAAGAACAAAGCTATACATTACTCATATCACTTGGAAATGAAAAGACATAAATTAAATAACCTTTGGTGTGAAATCAACCTTAACATGTAACAAATAAAGTTCTTTTTCCCATTATTGCCTTGCTAGCTACGTCATTTTGTTATATTTCTGTTTTCTTCTTCGAATTTGGTCCAGAAAGTATCGTCGCGTTGAACACTAAAATAATTTATAATATGATCATAAGTTTAATTAAAATTATTTTTATGATTTGGGCATTTATGATTGTTGGTATACATACATTCCACACTAGCCATTAAATATAATATAGTATGTAGTATATTGTTTGCATTTAATTAGCTAATTTAATATATATATATATATATATATATATATATATATATATATATATATATATATATATATATATATAAAACACTCACGCCTGTCACCCAGAGGGGTAGGCAGAGACTACGGACTTCCATTTGGCACGATCCTGACATACCTCTTTCGCCTCTTTTACATCCATATATCTACGCATACATGCTCGTCGGTTAAGGGTACTTCTAACGTGGCCCATTTTCAAAATATCGCCAATTTGGTCGATAAACTTTTTCCTAGGGCGTCCCTTCCCGACTCGGCCGTTCACATCTGCCATATAAATTTGCTTTGTCACTCTTTCCTCATTCATTCTTTCCACATGACCAAACCACCGAAGCATTCCTTTCTTAATCCTGGTCACAACATCATCTTGCATACCACATTTATCTCTTATCACGCAATTTCTCACCCTGTCATTCAGATTCAACCCTAGCATATTCCTTCAAGACCGCATTTCTACTACTACTACATTATATATATATATATATATATATATATATATATATATATATATATATATATATATATATATATATATATATATATATATATATAAATATGTGTATTCTTTTTAATCACACTTATTTGCCCTACTCCTGTCATCTTCGTGTAATCCTGTCCATTTATTGGTTGTCTGGAAGAAATTGCTGTCAGCAATAAGATCGCCCATTGCATACTTTTAAAACGTGGTAGAGCCGTGCTGCAATTTATTTGTAGTATAGTTGTAGCACTAATGGGTCGGCTCGACCGGGGAAGAAAACTAGGAAAGCTAAAAAATCTAGGTATCTATCACAAACAAACACAAAAGTAGCAATTACCATTATTTAAAGTTTTGGTAACGAATTATTAAAAATTATTACAAATACAAATCTACTTCATGCGTCCATGTTCTGTTTCACAAATGTATGCGCGTGTATTGGTCAACATTGGCAAAATATTTGTAGGGGTGGTTTTGATCGGTAATGTTGTTCAAAATATGATATTATTTGTTAGTTTAGAGCTTAAAATATAACATATTATACATGTCATTACCGAAAGTAAGACACTCCGGCCGTTAAATTATTTTTTCGGGCGTTATTCTTGCAACGTTTAAATACACATTGCGGCATTGTGAAACGTGTTTACATTGGCTGTGTTTCAAGTGAACTAAACGAAACAAGAGCTCACGTCTCATGTGCGCTATTATTTACTTAGATGGATTTCTTGCACCGACCCGACATCTAGTTGGTATTGGTGATCGACGCTTTATTGGCAGCCCGTCCCAGGGGCAGTACGTTCTACCCCCAGCACCCTCACAGTACTATCACGACGTCCCAGGACTACTTCCGAACCATCGTCTTCCTCGGATGTTACATTACTTGGTATTCGAGGCCTCCGCCCCAAATGCGTGCAACCCCAAAGACCCCATTTCTGGTAGGGGAACATCATCTTCAAGAGGAGAACTGTGACGAACGCCTTTTTGGCGTCGTCTCCAAATGGGATCTGTCTTCCTCCAGTCTCGTATTCTGGACCATGACGGCCTCACAAAAGGTAGCTACTATAATCCATTTCGGGCCCCCGCTCAGCATCGTCAACATGACTACTGTCAGGGAGAGGTTCTGACCAACACGGCTCGCCAGGATTGTCCGCTCCCGTTCTCACGCCGGGCAAACCGCAAGCGTATGGGACATGGAGTCCAGATCCCGTCCACCGCAGTGGAAACAGTTTGCCGTCACTTCGCGTCCGATCTTACACAGATAATCACCGAAGCACCTGCGCCCGGTACAATTATCTAAATATTATATAATATTTAATTACTTATATTTTAATTACTTATAATTTATATTTAATTACTGAATTATCTGTATAAGTTAGTAGGTCATTAGCAAAAAAAATCTACATACAGAATGTCATTAAATAAAGTAGTAGTCCAAGTACACTACCCTGTGGCACAACATTTCTATATATGTGATATAGTGATTCATAGCTTCTTATCTAACTTTTTAATTTCTAATTTATTCATTTCATCATTTATTACTAGTCCGCGAAAACCTAAGTCTTTGTGCGGTGGAACTTTGTGTGCAGCGAAGTCAAAGGTTTTAATCATAGCGACATTTACATAAGTGTGTGAATGTTATCTCATAAACTGTGAGTTGTGCGAGGTTGACAACGCACCTGCATTTTGGTTTTTAATCAAGAGTAGATGTGAGGGCGTCTGCGGAATGGAACGTCTACTTACCCTCTTTACTGTTAATTGTCGGTCACCTTTAAAAAACACATGTTTCTCTAAAGATTTATGTTACTCTTTTGTACTTTAAAGAATACACTTTACATTTTCATTTAAATAACTTTAATCTTGATTTCTAGCACCATAACTATTTAATATCATTACAGAAAGTTGTTGTTAAGATATTTTTATAAAGCTTGTCGTAATTGGATTGTTTGCTTTCTTGCAATTTCTATCGATTTTAATATAGTTATAGTAGTAAAAGCTACTAAACATACATGTGAATGCACTTGTCCCAGCAATAAATAACATTTTTATAACTATCGGATATCCACAGTCAAAAAATAAACTGATTATGTTTTGCAAACTTATCAAAGCGAATTGTACCTGCAAAGAAAAAAAACACTTATTAAAAAAATTAAGCATTCAAAAGATGTAAAAATTATAGGTTAGAAATGGGGAAATAGCATCCCATATTTTCCATACGTATCTTATCGCCGTTGATAAAAAGCATTGGATTTTTTATAGAATATGGTTGACAAGCAAGCACACTTTGCACCCGTGGTCCTTCCCTGTTCGAGCCGACCATAGAATACACAATAGAATGGCTGTCAACTTTATTTTGTACGAGGCTTGGCGTCGCCAAACCCGATTCGCTTTGTTGACAGACTGAATAAATTTACACATTTTAGACTTTTGATTAATGTTCAAGATCATCATTTAAAAAAATCGTTTAAATTTTAATACATATTTATTTGTAAATGGGTGCAATTTGGTATTTTCTAAATAATTTGCATGCGAAATTTGGAAACGATTGTAACGTCAAAATACATCTCGTGTTGACATTTATACCTCTGAATTGACGGGTTTAGTGACATTTTAGTGGCTACGCGGGCTCCGCCCACTCCCCCTTCTATTATGTATGTATTATAGAGCATATTCTATAGAGTATATTATATAGAGTTTAGAGTAGAGTTATTATATAGAGTATATTCTATGGAGCAGACTCATAGGTAATGTAACAATAACATAGCTGTAGTGCGTTTCAACCACGTGTATGCAGTACGACGTGTATGATCATGGAATTATTTCAGACTATTTGCTACATATTTAATATACGTTATATTAAGAACAAACACAAGCTAGTAGTACCAGTTACTCGACTCCACCGAGTAGTTATTCATTTTTGGGGCGATGTATACGCTTTTACAACAAAATCCCAGAAAATATACAAAATTTGACATACAAAAAGTTCAAAAACTTTATTAAACTAAGTTTGTATAAAAGGGGTTATTATAATATTAAGGAATTTATGGATGATAATAACCCCTGGAAAGTGTGAAGTTTACCAAACTATTTCTAATTTGTTTTGTGTTGTTAATTGTAACGTACATGATTGTAAGCTATTATTTGAAAGAAAAAAATAGTCCCGCTGAGTTTCTTGCTAGTTCTTTCCAGGACAGGGGTGTTTTTTGCGAACCAGTGGTAAATGAAAAAAGTGACTTTCAATAAGTATTGTTTACAATCTATATTGAATAAAAAAGTTTCTGTGTCTGTTTCTGTTTCTATTATGGTTTAATGATTAACCCTTAGAAAACTCAGGCCATAGTCATTAAAAGCCTAAAATAATCTAATCTAGAATAATTGGAGACTGTACTGAAATCCCTAATAACAAGGTTAAAATTTTGGGGTTGTATCTCGACTTCCGTATGTTTTAGACCTCACAGGTTAACCTGTACGCCAAGCCATGCTCACTTTCGATCGCGCAATACCAACCTTACGCCCGCCAAGTAGTGATCGAATTAGATCAGAATTATGTAAACATGTCTACCTATGAAAAAACTATTTTTTCGTTTTAAACAAAACCAAAGACACTATGCAATAGATATTAGTATCAAAGACAAAGATATGTTCTTTTATTTTAAACCATAACCTGGCAATGTTTCTTAGAAAAAAAAAAAAAGAAATCACTCTGAACTTCCGGCGTTCCACGTGTCACTTTGATGAAGGTCCGTCCGTCTTTTTTATAGAATTTTATATTTGTGTCTGGACTAAAAACGAAAGTATTATACTTTTTTATATTCCTTGTAATATAGTCAACACGTAGATATGTAATTTGTGGTATAAAAAGTGAAAAGTAAATTGCCAAAAGTACTTCAAATTCCGAAAGGCCTGTTTTGGCGGGCGGGTTATAAATGTGTTATTTTTCAAATTCTCATTTATTTTTAGTGTAAAATGTAAGTAAAAATAGTTTTCCTACATATTTTGAAATAACATGACGTTGTATTTATTTCAAATTCACACGAACATATTTTAGAAATATTGTTCGAAATGTCACAGATAAAATATTATTTTATTTTTTTTTTTTAATTTTTTAATATTTTAATATTTTGGTATGAGTAACGAATGGAAACACATAAAACATAAAATATACATATTTCCAAACAATTTCATATAAATTTCTACAAAAACAAAGGTGTAGAATTCAAATTAGTAGTAATTTTGTCACTAAAATTGAAGTTTATACTACTATTATGCTATACAGTGTAATTTATATACTTTATTACAATTTCTAGCAACCAAAAATAATTTTATTCGATAGTTTATACATTCAACAAGACTTCCTGTAAGTTTTATCCATAAATATTGTCTCAAAGTGAAAATATAGCAAAATTTGCAATATTGCAAAAAATTTCCTAACCTAGAAATTTTCCCGCCAAAAAGGTCCCGAGTGAACGGGAGTGTAACATGGCGCGCGCTCGCTTGGCGTACAGGTTAATGAGGTTTAAATTACGTAGATAACGTAATTTTCTTTCCACAGTAACTAAAGTTAATCTTCACTCCTGCCCATTATGGACTATGTAGATATTTGCTTTCTTGATTTTACCAAGGAGCAGCTTAACATTTATGTATTATATTTATATTTGGGCTCCGCAAATATAATCACGTCTCTGAATTTCACAAACAGCTCAAATGGCTCCCAATTTGCCTTTGCACGAATAGTTACATTCTTTCTGCTTTGAATGGCATTCTTTTATTCACCTTTACAACTATATTGCCATTGATTAAAACTACTTTTACGGATTTTATCGCGTTTATTTTTGCTTTTAATTACTTTTGTTTTTAATTCCCGACGTTTCGGGCGCTTTCCAGCACCCATGGTCACGGGGGACTGCCCCCGTGACCATGGGTGCTGGAATGTGTAGTGTTCGCGTAAATATAAGAAATCATTGTATTGCCATTACCCATAATCGGTTCCTTCGATTTCCCCTGCCAATTTTTTTCTCTCTACTCTTCTTCCTCTTTTCTTAAGAAGTCCTAGAATAATAATTAGTATTTTTGGCAAACTTTTCTCCAGGATTTTTAAAGAATTACAATTTTTAAGCAAATTATTTTGGTGTATCTCTTAAGGTTTAGCCAGAGTAAGCCTTATAAGCGTCCTGAAATTGATTTTTTGACGACCTGATTTCAAAACACTGAATTTTCTCTGCTTTGTAAAAACCTTATTATATTTGTTGTATATTTAAGCTTTATTATCTTCAGCAAATAGTTCTCGAAGTTAAAGTGAAAACCGGATCAAAATCCGTTGCGTGGCTTAGCAAAAGTTAATAGAGATACAGAAATGATGAGGACAGATGTGAATAGTGACTTTATTTTAAGCACATTTTTCATCGGGTGAGTCTCATGCTTGTTTGCCCCCTCTTCTATAAAAAAGAGATAACTGGTGACGTGTACTACAAAGCATAGGCAAGCAATTGGCGAATGTAGTATACAACTTTGTTATACCGGGTGTTTTATTGATAGTCCTGAAATGGTATAATTTGTGGCCGTGGTATAAATTAATTTAACGTAAGGTTTTTTTTTTTTGGTATTTTTAAATCTCATCTTGGTAGTATTAAAACTTAATTATTACTGGTTTACAATTGTTTTTTTTTTTGTGTAAAGACGTATCAACAATTTGATGATTATCTGTTAATTACCAGCATCATGTTTATTAGTGTTTAATTCTTTATCTCATATAAAATACAACACTAATAAAAGAATATTTCTTGTTCTTTTTTTCATATTGAATGACCCATTTTCGCTTTCTTATTTTTAGAGTAAATTTTTTCCTCAGCTCATGATACTGTTCTACGTTCTTTTTCTAACAACAAAATGTGTATTCTTGTCCACTTCACCGAGTTCTATGGTAACTCCTTTACAGTTCAGGCTAAACTTCTTTGGATCTACTCGCCCGATGACATCAGAAAAGCTCCCAATAAACATGCTTTAAAAAAGTAAGTTCGTAATCATCTATTAAAAATAACGATTATTACATGAATCATCCATGTCATTTATATTGTTAATAGACATATTGATTCATAGTTGTTTATAATACAAGGGTGACCGCCCACTGGATAGAGTGACAACCCGGTAAGACATGCAGGAAGTTGATGGATGCTCAGGACCATGCTCTGTGGAATTCCTTGGAGGAGGCCTGTGTGACTGCTGAAGTGGACTTGTGAAGGAATGTAAGAATTGAATGAAATATATAGGTTATATTTGTGTAGCTTATTTATAAAAAATATTGACGTATGGCACTAGCGCCATCTAGTGTCGGGTGACAGAGCGAGGAGAGCTTTCCAGAAAATGACATGACTAGTCTTTCAACCGACAGCGCCATCTAGTATCGAATTGAAGAACCAAGCTTTCTAGAAGTCCTACACTCGAACTTGCGGTTTACGGATTGGTGCACGTATTTACTTGAATATTCTGGATGTTTCGGTGAAAAGACGTATTTAAAGGAGCTGCAATACGCGATCGGGGCAGTATTGAATTTGGCGAGACAAGCGAAGCGTCGGAGCGAAATAAAGTTAATCAGTGTAATTAACTATTAGTGTCTTTTAAGTTTTAATTAGTCTGAAGTGAATTAAAGTGTTAATTTTGGTAATTCTGTCGGCAATTCTTATTGTCACGAACCCGAAGCTCGTAACAATTGGTGTCAGAAGTGGGATAAAATCATGCTGATTTTACCTAAGAAGGCAACAGAGGGTGTCCGTAACCGAAGTCAACGCCAGCAGGAGAAGAACCAAAGAAGCTTTGGTGGTGTAACATCGCAGACGTCGGAGGGCCAGCTGCCGTCTGCAGGCCCGTCAGTAGCTCCTACATCTGCAGCACCTGACTTAGGTGCTCTGATGGTGATGCTGCAGGAACAGACCCGTCGTTTAGAAGATCAGCTGCGGGGCGGACAAGAGGAACAGGCCCGTCGTTTGGA
The DNA here is from genome assembly GCA_036936625.1 of Parnassius smintheus behrii. Lineage (NCBI taxonomy): Eukaryota > Metazoa > Arthropoda > Insecta > Lepidoptera > Papilionidae > Parnassius > Parnassius smintheus. The sequence goes on along the minus strand of JAUPFT010000007.1, from coordinate 6,848,415 downwards.
AGAGCAGCTGCGGGGCGGACAAGAGGAACAGGTCCGTCGGTTGGAATAGCAGATGCTCCTCATGAAGTACCTTCACGCTACCTTCGGATAGGAGATATAGGAGGTGAGGGATAGGGTTGCTCAGCATGACAACCGCCTGTCGGAAGCTGACACCCAAATTGTGAAAGCTAAAACCCGAATCGAGAAAGCTGAAACCAGAATCGACCAAGTGAACAATCGGGTTGACAACGTTATAGCTGACGTGAAGAAAACGCTGGACGACCTCAAACTGGGGGATGGAATTACAGCTCCCGTAGTAGCTACAACACCTTCGCTACGTGGGTTCAAAGTGCCACCGTTCGACGGGACTTCTTCCTGGTTGAGCCTACAAAATCCAGTTCGAGACTGTCATGGAGGCGAACGGCTGGAATAAAAACCAGGCTATGACTGCACTCACCCTAGGCCTGCGCGACCAAGCCTTAACTGTGTTGGAAACTCTCGGTAAGAAAGTGACGTACGAGCAGCTCCTTGAGGCTGTAGTAGTAGTAGTAGTAGTAAGAGTATATAAAAGTACACACACACAAGTGTAATAATAATCCTATATAGTCAAATTTATTAATACAATAAAGAGAGTCTTATATCATCATTCGTTTGTTTAACTCCTCTGCTAACATTCGCCCTACATGGCGACCCTGCCGAAAAATTCGCGACGCGAATATGACACCCTCCGCCGTATTTGGAGTGGAACATTTTTTCTTTGTGCAACTGATGAACTAAATCAAGCTATGGCGACTGTGTACATACAAGATGGGCGGTAAACAGACTAAAGAAGAGACCTTAATTGTGCAAAACGATTTTTCGGCCACCACAATCTCCCACAAATATGGAAGAGGCAAGTCAACCAAGGGCGTATTATAAAGTATGACCGGCGCTGATCAGTGTTTTAAAATGCCGTTTAAGTGCGTATAAAATGAGTAAAAAAGTGCGTGTCTATTAATAGTGCAAAAATAAGGGTATTGTGTTTATAAATCAACGACGTAAATCTGGGACTCTAGCTTATATTACTGAACTTTATATTTTAAATTAAATCATATATTCGTTGTACTGTCTTTAATCGTCATCGAACCGTATTATTATTATTTATTTTTATTAAATATTTCGTATAATTATTTATAGTATACTCTATTCTACGTATTGGTGGTAGTTATATATTTCTTTAGAACAGTTATATGAGAAATTAAAAGAAGTGAGAACATATTTAATTAAAATTGGACCGAGTAGACGTGAAGGAAAAGTTTTAGATACTAAACTTAAAGAGGCCAATGAAATATTTAGTGACTATTCTAAGTTGTTAATAAATTTTAATAGTAAAGTAAAGGAAGGTAAGATTAATTCTACTGATATTCCATCTTATCAAACCTATTGTAAGAATTTTGAATCATTATATCAGGATATTATAAAATTGTGTAAGCCCGAGTGTGTACAATCTGAAAATCCGAGCAATATGGATACTTTCGATTTGAAAACGGCTTTGACTTTATTACCTGTTATGTCAGATGACGAAACAAGTGTGAAACAATTAGTAGACAATATTCAGTATTATAATTCTTTGTTAACAAAACAGGAATGCAAAAAGAATTTAATTAAATTCATATTAAAAAGTAGATTATCTCAATCTGCTAAATTACGTCTTCAAGACGATTACTCTAATGTTGAAGACTTGGTTAGTGACATGCAGAAAGAGTTGTTGCCAAGAAAAGGAGCAGCAGCAATTCAAAATAAATTGCAAAAATTACGCCAAAATGATATGTCAATTGCTGATTATGGAAAAGAAATAACAGAGTTATTTGTGGACCTTACGATATCGCAAGCCAACGGTAATACCGAATATTACAATATTTTGAAAACTGTTAATGAAAAACAAGCGATCAAGCAATTTTCCGACGGCTTACGAAATCGTCGAATCAGCACAATAATTTCTGCTAGAAATTACAGCTCTCTGAAAGATGCCATTCAAGCAGCTCAAGATGAAGAGACTTCATCATCATCGGCCGCAGGTGAGGTGATGGGTATGTCGAGTAAGAAATTTTATTATCCTAGGAATTTTCATCATAATTCTAGGTATCCACGCGGCAACGGGCGTAATCGGCAAATGTTTTCACAGCGAGGACACTACCATGGAAACTCGCAGCGATCGAGTTCATGGAACCACTCGAACTCACGTGGCCAAGAATAGCGAGGACGATATAATCGAGGTACGATTCGTAATTATCGCGGAAATCAAGGGATAAAAAGAAATGTAGTCAATCTAATTAATAAAAAGGAATCAACTTCAAATGAACCCCGACTAGATAAGTTTTTTCGAGAATAAACAAAATCATTTAATTTTGGCTAGTAGTAACAGCAATTATTTTGTTCATTTACCAGTTTCATCATGCAATAAAACTTATTCTTTCTTAGTCGACACGGGCGCGTCTTTATCCGCCGTAACATATAAACATGCTATCGAATTAAGTGTGTCATTACATAAAGAGAATGTAATTATAAACGGTCTAGTTGGCGAGGTGCAAACAATCGGATATGTTTATGTTCCATTAATGATTCATGGATTTGTTATTAATCACAAGTTCTTTGTTTTTAATTCGTTACCAATTTCGTCGCATGGAATTCTAGGTAGAGACTTTTTGAATAGATTTGGAGCATGTTTAGATTTCGAGAAAAATATTTTATCTTTGAAGTTAGGGTCAGGCCACACTTGTTTCTTGCCTTTCACTAATAATTATAATATTAACGTATTGAAAATTCCCCCAAGAAGTGAATCTATACATTATATTCAAACTGATTGTCAAACCGATTGCATTATTTGTTCACAAGAATTACAAGAGGGTGTTTATTTGGCTAGCTTGATAGCGACACCAATTAGAGGAAAAATACCAATAAAAATATTAAATGTTACCGAAAAATCAGTAACATTGTCAGGAATAAATCCTGCAATTTATGATCTTAACGATTATAATATTTGTAGTTTTGAGAAAAATGAGAATAATTCAGACTCATTAAAATTAAAGAAATTCAAAGTATTCAAAATATTTGTGCAAAATATGCAGATGTTTTTTATTTAGAGGGCGATAAATTGACAACAACAGATATTTACACTCACAATATTTTTTTGAAACCAAACGTTAGTCCAGTGTTTTCAAAACCCTATAGGTTACCAATTAGTCAGAAAAAGGAAATTAATCGTCAAATTAGCAACATTCTTAAAGAAGGGATTATAGAACCTAGTAAAAGCGACTGGTCTAGCCCAATATTATTGGTGTCTAAAAAATTAGATGAATCTTACTTACTTACTTACTTACTTATCGTCACGCACAATCCCCAACGGGGTAGCCAGAGAGAACAGATCGCCAAGTGTCACGATCCTTACATACCTATTTTTTTTATATTGATACATGCACGTCTAGGTATCCGAGTACTTTTGACCCTCCCCTCTTCGAGCAATTTGCTCACATGGTCTTCGAAAGTTAGTCTCGGTCTACCTCGACACCTTTTAATATTTACTTTCGCTCTATATATTTTCTTCACCATTCGGTCTTCACTCATTCGTTCAACGTGCCCAAACCATTGGAGTACGCCCCTATCATTTTTTGTGATAAGGTCATCTTTCAATCCTGCCATATTGCGAATCTCTTCGTTTCGCTTTCGGTCGGCTATGGTCGGCTATGGTATCTATGAATGTGTAATCTATAAATCGGGTAGTAAAAATGGCGATTGGTAGTGGATTACCGTAAATTAAATAACTGTATAGAGGACGATAAGTACCCCCTCCCTGATATTACAGAAATCTTAGAATCTTTGTCTGGCAGTGTATATTTTACACATTCAGATTTATATCAAGGGTATTACAATGTTAATTTAGATAAAAGTTGTCGAAAATTTACTGCTTTCAATTCTGGTCAATACCAGATGACGAGAATGCCCACGGGATTAAAAACAAGTCCCAGCTCTTTCTCGCGAATGATGAATTTAGCAATGTCAGGACTAAATAATAAAAAATTCTTAATTTATTTAGATGACGTCATTGTTTTTGGTAAACAACTAGACCACCATAATAAAAACTTACAGGATGTTTTTGAAAGACTTCGTTCAGTAAATTTAAAATTAAATCCTTCAAAATGTACATTTCTTAAAAAACAGATTTTATATTTGGGACATTGTATATCTAACGAAGGGATTTTACCTGATCCTGAAAAAATAGATACAGTAAAAAACTATCCTTGTCCGCAGAATGCCGAAGAAGTTAAAAGATTTGTGGCGTTCACAAACTACTATAGAAAGTTTATACCTAAGTTTGCTGAAATTGCGCAACCATTAAACCAACGAAATTAATATTTTTTCTACACCAACTGTGTAGCAAAAATATTAATTTCGTTTGGGCTGAAAAATGTCAAAAGTCTTTTGAAACACTCAAAAAACGTATTATGTCCCCCCCAGTTTTAGATTACCCTGATTTTTCAAAAGAAAATTATTTCATTTTACAAACCGATGCATCTAATAAAGCAATTGGAGCAGTTCTGTCGAATAAAAATGGAAGACCAATAGCATTTACTAGCAGATCTCTGAATAAGGCTGAATCAAACTATCCAGTTACAAAAAAAGAGTTGTTAGCGATAGTATGGGCCGTCAAACATTTCAGACCGTACCTGTATGGGCAATATTTTAAAATGAGGACTGACCATAAACCTCTAGTATACCTATTTGGCATGAAAGATCCATCGAGCAGGCTTATGAAGTTTCGTTTGGTATTAGAGGAATATAATTTTGACGTAAAGTATGTAAAGGGTTCAGATAATGCAGCTGCAGATGCGTTATCTAGAATCTGTTTGAGTTCCAAAGAGTTAAAAGAATTAAATGAGAACATCGTTAGTGTCATGACACGAGCAAAATCGCGAAAATTAAATAAACCAGGATCCTCCTCGTTGGACATGATACACACAGACTTGAGGCCTGATCAACCAAAAGTTGTAAGTAATCATGTCAAACCAGCAGAAACAGTGGAGTTGCGTATGGTTAATAAAGATGATTTGAAAACATTAAGAAAATTAAGAGTTATTAGTAAAGAAAATAATGCATTTTGTTATGTAGAAAAGGAAAAGATAATTTATATTAAATATCTAAGTTCCGACTCACGAATGACGCGACGCGAATTTGTGAGGGAATTAGATGATTTTTGTAAGTTAATAAATATTAATGGAGTATGTATAATAAAGAAGGATGGTAATAAGGAATTTATTAAAAAACTAGTTGAAGAAATCAAATCTATGAATGATAGGACCGGTCCACGTGTACATATAATAAGTAATGTAAAAACGATATATAATAAGGATGACAGAAAGGTGATATTAAATGACTTCCATCTCCTACCTAGCAGTGGCCATGCAGGTATGAGAAGGATGGTCAACAATATAAAAAAGTATTATTATTGGCCTGGGTTAGATAAGGATGTAAAGAACTTTGTTAGGCGTTGTGACAAATGTCAGCGTCAGAAATTTTCGTTACCCGTAAGAGAGCCATTAGAAATAACAAAGACAGCTAACACAGCGTTTGAAAAGATATATTTAGACTTAGTAGGTCCATTTGAAATTGATAATAATAATAACTCCTATGCTTTAACGCTACAATGCGAACTCACTAAGTATGTCGAAGCATATCCCTTAATTTCTAAAAAAACCAACGAAGTAGCAAAGAGTTTTGTTACTAACTTTATTCTTAGGTATGGAGTACCGAAAGTAGTAACTACTGACAGAGGTAAAGAGTTCACCGCATCATTATTCCAAGAGGTATGTAAATTGCTTCAAATAAAACAATTAAATTCGACTGCTTACCGCCACCAACCACTAGGTGCGTTGGAAGTGTCACATAAAAATTTAAATGCTTTTCTTCGCACTCAAATTGATAATCACCCTGAAACATGGAGCGACTGGTTACCATTTTGGTCATTTGCCTATAATACGACAGTTCATACAGAGACGAAATTCAGTCCTTATGAACTTGTCTTTGGTAAAAATGTTCACTTCCTAGTAATTTGTCAGTAGATTTAGAGCCACTTTATAACTACGATCATTATCCTTGTGAGCTCAAATACAGGTTAAAATTGTCACAAAGAGAGGCAAGAAATAATTTGATAAAGTCTAAAGAAAAAAGAAAAATTATATTTGATAAATATACCAAACCTATAAAATACAATGTAAATGATTTAGTACTCTTAAAAAATGAGTCAAGTAATAAACTAAGTGATCTATACTCTGGTCCTTATAAAGTTGTTAAAGATGTAGCACCAAACGTAGAAATAATTAAGAATGGAAAAATTAATTAGTACATAAAAACCGCACGAAATTGTATATCCAATAATAAATAAAACATATTTTATATGCTTTGTCTAATTACAATTATTATTATTATTATTTCTTTCTGTAGATTACTTAATATTATGTAATTATAAATATTCTAAATTAAATAATCTTTAAAAAAAATGTTCTTAAGATAAATACCTTATATATTATTTTATAATGTAACTGTTCTTAATATTTACAAAAATAAAATCTTTTAACGAATCGATGCCTAAAAGAAAAAAAAATGTATCCTTGTATTGTCACATTTTTTTTCTTTTGGATGGAAGGTGTAGTAGTAGTAGTAAGAGTATATAAAAGTACACACACACAAGTGTAATAATAATCCTATATAATCAAATTTATTAATACAATAAAGAGAGTCTTATATCATCATTCGTTTGTTTAACTCCTCTCCTAACATTCGCCCTACAAGGCATTGGAGGCGAGATATGACGACGCTCACCTGGAAAGCGTCTTTCGCGCGCAGCTTAAAGATAGCGTGCCACGCAGCAACGAAAACCTACAGCAGTGGGCTCTAGAGGTGGAGAAGCTGGTGCGAAAACCGGTCTGTACCTGCGCTCATTGAAGGGAACCTGAACATTCATCGACGGCATCCGCGACCTGGAAGCCAGAGCTGCTGTGAGGCTCGGGCACCACGAGACGCTTAAGGACGCCTTGGCCCATGCACAGGAAGTGAAAGCCGTGCAGCAGGATCATCGTTCCCATCGCGTCAAGGAGGTTGCAGCAGCTACAGTTCGCGACCGCAACAAAAGGATACAGCCCTAGGTGCTATGGCTGTGGGGAAAAGGGCCATCTTCGATCCAGCTGCCCTAAGCGACCTGTAGAAATGGAAGTTGATCGATCTCGAGAGGGTAGTGCAGCTAACGGCACCGCCTGGCGGTGGCAGGATCATCGTTCCCCTTACGCTAGGGAGGTTGCAGCAGTTACGGTTCGCGACCACAACAAAGGATAAAGCCCTAGGTGCTATGGCTGTGGGGAAAGGGGCCATCTTCGATCCAGCTGCCCTAAGCGAACCCTAGAAAGGGAAGGTAAACGATCTCAGAAGGGAAGTGCAGCTAACATCACTGCCCAGCAGCAGCTGGAATACGATTTTAATATTAGACATCGCAGCGGGAAATCTCATGGCAACGCAGAAGCATTGTCAAGAAGACCTTATCCTGAAGATTGCAAACATGGTACTAGACAAGAGAGTAAGGAAGTGGTATCCGTGATGATGCTCAGGACAGACCACCTCAGCAACGAGTGGAAAGACAGCTTACAACGTGCACAGCAGAGAGATCCCGGCATCAAGCCGATTCTGCAAGGGATAAAGGTCAGTGCTCCCAAATCTAAGTGGAGCGACGTCTCAGCGATGATTTCGACTACTAAAAGCTATTGGGCCCAGTGGGACAGCTTGCTGCTTCAGGATGGAGTTCTGTGCCGTAAATGGGAAAATTTTCGGGGAGACAGCTGTCATTTGCAAATGGTTGTCCCTAAAGCTAAAGTACCGGATGTTCTACAGCTGTACCATAATGATTATTCAGGAGGCCATCTGGGAGTTAAACGAACTCTACTGAAGATCCGAGAACGGTTTTACTGGGTCCACGCCGAAACGATGTCGAGGACTGGTGTCGCAAATGCACAAGTTGTGCGGCTGTAAAGGGACCTCAGACTCGTAGTAGAGGTGCATTGAAGTTGTACAATGTTGGTGCACCATGGGAAAGAATAGCCATTGACGTGGCGGGGCCGTTTTCGGAGAGTGAAAGCGGTAACAAGTATTTTATGGTTGTAATGGATTACTTCACTAAGTGGCCAGAAGTCTTCGCCATTCCAAATCAAGAAGCTTCAACAGTTGCAGATAAACTAGTTCATGAAGTCTTCTGTCGTTTTGGAGTACCTTTAGAGATTCACAGCGATCAAGGAAGGAATTTTGAGTCTCAAATATTCCAGGAAACTTGCCGAGTTATGGGTACTCATAAAACAAGAACGACTTCTTATCACCCACAATCTGATGGAATGGTAGAACGATTTAATCAGACATTGGAGAGGTACCTAGCAAAAGTTTTATACAATCGGCAACGAGATTGGGACAAGCACATACAACCGTTTTTGTTGTCATATCGAAGCGCTGTTCACGAAAGTACATCAGTGACACCAGCTTTCGCAAACTTTGGAAGAGAATTACGGCTGCCCGCAGACCTGATTACCGGGATACCACCTGATGCCCCCACGCAGTATAACCGATTATACAAATGACTTGCGGAACAAAATGAATGACACTTATGAGCACGTCAGACAATCGAGCCAGTCAGTCAGGCCATAGTGTGGTTGCACAATCCAGTCCGCAGCAAAGGGAAATCTCCTAAGCTTCAAGCTAAATGGGACGGCCCGTACCGGATTGTGAGCAGGATCAACGATGTAACCTACCGAATACAGAAAGGCGCAAGAGGGACTCCTAAGATCGTCCATGTGGATCGCCTGGCGCGTTATTATGGGGCCGATAATGCTCGGGACGAGCATGTCTTAGGAGGGGGGCAGTGTTGCGCGCCGAAGTTGACGTCTGGCACTAGCGCTAACTAGTGTCGGGTAACAGAGCGAGGAGAGCTTTCCAGAAAATTACATGACTAATCTTTCAACCGACAGCGCCATCTAGTATCAAATTGAAGAACCAAGATTTCTAGAAGCCCTATACTCGAACTTTCGGCACCTGGTCGATTGGCACACGTATTTACTTCAATATTCTGAATGTTTCGGTGAAAAGACGTATTTAAAGGCGCTGCAATACGCGATCGGGGCAGTATTGAATTTGGCGAGACAAGCGAAGCTTCGGAGCGAAATAAAGTGAATCAGTGTAATTAATTATTAGTGAACTTAAGTTTTAACTAGTGTAAAGTGAATTAAAGTGTTAATTTTGGTAATTCTATCAGCAATTTTTATTGTCACCAACCCTAAGCGCGTAACATTACGTACTTACTTATCTTAATATATATAAATTACGTGTCACGTTGTTTGTCCGGGATCGACTCTAAACCACTTAACCGATTTTAATCAAATTTACACACCGTGTGCAGTTTGGTCCAACTTGAGAGACAGGATAGTTTTAGCCCACATATTTTTTGCGAATTTAAGGATTTTTAATAGGACATGACAAAGGGTCATCGAAAAGGCAGGACAACGTCTGCCTGGCAAGCTAGTTAATTTATATTTTGTTTTTTATTCTTTACTGCTATACTTACATAAAATTCCAACTATTCCATGGGTTGACTGAAAGAGAATGACTCAAATCATTAAGTCCACCCTTTGTAATCTTTTGATTTAAGGAATGCAGTAAAGAATAAAATAAATAAATAACAAACACCAGTCATAAGTGAATATAGTCTGTGCAATTAAATATATTCTAAGTGACGAACCATATTAATTATACAACAACATAATAGTAAACTTTTTTTAATAAATCTCACTGTTTTTATTTTTCCTTCATGCCAAAAATAAAAGAAATGTAATATTTTTTGGTTAAGCGTACTTTTCGTAACGATGAACTATCACTATTTAATTGGAATATGGAGCAGTTGCCGCCACAGTGTCCAAATAATATGTTTCTCATTATATATAATCTCATTATATAAAAAATATATTGTTTAATGAAGTAAAAGTGGTAAAAGTGAGAATTGTCGTTGTGTGGATAATAGTTGATGCTATGTCCCATAGATCTAATACATCAAACTTTGTTCAAAAAGATGTTCTTAAAATTGAAAATTTTGCATTATTATCATTAATTATTACAAAGCACGGTCCTGAGCTAACTGCGTCTATCGACATCCTGAATGTTGTACCAGGTCTCTTTCTCCATCTGTAGTCGTTTCATGAAGCCATAACTGGCCCTTTGCCTCTTCAGCCTATTTATCCGCTGGGCCATGTTAGTAACTGTCGTTCCGCTGCGGAAATATTCGTTGTGGCATAACCCTCTCCATAGCATATACAAATGCTATACTTAATTTTTTTATATAATTTACCAGGTTCTAACACATTTCGTACATAAAATACGACGGAAAAATAATCTCTACATCTATACATATAAATAAAATTAAAGTGTCTGCCTCTAATATTATAATAACTGGTTGTTACTAAGCTGGGGGGGGGGGGGGGGAATTTTCACGCTAATAAGATATAAATAACGATTTTTTAGCTATCTGTCCGGGCTAATCTTCAATAAGGCTTAACCGATTGTACGAAACGTTACGAACAGATGGAAGGCAATGCCAATATGAGTTTATGCTATGTTTTATCTGAAAAACTTGAAAATTTAATGCCATATTTATAGATCTTAGAGAAGCTGTTCTGGGTTTCTAGTCAATTAAAAAAAGTAAATACGTACTATTTGCATTATAGTTAGGTATCGCTTCCACCACAGGTATTTTTTATATTTTGGTCCCAAGCCGGATATAAAGTAATATGCATACATCACAATGTGTACAAAACAATTAAGCCAACCAATAAATAAAGCTTGGCCTCCTGAAAAATAAAGAAATTGTTGCTAAAAAAAACAAATTACTGGCTACAGTGACCTAATATATACGAATACATAGTATGACATAACATTTAACTTCCTTGCCTGCCTCATATAGGAGAAGGCTGAGACATGTGACACACCTATTTCGTTTACTTCACATATTTTTTTTATAGAAGAGGGGGCAAACGAGCATGTGGCTCACTTAATGGTAAATGACTTCTGCCGCCCATGAAGAACCGCAACACCAGGGGAATTGCAGGTGCGTTGCCGGCCCTTTAGAAAGGAGTAAGCTCTTTTCTTGAAGGTCCCCAGGTCGTATCGGTCCGGAAAAATCGCCGGTGGTAAATTATTCCACAGAGAGGTTGTACGCGGAAGAAAACTCCTTTTGAAACGTACAGTGGTGGACCGCCAAGCATCCAGATGGTGTGGATGGTATCGGGACGTTTGCCGCGTAGTGCGTTCACGAAATGTGGTGGCTGGGATTAATCCGAACAATTCCTCAGAGGACTCTCCATGGTATATGTGAAAAAAAAATGCAAAGGGATGCAACATCTCTTCGCAGCGCCAGTGAATCGAGCCGATCGGAAAGCACTCGGTCGTCGACGATTCGAGTCGCTCTGCGCTGGATGCGGTCAAGTGGAACGAGCTGGTACTGGGGAGCCCCAGCCCAGAGATGGGAACAGTATTCCATGTGCGGCCGAACCTGCGCCTTGTAAAGTTGCAGGCGGTGTGCCGGCATGAAATACTGTCCAGCTCTGCTGAGTACGCCAAGCTTTTTAGAGGCCAATTTGGCCTTCTCTTCCAAGTGAACACGAAACTGCACGACACTCGATATGTCAACGCAAAGGTTTCCCATACTGGCTGAGGCAACAAGGGGAGTGCCTTGAAACTGAGGGGATACGACAAAGGGGTTCTTTTTAGCGGTTAACGCGTAAACTTGTGTGTTCTGGGGGTTAAACTGGACTAGATTTAGTCGCCCCCAATCCGAGACTCTGTCCAGCAGAGAGTCGACTTCAGACACAAGTTTGTCCCGGCACTCGGATACGTTTTCCCGAGAAATATTGGCTCAGCCGGTGTAAAGAGCATCACCAGTGCTGTCATCTGCATAGCAATGAATGTTACGGGTTTGCAACATATCATTGATATGCAGAAGAAACAGCGTTGGCGATAGCACGTAGCCCTGTGGAACACCAGCATTAATAGGCTTGCAATCGGAGCTTGCACCGTCTACAACGACCTTGATGCTCCGGTCTGCAAAAAAACGTGTGATCCAATCGCATAATTTCTCGGGAAGCCCAAAGGAAGGGAGCTTAGAAAAGAAGCGCTTTGTGCCAAACCCGATAGAAGGCCTTCGCAATGTCCAAACTGACGACCAATGCCTCCCCCTTGGACTCTACTGCCTCCGCCCATCTGTGAGTTAGGTAGAAGAAGAAGAAGAAGATCACCAGCTGACCTACCACGGCGAAAACCGTATTGGCGGTCACTAATCAGCTAGTGATCCTCAAGGTACCTCATGAGCTGGCAGTTTACAATGGACTCCATTGTTTTGGAGAACAAGGAGGTGATGGCGATAGGCCGGTAGTTGGACGGGTCTAAGCGGTCGCCTTTTTTAGGGATCGGGTGGACGAAAGCCGTCCTGCATGATTTTGGGACTACGCCTAGGAAGTAGGAGTACCGGAAAAGACGCGTTAAAACCGGTGCCAACTCTGGAGCACACGTCCTCAGCACAATTGGGGGGATTGCGTCAGGCCCACTCGACTTGTGGATGTCCATGGAGAGGAGTGCTTTGCAAACCGAGCGCTGAGTGAACTGCACTTCCGGCATGGAGCACTCACACCGCGGGATGGTCGGCGGCGTACTCCCCCCGTCATCGAGAGTCGAGTTAGACGCAAATAAAGAGCCTAGAAGATCGGCTTTCTCCTTTGCAGTGTGGGCCAGTGAGTCGTCCTCCCTGTGCAGAGATGGAAGAGATGGCTGACAGAAATTCCCCTGGACAGCCTTGGCTGAGATTTGCCTCCAATGGGCACCACAGAGGAAGGAATAAAAAGTGCCATACCCTGAAGTACCACATCAGCGACAGAATCCGCAACAACTTTGGGATCGTCCGGCGAGAAACAAACCCGCCCCCAAGGGTAGGATGCAAAGAAAGACCGCATCCCATCCCAATCGGCTGACCTATAGTGCCAAACAAGTCGGCAGCCTGCAGAATGTAACCGCAATTTCAGCGTGAGTGGCACCACACTCCGAACATGACAATGGTTCGAGGAGCCTAAAGGGGCGTCGACGGAAATCTGATATCCGTCCGGGTGAGAGGTCAGCAGGAGGTCCAACAGGGAAGGTGCATGATCCTCCACATCTGTAATCCGCGTAGTCGAAGTAACCAGTTGTGTCAGACCATATGCCAAGGCAAAATCATGAACAGATCTCCCCGCATGATCGGTTAAATGTGAACCAAGCCATTCGGCGTGATGGGCGTTAAAGTCGCCGAGGATCACGATCTCTGCGGAGGAGATCTGCTGTAGCAACGAATCTGCAGCCATTTGGACGTGGTCGAAGAGTCGGTTTGTTTCGGCATTACCGCTATGGGACCTATAGAGGCACCCGTAGACGCGCGGATGGTCGTCGCTGTCTACGCATAGCCAAAGGATGGACAGGTCCGAACCTTAAAGTCTGCCGAGGCGTCGAGAACAGATGTCCTCTCTGACGTAAACGCAAACTCCAGCCCGAGGCATACAGTAGTGTTCCAGTTTGTACCCCAGGCAGGAGAGATACGAGACATCAGCCGGAGAGGACACCTGCGTCTCGGTCAGAAAGAGCAGAGCCGGCCTCGCCGTCTCGAGATGGAAGTGGACGGCGTTTAGGTTAGAATGAAGTCCCCTGATATTGCAGAAATTCACGGACAGCGTGGCAGGGGTCGCCTTGGTCCTGTTGCTCCGTTTGCCCCGAGCAGTTTTAGTCTTAAACGGAATTTTGCCCCCACCCCCCAGAATACGCGGGGCAGCCTGAGCCCCCACGCTCAGAAGTGGAGAAACATGTTCATGGATGCTCAGCGAGGGATTCTCCAGGGGTGCTTGTACCCTCCTGGGGTAGTCTATCATTTAATTCCGCTACCATGTTGATAGGGGGGGGGTGGATTTGGGCCTCCGGCCACCTGCACTCACCAGACGAAACGCGGAAGCAGAGCTTCCACTTCACGCCGGTATTCTGTGAGGTCGTGGTACCACCCCGATTTGAGCCGGCCCATACGTGCGACAGCAAAGCTGCCGCATGGCTCTACTACTGAAAAACACATGCAATCTACTACTGGAAAAATCAACAAGCAACGTTAAAAATAATATTCTTGTAATTCCTATAAAAATTTCCTTGTTAAAAGAATGACAAGAAAATTTGACGTGTTCGTTTCGTGCAGTGATTTCTTATTTAGAAAAAAATATTATATCGTGCATACACATCTACGTCTCTGCACATCTTAACTGATTGCAAACCCTTAGTGCGCAAACGCAATACTCATCTGAGAAAATACGAACTTAGCTCAGAAAAAGTGGAATTGCTAACAGCTAAGCAAATCCTTCAATTTGTCATATAGGGCTAAGCAGTGAACTATTTCCATAGAAGCGACCAAAATTTATCTTAATCGTCGCAGTGATTCTGGTCTTAATCGGACCTGCTTAACTTAAAATAAATTGTAAATTAACTAAGTTTACAACTGGAGCCGTGATAGTTCAACGGTAGAGTAGATTGAAAGTCCGCTAACATCAATTGAGGCAGCGCTGTGAACACTATCTTGCCCTGAAATCGTTACAAAATATCAGCGTAACCTAGAAGATTAATGCAGCTCTATTTTGTCGTTCATACATACATGTCATACACCCACATTTTGATCTTTAATCGAGAAAAATGCAGATGTCTATGGGCCACAGTAACTACAATATATCTTTAGTTGGACTGCGTGTTCGCTTACCAATCTTATTCCACTTAAAATGAGAAAAGCCTAGTGGGGGTATTGATACGATTTGTAATTTAAACACAAAAAGATTACTTAAATTATGATAATAATGGATGGACCAATCCATCAATTACAGCCTATAAAATTCCATTATTGAATATAGGTTTACCACAGAGTGCCCAATGCTGAGTAGATGGATTAACAACCGCAGAGTTTTATAATTTGCAGTTGTTGTGAGAAAGATGCTGCTGTCCATATCCTGTTTCGATTTCCCCCTGTCGCTTTTTACGAAACCCACGGAACGATATGGTGTAGTGGATACCCACCATCACTACACGGTTAACGATACAATATCTTCAGGTGGTAGAGCCACGGTGCAACTATACACCACCACGCTCTCAAAAATACCAGCGAAAAATATTAGCTGAACGCTGATTCTTTTCATATGGTGAGTGTAGAGATCCGTAGATCCTCTTTCCTGGAAACGATAATTCCATCTCAGCCCTCGGGGGTGATAACACATCTGCATTTTGATTTTTGATGAGGATAAATGTAGATACATGTCTATGGACCACAGCATCAACTTACCATCATGTGAACTCTGTGCTCGTTTGTCGTCCTTATTCCATAAAAAGATGATATCGTACCTGGATAAAATTTGACAGCTGTCCAGCCTGCGAAGGCCATTAATGTATGATGATAAAGATGCAAGAACGATATTTGTCTATAAGACTTCCTTAAAACGAAGAATACTGTATCGAACAGCTCCGTCAATTTTGCTATATAATACCACCAAACTCCTGACACAATCTGAAACATAATAATTTTTATTTTAAATTTAGTAACGAAAATATATGGTTAGTAAATATAATATATTTATAGCGTGTAGATGGAATTAAAAAGATTCTAAAAACAATATTTTGAATAATTTTATAGATTAATTCTTTTTATAAATTCTTTGTTAGAGATCGTGTAACTTCTGAACGACTTGACCGATAAAGGTTATATCTACACAATATACTGGTTCATATGTCATATAGCCAGCTAGATTGCTCTATAGTGAAATTTACCAACAAATTCTATAATAAAGGACCAAAAATGACTGTTATGGCGTTGCGCGCCATAGTTGATGCCTGGTACATGGCGGGTTATTATTAGCGCAATCTAGTATCGACGAGCAGAAATAAAAGGGTCAAGATCTTTCTAGAAACTTAACTAGCACCATCTTGTATGGAGTAGCAGAACTAAGCTTTCTAGGAAATTCCTTGCTAGATCTTTCGACGTTCTACTCGAACATTCTATGTAGATGTTTTTACCAGAAAAGGTCCTATATAGGGCCAGTATGGGAAGCGACCGAGGCAGTATTGAATTGGCGAATCAAGCGAAGACTTCGGAGCGAAATAAAGTGAACTAAAGTGTTAAGTGTGAATAATTATTGGTGTGTTTTAAGTTTTAATTGGTGTACGGTAATTAAAGTGTCAAGTTTGGTAATTCAATCGGCAGTTTTTACTGTCACGAACCCTAAGCTCGTAACATTATGTTGGTTGTGTCAAAAAAGAAATACAAAAAATCGGGATACCATAGGTAGTGCTGTGATCGAGTTATTATTAACTTTAATTCCATTGTAAAACTTTCAGAGTGAATTTGAAGTGAATCTGAGGCACCTGCATTCATCGACTTCCTGTATATCTTACAAGGTACTCCATCTAGTGACAGGGTAGTCCATCACCCCACACTTTGCTTATCGGTACGAGGCTACCACTTGAGAACTTTAATTGCATTATAAAAGTTCTGGAGTGAATTTGAAGTGAATCTGAGGCACCTGCATTCATCAACTTCCTCTATGTCTTACAAGGTCGCACTCCATCTAGTGACAGGGTGGTCCATCACCCCACACCTTGCTTATCGGTATGAGGCTACCACTTGACAACTTTAATTGCATTATAAAAGTTCTGGAGTGAATTTGAAGTGAATCTGAGGCACCTGCATTCATCGACTTCCTGTATATCTTACAAGGTCACACTCCATCTAGTGACAGGGTAGTCCATCACCCCACACTTTGCTTATCGGTACGAGGCTACCACTTGAAAACTTTAATTGCATTATAAAAGTTCTGGAGTGAATTTGAAGTGAATCTGAGGCACCTGCATTCATCAACTTCCTCTATGTCTTACAAGGTCGCACTCCATCTAGTGACAGGGTGGTCAATCACCCCACACCTTGCTTATCGGTATGAGGCTACCACTTGAGAACTTTAATTGCATTATAAAAGTTCTGGAGTGAATTTGAAGTGAATCTGAGGCACCTGCATTCATCAACTTCCTCTATGTCTTACAAAGTCGCACTCCATCTAGTGACAGGGTAGTCCATCACCCCACACTTTGTTTATCGGTATGAGGCTACCACTTTGGAACTTTAATTGCATTATAAAAGTTCTGGAGTGAATTTGAAGTGAATCTGAGGCACCTGCATTCATCGACTTCCTGTATATCTTACAAGGTCACACTCCATCTAGTGACAGGGTAGTCCATCACCCCACACTTTGCTTATCGGTACGAGCCTACCACTTGAGAACTTTAATTGCATTATAAAAGTTCTAGAGTGAATTTGAAGTGAATCTGAGGCACCTGCATTCATCAACTTCCTCTATGTCTTACAAGGTTGCACTCCATCTAGTGACAGGATAGTCCATCACCCCACACTTTGCTTATCGGTACGAGGATACCACTTGAGAACTTTAATTGCATTATGAAAGTTCTGGAGTGAATTTGAAGTGAATCTTAGGCACCTGCATTCATCGACTTCCTCTATGTCTTACAAGGTCGCACTCCATCTAGTGACGGGGTAGTCCATCACCCCACACTTTGCTTATCGGTACGAGGCTGCCACTTGAGAAACTCCCTCCCCATACATTCCCAGAATTATTTCCCTACGGTTTCCGAGTCATTACTCAAACAAATGAACCTGAACAAAGAAAATTACATTGCATTGAATATTGTCAGGATATTATAATGACTTCTATCCTATAATTTACGAAACTGATATTTATAATCAAACTGATATTTATAATGTAGGTGTAAATCAAGCACGCTGTCGTTGAAAGAATCATCACAGGAGTAAAATGACAAGACTTAAGAATTATTTGCAGAGCTAAACGACTCAACGTCAGACATAATTCATAGACTAAGATAATACACGAATTAAATAAATATAAAAAAGCAATTAAAAAACCCATCATTTAACTGTTTACAAAGTAAACTTAATGTAAATAGATCTTACGTGCAAACTTAAGTATAATCTATGATATCTTAGGTGGCAAAATATTTTAGTCCAATAAAAATATTAATGTTCCAAAATAGGTATCGCACAAAATAATAAAAAAAAGATTACCAAAATAAATCGATTACAAAATCAAAGTATATAATCAATATTAGTACATTTATCCTTTATCTATCAAGAGCTAAAAAAATATAATGTCAAATTCAAAATTTTTGATTTTGTAATTAAATGGAAATTATTAAGTAGTTTACATGGTACATTTATAAAAGTATTAGCACCAATTGTAAAGATGATTATGATTAGATTATTACCATTAACATGCATAGCATAGATAAACCTACTAAGTAAGACTCGTCTGCATAGAAACTAAAAAAAACTAAGGTTATGCAAATTATGTACTATGTATGATTAGATCACTTTTGATTTACAGGGATAAAAGTTCCTGAGGAGTTTATATTACAAAGAAAAGAACTTAAAACTACAATAAAAATGTAATAAAACAGAACTAAATACATAATAGCGTTATATGCTACAGATATAATCCGAGCCATGAAATAAGTACTTGATATATAAAAAATAAAAAAATAAAAAGAAATAGGAAAAAAATGGATACCTAAAGACTGTATGAAAAATATAGCTTAAGTTAGCTATTTTTAGCTCTTAAACGGTGGGAACTTTTAGACTCCTCTTTCTGCCTCACATCTTGATTGCGCCGAGAAATCTCACACAGACTTTTGTACTTGATGAGCTTTGCTGTTCTTGTTTGGGCTACTTTGCAATATTAGTGACATCACTATTAGAAGCTTCATCATGTATTGTTGATGAACAATCGACAGGAAACTTTTCAATGAGAGTATCAATCTGCTCCCCACGTGGAGATCTTTGCCCGTTCGTTATTGGGAAGCTATTGGGAAGCTAATAACATCAATTGTCATAATACAGGCAGGCATCTGTTGCCGAAGGTGATTGAGCACAGAGCTAACAAGGTCTTTGAATTCATAAAACTCATCACGAAGTTGATTAATAGAGGTACTAGTTGGTGTAGAAGCAGCCTTTAATCTGTTTTTAAAATCAGCCATCTTGCGACTCCAGCTTCCTTCAAGTTCTCTATGCATGACTTCCACACCAGACACTTTAGCCATTACTTGCAATATTCCAGTGATATCAGTGAACACGAAGTGAAGTGCTAATGAGTGATATAGTTTGGAAAAAAAAGTTACACCGATGGGTGGTATGAGTAAGTCACAAATATTTTATCTGGACATATGTTTCAACATGACTTCCAAAGAAAAGGTAGCAAAGATGTAATTTATAAGTGAATTTAGTGCAAACACTAGTTTTAAATAATTTAAATATAAATTAAATATAAGGAGCTAATTAGACGGTTGTTACTTGTTGCACACTTAAACACCTTATATATATATATATATATATATATATATATAAATATATAGTACCTGGTTGACCGAGCTTTGTTCGGTATTTTTCGCTCGATTTTTTTTAATTCGTGTGTTTTGGAAATTATATTTAGATACAAATTACATACTGATGAAATATAAATAATATTTTTGATCTTAGCGACATAACAGAAAAAACGGAACTGGTTATTTGAATAAAAAATCATGAGTGCAATTTTTTTAATTTAAATTTTCGTGTTTTTAAAAAATACTAAAAAAAGGGCTCGAAAAAATATATTTTCTCAAAAAAGAAAGGAACATGAAAAAAAAGTTAAAAAAGTCGATCGGTCGGTCTGGGCTCGAACCGGGGTTTTACGATTCTGTGACCGACCATTATACCAATTAAGCTATTTATGATCACTAACATTCCGACAAAATTTACCTTCTTATTCTAACGATACTGTGGCAGTTTTTCATTGCCTAAAAACACGGACAAAAAGACATTTTTTAAAAATAAATCCTAGCTAGATCGATTTATTATCCCCGAAACTCCCTGGACACTAAATTTTATGAATATCGTTGGAGCCGTTTCCGAGATGCCGATTATATATATATATATATATATATATATATATATATATATATATATGTGTATATAAAACATTATATTCTCTGTGCAACGCAGAACTCAAACGATGCTTTAGAAACTTCCAGTCATCTTTCCAGAGCTTCCGACTTTGTTCACCAGTTTGTTATTCAGTGAGCAGAGTATAGTGTAAGAAACATAGCACATCAACTTTTATTTCCTATATAAATAATAAGACACAAATAGTGGTTTTAAGTGGGTTTAGTTCTACTGGATCATTAGTAGATCTATAGGTGTTTCTAAAGCTCTTTTCATGCACCCTTATTTTTCTTAATTTATGTTACTTAGCTTACCTGGCGGGGATAGCTATAATTCATTCATTCATTACAGCCTTTCACAAGTCCACTGCTGAACATAGGCCTCCACCAAGGTATGCCACAAAGCACGGTCCTGAGCCACCTGCATCCATCGACTTCCTGCATGTCTTACCCGGTCGTCACTCCATCTAGTGGGGGGTCGCCCTACACTTTGCCTACCGGTACGAGGCTGCCACTCGAGACCCTTTTTTCACCAACGGTTGTCGGTTCTTCGAGCTATATGGCCGGCCACTTCAGCTTACTAATCCGTTGGGCTATGTCGGTCACTCTGGTTCTACTGCGGATATCCTCATTTCTAAGTTTATCACGCAGAGAAACTCCGAGCATAGCCCTCTCCATAGCTCGCTGAGCGACTTTGAGCGTCCTCATACGGCCAGCTATAATTAATGAAAAAATTATAATTGCACCAAAACCTACCCGCAGAGCATTAAGATCACTTGAGCGATGTACGTTTTGACAAAAAAAATTGAAGTCCGTGAAAAACATTATGACAGTAGCCTGTGAAAGAAAGATTTTTTATGTAATAAGTTGGTAACACTGAAGTATAAACATTTAAATATGTTTACCTTACCTCGTAAAAAATATATGCACTTAATATAATATGAAATAAATTATAAGCTTTCAAGACATTTTGAAATACAAATGGCTTTCTATTTTCCATTAACGAAGGTCCGATTATGGTGCAAAAATAATTATAAAAGGCTAGGATCGCAGCAAGAATTAGAGGACTTGAAACTAAAAACCAGTTTTTTGAAAGTGGATCTGAAATATAAATAAAATCACTTTGAGAGTTTTTATATCTAATAATGTCCTCCAGACCTAATTTCGGCCACGGCATCTGCCTCAACGGAGACTAGCCATCGGCGCAGGACAGGATTATAGTGTCCAAGTGTATACGCAAGCACAGGTGCACTCTCTATTCCCTCACTCTCATAATCCAATGGGATGGTAAACCGACACGAACGGAGAGATATCAAGCGCAGGACCAACAGCTTTACTTGCTTTCCGAGGCACGGGGTGAGACACCGCCAACTTCCTGACTGCGGGCAACTACTGAGAATTTCTTGACGGAAAAACACAATAATTAATTTTTGGCCCGACCCGGTACTCGAACCCAGGACGTCATGATCAGGAGTCGCACTACTACAACCACTAGACCAACAAGGCAGCCCTATATCTAATATAAGAGGCAACAAGCCAACAATTCATAGGATGATAAGTGGCTACTGCAGAGACATCTGAAATCAACTTCAACAAGCAATCACAGATAATTTGTCACCATTGCAATCCGAGATCAAATGAATTACTTAAATCCATACAGATGCAAATACACACGTAGGTATATTAAACATCCATGTACTTAAACAACATATGAGTAAATTTATGCACGCACACCCTACGAGTTTTACACACACACATACATCGTACAAAAATTATATCAACACATTCTTCATTTACGCTGTGTAGTGGCAACATAAGAGAATTCACTACTTCATTTAATTGCACAGATATCGTAAGAGCCGACAGAGAGCAAGAAAGCAGGAGATGATTAGCGGCATTTTCCTGATAACAACTAAAAATAATACGAAACTGCGGTTAAGCTCTCTACCAAGCAAGGAAACTATCTCAAATACTCTCTATTGAGGCAATGTTTGGGGAATGTCTAGCAGTAGACATTTGATATTATGCTGTTTTGAAATGTAAGGACGCTGATAATTTATTTAACTAAAAGAAGATAATACAAATATAATACTTCCTATCAAAGTTTTACATATGATGTTAATATTTATCAATACTTTGTATTTCTTATATTACACCTAAAGTCAAGGCTAAAATATATATTTTAAAAATGATTAAAGTTATTTATGCAAGCTTTTTCTTCAAAGAAAATTTGCCGTAATTGCATTGTCAGGCGTCTCCAACCATTGCCGATGCTTTGAATAAATTTTAAATAGTTTAATGGTATATAAGTGGGGACCTGTGAAGGCTTTCGGAAGTCTCACTTTCAAGGTCCGGAGGAGAAATCGCACAAGGATGAGCCCGTTAAAGTGCGTCTGAAGGACAGCATCGCATTTGACTAAAGGAACGAGCCAGCCCCTTGAGTGACTCAGGGAGGTGAAAACACGGGGGTAAGATGGGGACTACAACGTGGGAGCGGTTTACAAGCTAATAAAAAAGCAATCTAGGGGTGCAATACACAGAGTATTACAATCTAAGAATTAATATTAATTGAAATAAAGCCGTATAGCTATAGCCCAAAAAACTAAATATACTTATGCTCAAAAAACAAAGATTTAATCAACAGCCGCAGAACACGCAAAACAAAGAAAACTATTTAATTTATAAAATAATGTTGTTACTTTTTGCTTAAGGCTTTTAGTAAGGTATTCAAATTAAAGAAATGATATTGAGTAAAACTATTACGGATTTTATCGCGTTTAATTTATTTTATTTTTAATACCCGACGTTTCGGGTGCTTTCCAGCACCCACGGTCATGGGAGACTAAGGTGACTGACGGCCCGATATCAGTGTTAACCTGGAGTACCTTCAGCTTTTTGATTATTATTTTTGGTCCGATCTACGCAGAATGAACTTTGTTTTGAAGGAAGAGTTTTACAAGCAAGTAGATGGTGTTGCGATGGGCTCATCTGTAACTCCCATTGTCGCCGATATATTCATGGAAGACTTTAAGGAGAAAGCCCGCCTTACTGCCTCCGCAGAACACACTCACTACCACTCTTTACCGAGAGAACCAGGTATCCTGGCCAGCTTTTATACCCAAAACTCTCTAGTGTCTCGTTGCGGGTACCTGATTACGATTATATGAGATTACACGGTCTATAACTACTTAAAACCATACTGTAATAGAGATAGATTGGTAAATGAGGAAATGGAGTCGGTGGTCATACAGCCGCACAGAATATTGCCAAATAATTTAAAAAGATGTCAAGAAAAAAATAATTGACTAAATAAGCTGTGAATTTTGTGTAATTTCAAATATTTTTTTATTTTTTCAATAGTGCGCGGAGTACTTCAATGCAAAAAGGCGCTTCCTTTATATTTTGAATAAGAGTGAAAAGGACACAACGGACGGAAACTAAGAAACAGAAGGGAGGAATCGAGGCTTCTCTCGATCCGGCCTCCTATAACGCCTACGTTGGGTTCGAGAACAACGTATGTGATCTCCGCAACGGAGTAACACACTAGGGCGATAACCTCGTTCCTTTTCAGCAAGTAGGTTCAGACGGGGATTACGGGTCTTCCGAAGTCGTCCCGGTCCCGACGCCTTAATTCTTCGATGTGGACTGTATAACTTAAGGGATGAATTATTTGGGAATAAAACAGCAATTATCTTCAAACCGTTCCGTGAGAGAGTAATTACTTTTCCCTATCACTTCCCTACACTTTTTCTTCTTGACTGCTGGTTTTCACTTTTCCCGAAGGATTTTCTTATTTTTCCGAACTAATTCTCGAACTATTTTCCCGACTATTTTCCCGAACGAACTGCAAGCCAGTTTGTCGTCTGATTGCACCGAGGTGCAATACAGGTATCGGGCCTCGGGGTAAACCCCATTGCCCGGACGATCCTCATGCCCCATTATTATGGGGCAGTCCTTTACTACACCTATTATTTTAGGTGGTATTTTACATATCCGGATTCTCCGTACTTGGTAATATTTTTCCATAGCCGTTTACCCGACTATGGAAAATTAAGAGGTTGTCTGTTTCATGATGTTGTAGTTTTTCCGTAGTTAACCTACTACGGAAAAAAGAGAGGTTATCCGGTGAAAGTCAAAGTTGGCCTTTCAGCGGCATTGTGGGTTGTTACTCAACTCTCTAATCACATATAGAGAGGAGTTCTCTTGGAAGAGGTCGCCCGTCCGGTGGCCGAGTGTGCAACGGCGCAAAGCCGTTGAGGTGTTCGTGTGGCCCGTTGTCAGCACGGTCGAACAAGCCGCGCGCCATCCGGGCCACAAAGTCGGTGATGTTCTCGACTTTTAAGTCGGCTGCTATTACGTCGTTCCGGACGTAACGACCTGCTCCGACAATCGTCCTTAATGTCAGATTCTGCTGGGCCTGCAGTCGCCGCCTCTGATATGTGCTCAGGAGCGCGTACCAGGCCGGAGCAGCGTAGGTGGTGATAGTCCGGATATACATCTTGTATATCCGGATCTTAGTTTTCAGTGGTAGTTTGGATGCCAGGACCGGACGGAGCATCGCCCGCGCACATCTGGCTTTGCGGACGACGAAGTCGACGTGCGCAGTCATGCGCAGCGCCCGGTCGATCCGGCACCCAAGGTAGGTCACGGCCTTCTCATACGCTATCTCCTGGCCGTTGAGCGTCAATGGTGGTGGTAAATTCCTGAGGCGGCGAGTGAGCAGAGCGGTTGTCTTACCAACATTGACAACCATCCTCCACTCATTTAGCCATGGTGGCAGCAGGTCCAGCAGACGCTGCATTTTGGCAGTGGCTATATGGGCTCTTCTGGACGAGGTGAAATAGGCGCTATCGTCCGCATATAGCGCCAGCTCAACGTCGTCCTCCCATTCTTGCAGCCTACCTGCCAATGTAGGTATATCGTTAGTATAAGCCGCGTACAGGACTGGAGACAAACAGCTGCCCTGTGGAACGCCGGCTCTGATGGATTTAGTTGCGGACTCGGCGTTCTCTATGCAGACATAAAACTTCCTGTCTTCCAGGAAAGACGCCATTAACCGCAACATAGCAGGGGGGACACTGGTCTGTTCGTGTAATTTATATAATAATCCGGAGTGCCACACCCGGTCGAACGCCTTCTCAATGTCGAGAAAGACGCCCAACGATATGCGGCCGCGATTGTACTCTGCCGCAAGCAGGTGCAGCACTCTAGTCAGCTGTGTGACTGTAGAGTGACCCCTCCTGAATCCGTGCTGCTCCGCCCGAAGTTGGATGCACGGACGGAGACGTCTTAGCAGCAATCTTTCGAACAGTTTAGCTATGTGTGGTAATAGCGTAATCGGCCTGTAGCTGGAAGCTTTACGCCTGTCCTTCCCGGGTTTCGGCAAGACGATAATTTTGCCTTTTTTCCATTCCTCCGGGAAGTGGGATGTCCGCAGTATCCCATTGTAGAGTCGACCAATCTCTACTAGGACTTTATTGGGCAGCTGTCGGAGTGCAGCGTTGGTAATCCTATCGTGCCCAGGCGCCTTCCTCGGTTGCAGGCGGGTTACTGTCCTCCGTAGTTCAGTGGGGGAGATGAACCACTCTCCTGCAAGAGGTGGCGCGGGCGACGACAGGAATTCCTGCACGCGACTTTCCTTCCGGGCATGAAGCTCCATGAACTCCGCACTCGCTGGGTTCGGCATAAATTGCCCCTCGAAGTGCTCACCCAGGATATCCGCTCTGCCCTTGGCATCGTAGCAACGTTCGCCCACGCTGTTGGTCAGTGGGCAAACGTCCTCCCGTTTTTGTCAGCTGTCGGTTGAGTTTATATAGCGACGCATCATGCTCATCCGCCTTCCATATGCGCCGCTCCCAGGCCTCCCCTCTGTAGGCCTGGACTGCCACCGACAGCTCCTCCGAAACGGTGTTTAGCTGCGTTTTTAATCTCGGACAGCGAGTACGCGCCCAGAGTTTTCTTAGCGCTCTTTTGCGCTTGATCTGCACGCTTATCTCACGCGGCAGATCGTCGCGCCTTGCTGTTATCGGGACGATCGTAGAGGCCGCGTTGAGGGCCTCTTGTATGTTTTTAGTAATTCTAGTAGCAGCGGCCTCTACGTCGTCCGCTGTGCTTATAGGCATGTGTGCTGGAGGTCTCGCTTGCAGGTGTTGTGCGTAGCGCCTCCAGTCGACACGTGTCTTGATCGCTCTGGGCGGCGTAGTCACTGCCTTTGTGCCAAGGGTTATCAGAATCGGGAGGTGCTGTGAATTCAGGTCGTATAGCACCTCTACCACTACTGGGTAGTTGATGTTCCTGGTGAGCACGATGTCCAATACATCCGGATATTGCCGTGCGTTGGACGGGATGTGCGTTGGCTCCTCGGGACCTAAAACGTCATAGTTGTTGTTTTCTGCATCTTCATAAAGTTCACGACCCGGCGGGGTGATCACTCTGGACCCCCACGCCGGGTGTTTGGCGTTTAGGTCCCCGGCGACGATTGTGGGCGTGTCGCCTTCCATTATTGTCCGGATGTCTGAGGGGCAAAATGGAGTCCCTGGCGGGCGGTATGCTGCGTAGATCCTAAGTTCCTCGCCCGCCGCCTCCATTTTTATGCCGATAGAACGCATTGATTGGTATGTTGGTAAATCCAATTCTTGATGGACGATGTCCCTCCTCACCAGAACTGCCGTCCCTCTATAGGCAGCCCCTTGAGCAGTGACTTCGTCCCTTCTGTATAGGTGGTAATTGGGCAGCTTTATGTGCGTTCTTGGATTGAGCTTCGTTTCTCCCAGCAAGATGACGTGCAGATCCTGTTGCTGAGCAACAGTGCGGAGTTCATGCAGCTTCTGCTGTATACCGTCCGGGTTCCAGTATAAGAGGCGCAGGTTACTCTCCTCCATAGTGCCGGGCTAGGAGGTTTGCCAGCGCCTTCATAATGGCTGTGATGGGGTCTGTCCCGGTCCTGATGTCTGCCAGGACCTGCGTGCCGACCTCGATGGCAATACCAACCAGACGCTGGATTGCGTCTGCTGTTTCGAGGCCGGAGGTGGGAGTTTTCCTATAGGAAGGCGTTGGCAATTGTCTCGGGTGTTGGATTTCTTGAGTTTGCTCTCTGTGCATTTGGGTGGGGGGCGCTCTTCCAGTAGAGCGAGCTCTGTGTTCTGCCTTTTTTGGCACTCCACCCATGCTCCTGGTTTTCTCCTTAGTAACCTGCGCCTGGGAGGCTACTGGTGCAGTTGGTGTCGGGGTAGAGGTGACAGCCTGAGGAGGCTGCGCCTTCTTCCTGCTCCTCTCCCGCCTCCTCTTTTTGGAGGGCTGCCGTTCTGTGGCAGGATTGGCGGGGGGCTGTAGAGTCGCCCCGGTGGTTGCCCCTGTCTCCGTGGGTTCCACCGTTTCTTTTGGTATTACGGGTGGGGGGGGGCTAGTTGTCTGCCCTTCCCAGTGATGGTAGCCCACCCGTCTTGCTGAATAGTTACAGCTTTCGGGCGACTCTGGGGGGTCTTTTTAGGGGCTTCCGGAAGTAGCCCCGGCAAGGTTATCCCCTGCCTCCTAGCAGTCCTCCTCAGGACTGGACAGCGGCGGTCGTTTGCCGTGTGGTTTTTGCCACAGTTGGCACATGTAGGTTGTTCCTCTCTACCCCGTGGGCAAAGGCTTGCAATGTGCTCCCCGGCACAGCGCACACATCTCACTGGCCTGAAGCAGTTTGCGGATGCGTGCCCGAAGGCCTGGCAGCGGTGGCATTGAGCCGGTCCTACTTTCCTTTGCCAGGCCTCGATGACTACTCCTCTCATAAAGAGGAGTTCGTCGATTTTGTACAGTTCTTGTAGCTGCTCCAGGCTCAGGTGGTCAAACTGGGCAAAGTATATGCAGCCAGGTCTGCTTCTACGCGGTGGAATCGCTTTGACATATTTGACGGGGAAGCCTTTTGCCCTAATAGCCTCCTCTATGTCCTTGGTGTCCGTGCCCATTGGTAGACCCCGGATGCCCACTTTAGTGGGCTTGTCCTCCTCCGGGGTATAGCAATACCACGACAGTGATGGTACTTCTTTAGTCAGCTCGATCATATATCGCTGCACTGTTCTGAACTCATTTGCGCTTTGTGGCGTGAATCTTACGCCTTTCCCGAATGGACGGGCATTTAAGGAGTGGCCCAACTTTCTATTGAGCTCCCTAAAATGCCTCGTCCAATCCGGTAGGCATTCTGCCACTATGGGCGGGTAGCGGGTCTTCTCTTGGTCGGCAGGCTTCTCTGTTGGCACTGCCGCCGAAGGTGGTCGTGGTACTGCTGGTGCAGCTACCATATGGGCGTAACTGGTGGATGGCCGTTGGCCATCGTCCTGTGGAAGCCCGGACGGATTGGTCGTTGCCGCCGGAGAGGACCGTCCGGCGGATGCAGCGAGGGTGGCATAGGTGGTGGACCCCCAACTGTAAGATTCTTCACCCCCCTGCTCATACTGGGCCGAGTCTCGGCTTCGTCGGTCCGGAGATATAGAGCGGGGGGGGGAGTTGCGGTGGAGATGGTGATTTGGGTGGAGATCTCAGCACCTTTTTCTGCATCACCCGATGGTGGTAGTCATCATCCTCCTCCGATGTAGATGGTATTTCGTCGGAGGACAGTTGGGAGCCAATCCTTTGCCTCTTTTCGTATAAAGAGGCTTCGGTCTCCGGTGGAGTATGGCGTCTAGCCGTTTTTACAGCTCGCTGCTGTTGGGGTGGTGGTTCTTGCCTGACCGTATGCTCAGATACGGCCGGCGTGAGCGCAGCACCCTGTGCGGGCTCCTTCCGTGGCGAGACGGGTTTTCGCTGGGGGATCTGTGAAAAGGAGGACACGACCTTCGTGCGTTCCGGGTTCGACAGATCCCTCACAGCCAGTGGTCGATCCAACACACCTTTTCTTTTGTCCGGTGGTTTTCTTATTGAAGGGGGTGGCTCTCCCTTATCCCTACCTGACATATTGCTAAACTAACACGTCAGTCGTAATCTAACTAGGCCCTGTCTAAGATACGGTGATGAAAAGTCTATAGCTTCTACACATGGGGCACTGCCTACCCCTTTTGTACACCAAAAGGGTTGGGGGAAGTGCAACGGTGGCACTTTATGACGCGACTAGGCACTAGATGCACGCAACGCATAAAGTGCCAAGAATCACCTAGGGGCCGGTGACCTCAACGCCTCACGGAATCGCGGGACTCGACGTGGGCGGAGTTTGTCGTACCGGCGGTTATTTGCAGCCACTGTAATACTGCAAGTAACACACACCTAGGAGACTCTTGATGACGAACTGCAATAAAACCCGTTCACTAAGCTACCCCCAGAGCTATACGCGAAAGTGAGCCGCGCCATTCGCGTGCCTGCGCAACTTAACAACATGAATGTGTACTATTACTCTCTCACGTTTCACTTAATTTCTTTATTCACATAAATCATACATAAATACAAGTTATCTATTTAGATAGCACAAAACAATATCTACACCATGATATACATTATTTTTCCGTATTACAAAAATCCTTTAATTTATAAAACAAAATATGCCTACTTTACTCACAAATCCAAAATCCAAACTTCTTAAATATTTAACACAGAAAGTTAAAACAATGTTTCCCACTTGAATTTATACATATGTTAACTAATACAATAGTTTAATTTACATTTTCTCTATTTATTTCACTATTTAAAACACTTTTAAATTTCTTATACAAAACTATCATTATTTCACTTATACACAGGAATTTTCACATAAAAATAACACAGAATTCACCTTTTTAGCACGTACAATCAACCTGAAATGTTTTACAAATCATTTTTACATAAATTGCTGAAATTACAAACATTTTAAATTTTTACATTTTCGGCCTCCTAAGGGCGTGGCCAGCGTGCTTCCGTGAACTCACACTATTTGAACAACTAACTTTGCACGGCTCTCGGCTATCAGAAAAAATGAAAGTCTGAAATACACTTAATTTTAACAATATTAAATAAACAAGTGCTTCTACATAATTTTCAAACTGTAGGAAACTACCTCTGATAAGATTCTTATTCGTTATCATGCTTCTTATCAGATAACAATACAAGTGAATGTTTTCATTAATCAATCATAACAAATAGGCATTTATTTTCGTACAAACATATCATACTTATACAAGACAATACTTATGCAATTAATTTCCGTTAATTCTGTTGGTGCACAGAGTGATCATCTCGACCGGGGAACCAATCCGATCTCTAACTTCACTTTAATATTCCTTTGAATTTACATCGTTGGAAAGACGATTTCAACCGGGGAACAAATCCGGTAATATAATTTACATCTTAAATTCCTTACGAATTTATTAAGCGATATTACTTAGGAAAACGAACAAATTAGTCTGGCCTGGGAGTCGAACCCAAGACCTTCTTATCATTAATTCGACATTTCTTTAAGATTTAACTAAGCATTTTCTTATCAGAGCGTCGTGGCTCGATAATTTGCTTTTTATAACTATGCGTCATCGGTTGATTTAATAAACTGAAACATTCTTATAGGCGCGTCGCAAACAAAGAGATATGTATATGTGTTTTATATATTAATGTACAGTTGAAAGAATTCAAAATAAAATACAGCTTGCTTTAGATACAAACATAAAAATGTAATCAATTAAGATCGAATTTTAACCATTGGACTACAATATTAGATCGAAATAGAAATCGATTTAAAGCATAGATTGAAGGCACTATGTGTGTGGGCCCTGTGAGATACAAAAGGATATATAATGTAACTGCTTACCGGCTGCATCCTCAACTAAGTATCGATAACCCTGCCATAATCCTCTTAATATTACCGACATTTTTATTAGTACACAAGCTTCACTACTACATACAATTAAAATAGAAACTGCAAATTATTGGTTTGATGAGTATACTTTCGTAGAAAAAACAGAATGAACGTCATCGAAGCTTGTTGCGATTACGAATACTCGTATTATTATGATTATCTGATTATATACGATTATTTTATTTTATTGCAAATACAAATTTGAATATTATATGAATTATTTATAGCCAGTTGGTATTATTTATAATCGAAAGTTCATTTACGCGCCGACCTATAGATATTTCTTGAACATTGTAGACTATACTCGTACTATTTTGTATTCCGTGTGCATTTAAATTATGTAAATATTCGACTGCCACGTTGTTCCAGTCGTCGTGAGTGGGACTAAAATGCAAACGTGAAACGTGAGTGGGGCTAAAATTTCTTGACAGTAAAACCAAGTTATTGGGTTTTTCTATGAAATATTGCAGCAGCTCGGAATCAGGACGATGGTTGTAATTCACCCTAGTACCTCGTAATGCACGTGAAATCCTGCGCCTGATCTCTCCAGTGGTGTGGGATTACATCAAAATCGGGGAGCTAGGGAATAGAGAGTGCATCTATTTAAATGTTGATTGCATGCAGCGAGTCTTGACATGAAAATTGAAAACGATTGATTGTGTTGACATTTATAGATGTGAATTGACATGTTAGTGACGTATTAGTGGCTACACGGGCTCTGCCCACTCCTCCGTTCTATTATGTAAGTATTATAGTATTTCATGGAAACAGCTATGGAAAATATACCCACGTATTAGGCAATCTATGGAGGATGCCTATGGTTAGCAGTGGATCTTCGATTGACTGTACTGGTATGTATGGTAATGGTATGGTATGGCAATGGCGTAGTAAGATAGTGTTAAATGAGCAAACCGTATGGTGATTCAGTAATTTTTTTATTTCATATCTGGTTTTGAGGCACTAAAATTGAGTATCAAGGCTCCTGTAGCATTTTTTGTTTAAAGTTGACTGCAGATATCTAAGATCCGCTGTAGGCAGTTACTAAAGTCAACCAAATCTAAGAAATACCTTTTGACGTTTAACATTAATCATTCCGCAATAACTTTATACAAGCGTACTCATACGATTTAAAACTTTTACGTAAATCCGAAGAATTATGAAGTTACCTATATTTCATTACAACGTGTGTAGTTTTTTATCACTTATTTAAATTCGAATCTTTCAAACAAAGCAAAATATTAAACAAGTAACCAGCATCAACTTTTTTATTTGACGTCGTTTCAATGATATATCGCTATGTACCGTACCGTAGTGAAATAATACTAGTTTTAACGGAATTTATCGCGTATATTTAACTTTTTTACCCGACGTTTCGAGAGCTTTACAGCACCCATGGTCACGGGAAGGACTGAGATGTTCAACGTCCAGCTGTCATAGTTAACCGCGGTTACCATAGATTAAAATTTTAACTTTTGTTCCGATCTACACAGTATGAGCTTATGGTATCATGGAGTCTTGCAGTTGTATGCTTGGGTTGGGATTTAATTTTATTTATTATAGGATCCCAAGCAGATGGTAGCACCCAGCCATCTTCTCTATTGAAATTAGGATGTTTTTTGATTTCAATAGCCTCGCGAATCATCCTTGGAAGGAATCGGTGTTCTTTAGCGAGGATTTGTGGTCTATCAAATCTGATGTAGTGACGGGGGCGATCTTGTACATGTTCACAGACTGCAGACTTCCCGGAGCGTCGATTCTTCACATCAGCTATATGTTCTTTGACGCGGGTTTTAATTGATCTTTTAGTTTGTCCTATGTAGGAGAGACCACATTCACAATCAAGCTTGTACACTCCTGCATCTTGCAGAGGGACGTTACACTTGACTGATGGTAAAAACTGACCAATCTTCTTCGGCGGCTTGAAGTATGTTTTGATGGAAGCGCGCTTCAAGATGTAGCCAATCTTGTCAGTGACTCCTCTAACATATGGCAGTACAGCAGGTACACGCTCGACTGTGGCCGGCTTCACTCGTTCTCTGTGACGTAGGCGTGGGACCCGAAGCTTGTTGTCATGCAAAACTTGCTTGACATGTTGGAGCTCGGCAGCCAGGTGTTTACTGTCACAGATCCCTCGTGCTCTCTGAAACAAAGATTTACCCACGGTAGCTAACTGTGAAGGATGGTGGTGAGAATCACCGTTTAAATATCTATCTGTATGGGTCTTTTTTCTATACACAGTATGGCTCAAGGTGTTATCAGGATTCCGAATTACTAACACGTCTAGAAAAGCTAAGGAATTGTTTGCCTCTAACTCCATTGTGAACTGAATTTTAGAATTTATAGAGTTAAGATGGTCTAAAAATGCAGTTACTTTATCTAAAGGTAGAATTGTGAAAGTGTCGTCTACGTACCGCTTGTAGAATCTTGGATTTATGGGAGAAGTAAGCAGGGCTTTCTCCTCAAAGTCTTCCATGAATATGTCGGCGACAATGGGAGATACAGGTGAGCCCATCGCCACACCATCTACTTGCTTGTAGAACTCCTCCTTCCACAATAGGTAGCCAGATGTAAGGCAGTGTCTGAGTAATACTGCATATTCTGCAGGCATGTTGTTTTCTTCCAGCTTTCTAGTTACAATTGAGATGCAGTCTTCAACAGGTAAGCATGTAAACAATGACTGCACATCAAAACTGACCATAGTTTCATTGTCTGCCAGACGTAGGTCTTTAATCTCGCTGACAAAATGGTAGGAGTCCTTTATGTGTGCTCTTGTATGTCCCCTGAGCGGTGAGAGTATTTTCGCTAAGTGTTGAGCCAATCTGTAAGTTGGTGAATCGATTTGGCTCACTATGGGGCGTAATGGAGCATTGGGCTTGTGTATTTTTGGTAACCCATACAACTTTGGTGATTTGGCGCACGTAGGTATTATCCATTTTACGTCCAGATTTAATTTTTTAAAAACGACCCAACAAATAGCACACTAAAAACAACTAGTGACCTCATAAAGAAACACTCCGAAAAATTTCAATAGAGAAGATGGCTGGGTGCTACCTTCTGCTTGGGATCCTATAATAAATAAAATTAAATCCCAACCCAAGCATACAACTGCAAGACTCCATGATACCATAAGCTCATACTGTGTAGATCGGAACAAAAGTTAAAATTTTAATCTATGGTAACCGCGGTTAACTATGACAGCTGGACGTTGAACATCTCAGTCCTTCCCGTGACCATGGGTGCTGTAAAGCTCTCGAAACGTCGGGTAAAAAAGTTAAATATACGCGATAAATTCCGTTAAAACTAGTATTATTTCAATGTGTAGTGTTCGCGTAAATATAAGAAACCGTACCGTAGTGTTTGGATGGTTAAAATTCATTGTTATGCGAATAATCGGCTAAAATATTCAAATAATCGGTAAAAATATTCAAATAATCGAATCATTAATTTTTTTATGTATTATTTGTTTAATAATTTTTTTAGTTTTAAAATTCCTTAAACTACATGAATCATGAAAAAAACAAGTTTATTTTTTTACTTTGTCAACGTGAATTTGTGTAGACAAAAAAACTTGTATACAAGGGTGCGCTGAAGAAACGACTACGTAATTTCAATCTCCCGCCATTTCGTGAGTTTACTGTGCGTAATTTTATTTTTGTCTTCCTATTTTGTGACTGCTTTAACTTTTTGGACTGTTTCTTCTATATTCGTTGAAGCATGTACCCATGTCACAAAGGATGATTGGGCAGAAGTGGTAGAAAAAAAATTGATTATTAATGACTTTGAAAGAGGCATTAAGTTTTACTGCATTACTAAAAATCAAATAATAATTAATTTAAGCAACGACAGCTCAAGTAGTTTTAAATAAATTTATCATTAATCTAGTTTCAATTTTAAATTTTTATAATTGTGCCTCTAGAAATAAGCAGTAACTACAAATACGAAGAAACTGATAAATCTCATCTTTTAAAATATCCGCTTTTATTTATTGTGGTATTATTCAAACCAAAATGTAAATTATTACCAACTCTAAATAATCGATATGGATTTTTTTAAGAATCGAATACTGTACGTTCCTATTTTTTGGTTGGCATACTTGGTACATCAATGAGTCTGACTGAGCTGATGAGCTGTCAAAGTGTATTTCCTAGATTTGGTTGACTATAGGTGGACTGTTTGTTCTCCTTAAAACAAGGGGTACACTGTCAGAAGAATTTGAGTTTCCAGCAATTCTGCCATAATTAGTATATCGTAGGCAGATTTCCACAGTATTCGAATGTTTTTACTAGGGTTGAACCGATGAGGATGACGCCATCATTATCACCATGGTCAGAAGATGGAACGTAAGTAATATATTCACAAATGATTATGATACCGTATCCTAAATTCGTGGTAGAACCATGGTGCACCTATATTACGGTTGTATACAGCTGCACCATTTTACTGAAATAGAGGCATTTAGATAAAATTTTTGTTGGTTCAATACTCAAAACTTGGACACTATTATCCTGCCCTGCACAGATGGCTAGTCGTCGTGACCGAAATTCAGTCCAGAGGTAAATATTTATTTACCACATATATCGGCAGACTGAGCCCCATTCGTATGACTGAAATTTTAAGCAACATTTATGATTGACAGGCAAATAGATTCTTAATAAATACATAGCTAGCCATTTGGTTTCATTTTGATACAAATCACTTTATTTATAGCGTTTAGGAAATATACTAATATATTTGTGTTGTCTACGCCGGCAAAAGTATTCGAAGCCGCTATTTATAAGATAATATTCCATCAGGTGAGCGCACAACTCTCGGACGCACAACACGGGTTTCGGCCAGGAAGGAGTACAACCAGTAACCTTCTCTGTCAGATGGCACATCTGACACCGAGTGAAGACAAAGGGGTGCAAACGGATGCGGCATTTTTTGACTTCAAAAAAGCATTTGATTTGGTAGATCATAACGTATTACTTAAAAAGCTAGCAGGTGTGGGTTTTACCCCACATTTACTGCACTTTTTTGCTAGTCATATGTCTGATAGGCAGCAATATGTAGAATATGCGGGACATCAGTCAGAGCCATATTTCACATGGTCCGGGGTAAGTCAGGGCAGTAACCTTGGCCCTTTGGAGTTCTTGCTGATGATAAACGACCTACCAGAAGTGGTGAAGGACGCTAAGTGTTTATTGTTTGCTGACGACCTCAAATTGTCTCTTGCGGTGAAAAATGGGGATGACTGTGCCAGACTACAAAGGGACATAGACAGGGTTGTGAGTTGGAGCAAAGACAATCTCTTGCAATTTAACAGCTCTAAGTGTCTGTTAATTACTTTCTCTCGCGCACACACTCCTATTTTACATAATTATCACCTTGACGGGCTGCTGATGACGAGGGTCAGAGAAGTTAAGGATTTAGGAGTAACTTTTAATACAAAGCTTACTTTCTATGATCACATCATGAGCATCTGTAAAAAAGCTTATAGAAATCTAGGATTTATGCTTCGTACAGTGAGAGGATTCACAAACATAAAAGCGATTATCGCCTTATATAATGCTTTGGTAAGGAGTCAACTTGAGTGTAATGCAGTCATCTGGGCTCCGCATGAAACTAAGTATAGTCTCATGCTAGAGCGAGTACAAAATAAATTCATTAGATATTTATATATGCGTTATTATGGTGTCTACCCAATTTACCCTTTAATGTATCCAACTTTATTTATATTAGGTATGGTAGGATATAATGAACTGAGGGTTAGGAGGGAACTCGCGCTCACCTCGTATATTCTTAAAATACTGCGAGGAAAATTGTTTAATGCTGAGATATTAGGGCAGCTTAATCTGTATGTTCCTGAGAGGTATGTTTGGCGCCGACGGCAACCGCGACTGTTGGTGGAGCCGCGAGGTCGCACCAACCTCCTGAGTGAGGCACCTCTGACGCGCGCACTCCGCACGCTCAACGTAATAGCTTGTGAGACGGACCTATTTTGTTGTACTCTGAGTGAATTCACAAAGACAGCATTGTTTGTAATTTGTTACAAAAATTAAATTTAACACTTAAATCTACACAAATCAGTTAGACAGCTACACTATCGCATTAGGTAATTCTGTAATGATAGTTGTAAGTTTCAGAAATAAATAAATAAAAAAAAATAAAAAAAATACTATTTACTAAAATATTTTTATATCATACAGAGTAATTTAGGCAGTTTTCTCCTAACGTACCTTGTAAAGGAAATATTAAAAAAATATGTTAATTCTTTACTAAGTTCTCGTCAATATAAGTAAATATTTGGAAAATATAAAAGAAATAAATTATAATCATCACTTTTAAAATATATTACTTATATGTTTTAAATTAAGCACTCTGTTATTTTAACTGGCAGTGTCACCTACAGGGGAAAAAACGCGTACTAGGCTATTGATATGAAATATGGAATCAGTTGACGTAGGTCTGAAGCTAAAAAGAAAAACCCGGTCTCGTAACGTCATTTTTTTCGGGAGTTAGCGTAACCCCATACAAAATCAACATCCGGACGTCCACGTAAAAATTTTGTCAAACCATTTTTTAACCATTTTTAGCAATTTTAAATGATTTTTTAGAAAATGTAAGATGTATCAATCAGAAATATAAACTTATACGTAGTAACATTAAGACCAAAACACATTTGTTTTGCATTTTTGCCCTCGATACAGCCGCCTCGCTGGGTATTCTCCACCTCAATCTTCCTTGTCCTTTTTTGTTTGTTTTTCAGATATACTGGATGATGTTTTATCGTCTGGAAAAAAATAGGGTGTAACAGGTGAACGGAATAGAAGCCTATATCGATGGTACCGTTCTTGGTGCTCCGATCTGCAAGAAAGCTGGTGATCCAATCGCACAATTTCTCGGGAAGCCCATAGGAAGGGAGCTTCGAAAGAAGCGCTTTATGCCAAACCCGATCGAAGGCCTTCGCAATGTCCAAACTAACGGCCAATGCCCCCCCCTTGGTCTCTACTGCCTCCACCCATCTATGAGTTGGGTAGACCAGAAGATCACCAGCTGATCGACCACGGCGAAAACCGTATTGGCGGTCACTATTCGGCTGGTGATCCTCAAGGTACCTCATGAGCTGGCAGTTTACAATGGACTCCATTGTTTTGGAGAAGAAGGAGGTGATGGCGATAGGCCGGCAGTTGGACGAGTCTGAGCGCTCGCCTTTTTTAGGGATCGGGTGGACGAAAGCCGTCTTCCATGATTTTGGGACTACGCCTAGGGAGTAGGAGTACCGGAAAAGACGCGT
The DNA here is from genome assembly GCA_036936625.1 of Parnassius smintheus behrii. Classification (NCBI taxonomy): domain Eukaryota; kingdom Metazoa; phylum Arthropoda; class Insecta; order Lepidoptera; family Papilionidae; genus Parnassius; species Parnassius smintheus. The sequence goes on along the minus strand of JAUPFT010000007.1, from coordinate 6,810,217 downwards.
TAAAACCGGTGCCAACTCTGAAGCAAACGTCCTCAGCACAATTGGGGGGATTCCGTCAGGACCACTAGACTTGTGGATGTCCAGGGAGAGGAGTGCTTTGCAAACCGAGCGCTGTCTAAACTGCACTTCCGGCATGGAGCACTCACACCGCGGGATGGTCGGCTGCGTACTCCCCCCGTCATGGATAGTCGAGTTGGACGCAAAGAAAGAGCCTAGCAGATCGGCTTTCTCCTTTGCGGTATGAGCCAGTGAGTCGTCCCCCCTGTGCAGAGATGGAAGAGATGGCTGACAGTAATTCCCCTGGACAGCCTTGGCGAGGGACCAGAATGTACGGGTTCCAGAAGGAAGGCGAACTAGTTTCTCGCCAATTCTGCCTATGTGCTCTGACTTTGCCTTGGCAATGACTCTTTTGAAGGACCTAGAGGCGGAATTATACTTCTTTTTTAGAGCGCTGGTGTTTATATCCCGGAACGTTGATGCGTCAGCCCAGGCTTGGTAGCACTCCTGCTTATAGCATTATGCTATTTCACAGGAGCGACCAAACCGTGGCTGAGATTTGCCTCCAATGGGCACCACAGAGGAAGGAATAAAAAGTTCCATACCCTGAAGTACCATATAAGCGACAGAATCCGTAACAACGTTGGGATCGTCCGGTGAGATGCAAACCCGCCCCCAAGGGTAGGATGCAAAGAAAGAACGCATCCCATCCCAATCAGCTGACCTATAGTGCCAAACACGGCGGTAGCCTGCAGAATGTAACTGCGATTTCAGCATGAGTGGCACCACACTCTGAACAAGACAATGGTCAGAGGAGCTAAAAGGGGCCTCGACGGAAATCTGATATCCGTCCGGGTGAGAGGTCAGCAGAAGGTCCAACAGAGAGGGTGCATAATCCTCCACATCTGGAAGCCATTTTGCGTGATGGGCGTTAAAGTCTCCGAGCATCACGACCTCTGTGGAGGCGATCTGCTGTAGCAACGAATCTGTAGCCATTTGGACGTGGTCGAAGAGTCGGTCTGTTTCGGCATTACCACTATGGGACCTATACAGGCACCCGTAGAAGCGCGGATGTTCGTCGCTGTCTACGCGTAGCCAAAGAATGGACAGGTCCGAAACTTCAAGTCTACCGAGGCGTCGAGAACAGATGTCCTCTCTGACGTAAACGCAAACTCCAGCCCGAGGCACAAAGGAGTGTTCCAGTTTGTACCCCGGGTAGGAGAGATACGAGACATCAGCCGGAGAGGACACCTGCGTCTCGGTCAGAGAGAGCAGAGCCGGCCTCGCCGTTTTGGGATGGTAGTGGACGGCGTTTAGTTTACAGTGAATTCCCCTGATATTGTTTGATTGATTGATTATTTATTCTTTGATTGATTGATTATTGTTTCTTTACTTTTCTTAATGTCACTTAATCACTAATTCTGCGATGGCAGAAGCCCTTGGAGACGCCATGCTCGCGGTCAAGTTTTTCTGACTGATTTTGACCCAATCGTATTTGCATTGTATCAAAATAGTTATAACTATGTATTTCCTTTTTTTCGTGTATTGTATAAAAAGGGCTTGGTCGTTGAGTGATCACATCGCCTTATTAAATCTACTAACGACATAAAAAAAGTATTTTATTGTGAATAGCTCATTAATGTAGATGAATAGTTCCGTGTGATAATTTAACCTTACAAAATACTCGTAATAAATTAGCCCGTTGAAAGCGCAACGTGGGTAGTACTTCGAAATGAACGTTGGCTACCACAGACAACGATCAGACTAAAAAAAAACAATAAATCTCTTTACAACTTATGATAAACTTTACGTTAAAACAAATATATTATATAATTACCAAAAAAACTAGCAGGCAAAATTCATGAACATTACATTGAGCCATTTTTCGAACCAAATATTTTTTCTATGTATAAATCTATCCTCGATTAAGAATATATGTTTATTATATAGGATGTAACAGATGGGGTGAATCGTTCGAAACAGAATAGTGGGGTATATTAAAATCTACAAACCATCTACGATAATTATTATAGAACATACTAGGTCTGGGTTCAATACAACCAATAGGGAAGGAAAGTTGTTGACTGTTTCAGGTATCGTAAAGTGAAGTAAGTAGTGCTTTAGGCAGTCCTTCAGTAGATGGAGTGACGCTCTGGTGCGACATCTAAAAAGTCAATAGAAGCAGGGGGCAGGTGGACTCCACATTTTGGCATTCTTAAGGAAGGCTTAGGTTTAGCGGTGGACTTGTGTTTTGTTGCAATGATGATGATACTTGGTATACTCTACAATATAATATGTTGAAGAGTACGTTTATCTGAGACAAATAGTCCCACTAGGTAAGTCTAACTTTGACCGAGAGGTCAACTGACGGATTCAACTCGACTGGGCGGTGCTCGGGAAATTACGACACATCTTCTCGTCAGGTTTACCTCAAAACCTGAAAACCAAATTGTATAACCAGTGCGTGTTGCCAATGATGACTTATGGATCTGAGACGTGGTTCTTCACTGTTGGCCATGTGAGGATGCTCAAGGTCACTCAACGAGCTATGGAGAAGGGTGTGCTTGGAGTTTCTCTGCGTGATAAACTTAGAAATAGGGATATCCGCAGTAGAACTAGAGCGACCGACAGAGCCCAACAGATTAGCAAGCCGAAGTAGCAATGGGTTGGCCATATAGCTCGAAGAACCGATAACCGGTGAGGAAAAGAGGTTCTTGAGTGACAGCCTCGTACCGGTAGGCAAAGTGTAGGGCGATCCCCCACTGAATGGAGTGACGACGAAGTCAATGGATACAGTTGGCTGAGGACCGTGCTTTATGGCATTCTCTGGGGGAAGTCTATGTTTAGCAGTGGACTTGTGAAGGGCTGTAATGATGATGATGATATATTTTTTAAAATATCGAAACTAATTAGGTATTAGTTTGGTTACTGCCTCTTAACTAGTATATTTACCAGCAACAATACAGTGCAACCCAAATACGATACAATACATCAAGACTCTACTGCTGAACGTATATTTGCCACAGTTGTCCCGCTGGATAGACAAACCTGCAACTATGGTTTCTTAACCACAATATTAAGTTGTAAACAGAAGGACTCTGCTATCTATCTACTGGTTTAGTTTCCTCTGTCGCCTCTTACGACATCCACGGGACGATATGGGGTGATGGATATGCTTACATCGCCCATACAAGGTAATATTATTTATCATAATATTTGTATGTTTTCATTAATAGAATATGTATGTAGTAATATACGTATGTAGTAATTTTATATTTAATTTTCAACTTACAATCAGGAATGATTTCTTATATTTACGCGAACACTACACATGATTAAAACTACTTTTACGGATTTTATACGCGTTTAATTTTTATTGTTTTTAATTCCCGACGTTTCGGATGCTTTCTAGCACCCATGGTTACGGGGTACTGAGATGACTGACATCCCGATGTCATTGTTAAGCCCGGAGTACCTTCAGCTTTTTTAATTATTGTGTATGGTCCGATGTATGCAAAATGAACTGACGGTGTCTTGAAGTCTTGCAGTGGTATGCTTGGGTTTAGTTTTAATTTTATTGATAATGAGTCCCAAGCAGGTGGTAGTACCAAGCCTGCTTCTCTATCGAAATGAGGTTACTTTTTAATTTCAATAGCCTCACGTATCATGATTGGTAGGAATCGGTGTTCTTTCGCGGGGATTTGTGGTCTATCAAATCTAAAGTAATGGTTGGGGCCGTCTAGGATATGATCACAAACTGCAGACTTCCCGGAACGTTGATGCTTCACAACAGATATATGTTCTTTTACGCAGGTTCTAATTGATATTTTTGTTTGTCCTCTATAAGAGAGACCACATTCACAATCAAGCTTTTACACTCCTGCATTTTGTAAAGGAATATGACACTTGACGGATGGTAAGAACTGACTAATCTTCTTCGGCGGCTTGTAGAATGTTCTAATAGAAGCTCGCTTCAAGATGTAGCCAATCTTGTCTGTGACACCTTCGAGGTGTGAGGTTTTTAAGTCACACTGTGTATAGAAAAAAGACCCATACAAACCGATATTTAAATGGTGAATCTCACCACCATCCTTCACAGTTAGCTACCTGCTGCGCCAATGCTTGTTGGTCGACTCCATATATCCATACGATCATAAAAGTGAGGGAATAGAAAGTGCATCTGTGTCTGCGCAATCGTGAACCGTTCTGTCCTGTATACTTCGTTGAGACTGGCCGCCATGAACGAAATTCGAGAAGACATTATTATTCTGCTAACGTGATATTTACGAACGGCAGAAAATTGAAATAAAAAGACACAATAGTTTTTTTTTTATTAACTTTTATTAACAATCGATTATATTGATTATAAAATGCATTTCCAGCTTATTGTCAAGTAAAAGTGTTTTTCCGGATTCTGTGTTATGTTTTGAAAACAGTCTCTTTAATAATATTTCCATTAAGTACATACATACAAAATATACATAGAAATCATTTTTCTTACTACAAAATATGCAATTAATAATATCGCATAGAAAAATCAGAAAATTTGTATGTACACGAGTATGTAAGTTATACCTAGAAGTCACAATTATACGTTATGAAAATTTACAAGTAACAAAATTTCCTTTGGATGTAAATTTTATTAAACTATAAATATATATAATAAACAGATTTATTTAAAGTACTCGCTTAATTTAAATTGTACATGTACTTAAATTTTAATTAATTTAATAAGTACGTTTCATGCAAATTTACTTTCGGTGGAACATGACTCTTCAATACTAAAATAAGTTACATTTAACTGCAGTAAACATAACAATTTTAGCATACATCATATTTTTTCTGTCACCATCATAAATTGTACCGCCATATAAAATAATAATAATGTAGATTTCAATAAACTAGAAGATAACTATTCAAAATTAGTTTGTTGTTAAATTTTACTTACGCTATTATTATCCTAAGGTCTAATCGTAATTTACTATATAACATCACATTAAAAATTAAAGTTAAGTTAAGTGAGCATTTTAAGTAGACAATTCGCTAGCATTCTTTCGCTTTGCCATTTGCAATGGTTTGACTTGGTTTGCTTTGAATTTTGTCAGCTACATTGTTGTTTTCGGTCTCAATCATGACATAGCTTCGGTAATAGAAATTACCAAACATGTACAAGAAGAGAGCAGCGTTGAGGGCCAGCAAGAAGTTGATGAACTTAGGGTAGTTGCAGTCACAGAACATCACGCTGAAGTTGTGATAGAACACGATCACGAACTGGACCTGTTATGATAAAATTTAACTGATATTAATATTGTAAATAAAATCATCATATTGTGAGCCAGACCAGTTGAATTCGCAGGTATCTTGTTTTTAACTTCCCGTTAATAAAATTGAAAATTTTCAAAAATCGGGAAGTTATTGTTTTATCCCGTTTTTCGTAAATTGAGTTTTCATTAAATCTTGACGTTTTGAGGTCACATTCCAAGAATTTTTCGATGGTGTTTGTATGTCTGTATGTATGTGTATGTGTGTATGCGTATGTATGTGTATGTATGTAAACCTCTTATAACTATTGAGCGGCTTGATCGATTGAAATGAACTAAGCGGATTTCCAAAGTGTTTCATCAAACTTAGATTTCCTATGAATTTTAACTGATTGGGACCGGTAGATTTGAGGAAACTCAAAAATAAAAATTTAGAAAAACTGTTTTTTTTAGAATAACTCTTAAACGGCTTTACAGATCGACTCCTATTACTAATCAGCTTTATGTCTTGAAAAATCACGTCGATTGATGTCTGTTCGGTCAAAATCGGTTGATTCGTTCGTGAGATATCGTTAACGAAAAATTTTGAAAAAATCGTTTTTTTTTTAAATTACTACGATACTTCATATACAACGTCATAATTCAGTAAAATTTTTGAGCGCTCTGCATTTGAAATTAGCAGGAAGTTCCAGGGATGGCCTGCACAATCAACCAATTTTTTTAATATAAAACTAAAGTACATATGAACTTACAGTCCACATAATGATATGGCCCGTGCAGTCTGTGGCCAACTTTAAACAAAGAAGGCTATAGATGCGTTGTCCTACCTTTGCCTACTGAGTTGGAATGCCGCCTGTAGTTATTTTACTGGCTCTCTGTACCCTTCAGACCGGAACACAGGATTGTAAGTACTGCTATTTGCTAGCAGAAATACACAAGCGGGTGGTAGCTCCCTGGCGGACTTCTACGTAGAAAATTATTCCTACCACCTAGGATAACACAAAATTTTGAGGGCATGTTTAATTTGTTTTTTGTTTGTATGTTTCAAGGTAAAAGTAAACGAGCTTTTGTGTTACTAGGCCAGTGCGCTTTACCATATTCATCATGAGCTACCATCAGTTGGTATGTTTTTTATAGAATTGGGTGCCAAACGAGCACACAGTGAACCTGATGGTAAGTGGTTCCGTAGAAATTTACATCTATCTTCCATTATGAATCAAAATACAGATGCGTTGTCACCCGTGCATACTAAGACGAAATGCCTCGTTTCCAGTAAAAAGGGTCCGGTTTTCTACAATTATTATACGAAACACAGCAGCACTTAGCTGCTATTTTGCGCTGGTATTCTGTGAGAGCGTGGTCTTTCCCCGGTCGAGCCGAACCATTCGTGCTACAACTATACTACTGTTACGAGCTTCAGGTTCGTGACAATAAAAATTGCCGATAAATTTACCTAAATTAACACTTTAATTTACTTTACACAAATTAAAACTAAAAACACTAATAATTAAACACACTAATTCACTTAATTCCGCTCCGAAGCTTCGCTTGTGTCGCCGAGTTCAACTCTGCTTCGATCGCACCTCGCAGCACCTATTTATTTAAATTAGCAAAGAAATATCCAGAATGTTCAATTAAACACGCGCAAGGTACCGAGAGTTCGAGTTTTAAACTTCAAGAAGTTTAGTTCTTCGGTTCGAGACTAGATGGCGCTAGTGCGTCGATTCGAGCGCGTAACACTGCCCCCTCCTAAGACATGCTCGTCCCGAGCATTATCGGCCCCATAATAACGCGCTAGGCGATCCACATGGACGATCTTAGGAGTCCCTCTTGCGCCTTTCTGTATCGGCTCCGCAATGTCTAGGGCTGTCCTATCCCATGGTGCACCAACATTGTACAATTTCGGTGCTCCTCTACTACGTGTCTGAGGTCCCCTCACGGCCGCACAACTTGTACATGTACGACACCAAGCCTCGACATCGTCACGATAATGGACCCAGTAAAACTGTTCTCGGACCTTCAGCAGAGTTCGTTTAACTCCCAGATGGACTCTTGAACGACCATTATGGCACAGCTGTAGAACATTCGGCACTTTAGCTTTAGGGACAACCATTTGCAAACGACAGCTGTCTCCTCGACCATTGTCCCATTTACGGCACAGGACTCCATCCTGAAGCAGCAAGCTGTCCCATTGGGCCCAATAGCTTTTCGTGGTTGAACTCATCGCTGAGACGTCCCTCCACTTAGGCTTGGTAGCACGGGCCTTCATCCATCCCAGAATCGGCTTGATGTCCGGATCTTCCTGCTGTGTATGTCGTAGGCTGTCCTTCCACCCGTTGCTGAGGTGGTCTGTCCTGAGCATCATCACGGATACCACTTCCTTACTCTCTTGCCTACTACAACGGTTGCAATCTTCAGGACAAGGTCTTCTTGACAATGCATCTGGGTTGCCGTGAGATTTCCCGCTGCAGTGTCTGATAGTAAAGTCGTATTCATGCTGCTGCTGGGCGGTGCTGTTAGCCGCACTTCCTTTCTGAGACCGTTCACCTTCCCTTCCTAGGGTGTGCTTAGGGCAGCTGGACCGAAGATGGCCCCTTTCCCCACAGCCATAGCACCTAGGGCTGTATCTTTTATTGTGGTCCCGAACCGTAACTGCTGTAACCTCCCTAGCGTGAGGTGAACGATGATCCTGTCGCCGCCAGGCACTGCCGTTATCTGCACTACCCTCCTGATATCGTTCACTTTCCCTTTCTGCGCTTCGCTTAGGGCAGCTGGATCGAAGATGGCCCCTTTCCCCACAGCCATAGCACCTAGGGCTGTATCCTTTGTTGCGGTCGCGAACTGTAGCGGCTGCAACCTCCCTAACGCGATGGGAACGATGATCCTGCCGCACGGCTTCTACCTCCAGTGCATGGGCCAAGGCATCCTTAAGCGTCTCGTGGTGCCCGAGCCTCACAGCAGCTCTGACTTCCAGGTCGCGGATGCCGTCGATGAATGTCTGTACCAGGTTCCCTTCAATGAGCGCAGGTACAGACTGGTATGCTTTTCGAACCATCTTCTCCACCTCAAGGACCCACTGCTGCAGGTTTTCGTTGCTGCGTTGCACGCGATCTTTAAGCTGCGCGCGAAAGACGTGTTCCAGGTGAGCGTCACCATATCTCGCCTCCAATGCCTCAAGGAGCTGCTCGTAGGTCACTTTCTTACCGAGAGCCTCCAACACGGTTAAGGCTTGGTTGCGCAGGCCTAAGGTGAGTGCAGTCATGGCCTGGCTTTTATTCCAGCCGTTTGCCACCATGACGGCCTCGAACTGGATTTTGTAGGCCGACCAGGAAGAGGTCCCGTCGAACGGCGGCACTTTGAATCCACGTAGCGAAGGTGCTGCAGCTACTACGGGAGCCGTAGTTCCATCCCCAAGTTTGAGGTGGTTTTGCGTTTTCTTCACGTCAGCCATCACGTTGTCAACCCGATTGTTCACATGGTTGATTCGGGTTTCATGTTCTTCGATTCGGGTTTCAGCTTCCGACAGGCGGTTGTCTTGTTGAGCAACCCTATCCTTCACGTTCCTTATCTCTTTCCCAAAGGTAGCGTGAAGGTCCTTCATGAGGAGCATCTGCTCTTCCGACCGACGAGCCTGTTCCGCCTGCTGATCTCCCAACCGACGGGCCTGTTCCTCCTGTCGGCGAGCCTGTTCCTCTTGTCCGCTCTGCAGCTGCTCTTTCAACTGACGGACCTGTTCCTGCAACATCAACATCAGAGTACCTAAATCAGGTGCTGCAGATGTGGGAGCTGCTGACGGGCCTGCAGCCGGCGGCTGGCCCTCCGACGTCTGCGGCGTTGCACCACCAAATCTTCTTTGGTCCGTCTCCTGCTGCCATTGACTTCGGGTACGGACACCCTCCGTTTCCTCCTTAGGTAAAATTCGGCATGATTTTATCCCACTTCTGACACCAATTGTTACGAGCTTGAGGTTCGTGACAATAAAAATTGCCGATAAAATTACCTAAATTAACACTTTAATTTACTTTACACAAATTAAAACTAAGAACACTAATAATTAAACACACTAATTCACTTAATTCCGCTCCGAAGCTTCGCTTGTGTCGCCGAGTTCAACTCTGCTTCGATCGCATCTTGCAGCGCCTATTTATTTAAATTAGCAAAGAAATATCCAGAATGTTCAAGTAAACACGCGCAAGGTACCGAGAGTTCGAGTTTTAAACTTCAAGAAGTTTAGTTCTTCGGTTCGAGACTAGATGGCGCTAGTGCGTTGATTCGAGCGCGTAACACTACTAATATAACTGCAGCACGGTTCTACCATGTATAGAAGTCAAGCTAGATTAATTATCCTAAAATATAAAGTTATATTTTAAAATCATTTTGACATAAACAATAACTTAGGTTACTCACAAGTTGCATGCTGGTAAGGTGTTTTTTCCACCACAGGTATTTTTGATACTGCGGACCAAGGCCTGAGATCAGATAGTACGTATACATGATCACATGGATGAAGGAATTGATCACGCCCAAGAGAGTCCCGTGACCACCTTAAAAAGATAATGATTATAAAAGATATAAAGCACTAAAGCACGAAATATTTATTTAAAAATTACTATTTTCTGTTTTGTATCTGCAATACAATCGCAGAATTTACATATTTTTAATTCATAGCAAGACCAAACGAAAAATAAAAACGAAAGAAGAAACAGTGACATTGAAAACAAGTTATGAAATTATATTTTTTTTAAGACTAATTAATAAATTGAATATACCTGGCAGGAATTTGACACCAATCCAAGCGCAAATTGGCATCATTGTATGATGGTAAAGATGAAGGAATGATATTTGTTTATTTTTCTTCCTGAGTACGAAGAATATTGTGTCAAGCAGCTCGATAATCTTCGCGAAGAAGTACCACCAGACTGCTCCCGCCATCTAGAAGATTAAAAGTAAGAGATATAAATCTTTTTTCTGTGCTAAGATTTAGAAATAAATTAAAGTTAGAACTTAAAGGAAGAAATAGTGCATGGATTTATTTCTTGCTTAGGAGCTCGTCTGGATGGGAACCACCCCCTTATCTTAAATCGCAGTATGGGCATTGCTGTATTCCGTTCTAAAGAGTAAAGAGCCCTATAATTCCAGACTGTGGGGCACTCCACCATAGTCCTCATTGGTGACAATGCATCTCTAGTCTTTTTTTAAATTGGTATTCATGGATGGAGATAGACTGTAGATTCGTTTGTCACTTCAATTAAATTAAAAAAAATATTGATGTTACATTTGTCAAGTAAAAAATCTATTCCATCCATGTCGTACAGACTGGCAAAATCTGTATTTTAAAGTATGGATATATGACTTATGGATTAAACCATCCACTTACCGTACACTTACAGGCGAGCTTTAAACTTATTGGTTTCCCTTCAAAGTATGGATATACGACTTATGGATTAAACCATCCACTTACCGTTTACTTACAGGTGAGCTTTAAACTTATTGGTTTCCCTTCCTTATAAAAATAAAAAAACTTTCCTACGATTTTTTTCACTTACCCTAAACGCCTTAGGGTTATACGAGTAGTCCACCGGTTGACAGCTAAAGTTGTAATCGTTCCACCAGCCGGCGGCTAGGCCCTGTTAAAAAATAAGGCGTAAAAATCCACAAAATTACAATATTATTTTCATAAAATAATATTTAGTGCTAAAATAAACTTACTAAATACAAAAATTAAAAAAGAAGGTTTGTTTACCATCGACACAGCATCTTTGTTGACAATTTTTATTTTTAATCTTGTTTACCAATTTGTTGATTTGACCAGAATTAAATGCAAAACAGTGTAAAGTAATTGAGAAACCGATTAAACATATTTGTGTCATTATAAGCAAATTTCAAAATGGGACAAAACACACAACGAAAATGAAAAAGCAAATTTTTTTATTTCTCTTGGAATATTTAATGTAGTTAAAGTTAAAAAAAGTTAAAGTTACAGCATATATATGTCCCACTGCTGGGCACAGACCTCCTTTCATTTCTGAGAGTGTTTAGGGCAAGGAAATGTCCGATGCGCTGCCCCGATGCTGTCGGCGAACTTCACCTTCTTTCAAAATATTTTTTTCCTATTTCTCAGACATGCAGGTTTCCTAAAGACGTTTTCCTTCACCGGTAAATTTGTCAATATATATGTTATATATTACATCAATATACATTAAAACGAAAACAAAATGAAATTTATTAAGAAGGTTAAGGTACAACAGCGGTATTATTGCTCTGGAAGCAGTTTCTTCCAGACAATCATTTTACGCAATGAGTTGTTGTTTTTATCGAATGGTGAAAAGGGAAGGTGTGTATAAATTAAAAAGTAAATAAAGGAAAAAAATGAACGAACTACTATATTTGTTGCGTAATATCAAATAAATAATATGCCTTAAGTGTTTTTTTGTTGTTTTTTCTCACTGCTAGGCACAGGCCTTCTCTCATTCCTGGGAGAATTATGGAGCATTTATATCGCCACTCTGCTGCAGTACTTTTAGCGGCATTCACCTGCTGTTTAAATATTTAATCCCTAAAACAGGCAGGTCCCTTCAACAAATTTTCTTAAATCATCACGTGGTAAATTAGCAATTAAAATACAACGAACAATTGCATTCGTGCTGGCGGTGATCGAACCCAAGTTGCTAGCGTACTGGGAAGCCTACGGCGAGCGTATAACCTCATGCTATAACGGCTTAGGCTATTATTATTGAATGTAACAATGAATTGATAATCAGCGAATGAGATAAATGTTCGAAAACAAAAACGTCTTTAGCGATAAAGCACGCAGGCTACGTTTATTGTGTCGATACGCAATAAGTTCGTTATTCAGTTTTTAATATTTGGTGAAATTGTTCTCTAAGGAGAGACATAGCTCATTAGTTACACAGTCTATGGCCGCAAAAACACCCCTCCCGAAATCCACTTTTTCTGAAGCTTGTCAGATGGATTGGCGATCGCATTACTTAACATATAGGACCAATTTTTCAATCCTCTTTTTATTCATAGAATAAACAACAACACAAACGAATTAAAAATTACAGTTATTATGTACAAAATAGAATAATTGTTTCACTTTTATATTCAGTCAGGTTTTTCGACGGATAACTAATTTTTGACCGTTGAAAAATTAGCCCTGTAACTTATAATCCAGATTTATACATTTATAGCGTTTCAAAAATATGTTTTGGTATGATATGGTGGCTGGATATTTCCCATAGTCGAGTTTTATGAGCTCACGACACACAGGTGAAGGAAATTAAAAATAAAATAAATAAATATGCTTAAATAATAAATAATGAAAACACATACTATTCAGATTTGTATTAATTTCACTTTAAAAAATCCTTTTCTTTTTCTATATAAGTTATCTACTGCACCACCTCATATCTATCTCTGCTAAGTCTTATAGTCGACGGATAGAAAATTCTCTTTTTTTACTATTCATAACCGGGGTCTGACTACTATCCAAATCGATTATCTACTATCCAACTACTATCTTTGACGTTGTTCGCCATAATATGTACTACTTTGTAGATAATAGTGTCAATAAATATATAAATAACGTAGAAAATAACTTGTACTTACCTCATAAACCAAAAACATGCTCATAAATATTTGAATGATATTGTAAATGATGATAGGCTGTTTCAGCGAGTACGGTTTCCTGTCTCTCATGTACCGAGGACCCACAGATGTGCAAAAGTAAAGGTACGTGGCAAGAAGCGTTAGGAGAGGACCTGGTCCTGACATCAGCCACCAGTTCTCTGTCCGAGGATCTGGAAAAAAGAATTGTTACCTTGTATTTGCCTTTCAACATACTGTAGTAGATTTTAATATTTTTTATAGAATAAGAGTCACAAATGAGCACACAGTCCACTGACGGTAAATGAATGCTGTGGTTTATAGACATTTATACCTATCCTCGAAAAATAATTAAAATGCAGAAACGTTGTCACCCCTGAAAACTAAGATCGATTTGATCGTCGATTGTTCGTTTCCGTTCCGTTCGTTAAAGAGAGAAAAAAATTGATCACTACCTTTATTCTTCCAGCAGCTAACTTTTTTATTTAAATATTTCTACTTATGTATAGCTTTATTATAAATTATTAAAGTTGTTATATTATATATAAATTATTTAAGTTATATTATAAATTATTTAAGTTGTATTTGTATGTAAGTATGTTTAAAATGTATGTAAAAGTAAAGTTACAGCCTATATACGTCCCACTGCTGGGCTCAGGCCTCCCCTCATTTCTGAGAGGGTTTCGGGCAAGGAAGTGTCCGCCGCGCTGCCCAAATGCGTGTTGACGAACTTCACATGTCATCGAAATATTTTTTTTCTTATTCCTCAGACATGCAGGTTTCCTCACGATGTTTTCCTTCACCGCCGAGCACGTGGTAAATCAGCACTTAAAATTGCAATTAACAATTTCATTGGTACCGGCGGGGATCGAACCCGGGTTACTAGCGTTCTGTTATATTAAAAAAATTATTAAATGTATGTATTACGTATTATTTAAAAATTTCGTATGTTATTGATTAGGTCCACCTGATTGTAAGTTAATGCTGTGGCCCATAGTCATTTACATTTAACCTCGCTTAAGAATTGCACAAAATGCAGATGCGTTGTTACCATTCAGGACTAAGATGGAATGCCTCGATTTCAGTAAAATGGGTCTCCGGACACTCACCATACGAAACACAGCAGCATTAAGTTGCTATTTTACGCTGGTATTCTGTGAGAGCGTGGTACTTCCGCGGTCGAGCCGACCCATTCATGCTAATACAATAACGGCTGTAGTGTGGCTCTACCACGTGAAAACTTATATTATTTGGGTCATTTGTAGTTACATATATTTATAATTGTATTTACACATATGGTACGTATATTTGTATAAATATTTATACATGAATATTAATTTATATTCATGTATAAATATTTTCATGTTTTTATGGCACCTGCTTAAGTTTCTCTGCTTAGCACATGGTTGACTGGTAGATGTCTAAAGGCATTAAGTTCGCCAATTGTACATTTTAAGTACAATAAAGATTTTAAATAAGAAGTTAAGTAAAAGGCTTAAACTGTTAAGCTGCTAGTTCGCGCTGGTATACTGTGACATCATGATCTTTCCTCGGTTGAACGACCCATTGGTGCTACAAACATAATATAATGTGGCACTACTACCTTCTACGCTTCAAGAAATGGTGATCTTGAAACAACATCTTTCTAAACGTTAAAGTGATGATAATTTTGAGCATCTTTGCTTAAGCTAGCATTCATTTTCGTTGTCGTTTTAGTGCTTGGGAGCAATAAATAGCCATTAACGTCGCAACGATAAAAGGACATTTGTACTCAGATAGCATCTAGGCATTATCTATAAATACTGTCACAACTAGACACTGATGGATCGAATATATGTAATATAGAAATATAGGCTAAGAGATAAACTTATACGCGTTGCATTACATTTGAATACAGCTGCATGCAGATTTAATCATTGCTTTGCTTCGATGTCTAATACATACATTTCATTCAATGACTAATACCACAACAGGTGCATAATCATTTGTAAATAGATATGTTTGTAAACTAGTATATAGAATAGTTTCATAATATTTTTTTTAATTTTTATAAATCAATATTAACCTTTTATTTTACCTGTTGGTAAGTGATGATTAAGCCCCAGATGATAAATCGCACAGTGTTAGCTCAACAAAGCCTATTTACTCTTTCTTTAAAGTAAAAAAAACAAAGAGTAAATTAACCGACTCATTTAAACTTTGCTCAGCTGCAGTTCCATGAACATCGCACTCTTGAGACTGACTGGTGTAAAATTGGTCAATTACCGTATTTTCCAAGGTGTCTTTAAATGTGTTAGGATCAATAGGATGAATTACAGCAGTCCTAAATCCATTGAAAGCTTTGCTTATATTAGCTGTTTTGTTGTACGTCTTTGTAAAGGGTCTTCTTCTTCGTTTAACAGGTTTGTTAACCATGTATAGATCACATTATTAATTGTATACTATCTTCCATTTCCTTCCCAGTCCTAATCTAAATTGGAATGCATCATGGGTAAAATGAATTAACACGAAACAAAGTATTGCTTTTTTATTTTGCTTTACCAATATTTTACACAGGTATTTGAGCAAGCGTAGTTCTTCCCCGGCTAAGTAGACCGAATTTTTCTTTCATACGCTGGAACAAAATTTCACAACGTATAAACATAAGTTACACCATTCTAGTCTGTTTTTATTATAGAATAAGGTTGAGAATCGAGCACGCCGTCCACCTGATAATGAGTGGATATTGTAGCCAATAGACTTCATCATCGGTCTTCAATTAAGAATCAAAATGTTTTTCAATAAAAAGGGCTTCCGGGTCTCTACACTCATTACACGAAATACATCAGCATTAATCCGCTTTTTTACGCTGGTATTCTATGAGAAAGTAGTCCCCTCCTGGTCAAGGTGACTCATTCGTGCTACAACCATAATATGGCCTGCCCTCTACAATGTGTAAAATTTGGAGAAGAGAAGGAGGGAGAAATATAATATCAAGTTTTATATTCTCGATTAAATAAAATATTTATTGGCAGAGTCGGCAAGCGACGCCCTCACAGAAGAAAAAATTAAGTGTACCCTTAACAGACGCGCATGATGTGAAAGAAGCGAGGGAGGAGTATCAGGATCATGCCAAATACAAATTCGTAGTATCTGCCTACCCCTCTGTGTAACAGGCGTCAAAATTTATGCATGCAATTTTTTATTTGATTATAAAAGATGTCACTCCCTAACAATACGAATTTCGCCTGTGTCATTGAGGAATTTTAAATACCTACATAAATTGCAAATGGACAGACATCCAGACTAGGAACTATTGTTTGTAGACTCTACAAAGACTTGTTCCGTGTGAGATTCGAACCTGTGGCCACGCAGTAACGCAACTAAAGACTTAGTCACTGTCTTTCCTAGCCGTCAAACGATGTGACTGAAGAGGTAGAAAATAACTAAAGATTATTTCAATTGTTTTCCAAATATTATTTCTCACGAAGAAGCTTATAGAAAATGCAGCGTTTGAAAGGAGTCTTAATAAGACCTACCACAAAGATAATTAGACTATATTTACCTCCTATCACGTAGCCAGTAAGCGAATCGAGACTTCTCTCATTGAATACAAATGTGAAATTACAGAATTATTTAGTCTAAAACGGGAGTGCTTGTGAAATTTCGAATAAGAATATTATTTTTAGATATCTTATTCGAAATTTCATTAAGTAAATTTCTTAGATTCACTATAAAGCTCTTTTTGTATAGTCTAGCTAAAAGAACAGAACTACACTACATTACCCATATACATACTTATATTAAGTTTACGACACTACTAGTAGGTAGTAATAAAATTAACGGCTGGTAACCTTCTTCAATTATCGTTGATTGCATCATGTAATTTAACTTTTTTAACTTTAGTAACTCATTGCATTTCCGAAACATTAAAAATATTGAAACACTTTGATGGTGGGTGAAGGTCGCGCTCTGCTTAAAACCGGCTTATTAATAAAATAAGGCTTCTGCTTAAGACGAAATGGTATCGTGGTTCCGTATACACAGGTCACTAAAAGGTAAATATTTCGATATTATTACACAGGCACAATTATTTTATTAATGTGTATTAATTAATGTTAAAAAAGAGTCCCACTGTGTTTGTTGTTGGTTCTTCCACATTGTTTTAATATATATAATAATAATGTTCTTGACAGACTTTTCTTTTGACAGACTTGACTTTTCTGTCAAGAAATTCTCAGTAGCTGGCCGGAGTCAGGAAGTTGGCGGTGTCTCACCCCCGTGCCTCGGAAAGCACGTAAAGCCGATGGTCCTGCGCCTGATCTCTCTCCGGTCGTGTCGGTTTACTGTCCCATCGGATTATGAGAGTGAGGGAATAGAGAGTGCACCTGTGCTTGCGCATACACTTGGGCTCTATAATCCTGTCCTGCGCCGATGGCTAGCCTCCGTTGAGGCAGGCCGCCGTGACCGAAATTCGGTCTGGAGGACATTATTATGAATAATAATGTTATCTACTGTAAAAGTACAGCACTTACAATTAAAAACGTTGTCATTGAGGCACTTTACTTTACTTTCTAGTTTTTCATTAAAATCCGTCTTATATTCATGAATTGTACATTGTATTGTACGCGGCAGAGCCACGCTGCAGCTGTGCTATGGTTGTGGCACGAATGGATCGGCTCGACCGGGAAAGTACCACGCTCTCACAGAATACCATATATACAACACGTAACATAATTAACGCACTTTGAGAAAGTAGTTTGTTCAGAATTATTTACTGAATCGATTCCTATCATTTTTAATATAGGTAATTTTTTATCCCAAATATAATTAAAACTACGTAAATTACAGTCACACTAAATCTGTACAGTCAAAACAAACTGAAATGGACCGTAACTTAAGGCAATAAGACTTTTAAGAGTGCAGGTTTATTTTTATTATTACTAATTCTGTCATTCAATAAAAATAAAGAAAAATGAACTTTATTTCAAGCACGTTAAGGTCTGCGTTCGTGGATTTGTACTGTGAACACAACATTCTTCCGGAATTAGTATAACTAATTTGATAAATAATCAGTGCATAAAAATGTTAACTAAAAATTCAGTGTATGTATTATGATGATAACATAATATACTAATTGGGGTGTCTGAAGGTGTGCGTTAATTACGTTAAATCTTAAATAAAAATAAGTGGCATTTTTCATTGTCATTATGTAATTCAAGAACGGGCTCACCTATCCAAACCAAATTTTCGGGGTTTGTTCGGACTATTTAGTAGTGGTTTATGTGAAGTTTGCACAAAATTGGTTGAGTGATTCTTCATTTATCACATTTTTTGTAACAAATGAATTCAATAAATGGCGGGTCATTTTGTTTATGGAGATTTTTAGACGGGGAATTGTGCTGTCAAATTAAAAGTAGAAATAAGAACTTAGTAAGTACTTTATTGTTTCTTTTGTTTTGGCGTACGCTGGCGCACGCCGCGACACGCCGCGCCGGTTGATTTCGTATTTTTGAAACAAATGAGTACTTTAATGAGTTGGGAATAGAGTTCAGTTACCATTGATAGTGAACGAGTCGAAGCGAAGAAATTTCTTCGGCAGTGTGATTTGAGCCTAAAAGTAGCGTGTACTTTTCTCAGTTTTTTGTGCGCTGTCTGTTTTTCATGTAGTTAGAAGGCTTTATTTGAATTAAATTGTCAAACGCATTTACACAAACGGTATGTTTTGAACTGTTGAAGTGATTACATGTATGTGTGTTTCTTTATTTGAAAAAACATAATGGTGTGCATACGGGTACATTATTATTTTGTAATGGATTATTTTATTAACATTTTTTATACATTGACAACGTATGCAGTTATATAGGTACAGGGTGAAATTTCGGTGGTTGTTTTCCCGCAAAGAATTGATTTAGTAGTCAATATCTACTCCTTTTGTATGAAAAGTTGAATTTTTATTTTTACCTTACGGGAAAACAACCACCAATATTTCATTCCGTATATTTCCAGACACACATGTATAAATACTGATAATAATAATAATAATTATGATAAACATACTTATATATTTCTAAATACATAAATATTATAGATAAATTACTCCCAAACACAGAACAAATGATCGTGCTCATCACACAAACATTTGTCCTGGGTGGGAATCGAACCCACGACCTCCGGCTTAGCAGTCAGGGTCACTAACCACTAGACCAACAGGCCTGTCGATATACATACATACACCACTATTAATGTAGCAATTTGTTTTTAATTTCATTTCTTCATTTTTCTATATAGGATAAATTCCTATATAGGTACAGGGTGAAATTTTGGTGGTTGTTTTCCCGCAAAGAATTGATTTAGTAGTCAATACCTACTCGTTTTGTATGAAAAGTTGAATTTTTATTTTTACGCGAAACTGAATCGATATTTTACGGGAAAACAACCACCAATATTTCATCCCGTATATTTCCAGACACACATGTATGAATACTGATACACAACTATTAATGTAGCAATTTGTTTTTAATTTCATTTATTCTTTTTTATATGAAGGATAAATGCCACGAGCCAGACGAGCAAATATAGGTCGGCGAACGCGTGTTACAAATTATGTGACATCACAAAGACGATCACAGACTGCAGATGAACGCACTCAAGCTAATGCATCACAGCGTGAACGTAATTCACGAAATAGATCTGCTGACCCTGTGCCTGTACTGAATCTTCCACGGTGATCACGAATACGTCGTGCTACTTTGACTGAAACGATGTGTGCTGCTTTTAATTACAACACTCAGATTGATTATAGTATGTAAGGATACATTGGAATGATGGACGTAATATGTCCACATTATGATGCGGCAAAATTTTCAGGTGAAACGCCCGGCATGTGTTGTGCTAATGGCAAAGTTAGATTGCCTTGCAGCGGCTGGGGTCCAGAGTCGGTACCCCAGTCGTTTGTGTATTCACACTCAAAATGGAAAAACAAAAAATATTGTTTATCCAAATGTTTTGGATTAAGTTTTTAAATAGCTAGCAATTAAGTATAATATGTTTTTTTAAGAAATGAATCGATGTTCTAAATGATTTTTGAATTATTTCATTTTATACGTAGCGAAGCACGTACCGGGCCGCTAGTATTGTATAAAATAGCAGCTTAATACTGCTGTGTTTTGTATGGTGAGTGTAGAGATCCGGCGACACTTTTTTTACTGAAAACACGCGTTCCATCTT
This sequence comes from Parnassius smintheus behrii, assembly GCA_036936625.1. Taxonomy (NCBI): domain Eukaryota; kingdom Metazoa; phylum Arthropoda; class Insecta; order Lepidoptera; family Papilionidae; genus Parnassius; species Parnassius smintheus. The sequence continues at coordinate 6,790,142 of JAUPFT010000007.1, read as the reverse complement.
AGTCGTAAGAGGTGAAAACGCATCTGCGTTTTGATTCTTAATCGAGGATAAATCTATAATCGAGATATATCGAGGATCGCCATTATTCTATAAAAATAAGGAACAAATACCTTACCCGGAAATATTATTTATTGGCCATATAAATACTTGGAAATCGAGAGCTCATACATTATTTTACGAAGCGGTGTAGTTCACCGAGCGTCACCATCCTTATTGGTGTTCACTATTTTGTTCGCTATTCTGTACCCGGCAGTACAATTAAGTTTAAATAAAAAAAATATCATAGAATACTTTATCCTAAAGATCAATCATATATATTTTAATAGTAACTTACGCCGCCATAATTGACTCATATATAAAAAGGGCAATGACTGATATGTGGCCTTTTATGTTCAACGAAGGTTGGATGTAGCAAAAATCGTATTGCAACAAACCAAAAATGAATTACGCAATTATAAAAAGACTGGGCCAGTTCTGTGACGAAAGAGCACGACACTGTATATTACAGACCATAAACAAAATAAGAATCAAACTACATTTTATTGGAAAATATTCCATTGGTGTTGTTATTTGTTTTTAACGAATTCATTTAATACACGATTAATATAAAGATGTGCGTTAAAAGAACAACACAAAAACCTGTTTTACAGTTGCGAAGTCACAGGGCTTTGTGTATTGATATTGATTGAAACGCAATAGGTAATTGGTATTTGATTGAACAAGTCTTGCGTAAAAATGGAGCTTTGGAATATTATTAAAATTAGCGGTAGTAACAAACGGACCACTAGAAATGAATAGTAAAAAAAAGAAAGAAGAAAGAATATTTAAAAGAAAAATTCAATAAAGCAATTAGGAAAACCTTCCCTTGCACATCAGTCCATAAAAGTCTACTGCTAGGCTTGGGCTTTTAGGGAAGATTTAACTTAATTGTCACTCCCAGCAGGCGGATTTATAATCGCCGTACCAGAGGTTACGCACCATTTCACGTTACTTTACTTATATAGTCGCCGTACCAGAGGTTACGCGCCATTTCACGCTACTTTACTTTTATAATCGCCGTACCAGAGGTTATGCATAATTTCATGCTACTTTACTTATATAATCGCCGTAACAGAGGTTGGTTACGCATCATTTCATGCTACTTTACTTATATAATCCCGTATCATAGGTTACACACCATTTCACGCTACTTTACTTATATAATCGCCGTACCAGAGGTTACGCACCATTTCACGTTACTTTACTTATATAGTCGCCGTACCAGAGGTTACGCGCCATTTCACGCTACTTTACTTATATAGTCGCCGTACCAGAGGTTACGCGCCATTTCACGCTACTTTACTTATATAATCGCCGTACCAGAGGTTACGCATAATTTCATGCTACTTTACTTATATAATCGCCGTAACAGAGGTTGGTTACGCATCATTTCATGCTACTTTACTTGTATAATCGCCGTACCAGAGGTTACGCACCATTTCACGCTACTTTACTTATATAATCGCCGTACCAGAGGTTACGCACCATTTCACGCTACCTTTCTTATATAATCGCCGTATCAGAGGTTACGCACCATTTCACGCTATATAAAATCACCGTACCAGAGTTACGCACCATTTCACGCTACTTTACCTATAAAAATAAATACAATTAAAATGTCTGTTTGTAATGTCAAAGTAACAGCTTCTTACTAAATGCTTAAATGTTTGTATGTTCCGGCTAATCTCCGAAACGGTTAGACTGATTTTGACGCGACTTTCACTGGTAGTTAGCTAATTTTATAAGACTCTGCCACGTATATGATTTCGTTTCTTTCTTTCTTTTTTCTTAATTCTCGCCTTCGGTTTTTGTATTTTAAATCTAACGCAAACGACATAATGCTATCGCCATTTATTTGAAAACATAAAACCATTTTGCCACACCTAACAGTTGCCTGTTACAATACAATACTCTTTATTGTACACCAACAAAACATTAATAAATAATGAAAAAAATAATGAGGGATAAACAAAAGGCGGTCTTATTGCTACATAGCAATCTCTTCCAGACAACCCAGAAGAGGAAATTAATAAAACTAAAAATAAGAATAATGGCTAGGGTGCACTAAATTAGACAAAAAAAATATAACTTATATACTATATAATGACAACATACTTAAGGTATATTAGTGACCATAACTAAGAGGAGAAAGAGAGAGGAGTTAAAGAGACAAATAGTGTTCCTTAATTTGTTTCTTGAACACATTTAAAGATTGAGCACTTTTAATGGATTGGGGTAAGGAGTTCCAGAGTCTTACTCCAAGAACAGCAAAAGATTTATCATAAAATGTCGAGGAGTGTATAGGATATTGGAGCGAAAGGTTTTCTTTGGACCGTAAGGAAAAATCGTGACAAGAGCTAAGAAATTTAAAACGTTCTTTCAGATAGGGAGGACTTGATACATTAAATAAGACGCAGTAGAGCGCAGAAAGTATATGAGTATTCCGACGAAGACGGATTGGGAGCCACTTGAGTTTAGCGCGGTATTCAGAGACATGGTCATATTTACGAAGCCCAAATATGAACCGTATACAGAGATTTTGGAGTCGCTCAAGTTTATTAAGTTGCTCCTCGGTGATATCAAGGTAACAAATGTCAGCATAGTCGAGGATAGGGAGTAGCAAAGATTGTGCAAGCGTAATTTTGGTGGAAATGGGTAAAAAGTATTTAAGCCTTCGGAGTGAAGCATAAGCCGCAAACATTTTTCGGCTCACTGCATTAATTTGGGGTGTCCAAGACAGACTGGAATCCAAAAAGATACCTAAATTTTTAACTACTTCATTATATGGAATAAGAATACCATTAAATACAACGGGTTGAATTTGACATTTTTTAATTTTGGAAATAGTTCTTGAACTCCCAATAATTATAGCTTGCGATTTTGAAGGGTTAACCGTCAATCCATAAGATCGTGTCCAGTCGAGAATAAAAGCCAGATCCTTGTTGATACATTCAACAGCTTTGGCAAGATCTTCGATGGTTGTTTGTAAATATATTTGAAGGTCATCTGCATACAAGTGGTAGAGAGAAGATATTTGGGATGTAATCGTATTAATAAAGATTGCGAATAAAAGAGGAGATAAGACACCACCTTGTGGAACGCCAGCTACGGTATCAAGCCACGAAGAAAGTCTATCTTGGACACGAATACGTTGCCGGCGCCCGTGCAAATAACTATGAAACCAGGAAATTGCAGTTGGAGATATGTTAAGAGAACGCAGAATCCCTAACAGGATATCATGATCAACAGTATTGAAGGCATTGCTGAAATCCAGCAACACCAATACTGTGACTTGATGATTCTCCATACCGTGACGAATGTCGTCGGTGATTTTTAATAACGCCGTAGTCGTACTATGACCAGATCTAAAGCCAGATTGGAGAGGACTAAGGATGCTATTTCTTAAACAAAAGGAATTAATTTGTTGTTGGACAAGGCGTTCTAAAACTTTGGAAAGGAAAGGAAGAATTGAAATAGGACGATATTCAGAAAAACTTGAAGGATTTGTTTTCTTAGGTAAAGGTATGATTTGAGCGTCCTTCCACTGGGAAGGGAAAGAAGATGAGGATATGGAAAAGTTTAAGATATGGGTTATGCCTGTTACAACATCAACAAATTATGTGAAGGATTTCATTAAGCTGCGACTACACAGTAGAACCCTAACCCTGGCAAACTAATAAAAACGATCCTGAGACTGCTATATCCATCGACTTCTTATCTTAAAATGTCGTCACTTTAGCTAAAATGTCATAGCTTAAAATAATTCTAAGTAATTATTATCGCCATTTTTAATAACTAGAGTCGTAGAGGGGTTAATACTTTTTAAACGACGGCATGACATTTACAAAAGATAAACTTTAACCGGTATACATATGATTCGAGGAATTTTTGTCTTCTTCATACGAACAAGTGTGCCATCAGGTGATATTTAAAAAAAAACAACAGACGTAATCAAATATGGTCACGGACAAGATACGCAATAAACATAAAACTGGCAATTGTCTAGCGGTATTGTTTTCACAATTTATGAAAATGTAGGACAGAAAATTCCGGCATTAAACTATTGATTTCATAAAAACACACACTAGTATATTATATAATTAAATATCCATTATTTATACAGTTTAAAAACCTAATTAGACAAAAAAGACAGAAGAGATTATTTAGATGAAGTATCACTATTTAAACGATATTTTTTATCATAAAAATTTTTGATTTAACTTGGTCATGTAGTCATCTATACAAACGAATAAAATTGAAGTGTCTATTTGTAATCTCAAAATAACAGCTTTTTACTAAATGCATATGAAAGTATATACGATACTTATAATTAAAAAAAAAAGTTAAAAATGTTGGTCTTTCTTTTGTCTTTCAGTCTGCCAGCTAATCTCTGAAATGGCTGTGAAATGATTTTGGCGGGACTTTCAGTGGCAGATTTCTGATATTACATATAAGGAGTAACTTAGACTACTTTTGTTTCAGAAAAGTAATTAGCGAACCGCGAATAAAAATTAAAACCCATGCAATTCAATTGTGATGAACAGTTATATGGCATGTAATTTGTTACGGCCGCTTACAGTTGCCAAGTTTTGATTGTAATAATTAATCATTAGTCTTTTAATTCTCCACATAACTCCTATCACCTTACTATTTTAGCACCAACTTCAGAAGCTATTATGTGTTGATGTTTTTTTTGTTTTATTTATATATATATATATATATATATATACATAAATTATTTGTGTTAATTATTACTTTGTTGTATTATTTAATATATAATACTCGTATTACATTACTCATCATCTTCTTTGTCGTTTAAATAGGTACATAAAAATATTCATCCCCTGTTTATCTACCTTTATTCATTAAAATCAGTTCAGTCATTTCCGAGAAATCGATAAAATTACATAAAATACGCGTCGAATATATCACATTTAATGTAATACAGCTGTGTCAGCGAGTTTGTTCTCATAGAATAATTTTTAATACCAAACTTAAAAATTTTTTATATTTTATTTTTATATTTGAACGGAATCTTGTTCATATTTTCATGAGTATTAATTTTATTTGGGCGGAACGCTAATTATTTTGCTATAATATTAGTAACTTAAGTTACTCATAACATTAGCTGTCTGCTAGTGAAAGTCTCGTCAAAATCGATCCAGTCATTTTGTAGATTAGCCAGAACAAACAGGTAGACAGACAAAAAACGTAAAAATTTGTTTTTGTTATAAGAACTGTGTGTATATTACATGCATTTAGTTAAAAGCTGTTAATTTAACATTACAAATAGACACTTCATTTGTATTTTTTTTTATTATTTTGGCAACAAACAGTCGAAAGTAAATAAAATACAAACAACTTATCTGTTATAAATTGACCTACAGTGCCGAAAAGTTAAACACAATTTAAAAGAAAGTTGCATGGTAACACTACATAGTAGTATTTACATAACAAAAAAAAAACCCAGTTAAACACAAATTAAAAGAAAGTTACATGGTAACCCTACATAGTGACTATTAACATAACAAAAAAAACTAAGTTCAAAAACATAATTAAAATTAAAATATCAATTTAAAAAATGCAACTCACTTGCAAACCTTACTTAAATTATTTTTAATTGTCAGTTTTAAGGTATTGAGAGATGAATTATAAAGGTCGATATTAGTAAATTGCTTATTAAATATGTCAGTGGAACGGTATAAGAATGAATTACGAGTATGTCTTTTATGTAACCGCGGAGGAACAACAAGTGGCGTTTTACGTGAGGATCGCACCGGAAGACAAACACGAGCAATAAATGATACCTTTGAGAGAAGTTGAGAATAGTCAATTAAATTATTCAAAATTTTGTATAAAAAGATTATATCAAACAATTTGCGTCTACCGCAAATTTATATCTACGCAAAGATTCATTATATGATTCGTTAGTAATATTATTACGATAGTTAAGTGACCTTAGGAATGTGTTTTGTACCTACTCTTTCAATTCTTTTCTTATGTATATTATGATAACAGGGACTCCATACAGTACTACAAAAATCTAAGATTGACCGAACAAAGGAAAAGTATAGAGTTTTTAGCGTTATAGCTTTGTTAAAGAGTTTGCTAATCCTAAGAATAAATATCAAGCTACGAAATGCATTGCTTAATATATAATCAACATGTAGATTGAATGACAATTTTGAATCCATTATTATACCCAGATCTCTAATACTAACATAATATGGCATTTATAAATATTGTGATATAATTGTTTATTTCAACAGTAATCAAATAGAGAAGTTATGTCTTTTTGCAGCTTTAGACAGTCATCACCTGTTTCGATAATTCGCAATAATTTTCTATCACTATTTTTGAATCCCTATTTATTTCTATAGATATGTATATTATTAAAATTTTAGAAGGTCTTTGAGAATATATATATATATATATATATATATATATATATATATATATATATATATACGGAATGGGTCCCACATATATGCAATAAATGAAACCACAAGTAATACTAGTCCGTAGAAGTGTAGAAAAATTAAATATTAAATTAAAACCCGTAAAATAAAAAAGTGAAATTTTCAAAAAAAATAAATACTAAAATAAATTCAGTAAAAGTGAACACTCTGTTTAGACAACGTACCTTGACAAGGGGTCAAGGTACGTTGTCTAAACAGAGTGTTTTGTGTTTTTTTGAGGAAGAGTGACAACGTTGCAAGCGGGTAGCACGCCGACAAAAGACACCGCTGTCGATATGTCGCAATACCAATAGTTTGCACTGCGTGGCAACGTCGCTTTTTAATGTTCAAGGATTCACTCAAGTTCATTGAATCATTGACTTAGTGACCCAATTCTATAGAGTGTTCAAATTTGCTTAAAATTAAAACTCTACTTTTTGACCTAATTACTGGACCGATTACGTTCATTTTTTGTATATCGTCAGCCAAGGCGATAACAAGTATATGGTTTCATTTATTGCATATATGTGGGACCCATTCTGTATATAAAATTTATTTAATATATGTACTAGATTTACATATATTTCTTGCCTATTGCGTCCATCGCCGGAATTACCGTAATTTTATTGCAGGTAACTTTACGCGAGATCTCGTTATTTGAGCTCCCCCGGCCAATGAAAATTTTAATTGTAATTTTAATTAAAATTAATTTAATTTATGAACCTATCCAACTGCAGAGAGATGTAAGACAGGGTGAAGTCATATCCCCGAAACTCTTCACCGCTGCATTGGAAGACGTTTTCAAGCTATGGGACTGGAAAGGATACGGTATTAATATCAATGGCGAGTACATCACTCACCTTCGATTTGCCGACGATATAGTCCTTATGGCAGAATCACTGGAAGACATAAGCACTATGCTCAATGACCCAATGACCTCAATAGTGTCTCCCAACGGACAGGTCGTTAGATGAGCATGAACAAACAGAGATCATAATGATTTCTTATATTTACGCGAACACTACACATTGAAATAATACTAGTTTTTACGGAATTTATCGCGTATATTTAACTTTTTCAAAAAACATCCTAATTTCAATAGAGAAGATGGCTGGGTGCTACCATCTGCTTGGGATCCTATAATAAATAAAATTAAATCCCAACCCAAGCATACAACTGCAAGACTCCATGATACCATAAGTTCATACTGTGTAGATCGGAACAAAAGTTAAAATTTTAATCTATGGTAACCGCGGTTAACTATGACAGCTGGACGTTGAACATCTCAGTCCTTCCCGTGACCATGGGTGCTGTAAAGCTCTCGAAACGTCGGGTAAAAAAGTTAAATATACGCGATAAATTCCGTAAAAATTAGTATTATTTCAATGTGTAGTGTTCGCGTAAATATAAGAAATCATTATGTAAACCAGTACGGACTAGTAATTGCAAATAAAATACGCCGATTAGAAGATCTTAAGACTAAGCGCGCAAGATATCTAACAGCCTTAAATTTCTTGAAGAGATGCCGAGACCATAATCTCATTCCTACGTGTGTCAAAATATCCACCAAAAAGGACATTCGAGGAAGCGCTAAGATCTTAAATCAGGCAAGTAAAAAGTTGTTACGGGCGGTAATCCAACAAAAACGCTCCGATCTATATGACATAAATAAATCCATAGACACATCATCCAGTGAATTAAAGAAAGTTTTAACGACGTTTGATTATAATTTTTGCATGGAAACATTAAATAAACGCGAAATTAGTAAATATAACGAATGCAAAAACAAACATATAGAAAAATATCAAAAATTAACGGCCAAATCAAATGTCAAACATCCGAATCAATGCCAGAACCAAAAGCAACCATTGACAAACACAGATCATAGATTAATCGCGTTCTATAATCTGTCAAAACAAACACTGGATGATGCAACAATAAAGGTTTTATCTAAAGGACTAAATTACGCTATAACTCCGCGCAGATTACCGTACGAAGAAATTATCTGTAGTGTCGAGGACTGTTTATTTAAAAACAATATGCGGAAAGAAGATTTGGAGGCGATACGTCAAGACATTTCGTCTATGTTACGTCGATGTTCAGTGCCTAAACTGAATCTTCCCAGAGACGAATTTATAGCGTTAAAGAACCTACGCAATAAACCAGAACTTACGATTCTCCGCGCAGATAAGGGAAACGCCACGGTGGTCATGGATACGTCAGATTATAATTCTAAAATACAAGAACTTTTGTCGGATGTAAGTACTTATAAAAAGGTTAAAAACGACCCAACAAATAGCACACTAAAAACAACTAGTGACCTCATAAAGAAACACTCCGAAAAATTAAATCTGGACGTAAAATGTATAATACCTACGTGCGCCAAATCACCAAAGTTGTATGGGTTACCAAAAATACACAAGCCCAATGCTCCATTACGCCCCATAGTGAGCCAAATCGATTCACTAACTTACAGATTGGCTCAACACTTAGCGAAAATACTCTCGCCGCTCAGGGGACATACAAGAGCACACATAAAGGATTCCTACCATTTTGTCAGCGAGATTAAAGACCTACGTCTGGCAGACAATGAAACTATGGTCAGTTTTGATGTGCAGTCATTGTTTACATGCTTACCTGTTGAAGACTGCATCTCAATTGTAACTAGAAGGCTGGAAGAAAACAACATACCCGTAGAATATGCAGTATTACTCAGACACTGCCTTACATCTGGCTACCTATTGTGGAAGGAGGAGTTCTACAAGCAAGTAGATGGTGTGGCGATGGGCTCACCTGTATCTCCCATTGTCGCCGACATATTCATGGAAGACTTTGAGGAGAAAGCCCTGCTTACTTCTCCCATAAATCCAAGATTCTACAAGCGGTACGTAGACGACACTTTCACAATTCTACCTTTAGATAAAGTAACTGCATTTTTAGACCATCTTAACTCTATAAATTCTAAAATTCAGTTCACAATGGAGTTAGAGGCAAACAATTCCTTAGCTTTTCTAGATGTGTTAGTAATTCGGAATCCTGATAACACCTTGAGCCATACTGTGTATAGAAAAAAGACCCATACAGATAGATATTTAAACGGTGATTCTCACCACCATCCTTCACAGTTAGCTACCGTGGGTAAATCTTTGTTTCAGAGAGCATGAGGGATCTATGACAGTAAACACCTGGCTGCCGAGCTCCAACATGTCAAGCAAGTTTTGCATGACAACAAGCTTCGGGTCCCACGCCTACGTCACAGAGAACGAGTGAAGCCGGCCACAGTCGAGCGTGTACCTGCTGTACTGCCATATGTTAGAGGAGTCACTGACAAGATTGGCTACATCTTGAAGCGCGCTTCCATCAAAACATACTTCAAGCCGCCGAAGAAGATTGGTCAGTTTTTACCATCAGTCAAGTGTAACGTCCCTCTGCAAGATGCAGGAGTGTACAAGCTTGATTGTGAATGTGGTCTCTCCTACATAGGACAAACTAAAAGATCAATTAAAACCCGCGTCAAAGAACATATAGCTGATGTAAAGAATTGACGCTCCGGGAAGTCTGCAGTCTGTGAACATGTACAAGGTCGCCCCCGTCACTACATCAGATTTGATAGACCACAAATCCTCGCTAAAGAACACCGATTCCTTCCAAGGATGATTCGCGAGGCTATTGAAATCAAAAAACATCCTAATTTCAATAGAGAAGATGGCTGGGTGCTACCATCTGCTTGGGATCCTATAATAAATAAAATTAAATCCCAACCCAAGCATACAACTGCAAGACTCCATGATACCATAAGTTTATACTGTGCAGATCGGAATAAAAGTTAAAATTTTAATCTATGGTAACCGCGGTTAACTATGACAGCTGGACGTTGAACATCTCAGTCCTTCCCGTGACCATGGGTGCTGTAAAGCTCTCGAAACGTCGAGTAAAAAAGTTAAATATACGCGATAAATTCCGTAAAAACTAGTATTATTTCAAAACAAAGATCATGTTTAATGATCATGTCACACCTATGGCGGTAGTTGTTGGGAGCGCTAACCTCGAAGTTGTTGACGAGTACGTTTACCTGGGAGAAATAGTTCAACTAAATAAGTCCAACTTCGACCCTCTCAGTCGAAGTTGGTCAACGACACATCCTCTCGTCAGGTATACCTCAAAAACTGAAAACTAAATTTTTTCTGAACCAGTGCGTGTTGCCAGTGATGACTTACGGATCTGAGACATAGTCCTTCACTGCTGGCCGTATGAGGACGCTCAAGGTCGCTCAGCGAACTATGTAAAAGGCTATGCTCGGGGTTTCTCTGCGTGATAAACTTATAAATGAGGATATCCGCAGTAGATTCAGAGTGACCGACATAGCCCAACGGATTAGTAAGCTGATGTGGCAATAGGCCGGCCATATAACTCGAAGAACCGACAACCGATGGAGAAAAAAAGTTCTCGAGTGACAGCCTTGTACTGACAAGTGGTAAACTGGGCGAACCACAGACGATTATCGAGTTATCGTGGGGGGACACCCTACACTTCGCCTGTTAGTAGGCGTAGTGTAGGGGTTCGCCCCCCCCACTAGATGGAGTGACGACCGGGTAAAACATGCAGGAATTCGATGGATGCAGGTGGTTTAGGACCGTGCTTAGTGGCATTCCTTGGGAGAGGCCTATGTTCAGCAGTGGACTTATGAAGGGCTGTAATGATGATGATGATGATTATGTAATAATTTAACATATTTAATAAATTAATTTAATTTTCCACGTGCTCGGCGGTGAAGTGTATACCATCGTGAACTGCATTTATAAAGAATAAAATTATTTCGAAGACAACATGAAATCTGCTAACACAAACTTGAACAAGGCTGACTAATTAAATAACTCAAGAGTTAGTTAACAAAGATGGTACGACTTTTTCAAATCGTAGATGACCTTAAGATCAGATCACAGCAATGCAGGCAGCATTGCTGTGATCTGATCTTAAGGTCAAAGAGTTTCGTATAGTTATGGGCTGTAAGACTTTCCGTCGTAGTCCAAAGATGTGACAACGCATCTGTAGCCTCTTTTGTTTGAAGTTGACTGTAGGTGTCTATGAGCTGTAATAGCCAATAAGTTTTATAAAAAATTAAAAACACTCAATACAATTTTAGTATATAGCGACATACAGTTATTGAGAGGCGGTTAACCTACAGTTCTATAAAGACAGGAGGCCTTGCCAAGCAGTTACATAGACGTTAACTATTCAAATTACCTTACTTATTATCGATTTAGAATAGTTTTCATTAAGAAAAACATTCAACTTTTATTTGACTACTAGCGATTTGCCCCAGCCGGTGATAACTGTCGCGGAAATTCAAGCAATATGTTGACAAAGTTCTATCGAAATCTAATGAACGGTATAGCAGAGCATAAAGTACAAACATATACATATGTATATATTATAACATTTATCATTGTGGCAGAAGAAGCACGACAAGTAGAATAAATGCAGTAGAAATACGATCGCTAAGGCGTATGTTAGGGCTGAATCTTGGTGCCAGGGTAAAAAACTGTGTGATAAAAGAAGAGTGTGGTTTGCAATATGATGCTGTAACCAGGATTTAGAAAGGAATACTTCGGTGGTTTGGTCATGTAGAAAGACTGAATGAGGAAAGAGTGACAAAGCAAATTTATGTTACAGAAGTGAATGGAAGAGTCGGAAAGGGACGCCCTAGGCGAAATTTTATCGAGCAAATTGGTGATATATTGAAAATGGGCCAAATTAGGAGTACCCTTAACCGACGAGCATGTATGCGTAGGTATATATGGAGGAAGCGGGAGAGGTTTGTCAGAATCGTGCCAAATGGAAGTCTGTAGTCTCTGCCTACCGCTCCGGGTGACAGGCGTGAGTGTTTATGTTCATGTTTTCATTATTTATCTCAATCTTCATATTAAATTTAATTAATAAAATTTATTATCTTACCGCTGTTCCTCTCCATGAACCTTTTGTAGGAGTTCACGATTGACATGTTGTACTCGGAACCCACCCCTGCAACAAAGAGAAGTAATGTTAAAATTCTGCACATCTTGCTTTTTAATTTGCCCACCAATGTCACAGCTAAACTATGGCCTACCCACATTGATTGCCTCAGGAATATGTAGTTGCCACCCGTGGTAGGCTGTTTGGCAATTGCTATTTCTTGTTGTTATTGAGATGTTACCAGAAAGCTTTTTTATAAAATAAGGGTGACAAATGAGCACACAGTCCACCTGATGGTAAGTGGACGCTGCGGCCCATAGACATTTACATCTTCCATTAAGAATCAAAACGCAGATGAGTGGTCACCCTTGACGACTAAGATGAAATGTCTACACTCACCATACGATACACAACAGCATTAAGCTGCTATTTTATCGGTTCGAACCGACCTTCCTTCCTTACGTGGTAGAGCCATGCTGCAGCTATATTAGTTGTATAGTTGTAGCACGAATGGGTCGGCTCGACCGGGGAAGGACCACACTCTCACAGAATACCAGCGTCAAATAGCAGCCTAATGCTGCTGTGTTTCGTATGGTGAGTGTAGAGAACCGGAGACCCTTTTTACTGGAAAAGAGGCATTCCATCTTAGTCCTCAAGGCTGACAACGCGTCTGCATTTTGATTCGCCAACGAGGATAGATGTAAATGTCTGTGGGTCACAGCAACCGCTTACCATCAGGTGGACTGTGTGCTCGCTTGTCACCCTTTTCCTATAAAAAATAAACCTATTCATGCTACAACCGTAATATAGCAGCGTGGCTCTGCCACGTGTGATGATGTTGATATTGATGTCCATCTTCAGTCTCAGTTTCCCTCTGTCGCTTTTTTCGACACGTACGGGTTCATATGGGGTAGAATATTTTCATACACTGACATTACGTAGCATAACATAATATACATTATTAATTATAATAATTACTTCTTGTCATTTAACTGTATGTAGAGACCTATTTTCCTCTAGATCAAATTACGATCACAGTCACGAATCGTAACGGAGGCTAGCCATCTCATCATCAGAGGCGCAAAACAGGATTGTAGTGTCCAAGTGTATGAGCAAGCACAGGTTGCACTCTTTATGCCCTTACTCTCATAGTCTGATGGGACGGTAGTCCGACACGACCGCAGAAAAGTCATACGCAGGACCTCGTAGAGAACTAAGCTTATTATCATTTTACTTACGTTAAAATTAAGGAAACTATTGATATAGTTTACGAAAACAATACAACTTTTGGTTGAAAGGGTTTTTAAAACTCAGATTCAACGCTCACCTCATCCTGCAACTTAATGCATAAGGCTTGTCGAAATTGATGGTCCGATTAGCAAACGGATTGACGATAGCAGAAACAGGCGTCTTAAACCTTTGATGCCACTGCCCTGTCGGGTTTGGGTATTTTACAAGGTGGTTATACTGCCATCTATTGGAAAACGCAAAATTTTTCCGACATTTTCCATAGCCTCTTACGGAATGGCCACAAAAACATCTAGTGTGACTACACTTTTATTCTAATATATCAATAATCTTACATTATCGAATAAAAAAACGACTAATAATAAAAATGACGTAGTAACGAAAAATATAAACAGACCAAAAAACACAGAATAACATATGTGAGTTGTAATCATGACTTTGAGATTTCAATATGAAGATTCTTTTAAGCGGAAAAATGTTTTATCCGTAAATTAAAACATGGTATAAACCAGCTTATAATTTTAAATATTAATATTGAAAAAAACATTACATGTCTTTAATTTGAATAGAAGTTGGAATGTTTCTTTTTATAAAACCCTAGTGGTTTAAAATACAATTAAATCATATAATTTATCTTTTTACTTTTTATTACTAACTCTATCCTGGATTTAAAATCAGAATGCAGATTTGTTGTTATCTGTGAGGACTTAGATGAAGTACCGCATTTCCAGTGAAAAGGGTCTCCGTTCCTAAAAATTTACCAAACGTAACACAGCGGGAAGGTATTCTGTGAGAGCATGAATAAAAAATAGACTTTTTATGACTTCGCTTCAATAAATCTTTTGGATCCATGTTATGTTATTTGATAGGTTATATAAGGGAGGATATAAAATATTGTAATGTTATAAAAATAAATCAGAAATATTACGTCGCTATCTTATTTCAGTATCGCAAGTAATAAATCAAATACATTTGTAAATGTCTCAACAATATACACTTTGCTTTGATTATATTGGATAAAATATCTAATTGATCAAAAATTCAAATAATGAAGCCAGGTTTAAAAACCAAATCTGACCTTAGAAATTCTTTAAGGTACTCTCGTTGAAGACGAAGTTAAAAAAGACACACACACACACTCACATTCACACACTAAAGAAATATAAAGATATTTATATAATCATAACGATTCACAGAATAATCTTTCTCCGGCAAATCACTATTGGAAACTGACATTAAAGAATATTTTATACGTAAAAGTAAATTGGGCTATTGCGAAAATGAAATAAGCCTTCAGATGGCACTGGCCCACTTGCCAGATGAACTTACGTGTGAATACATTTTGGTTTGCTTTCCCTTTTTCTTTAACTGTTTCTGTTAATAAATGAATTCTACGAAGGTGTCATTTAGCCGCTAATGAGTGATATGTAACGCAACATTCACAAATTAGTAATGTCATAATTATTTAAGCAATTATTATATTAAATATGCATAACTTACGTATGTCTTAGAACATTCTTTTTAAATATATCCGCTACGGATTATTTCTAAAAGAACTAGAATATCCCGTCAATAGGACAAAAATAAAATGATCGTCACCATTATCATTACGAATTATGGCAAGGTTTTTGTCGCCGGCTATTTCTTGCATTTCTTACCAGTTGAATAAAATTAACTTTGCTAAATTTCATTAAGTGGAATATCCTTGTTGGTTAAAGTTCATTGCACGACTAGAAGTTCAATAATTCTTATTCATTATCATCAATATTTTATACGTGGTAGAGCCATGCTGCAGTTATATTAGTAGTTTAGTTGTAGCACGAATGGGTCTGCTCGACCGGGGAAGGACCACGCTCTCACAGAATACCAGCGTGAAATAGTAGCTTAATGCTGCTGTATTTCGTATGGTGAGTGTAGAGAACCGGAGACCCTTTTTACTGGAAACGAGGCATTCCATCTTAGTCCTCACGGGTGACAACGCATCTGCATTTTGATTTGTAATCGAGCATAGATGTAGATGTCTATGGGCCACAGCAACCACTTATCATCAGGTGGACTGTGTGCTCGTTTGTCACCCGATCCTATAAAAAATAAAACAATATTCTTCTGTAAATCCTTTATCAGACTTACGTGGTAGAGCCACACTGCAGCAATTGTGGTTGTACCATGAATGGGTCGGTTCAACCGGGGAAGGACCACGCTCTCACAGAATACCAGCGTAAAATATCAGCTTAATGCTGCTGGGTTTGGTATGGTTAGTGTAGAGAACCGGAGACCCGTTTTACTGGAATCGAGGCATTCCATGTTAGTCCTCACGGGTGACAACGCATCTAAATTTTAATTCTTAATCGAGGTTAAATGTATATTTCTATGAGCCACAGCATCCACTTATCATCAGGTGGACTGTGTGCTCGTTTGTCACTCTTATTCTATAAAAAAAAACTTATGGTTATTTTATTAAATTTTTTTTAGTTTTATTTGAACCCCTTTACATCTTCTGAATTTACTACTGCTTGGTAAGAAGTACGAGTACTAAGCTTTTCATTATGACCAAAAGCTCAGAAGGGATAAATCGACGTTCAAGAACAAGGGCTAAAATGTTATCCAATATTATTCTTTTTAGTTTTTTGAATTCAATTTTTACATTTCTTTTGATTGTTAAAAAAATTGAAAGTTTTATTCTAATACTTCAATTCTATTCATCCACCAGATGAAACGTTTTCCTTTTGTTAATTTAAGTGTTTTAAAATCAAAGTTATAAGATAAAAACCCTTGAAATACCTCAAGTGTTTTCTCCACCATCATCATCATCATCATCATCATCATCCTTTTTAATAAAATAATTGAAATCGCGTCACAATTGGCGATGACAACGCCTAACATACATGTAGGAAAATAAACTATTTTGAAATAAAAACATCGCCTTTTATTAAGTTCTGCTAAAGTAAGATTAAGGTTAAAAATATTTCTTTTCATGCCGAGCGTTTACTTGTTTTTTTTATTCCCGATTCACGCAAACCCAATGTCAATGTGCCCATTAAAACAGATGCTACGAGGCACTAGAAATTTCTGGAATTAAATTAAAGATGAAATTCGGTAATATCCATAATTTATTTTTATTCGAAATTTATGTTTATGCTTTTTACAATAAAGAAAAAACAAGATATTATGCGGGAGCTCTCTGCGGTCAAAGACATTTTCGCTAAGAGGTAGCTTATTTGAATAATGTATATTAACAAATATCCTTGTTTATATTTGATTATTCTCGATAATGTCATTGGAATGTTTAAATTTAAATTCTTACGCGAAAACCAGTTGGTAAATATTCAATACTACTTAATGGATATACTGGTATCTAATGGTTCTTCTTAATTTTTAAATGTTTTTATTTTCAAATTTGATACTACGTATTTAGTTGCAACATCATATATATATCTCCTATTTAGCCGTTCGTATATGTGATTAATTAGTTACGTCGTTGACAGTTACTCAATCTTTCATATTTAACTGGCTTCATCTTAAAATTATAGTTTATCGATGATTAACAAATGTTTAAAGATACCCTTTTGCCCTATTCGATTCCGCAATTAGAGGTTATTGACTATGCAAAAAGTTTTTTGTTGTCTGTTAAAAAACGAAACCTCTGTCACTTACTTTAAAGTTTAGGATGTTTGCGATGAATATGCGTAATCTTTCCGTATCTGATGAGATTGGCGCTTTTACGCGCTTTTTGCTTAAATTATTTTTTGTCCTTTTGAATGGCCTAAGGAATAACAATATTTCAACTTCGTCTAAATAACTACATTAAATACTTCATCCCTAAGGTTGGCAATATCCTCGATACTGCAATATCGAGGATATTTCGAACCTTAGGGGCTTTCGCTTTCTCCAGATTAATATGAGAATACCCTTGAAATACAGCCTGTTTAATAAAAATAATCATCAAAGTCAGGAAAAAAATGTGTATATGGTGGTGAAATAAATATATCATATCATAATTTTGTAGATCTTCATAATCATCATCACAGCCTATCAAAAATCTAGAGCTTTTGAAACAGAAACAGAAACTTTTTTATTCAATGTAGATTATAAACAATACTTATTGAGTCACTTTTTTCATTTACCTACCACTAGTTCGCAAAAAAAAAACCCCTATCCTGGGAAGAACCAGCAAGAAACCCAGCGGGACTATTTTTTTTAAAATAATAGTTTACAATCATGTTTACAATTAACAACACAAGACAAATTAGTAATAGCTTGGTAGCGATAACCCTTCCCAGGGTATTAACATAAACCTCCCCCACGGATTGCTTTATACGGGCGAGAGGGGGGATATTTTTGTCATAGTTGCCAGAAGTGGCATACGTGTTAAAAATTGCAGTTATTTACTATTTTGTGCTATGTTTAAAAAGTTGCTGTTACCAGTTACTGGGTTGTGATTCTTTTTATGACACTAAACTATTCTCTTATTTTGAATTTGAGTAATGTTGGTCCTTAAAATGTAGTATGCGTTAATTACTTGTCTACAGTGCCATTCAATGGATCCTAGCATGGATATGGATATATTTTTAATTATTTTATAATTTTTTAACAAATCAAAGAGTATTTTTTAATATATTGTTTTATTACGTGGCAGGGTCATGCTGGAACTATATTATGCTTGTAGCATGAATGGGTCGGCTCGACCGGGATAGAAGCATGGTCTTATAGCAGCTTAATTCTACTTTTATTTCGTGTGGTGAGTGTAGACAACCGGAGACCATTTTTACTGGAAACGAGGATTCACTCCATAGGGGTGACAACGTTTCTAATTTTGATTCGTAATTGAGGATAGATGTATATGTCTATGGGTCACATCATCTACTTACCATCAGGCGGACTTTGTGCTAGTTTTCCGCCCTTATTCTATAAATAAATGAATATGACCTCAATCAGTCTTGTCGTTCAGAAGTTAAACACGGCTACTCGATGATGTTTTTAAATATTTTATCGAGTTGTGCCTTTAAGGTTTTCTTATTTCATATTATGCAATTTTATTAAAAGTTCACCTTTAATACCCGTTAACACAATATTCAATTACGTTGTGTAACCTACTTTACATGTTTAGTTATAACAAGTGGTAAAATTAAAGAATTTGTACAACCGACGAATCGCCGGTAATCCGACAAATATTTTTCAGGGCAGTGTCGAACTACCGAATTTATTGGGTTATAGAGTACTGCCTAAGACGCTATTGTCTGGAATCTTTTACAAAAGAGTACCTTGTAATCCGACAAATTACAAATTCAATCAAAATAAAAAAAATAAAAAAATCTTTATTTCAGAACACAGTGGTTTGTAATTGTAAACAGAGGTTGGTACCATCCTATTAAGTAATAATAATACTTGTGCCAGGTGGCCCCGCTCTCATTGATAAGATTCTATTTTTATGCCAATTAATAAATAACCCTCGATGTATATTATTACGAATCTTATGATTTTTAATATGACAAAGGGTCGTCGGATAGGGCAGAACAGCGTCTGCCTGGCCAGCTAGTATATATATATATATATATATATATATATATATATATATATATATATATATATATATATATATATATATATATATATATATATATATATATATATATTTATATATATATATATAGAATTGGAATCAAAACAATACCCTCCGCGTCGATCACAATTATGGTAGTGAGTACAAGTTATAACTTGTTCAATCATGCATTAGCAAAGAGTGTCAAAAAATAATCAATAATAAAAAATAGACCATGTTGAATTACAGGGGGTGTCGGATTAGACAGAGCCGGATTACCGGGGGTCCAGTGTATAAATAAAATGGGGACATCATCAATGTATTCGAAGTCAATTAAATACGCATTATTAGGAATAACTCAAAGATTTCTGATCAAATCCTGATCATTAATATGGGACCACACGAAAAGCACCAGCTTTCAAATAAAAAAAGAATCATCAAAATCGGTTCACCTGGACAAAATTTCTGAGGTAACACACATAATAAAACATAGATACAGTCGAATTGAGTTGCTATAAATTTCGTAAACTACGACACAGTTGCCGAAAATACCTGAAATTTGTGAATATTGCACAACTCAATTAGGCATACCGCGATTTACACAGAAACAGCAATAAAACAATTAAACTTCAATGCTGTGCACAATTATAAACCATAAATCGAAAAAATAATCCCGTCTCTCTTCAATAAAGTTCTAAGTTATGTAAAAGAGACAATCTATTTTCAAGAATAACTGCGTAAAGGAGAACTAATTGATTGATGTTGTATCTATATTTGTGTGTTGCAGATATCTCAAAACATTTAGAAATAAAAAAGGTTGCCACACACCCTCTGTATGATCTTGGAAACTTGTGATCATCATACCAGAGCGACATTGTTTCAGTTAGGTGCATAATTTCACAAATGCTCCGAAACAATCTAGCGTAGAATGACGCCATGACACAATTACTAAATTTGAAGCAGGGTTGTCTCGGCGTGTTAAGGATATAAAAATACACGGTGAATCTTAGATTTACGAATATGATCCAGAAACGTAGCGGCATACGACTGTAAGGCTGTTCAAAATGATCCAACGCCTACCAAAGTTAATCGCCCGAGAGCACACCACTTAATCTCTGGGTCACCTTTCTTCTACGAGCATTTAGTGCTCGTAGCTTTTCTTACAGCTCCAACTTGGCACCATGTGACTTCTTTTTGTTTCCAAATTGCTGCTTAGCCCCTCGGCTGTCCAAATGCCATAGTCTGGCGTGTCAAATAATATGCGCGTCTGTCAAACGCCATAATATGGCGTCGAGTGATAGCAAACTATTTGTAACATATATATGATATATATAACATACATATGTATAACATATATATCTGCATGATTGATTTTTTCTAAATTTGATTTAATAATGTGTTTTTTTTTTGTTTTTTATTTATAATTAAATATGCTTTGGACGTACAATTAAAACAAATAGTACTTGGAATAAAGGCTTTAATTTATAATTATTACACTTCTGCAGAAAATTGGGGAAAAAACACTTCTTACTTTCATTTTCAAATTAGTATCACTTTCGAAGTAAACCTGTATTCAAGTTATACATAATCTGATAGCTTATTTAATAAAGTTTCCATTGATATATGATTTTAATATACCTTTTGTACAAAATGTCTTGGAAATAGTAATTTTAATGAACAGCAGGAAGTAGTCTGGAAGTACTTCGGGAAGTGCTTGACAGATGCGCCATATTAGCCAAAAAATGCATACAGTATTTATCGCCGGATATGTTCCAACGTTCGAGCAGGCAGAAAAGAGGTGTTGAGGCGGATTGGAATAAGCGTTTCGAATATTAGTTTAAACGCATGAAACTTTGCATAGATGCTGGTGAAGAATTCCACGAAAAGTTTAATAATAAAACTTCAACTATAGATATATTTTTTAGTTTCGCAATTCCTTCTAGGTAGCCCACGTACTTTTGTATTTCAAAGTTACGGGGAAAACCTTTATATGTCTACAAAACTAGTCATACGATGAAGTATGACTATTTTTGTGTGCGCCTAAAATCCAATCTAATATTAAAGAAATAAATACGCAATTCCGGTATTTTATAAATATTTATTTATTTATTTATTTACACTTTAATGCACAAAAAAAGTACATATGGCGGACTTAATGCCATTGCATTCTCTCCCAGTCAACCATTAGGCTAAACAGAGATAGACATTATGGAGGCGGTGCAGCAATAATCAAATAGAGAGGATAAAAGAAATAATAATATATGTAATAAACAATGCATAGATATATACATACATATTATATATATATATATATATATATACACAATAGGTTCGTATAAATATTATATATGTCAGAACATATATGAAATATATACGAAAAAGAGAGCTTAGTCAATTCAAACTTGCAACGATTTAATCATATACTTACGGACTTGATTTTTAAAGACGAATTTGTTGGGAGCTTTTTTAATGTCAAGAGGGATGTCGTTCCAGAGTCTGATGGCCACGAGGGCGAAAGAGTGAGATAAATAACCAGTGCGGTGTAAAGGAGTGAGTAACTTAAGATTGGCCGAGGAACGGAGAGAAAAATTATGAGAATCTCCCATGTATTGAAATTTAGATTTCAGATACTCGGGAGCACATGGATCGTTCAAAATTGAGAAAAGGGTGCAGAGTATTCTAACATATCTGCGCTGACGGATAGGCAACCAGTTTAACTGTGTACGAAAGGAAGATACATGGTCGTATTTACGAAGACCATAAATGTATCTGATGCAGTTGTTAAGCAGACGATCCAATGTATTAAGATGAAGTTGAGACAGGTCTGAGCAACACACATCGACATAATCAATAATCGGTACAATAAGTGATTGGACAAGTAAAATCTTGGTATTGGTAGGAAGAAAGTTTTTAAATCGATATAGAGATCGCAAAGTTCTAGTAGTTTTGCGACTCACCTCCTGTATATGTTTGTTCCATGTTAAGCAACCATCGATGTACAGACCAAGGTTCTTTACGCTAGTAGAGAATGGTATGACATTATTATTAAACATAATTGATGGTAGGGTGGCAATATCCAGTTTAAATAATAATCTTGAGCTACCTAAGATTATTGTTTGGCATTTAGACGGGTTCACGTTTATGCCATACACAGTAGACCATTCTGAGATATATTTTAAATCATCATTTAACAGTGAAATAGCACTTTGGATATTTGAAGGCTCCACTTGCGCATATAACTGCAGATCATCAGCATACAAATGGTAAGAGCTCTTGAGATTTAGTGTGATGAGATTTATAAAAATGGAAAACAAAGAGGAGAGATAATACCGCCTTGAGGGACGCCAATTGACACATCACGCCAGTCAGATAGTATATGACCAGTGCGCACAGCCTGTTGGCGCCCCCAAAGATATGTTGAGAACCATTCCTGAGCTGAAGACGAGATATTCAAATGAGAAAGAAGAGCTAACAGGATACCATGATCGACAGAATTAAATGCATTAGAAAAATCAATTAAGATGAGAACGGTCAGTTTTGATTTTTCCATCCCCTCACGAATATCTTCCGTAACCTTGAGAAGAGCAGTAGTGTAAGAATGACCCGGGCGGAAACCAGACTGATAAGGGGAAAGAATATTCATTGAGAAAACAAAAGCAGAAATCTGTTTATGAGCGACAGCTTCCAGAACCTTAGAAAGAAAAGGCAGAATAGAAATTGGTCTGAAATTAGATAAAGAGCTGCATTCAGTAGCTTTCGGGATGGGAATAATAAAGGCTTTACGTCAGAGAGTTGGAAAAGCACCATTCATCAGCGAAAAGTTAATTATATGAGTTATCACGGGTAAAACAGAATCCAGCACGTGCAAAACCATTACCCTACTCACGTCATCACATCCAACGGCTTTCGATTTAATAGAGGAAAGTGCTTTGCGTACCTCGTCTTCGTCTACAGGAGTAAAAGTGAAAGTTTCATGAGAATAAGGAGGCATGGAAGATATAAAAGAGATGGCATTAGCTCTAGAAACATCAGAAACTATTTGAGAAGACAGAAAATGACGATTAAAATCGTTAGGAGAAAAGGTGACGCTATTATAGTCAAATTGCGATTTTCCATATCCAAGCGTATTCAGAAACTTCCATATATTAGCCGAAGATGAATTAAGTAGTTGTTCGTGGATATATCGGCGTTTAGCAGCTCTCACCATTTGATTGCATCGATTTCTTGCAGCTTTATATGCTTGCCACTTTACCTCAGTGCGATTCTTCTTAAAAGCACGGAAAGTTCGATCGCGTTTAGCCATAGCCAATCTTACCCCAACCGTGATCCATGGAACAGGAGGACGCTTCAGTCGAACAACACGCTTAGGAGCATGTTTATTATACAGTCCTAATATGTTGCTGTTAAAGAAGTCGACTTTTTCATCAACTGTGGAAGCAGTATATACAGATGACCAGTTAATAGCATCTGCATCACATTTAAGCTTGTCCATATCTATTCTAGCAAGACTACGAATAGAGATGGATACAGGTAAAGGCTTGGGGGACTTTAATTTATATGACAGATAAAGCAGATCATGCCGTGAAAATCCAGAAGCAGGGAATTGTCTATAATTGACAACGTGATCAACGGAGGAGACGGCAATAAGGTCAATCCAGGTGTCAGCAGAGTGGAAGTTGTGATGTGTTGCATTTAGAGGCAAAATAGTGAAATTATGCGACAACATGGTCGACCTGAGTTTCGAAGATTTAAGAGAAACCTCAGATAGGTCGGTGTTAAAGTCTCCCATGATAATGTGATGTGTGTAGGCAGAACTGTAAGGCAATAAATTTACTTCCAAATCGGAGAAATAGTCCACTTGAGGTGGACAATAGACAACTCCAAGAAACACTTTAACACTCTTGACATTAACTTCAACAAAAATGTATTCCATTGAACCGGAATATAGAGCAGGAGATGTGTTTAATATTTTATAAGGTAAATTACTACGCAGATAGATAGCAACACCTCCGCCTCTTTTACCAGTGCGGTCATTACGGAGTAAAATATAACCTGGAAGACTATAAGACGTGGAAGAGAGTTCAGGCTTGAGCCAGCTTTCGGATATGAGTATAGCATGAACTGCGTTAGAAGAGAAAGTATCCAGGAGCTCCATATGATGTTGAGGAATACTTTGTGCATTTAAATGGCAAATGTGAAAACAGTTTAACAATTTTTGAGATTCGTCGTATATTAGCGTACGTAGCGTTGCGGGCTCATCCGAAGCATCAACAAGTGAAAGGGAAGAGGAGCTGTTGCAAGTGGAATAAAAAGATTCATCGTCTGACATTAAACAAAATTACTTAAAATAATAAAATAAATAATATTATATAATAAAATAATACTAAATATAAATAAGTATTTAAAATAATAAAATTATATCAAATAAATATAACTGAATATAACAAAAAATGACTTAATATAGATGTATATCTCCATACATCACCCTCCGGCTAACTGTTTTCAATCTTAAAAATAACACCAGGAAAGTAAAAGAAAACAAAATAGAAAAGAAAATCAATAAACGAACGAGGCATTTAAAAGTAAACAACTAAAGAAAATATAATAACAAACAAAGTAATGAGTAATTAGGATAGATTATTATATATAACTAAAATAAAGTTGAATCAAATATAACTTGTGTACATATTCTGTCAATAGTAATGCTAATGTAATTAGTATGGCAAAAGGCCTTGCAACCGAAGCCAACAACATAACCATCTGTCTATGTCATCTGACATCTGTTAAAATGTCTGTTATCATACTATAGTTATAATATGTTATCTATGGTCTTAGTTCAGCAAAATGTTACTTAGGCTTAGAAAGGCTAGAACCCAGAGCCATAAAGCCAGTTAATAAAAAAATAAAATAAAAAATATTACTTAATATGTAGGTAAACATAACAAAACAAAAGTTATTATACTACCATTATTACATTATCGTAGCAAATATACCCAGTTGTTATCAATAATAATAAGACAAAAAACAAATATACATGACGGCTTACAAATTAAATCCAACATGAAAATAAAGTGAAGTCGGTGAGAGTTATTTGTTGCGAATTATGCGCTTGGACCTCACCGTCGACTTTAGTGCACTACCACTGTTAACATTTGGTGACACTTTCTTCATCGTAGAATCAGATGGTCGATCCGATGCAGCAGGCTGTTCATACTGTGTAATGAGCTCATCGAGGTGACAACTGGTAAAAAAATATGTTTTATTTTAAAATAAAGATCCATCCCACCTTCGCATTGGTGATTTCTAAATCTCGACAACAGCGCCACGCGATGGTTCGAAATGTGAATTGGAATCATTCAGTGACCCACTCAAACATATACAAAAATTTCATCAAAATCGGTCGAGCAGTTTTTATGTTTTAAGGAGACTAACGGGCAGCGGTCGATTTTTGTAAATAGAGATAATAATTCCCGTTGGCATTGAATTTTAATTTTTTTCCCGTTGGCATTAGATAATATACAAAACTGAATGAAACCTCCAAAGTTCAAACTCTTTCGAACTAGACGAGTTTAGTTTCGCGGCAAGGAAACGTTCTTATTTCATATAAACTAGCTGCTTGTAATTACATTCGATTGAAGTCACAACATACAGTTCTGTATTAACCGTACTGAATGTAGGCAGGCTTAGTAAGTGCTGCCTACCAATTAACACCAACATTGCTAAAAGCTTAAGTTATGCTCTAAGGTTAAGTTAGGTACCCCCCCGAACGGGTTCCCGTCTTGTCGTGGCGGGGGGGCCTAGAAGCCGTGGCTTGGTCACCCACGGCGAAACAAAGAGGAACCCACATGGCTGGTCCGAGGTGGCCACTCCGAGTGGGCTTCCCAGCCCACTTCGGATGTGTGTTGGTGGACTGCGGTGAGAGGGGTGTCCTCACCGCCTACCGCTGCAGCCGAGGTGGAGTCGCGGAGAAAGAGGAGTGTTGGTATGGTGATGCGCCACTCGCCCTATCCTCCGCGACTCAAACGGGGCCGCACCGTTGATGAGGTGGTGGTGGGGCTGCGGGGGGAGAGGATTGTCGGTATTGCGAGGCGCCGCTTTCCCTACCCTCCGCAGCCGAATCTTGGTTGGCGGCGGAGCCATAGACCAGATCCGCCGCTGGGGTCGGGAAGGCTAGTACTTCTAAGTGCTCGTTTTTCCTGGCCCCATGGCCTTCGTGCATCGGACGCGGGGGCGTCTGTTGCGCAGATGTAATTGGAGGCCGTGGAGGAAGGCGCGCCATGTGTTCTGGTGCGCCTTACTTGGGAAGGAGAACGGGGAGGAATATTCCTCTCCCGAGGAGGTGCTGCCATGTGGCGGCAGGCGCTGGTAGGGCCGCGGATGTGTGCGAAAGCGTTCCCGTGGCCCTGCCGATATGCGACGAAGGTGGAACACCATGGGGTTTTAGTCGGTGCGAGTCCGACATAACCCGTCCCTGCCCCCGCGAGGCGGGTATGCGTAGGCATTTCCCCATGTAAAAAAAAGGTTAAGTTAGGTTAAGTTAGCTAGTAATAACAAACCTCAAATTACACTAATCACTAGTGCCATAGCATTTCTTTGCTTTAGCTGTAGCCAGAGCCTGCATGGAGTAAAAGAAAACGGATTCCCACGTTTTACCAGTTGTCAGCTTGAAAGCTAAGTACCTTGGATCACCGAAGTAGCTCCCTGGGATCATCGGTAATGAAAGGAATTTAAAAATATTCTTTGAGGAGCTTAGATGCCCGAATAATATTCGGGCATCTGATTATTTAATTATTACCACGCGCATATGCGCATTGCGAACACTAGCCGGTTTCACTCAATAAGTTAAGTTGTGACAAAAGTTGTAGAATTTAAACCTTAGCAAATATATAGTTTGCTCAGCGAGCTATGAAGAGGCTATGCTTGGGATTTCTTTGCGTGATAAATTTAGAAATGAGGATATCCGCAGTAGAACCAGAGTGGCCGACATAGCCCAACCGAAGCTAAAGTGGCAATGCTTCAGCCATATAGCTCGAAGAACCGACAACCAATGGGGAAAAATGGTTCTCGAGTGGCAGGCTAAGACGTACTATTGTAAGACAAGCAGGAAGTCGATGGATGCAGGAGGTTCAGGACCGTGCTTCTGTGGTGTTCCTTGGGAGAGGTCTATATTCTGCAGTGAACTTGTGAAGGGTGTATATATTCTGAAGTATTCACTTTACGCATGAGACGAGTGTGGTAAATGCCAAAAAGATTTATGATTTGCGAGAGATAGCGATATGTCCACCCCAATTACAAATAAAATTAATCAAATTTTAATAAAAAGTACAAACCAACATCAAAATAAAGTTTTTTGGTGTCGGTTGGTACTAATTTATTAGTATTTATAGTATTTTACCCTTTTTATTGGTCTAAATCATATCACCAAACGTGGCAAAGCCACGCTGCATCTATATTAATGTTTCTAGCACGAACGGGTCGGCTAGACCGGGGTAGGACCACGCTCTCACAGAATATCAGCGTAAAATAGCAGCCTAATGCTTCTGTATTTCGTATGGTGAGTGTAGAGAACCGAAGACCCTTTTTACTGGAAACGAGGCATTCCATCTCAATCCTCAGGGGCGACGACGTATCTTCATTTTATTTCTCAATTGAGGATAAATGTAGATGTACCGCAGCATCCATTTACTATCAGATGGACTATGTGCTCATTTGCCAACCATTTTCTATAAAATGTGTAATCTAAATAGTTATAAAACAATCTTCATCCCCTTTTTGTCTTTAAATTCATATAGAATCACCATTCTAGAATATCCTACTTTAATAACAAAATAATAATTTGAATCGGGTCAACAGTGTCCGAGTAATCGGTGAACATACTTAAAAAAAACCGTCCAAGAGCGTGTCGGGCCACGCTCAGTGTAGGGCTCCGTAGTTTCCCGTCCGTCACAATAAGTGTTCACTTATGAGTTTAAAGGTGGGTATCCATTCTGTTCGCGCTCCAGCAGCGCTCCCGGTAGTGGGTATTGTTGTTTCCATCCAAGTTCAAAATAATTTTCCTAGAAAGTCCTTATAAAGTTCTACTTTTAATTTTTTTTTTCATATTTTCTAAACTTATGGTTCAAAAGTTAGAGGGGGGACACAATGTTTTTTACTTTTGGAGCGATTATTTCCGAAATTATTGACATTATCAAAAAATGATTCTAGTAAACCCGTATTCATTTTTAAATACCTTTCCGACAATATATCACACGTTAGGGTTGAAATTAAAAAAAAATCACTTTTCACTTTACATATAGGGGGGCTACCTTAATAAAACATTTTTTTTTTCAATTTTTATTATCACTTTGTCGGCGTGATTGATACACATATTGGTACCAAATTTCAGCTTTCTAGTGCTTACGGTCACAGAGATTAAGCGAAGACGGACAGACGGACAGACAGACATGGCGAAACTATAAGGGTTCCTAGTTGACTACGGAACCCTAAAAACATACGCATCGAATAATATAATGGAATATATAATAATAATAATATAATATATAATAATAATAATAATATAATATCTTCTTGTTTTTGAACCAGTATAAAAATGAATGCGCGTAACCTTTAGCAACTAAACGTTGCGTCTCAATTTTTTTATTTCCTTATTAATATTAATTAATATGAAATATCTTATGTTATGACTTCATTTTTATGTATTTATGTATTGTTTTTTTAGTCACTCGCTGCCTTAATAAATAGAGAATATGCGTAAACAGACTCTAGATTTTTCTGAATATTAGTTTTTAAACTTAGCGTGAATGGGTTGGCTCAACCAGGATGAAACCACGCTCCCACATAACACCAGCGTAAAACAGCAGCTTGCTTGAACCGGACACATATTGTTACTGGAAATGAGGCAATCTATCTTAGTTCTCAGGGGTGACTGCGCGTGATTTTGATTCTCAATCGAGGATGAATGTAGACTTCAATGCGCCACACCCATTACGTACCTGGTGTATCAAAGAATTAAGGCCCTGGCTTCAGAAGTTATTACAAGGTAATTATTTTATTTATTTTTTGTTTTTTAAGTCTGGTTTTTTATTAAGCTTAATTATTTTAACCTTTTGAGTGGCCATATAAATATCACATGTTTAAGGTCACAATTAGTATAACATCGCCTAAATAGTTACCATTTTTTAACTTTTAGGAGTGAAATTATTTCTTACACTTAATTTAAATAGAATTATTCCTGAAGGAAAACCTATTGAAAAAGAAGAATAATTTAAATGTGAATAGCTGTTTTCGAAAAATAGGTGAATACATAAAAACACATACCTATAAAATATAGAAGTTTCTGGATTTTGGAACTCGATAAGAACATAATCAAATTTTGCTATAAAGTGTTTAAAGTAAAAGTGTTTAGATAAATACACAAATCATCGCTACACAGTCCCAAATAACGCAGGTAAATCAATGATTGTCTTTGGTTCATTAATTATCATTGCCATCACAGTTTTATCATGCATCATGCAATATCTTCACCGTTAACATACATAATTGCACATAGACAAACACCCAGATCCGGAACAATGATTTATAGGCCATACAAACATTTATTTTGTATGGAGCGTGATTCGAACTCGCAGTCCGCAGCTGCCCTATCACAAAGGCATATAATTCGCCGGCGTCAGTCTTTTTGTTTCATTGCAATCAATAGGCTTATGTTATGCTTAATACAGTGCGATTTATCATCTTGTTCTTCCTAACCATTTGCCCGTAGGATTGAAGTCAAGCACTGGATTATAGTAAGTAAAAAAATGAAACGCCTGCCCACTGCGCTATCGAGCAATACGTGGTTCGAAGTGAGGTCATTATATTGAACTTGAGGAAGGTAAATATCTAATACTAATATTACGTAAGCAACTCAACGAAGACTTGCAAAATCATGTTTCAAGTTCTGTTATTATTATTTAATTTATTGGCGATATATTATATTTTTACATATGATGTAATATTAATAATAATACATTGTATTCCTACACTCAGTTTCTTACAATTGATGTAATAATTATATATAGTACGTATACATCTTATATACTTTTTCACACTTTGTTACAAACTTGTTGCTGTGAAAACTATTAGCTTAGAGTAATAACATAGGTGCACAGTAATTACTCTGAGCAACAAAGTAAAAGTACAGATCATGTTTACAATATTATTATGAACAAAGTGGCTCGTAATGGATCTGTGTACATTATTGTTTACTTTTTTTTCCACCAAATAGTGACCAAAAAACGGACTTAATGTCACGGGGAATTTCTCTCCCAGTCTACCTCCAGGCCAAAGAGAAAATAAATAGATATAGGTGAACACGTTTTTATAAGTGCAAAATGCAAATTAAAAAAACGTAAGTAAATTAGACTCAGGGATCTAAATATATATCATAATAAACACAACTTATGCACACAAGAAGCAATGAAGTAGATGTTATACTAGGAATACATAATTCGAAACATGCTTTGTTAAATAAATATATTGGATGACATTTTTTACCGTCCGAAAAAAAATAGGGTGTAACATGTGAACAGAGTGGAAGCCTATGGCACTGATATTTAAAAAAAAATAAAAACTAAAATTTTAAACTAAAGAAATTAATTAATTGAAATCTATCCCAATTCAAATCATACTTTACGAACCGCAATAAAACAATAAATTTAGTAGGCATCGTTGACTTTGTCACTTCGCAGGGTCACAGGATAAAGGGCAAAGAGCAAAGTAATGGTTCAAAAGAATTTTTTAAACGTTTAGTTCAAAATTATTGTTTTTATAATTTGTAAAAAATAAGTTCCATAGGCTTCTACTCCGTTCACATTTTATACCCTATTATTTTCCAGACGGTAAAAAGGCGATAATTAGCGATCCTCACTGGCTGGTTCATTTCTGGATCTCGACAAAAGCGCCACCTACTGGGTCCAAATGTAAATCTCAATCATTCAGGTATATGTTCAAACACACACACACACACACACACAAATTTTATCAATTTCGGTCGAGCCGTTTTCGAGTTTTAGCGAGACTAACGGACAGTAATTGATTTTCTATAAAGAGATAACCGGATGTATGTTACATATGTAAGCAGTAGTGCTGAGTATAGTATGTGCTAAATCGATTGAGAAAAACGGACCTTTCGGTCGTTTAACCAGGGGTTAAACCTTCAATATATAGGCACATTTTATATGTAGTACTTTCTTTATTTATAATGATTTTTTATAATGACTGATATAATATATATTTATTAACTATTATTAAAAAGTTATGGAAAAGATCGCTGTAGAAGAAAAATCATCTATTGTCATAAAGTACTTTATAGTAGGATACAGTGGTGGCATAATGAGCAACAGACCGTAGAGGGTAAGTGCAAGCAAGGGTGAACTTTTTTACTTTTTTTTTAAAATACCATTATTCTCTCACTCTTTTAGTGTAATGGGACGTAATTCGACGATAGAGAGATCAGACTCCGCGCCGGGCTTGACGTGCTTTCCGAGGAAAGGGGGTGAATGAAACACCGTCAAATTCCTGATTCCGGCCTGCTGCTGAGAATTTATCGACCCACATAAAAACCCTATAACCGATTTGGTCCGAATTGAGTTTACGACTGCCACTAGACCAACGAGACACTCAAGGTGATTTTTTTAAGTGGCGGCGTATAAAATGTTCTACATCATATTATATAGTCTTTTGGGTCTTTTGGGTGTCATAGGAGGTGACGACGGAGAGAAACTGAATCAGGAGGTAATCCTTAACACGAGTTGTTTCTTAACAAACACTTTGACTTAAACTATGACATCAGGCGTTAAACAGTGAAATATTTGAAATATCAGAAATTAAAAAACTTGAGAGGAGTCAAAGAACACCGGATGGAACGAAGTTCTATCTATATATATACAATACGTAACAACGCACTTTGAGAAAGTAGTTTGTTCAGAATCGTTTACTGAATCGATTCCTATCATTTTTAATATAGGTAATTTAATAATTTTTTATCCCAAAAATAATTAAAACTACGTAAATTACAGTCACACTAAATCTGTACAGTCAAAACAAACTGAAATGGACCGTACCTTGAGGCAATAAGACTTTTAAGAGTGCAGTTTTATTTGTATTATTACTAATTCAATTCAAAACTCATTCAATAAAAATAAAGAAAAATGAACTTTATTTCAAGCACGTTAAAGTCTTTGCGTTCGTGGATTTGTACTATGACCAAAATGTGTATAAAAATGTTTAACTAAAAATTCAGTGTATGTATTATGATTATAACATAATATACTAATTGGTGTGTCTGAGGGTGTACGTTAATTACGTTACATATTGTATATATATATATATATATATATATATATATATATATATATATATATATATATATATATATATATATATATATATAGAGAGAGAGAGAGAGAGAGAGAGAGAGAGAACAGAGAAACACGGGCACGCCACACGGCTTAAAACTATATCAAAAAGTGTCGTTACAACTTTTGGTCTTAATTTTTTCCGTCTAGACCCCTTTCGCAACGCGTGATAAGGGACTTCGTTCTAAAAAATATTTTATAAAAAAATCTTTTGTAACAAGCTTTTGTAGGTGATTCTAGGGTCAGCCTCTAGAACCATCGCCGTATCAGCTCCGTGGTACCATATTTTAGCATTGTCATCGAAATTCAATAAATAACCCAACTTTCATCTCAAACGGATGTAAGCAGGTGTAGCCTACGAGCACTTAAGGGGAATTATAACCTCAAATGGCTTAGCAAGATCCTCCGTTATGCTGAAAGTATTGCAGAATTAATTTTGAAATAAATA
Organism: Parnassius smintheus behrii; assembly: GCA_036936625.1. Classification (NCBI taxonomy): domain Eukaryota; kingdom Metazoa; phylum Arthropoda; class Insecta; order Lepidoptera; family Papilionidae; genus Parnassius; species Parnassius smintheus. The sequence continues at coordinate 6,757,061 of JAUPFT010000007.1, read as the reverse complement.
TATGGTAAAGTTGAGGATTAATGTTAAGGACTATGTTAGACGAAAACACGATTCCGTAAAATTTTCTCGATAGAAAAATAATCCAAATTTACCTCCAAACTGAACAATAAGCCGCTGTTATTCATAAAAGACTTTAAATAAGATCATGAAACGTTGCATACTAACTGAACTAACTATAAAGCAGTGCTTATATTATTAACTTTTTTTAAAATACCATTATTTTCACTGTAAAAAGAAATTACCTAAACTATCGGTGCGTAAGCTTGATTCCTGTCGCCCCGTTAGTATCGCTCTGGCTTTTAAAGGGAGAAGTTGCGTCGCTTACGATCCGAATACACATTACGCAACAGGACGACGTAAAATTAAAATGGGAAATAACCGTCATAAAAATAAGAAGCGACTGGGTTAGTGTAAAGAAACAGGCATAAATATGATAAACCTATTAAAATAAGTATCTAACGACCTATATACTTACAGTATTAGTGATTACAAACATGTCGGTACATAGCATACGACGCGCGGGGAAGTGGGGGCGAAATTAGAATTTGAGCTGACTTACTATATCCCCTTAACATGCTCGTAGTATGTACCTCAAAAATTGATTAAGAATTTCGAAACGGAAAGACGTATGAAAACAGCAAGTCTTATAAAAGCTAAACTACAAAATTTGTAATATACTTTAAAAATATTTCGCTTAATGTTTAGAAATTAAACTTCAATGTATAATTATATATATTTTTATAGCATTGGGTGACAAACGAGCACACAATCCACCTGATGGTAACTGGATGCTGTGTCCAATAGACATCGACATTTATCCTCAATTAAGAATCAAAATGTGAATGCGTCACCCCTGAGGACTAAAATCGAATGGCTCGATTCCAGTAAAAAGGGTCTCCAGTTCTCTACACTGACCATACGAATTTTAAACAATTTGCCAATCCGATTGCCAGGTGTGACGATCATGGTAAATCATCCCCACAGCGGGAGAAGCTCATATACAGGTTATTGATATCCAGTATTGAGTGTGACAGTGTAGTGTAGTGTAGTGTGGTGTAGTGTACAGTAGTATGTTGTATCTGTATCTTTATTTGTCTTTTAAGTAGTTATAAAGACTGAATCTATACAGATAAATGTAATTGAAGCTTCTTTTTGTAAAGTCAAAATAGCAGCTTTTCACTAAATGCATATGAAAGTGTATACAGTACTCATAGCTAGTTAGTTAGTTACAGCCTATATACGTCCCACTGCTGGGCACAGGCCTCCCCTTTTTTCTGAGAGGGTTTTAGGGCATGGAAGTGTCCGCCGCGCTGCCCCAATGCGTGTTGGGGAACTTCACATGTCTTCGAAATATATTTTTTTATTCATCAGACATGCAGGTTTCCTCACGATATTTTCCTTCACCGCCGAGCACGTGGTATATCAGCACTTAAAATTACAGTTAACCATTTCATTGGTGCCGGCGGGGATCGAACCCGGGTTACTCGCGTTGGGTTATATTTACAGCGAGCGTTAACCATCTGAGCTACCACGGCTACAGTACTCATAACAAAAACATAATTTTTATAATTGTTTTCTGTTTGTCTGTTTGTACCGGCTAATCTCCTAAATGACTGGACCGATTTTAGAGAAATAGCAGGTGTTATAAGGAGTAACTTAGGCTACTTTTATTTTAGAATCGAATTAGGGTTCTGCGTAAAAATTTTAAAAGCCTACATTACACACGGGCGATGTCGCGGGGAACAGCTAGTGTTCTATATATTCGTTCGCATACCCAGCCATATTATTGGTTTTGACAGCCATATTAAGAATCAAATTCAAAATTCAGATGAGTTGTCAGCCCTGAGGTAATATAGAATTTCATTATTTTACTTTGGTATTCCCCGATGGTGCGAGCGTGGTACTTCCCCGATCGACTCGAACACGTGCTGTAGTATCCTCAACTCCAAAAGTTGCTTTTATACAAGTTTCATCATACCGCACTTACACTTGTTCGTGCTTCAGCTTTTTAAGGAAATTGTTAAGTATATAACGGTAAATCGTGTCAATGACGTTAGACTAATTATAGTTTCACACCTAGTGAAAATGAACTCGACATCGAGACATCGAGTGTACGTATCCGAGATACTTTCTTTGAGGTTGCCTAACCTCTCGGTCAGATTGCGCACACACGGCTGACATTGAAATTCCATAAGAGATAAACAAGATGGATAAACCGAGTGGAATGGACTTTACACACCTAGATGCTTGTTCAACATAATCGTAATTGTCCAAAGTCCGCCAAGTATCGTTTTTAAATTATTTACTTCGCAAATTTTAGTATTTATTATTGTTCTTATCTTGTAGAGTTAAAAAAAACGCTTAAAATTCCTACTACTGAAATGATATAGGGTAGTGGATATTTTTACAACGCTATTACATGTTATTATATTATATATAATACTGGTAATATATATTGCTACCTACACCATAGGAAGATTTGGTAGAGAATGCCTAAAGGCATTAAGTCCACCCTTTTCATTTTATGGGAATGTAATTAAAATAAATAAACATGTATGTATATATAAATCTTAAAGCATCTAAGGCCAACGACTAATACAAATATAGAAATAATTTTTTTAATGTTTATTTCTTCCTGTTTATTACGTTTATGTTTTGAAAAACAAGATTAAATTGTTTAAAATCGATAAATAGGTGAAAATTACCAGTCATTAATTTTTTTCCTGTTTATTTACATTACACATACATAAACTTTGATGCCTGTTACCTAGAGGGTTAGACAGAGAAGTCCGTAGAACCTCCATTTGGCACGATCTTCACACACTTCTCTCGCTTATTATTACACATAGGTATTCCGCATACAAGGTGTTCGGTAAATGTTATTAACCTGCTTTTAACATATCACCAATTTAGTCGAAAAACTTCCGTCTACGCGCTACTTGCTGACTCTGTAACTACTGCAGCATAAATTTGCATATATCAAAAAGTTGCATAAAATTTAGAAAAAAAATTAAAAATATTATCATGTTTATGAATTTTTAACATTCAAACTATAGGAGGCGGCTTAATTTAATCCACTATCCTACATCATCCTGAGAAGTGAAGTACGAGACGACAAACGGCAACGGGCAGCAGCAACTTCCTGCGTACTAGACCCTAACGTTGGAATCTGTGGAAATCCTATCTTTAGTGGTGGATTTGTTATAGGCTGAACGAGTGGTTAACATTTGAATATTTTAAATTCAAATATTCAGAGTATTTATTCAATATATTATATTTTGCTTCCATGCGCTTGTAACTGAAGTTTACGCTATAAAAAAAACGAAAACCAAATCCGGATTTAGTCTTTTATTTTTTACATAACATCACTACTTAAACCTGCTCACAACGTGAGGACTTAATGTCATTAGCTAAATGTTCAATGCCAAACGTTGGTGATATAATAATCAATCGATTAATAAAAAAGGCGATAAAATTTCCGTTTCTTCTTAAGTTTTTACATATTACGTATATTAATCTAGCCGTAGGGCTGTGCGAAATTAACAAGATTTCTAATAAAGACTTTCAGTAAGAATCAGATGTAATCTATATTGAATTAAAAAAATATTCTACTCTACTACTGTTCGTGTTTTTTATATAGGATAGAGTGACAAGCGAGCACACAGTCCACCTGATGGTAAGTGGTTGCTGTGGCCCATAGACATCTACATCTATCCTCGATTATGAATCAAAATGCAGATGCGTTGTCACCTGTGAGGACTAAGATGGAATGCCTCATTTCCAGTAAAAAGGGTCTCCGGTTCTCTACACTTACCATACGAAACACAACAGCATTAAGCTACCATTTTGCGCTGGTATTCTGTGAGAGTATGGTCCTTCCCCGGTCGAGCCGACCCATTCATGCTACAACTATACTACTAATATAACTGCTAACTTTTCCTTAAAGACTGGGCTGATTTTGATGATTTTTTTGTGTTCTTGAAATGGATGGATGATTTAGATTTACTATTGGTAATCCCGGTGGATAGCGCTGTTGTCGAGATCCAGAAATCACCCATGAGAAGTCTGGGCGGATCACTTGTTATATATAAAATTCCTGTGTGCGTGTGTTCATAATTCTTCTCCTGAACGTCGTGACCGATTTTGATATTTTTTTATTGGAAACTAATGGTTACACCCCAATGGTTTTAAGCTACAATTCTACCCGGTAGGTGGCGCTGTTGTTAACATACAAAAAAACTAGTTTATTTATATTTTATAACATTTATGAAACCCCTACAAAGATAACAAATTTTGCATATTACATATTCCGCGTTTGCAAAATTTATTTTCGAAGTATACATATTAGTCTGCACATTGGCATTTTTCGTCAGACGTAAAATAGCCGGACCGGTGACGCACAGCAGTCAAGAGTCGCTTGGCAGTGCGCTCTTCAATCATTGTTGACGTGACGCCTGACGTGACGAATAAGGCTAAGGCTTAGGCTCCCTGAAATAAGAGAGTCTCATGTCTTGACTTATACAGACTGATACTGAAAAAAAGATATAAGCTGATAAGTTGTAGAAATCAAATAATCGATACGATGCCACGATATTAATTACAAAATTAAAGTAAATCCCCAATATACATTACTGGGCACAGGTTTCTTCTCATTTCATAGAGAGCAGTAAGTTCACCGCTTTTATTCTAGAAAAAGAATTAGAGTTCCGCGCAAAAAAAAATTGATACGCGTAAAATCCAATCGTAATAAATTCCACTCGAACAAAGTCGTACCCACCCACTTATTATCAGGTGGACTGTGTGCCCATTTATCACCCTAATTCTATAAAAAAAAAACTATAAAAATTGAGATGAAATCTGAGTCCCTAAGCCACCACGTTGAAAGCTGAGGGACTAATCGCTAAACTAATTAATAACTAATTAAGTTACTTTGTAGGTGGTGTAAGAATATCCACTACCCCATATCACGTGGGAGTCGTAAGAGGCGACAGACGAAAACTGAACCAGGGGATAGGCAGCAGCGTTGCAGTTGCGAGTTGAAGCGCTGAGAGTCGCAGGTTCGAACCCCGAACGGAACAACTTTTGTATTTATTAAGGAATAAGGGTTGCAAACGAGGATACAGTCCACTTGACGGTAGGTGGATATTGTGATCCATAGACATCTAAATCTATGTTCTATTCATAACCAAAATGCAGAATGCATTGTCACCCCTAAGGACTAATATGAAATGCCTAGTTTTGAGTAAAAACGATAGAATGTTTAGTAAATATCTGTAAGGTAATACCCTCTTAATTATTTTAACTGTCAAGCATAAGCTCCTACATTTGGTTTGAATTATATTTAAACCAATAGCTTATGTACACTTATATATTATTTGAACTGGCCTCTTTATATGCTACAAGACGTTTAATCTAGGAACTCCAGGGCATGGTATGTATCCAACGGGTAGAATGAATCGGTTACCTGTAGTTCAAATATTATCAAAAATCTGATTAATCTGTATTTAGTTTCACGTGTTCTTTCTTAATGAATACATAACTTATTAAATTATGTGTCCGCAAACGTTGGTTGCATCATGGCAGTACAATGGTCGACAAGCGTATAATTACAGCGGTAAACACATGTACGTTCATTGCCACGGGCAGTAATCTACGTTGATTCTGAATGGAAACAGATACCAGTAATTTCAAGTTTAAATGTGTGATGTGTTTCTTTGTCAATAATATAATTTGCTTTTAAAAATTATTTGACCTGACTCCTGGCCGCTACCTAGAATTTCTTGACAGAGAAACTCGATTACTGGTTTTGGCCTTACTCGGGACTTGAGCGCGAGAACTCATCTCTCTCCACACTAGCGTGAAATAGCAGTTAAATGCTGCAGTGTTTCGTATGGTGAATATAGAGAACTGAAGAACCGTTTTCTGGAAACGAGGTGTTCCATCTAAGTGCTCAGGAGTAACAACGCATTTCATTTTCGATTCTATGGGTCTCAATATGCACTTACTATAAGGTGGAGAATTTAATCAACGATTTCGAAGTACAATTCTTAATTTTTTAACAATCTTCGGGTGCCTAGAAAACTTTTCGCTACATCGTTTTTAGTGCAGATTACGACTTGACTCTTTATCAGACTTAGCCTTCTTAAATAACTATAATTAAGGATTCTTCAAGGAAAGCATAAAAAGCATTTTCTAGGCTAACGTGTTAACAATTTATGAATCTATCACTACTAATTTTAAATTAGGTTAGATATATTTCCGCCGTTGTAAATATAAAGCATACGATAAATTAGCAGTAGAGAATTTTAATTTCTTAAATTTAATGATTTCCGTAAATAATAGTTTTATTCAATGAGTAGAGAATTTTAATGACTTTTTCGTTCAGGTAAATTGCATTCAAAACCGTTTTGTCATTAATTGAAATGTTCTAAACCAATTTGAGTGAGCGTAAGTAATTACGTTAATAATCTGTGCGTTATGATTTCTCAATAAGCCTTTCAACTCAGTACTACAGTATGATAAACTCACAAATCAGAATGATTCAGCTACTATACCATATATTAATAATTAATTAAATTTAATATCTGTCAAATATTCCTACGCGCTTTTAGTTATAAATGTTACTTATTTTGACAACTGAATAAACAAACTGTGCAAGTAATTCGAAATATTTAACTTATGCTTTCAGATTTATTAGCACGCAAATGATTGAAATACAAATTCAAACATAACTTTAGTAAAACACCGCAGGTGTCTCTCAAAAGTGTGCTGGGAATTTAGGCTTTGCAATTAATCAGAAATATCTATAAGTGCGTCTAATGACATACAGGATTGAGAAATGACTTTATGAAAAGGCCGGTTATACATTTTTCTGTACTATGTTTTTTTTTAATTTATTTATGTACACACATCAAGATACAGATGCAGTCGTATCGTAAGTTTGTACAAAGTTTCGGAATTTCTTATAATAGACGGTAGTGAGTTCCATAACCCTACCGCGTGAACTGAAAAGGATTGGGAGTAAAAACCGGAATTATAGACGGGAAAGTCAAGAAGAGTTTCAACAAGGGATCTGCACGGTTTATCCGGAGGATCGGTGGAAAATCGGCTTCTGAGGTGTGTGGGAGGAGAAGAGTTGTGCAAGACTTATAGAGGAGACATAACAATCGAGTGTTCTTCGAAGTCGAATTGGGAGCCACTTGAGTTGCTTGCGAAACTGAGATATACGGTCAAATTTCTTGAGCCCAAATATAAAACGGATACACTGATGTTGCAAGCGCTCAAGTTTATTAAGAAGCTCCTCTGTAGCGTCCAAATAACAGGCATCCGCATAATCAAGGAGAGGTAGGATAAGAGTAAGCACGAGTGATATTTTAGCTTTTAGAAGTAAGAAATTTTGTAGACATTTAAGCGAATGCATGGTAAAGTGGACCTTACGACTAACCTCCGCGATATGCGTGGTCCATGTTAAATGGTGATCAAATGTGACACCTAAGTTTTTGACAATATTGGCAAAGGGTATAGGAACGCCACTAAAACAAACAAGAGGTAGTGATGTAAATTCTAATTTATTACGCAAATGCCTGCTGCCTATTATGATGGCCTGAGATCTCGTGGGATTAACTAATAGTCCGAAGGATGCAGACCATTCACAGATGCGGCTCAGATCCGCATTCATAGCTGCAATTGCATTATTTGAATCACCCACCGGAAATGACGATATAGCTGTAAGTCATCCGCGTAGAGATGATAATTAGATGTAATAACACTCGTAATAGGGTTAATAAATATGGAAAATAAAAGAGGAGAAAGTTGACAACGCGTAAAATACGAACTAACAAACATTATATACATTAGACGTTAATTTAAATCATGATTACCCTCGATTAAGAATCAAAGTAAAAATCGGACTCGAGGATTACCGTGTCCTCCCCCTCTCTTCGAACCTCGGATAACCCAATAATATGCCAGCGCAACTTGTCTACCTCTTCTTCAAACTCCAGTATCTTCTCGTCAGTTCTCAGGGTGCGTGCGTTATATGTTGCCACGTCGAGTCGTCGTAGGTGGCAACCGAACCTCCACCGGAGATTCTTAGCACGCCCTGCCCCGCCGTTATCATGGTCGCCACCGTAGCCAGGAATAGCGGGGCCGCGGAGGACTGGGGGCCGTTTGTTTGTGTCGTTACTTATGGGGGGTATTTGCCATAGTTGCCACGCTTGGCGAGCGGGTTGGCAACCGCAGTTTTTATTATGTTATTGTTCATATTAGGAAGATGCTGCTGCCCATCTCCTGCCTGTCTCCCTCTGTCGCCTCTTACGACTCCCACGGGAAGATATGGGGCAGTGGATATTCTCAACCGCCACTACACGGGAAATTACGACGCATCTTCTCGTCAGGTATACCTCCAAACCTGAAAACTAAGTTGTACAACCAGTGCGTGTTGCCAGTGATGACATATGGATCTGAGACGTGATCCTTCACTGCTGGCCGTAGGAGGATGCTCAAAATCGCTCGGCGAGCTATGGAGAGGGCTATGCTCGAAGTTTCTCTGTGTGATAAACTTAGAAATGAGGATATCCGCAGTAGAACCAAGTGACCGACATAGCCCAACGGATTAGTAAGCTGAAGTGGCAATGGGCCGGCCATATAGCTTGAAGAACCGACAAAAGAGGTCGTGGGTTCGAATCCGCCATTCGACTACTGGCGTGAACCACTCGTAACACAAGCAGTTTAAGCTTACCACAAGTGATTAAGGAAAATATTAGTAATGTTTATAGCATTGTTAATATTCTTATTTAAAAAAAAGAATAGAAAGAAATCCATGGGGTGGGGGAGGCCTATGCTCGGCAGTGGACTTTAATAGGCTGAAACGGACGGAACGGTTACGTCATTAAAAAGACGAGACTTCGTTGGATACCAATAATGGTCCCGTTAAAATAACAAAAAAAAGGGGAAATATTTCGCAAAACCGATTTCAAGAAACGAATTATTGCGTTTTTTCCGTCACGGCCCATTAAAATATTAGTTGTGAACTGGAACACTATATAATTGACTTTCATCGCCGTACGTGCCTGACATGCTTTTGGGAAATAAAAACTTGTTACTTTTTTATAACACACATTGGAACAGTGCGGCCTTGACTTTACTTTGTTTATTTATTTTTTTAATTTATTTTTTTAAATTCAATATCTATCATCTCATATGATGATGATGATAGATATAAATGATAGATATTGTGGTACATAGACATCTACATTTATCCTCAATTAAGAATCAATATATGTTGATGTGTTGCCTGAGGACGGAATGTCTCATACCGAGTAAAAAGGGTCTCCCGTTCTCTACACTCACCATACGAAATACAACAGTTTTAAGCTTTCATTTTACGCTTGTATTCCTTGATAGTGTAGCCTTCACCCGGTCGTGTCGTCCTATTCGTGCTAAAACCATAATATAGATGCAGCATGGCTCTAACACGTCTAAGGTTGTGTTGAAGTGATTAACGTTGAGTGTCAGATTCAAACTCGCGGAATTTAAATTCGCGATACCTACACTTATCCATTAGGATACCATTTCTTATTTACTTTACAGAATTTTTTATACGTGGTAGAGCCTTGCTGCAGTTATATTAGAAGTATAGTTGTAGCACGAATGGGTCGGCTCGACCGGGGAAGGACCACGCCCTCACCGAAGACCGGCGTAAAATAGTAGCGTAATGCTGCTGTATTTCATATAGTGAGTGTAGAGAACCGGAGACCCTTTTTACTAGAAAAGAGGCATGTCATCTTAGTCCTCACGGGTGACAACGCATCTGCATTTTGATTCGTAATCGAGGATAGATTTAGATGTCTATGGGCCACAGCAACCACTTACTATCAGGTGGACTGTGTGCTCGTTTGTCACCCTGTCCTATAAAAAAATCCCATATCGTCCCGTGGGTGTCGTAAGAGGCGACAGAGGTAATCAAACCATGAGATGGGCAGCCGCATGTTGCTAATAACTCACGACGCACTCAATAAGACGTTTTAAGCTTTATTGCAAATTTCCAGTTAATATTGCGAACATTTTAATTTTACGGTTTAAACGATATTACAAATTTCTAGTTAAAATTGCCGAAACTGCGACAGTAACCCGAGAGGCAGGTTAACGCAACCTTGCCTCAACTGTGTGATTGCTAAACTAAAACAAAACAAAGATCCCTGTGGTTGCCAGCGTACATGCAACTCGTATATCATATATATGTTACAACATGGGTACAATAACCTTCAAGTAATAGTCTATTGTTACGATTTAACGTAGGCGCGAGAATACTTTTATTATTTAATGAGATTGCATACTGAATTTTAATTTTTAATTAAAATTAATAAAGTCGGTCAGCCAGCCGTTGAGTGGAAACAGTCATATTATTTTTATTATACGACTGGTTTGGAAAATACCTCTGTCCTGGAAAGAACCAGCAGAAAATCCAGCGGGACTTTAAAAAAAAAATGATAGTTAAACACTTGAACTTTGACAGCGTATAACGGCCATCTTGGTAAAGCGATAGCTGTCAAATTTGACAAGAATACTTATTTAGTCTTGACATTCCGCCATACATGCTTTAGCGCGTAGAAATTGTTAAAATATATAATCAAAATAAGTGCTCTGTTCGCCTAAGGTTCAGTGCGTTGCGTCTTTTTAAAAATATCTGGCATTCATGACCGTCCCGCAGCGTCCATAATCCGTCGTTTGATAAACAAATTTGAGACAACCGTGATCGACGAAACAGTGCTGTTCGTCAAAGAAACGCATGATTGTTAGAGAATATTGTTGTCGTTCGGAAGAGTGTGAGAGCAAGTGCAAACCCTAGATAGTCTATCTGCTACATCAACTTGGCAGATTTTGCGTCTAGATTTAGGTTTTCATCCATACAAAGTTAAATTGACTCAAGAGTTACAATATATCCCGACTACCAAAGACAACACCGTTCGCTGATTGGGCTTTAGATCACTTGGCGGTAGACCTTGCTTTCAGTTAAAAAAAATATTGTCAGTAATGAGTCTCATTTATAGTTGAGTGACTTTGTTAACAATCAAAATTTCCGGATTTGGAGCGACGAAAATCCACAGGATATTTATCGGGTGCCTCTTGTCGGGTGCCTCAAAACTCCGAAAAAGTCACTGTTTGTTGTGGATTTTGGTCGAACGCTATCATCGACCCTCATTTGTTCGAAGATGCACCGGAGCCGCGCTAACTGTACATGGCGAAAGATTTTGGACATTGATAACAAATTCCTGTGGTCTAGGATAGATAGTATAGACCTCACAAACATATAGTTACATACTGCACGGAAAACATTTAATTTATTGGATGATATGTTCGTGGAATTCGTTATCTCGTGTGGTGGCGACATCAACAGGTCACCAAAATCGTGTGACTTAATACCATTCGAATACTTTCTGTTCCGAATATCTGTATATTTCGCGTTGTTCACGAAATTGAGCCCCATTTATGCGAATGTGTCGTCCAAAATTAGTTACAAAATGATACACCACCTATAGTGGAGTCGCGGCGGCCGTTTGGCTGAAATTATGTATGGAGTAATACATAATGTCATCGAATGCACTTTAAATAAAATTAAAACTGTGGTAATATCACTTATACAAGTGGTTTTATTTAATTTCAAAGTTCGAGCGCTCTTAATGTAAACCCCTGTATTACAGAATTAATTACTGAAAACAAATAATAAATAGCTTGGTAGCAACCACTTGGTTATTGTCATACATAGATTCCTCAATAGTATAATAGGTTCATCTTTATACGTGGTATAGCCATGCTGCAGTTATATTAGTAGTATAGTTGTAGCACAAATGGGTCGGCTCGACCGGGGAAGGACCAAACTCTCACAGAATACCAGCTTAAAATAGCAGCTTAATGCTGCTATGTTTCGTATGGTGAGTGTATAGAACCGGAGACCCTTTTTACGGGAAACGAGGCATTCCATCGTAGTACTCACGGGTGACAACGCATCTGTATTTTGATTCGTAATCGAGGATAGATGTAGATGTCTATGGTTTACATCAACCACTTACCATTAGGTGAACTGTGTGCTGGTTTGTCGCCCTATCCTATATGAAAAAAACTCTTTTTGTATTTTGTATTTTTCGAGTCCTATTTTATAATGTTACCATTTTAGCCTACACTGGTCTAAAACCCCAAAAAGTCTAGATGAGTATAGGGATAGAATGTGAGTGTCGTAGTAGCTCAGGGGTTAAGTACTTGCCGTAAATTTCACAATACGCGAGCAACCCGTATTAGATCACCGCCGCCCGAATTCAAAAGCTGAATTTATATTACGTTAAATATTTTTCTACAATTTCTCACATTCTATAGCAAAATTTAATGATACTAAGGCATCAATAATGTGACATACAATCTGCGTAGTTTAGAGTACGCAAGTTTAGTCCGTTGCACATATGAAAATTTAACTGCAATTTTAATTTCCATTTAGCGTATGCCTTGCAGTCTTAAGCTTGAGAAATAAACATAGTTCGGGGTCAGAAACTCAACAACTTCATTCCACACTATACATTGCAACGTTATTTTATTACACTTTCAGAATAATTACAATGTAGAAACTACTATTCTATTATGACTTGTTAAAGATTACACTGCTTTGAAATCTTTAAAATGAACGTTACCCCCCCCCCCCCCCACATTAGGATCTTCGTGATAACATTAAAAATTGTAAATAATATATAAATAAAATGTTACATTTAGTATAAAGTGTTACAAATTTTAATTTTATAAATTATGGTTAATTATATAAATTGTGTTTGCAAGAACACATTTCCTAATTCATTTGGATAGAAATATTTCATCATTTACAATGTTGGCGGTAAAGCCTCAATTACTTTCGAATTTATAATTTTTGGCTACAAAATATTTTAACGTAATATATTATGGCCCTGTAACTGTACTCTAGAGAACACCTTAATTACTATTTTTTTATACTTCCAATATTGAAATTGTGATTAGTCTGATTCTTGAAAGTTCAAGTTTCAACATATCTTCACGCTTTAATAATCCATAAGTCAATTTTTTAAATTAAAAAGGTAATATTTGCGTCCTTACAAATTTGTCTGTTAACAGATATTATCTGTTTCGTCTCGTTTATTTAAAAAACAAATAATATCATCTATTCCTACATATCCTAGAAGCATTTTAAAACAAACCAATTCGAATTTAGAAATAGTGATCCTTCAGCGTGAGCTTTTAAAGTGGCAGCCTCGTACCGGTAAGCCAAGTGTATGGTGGCTTCTATTGGATGACGCCCTGGCTTGTGATGCGTAAAGTCAGCGGAAGCAGCTTGCTCATGAACGTGCTTTGCGACATTCATTGTGGAGGTTTATGTTCATTATCATCAGCCTGCGAGAGTCCTTTGATGTGTAATGCACAGTACTCAGCTTGAAGTTTAGCTTCACGCATCTAGATAATGCCAGCCGGCTTAAAAATATTGTCGCTCTTATCCTCTTCAGACCCAGATAGATAGATAGAAACATTTTTCCAGGTTCATAGGGAAGCAAACAAAACATATATTACAATATTTCTTTTTATTTGGTTTAAAAAAAATAAATATCATGGGTGCACATATGTGCACCTGAGGACTATGTTAATAAAAATATCACTTATTTGTATGATATGGCTGGAAACAGTTATTTTTTAAAATACATAAATATACGTAACATTTTATACATATAGTGCGACAACGGGATGAGCATTGGCTATGGCGGCATTTTGATGCGAACTTGTCATCCAGGTATGCCCTACCCCGTCCAACCTTACATCAGGAGGCGGATGGGTCACAACCGCTCTATGTTTTTTTTTTGGCGGTTCATCTTCGACCCTTGATGTAGATGGACTGGCTTCCTTTTCATTTTCAACGCCATGGCTGCTGCTTCACAAGTAAATTGGGTTATCCAGCCACAGCCTGTACTGAAGCAGGCACAGCTTGTCTTTTGCTGCAATTCCCTCCTGCTGGCAGCATCTCGTGTACATGATCCAGCTGTTGACAATGGCCAGATCTACGAAATGGCTAAATGCACGCACTGGCCACTTTTTGGTTCGCGTGGCGCTGCGATAATATGCTATCAACCGATCGCATAAATCGATGCCACCCATGCAGGTATTATAATTTTTTACTACAGCTGGTTGTGGCACGTCAATTTTCTTTTGCTGTACTTTGCACCATCTTTTGCAGCAGCCTACTGGAGTAGCACCTACGCACGTAGACAGCATGGTGACAGTTTTGGTATCCTTCCATTTCACTACAGTAACTTGCTCATCATTTCTCACCTTCTCGTCCCATTCTCCTCTTTTCAATTGTTTGTCAGTCTTTAATTTTTTAGCAACTGGCCCAAACCGATTGTTCATCACCGTCCCAGTCAGATATACATCATTTTAATTTTCATTTAGATAGTCCGCTAGTTTTATACTTGTGAAAAAAGTGGGTTATATTTTTGCTACGTGGTAGAGCCATGTAGCTATATTACAGCTATATTAGTAGTATAGTTGTAGTACGAACGGATCCGCTCGACCGGGGAAAGACCACGCTCTCACAAAATATCAGCGTAAAAGAGCAGCTTAAAACTGTAGAGGAAAAAGGGTTTCAGGTTGTAGAGAACCGGAGACCCTTTTTACTGGATACAAGGCATTCCATCTTAGTCCTCACGCGTGACAACGCCTCTGCATTTTGATTAATAATGGAGGATAGATGTAGATGTCTATGAGCCAAAGCAATCACTTACCATCAAGTGGACTGTGTGCTCGTTTGTCCCCCATAAACTATAAAAAAATATTAATCTACCTAAAGATAAATGTATAAGAAGAGTTACACCACATTGTATAGGAAATGCAACATAATACCTTTGAAACCTAAATAAAAAAGTAAAATTTAACGTAACTGAAAGCTTAAAACACTAAAAACATTCTACCGAAACCTAAGAACAACATTAGACTTTGGTTTTCCTCTCTTAAATCGCTACAGTTTAAAAATTTGCACGTAGAAAAATTCGAAGATCTCGAAGTTTAATTTTTATAACATCTTAGTCAAAATGTCACAAATATATTTTTTAATTCCCTCCAAGTTTCATCAACATTAAATTATTTTAACTGCAAGAAATATACACGTTAATACCTGAGCGTTTGAGTATTGCCATAAATGCTAATTACTTGTGAAGTAGGACTCGTGAAGATCTATAACGATAATGGAGATGGTGATAATAATAAAACATTAAACATAGGAAACTGCATAAATAACAAACATAATAAACAAAAATATTCAATATTTCTTTGAACATACATAAACGCACTCGTACATACGTAGAGTACATATTAAAACATAAACATAAACACTCACGCTTGTCACCCAGAGGGGTAGGCAGAGACTACTGACTTCCATTTGGCACGATCCTGACACACCTCTCTCGCCTCCTTCACATCCATACACGCATACATGCTCGTCGGTTAAGGGTACTCCTAATTTTTCCCGTTTTCAATAAATCGCCAATTTGGTCTATAAATTTTCGCCTTTGACGTCCCTTTCCGACTCTGCCATTCACTTCTGCAACATAAATTTTCTTTGTCACTTTTTCCTCATTCATTCTTTCCACATGACCAAACCACCGAAGCATTCCTTTCTTAATCCTGGTCACAACATCATCTTGCAAACCACACTCTTCTCTTGTTACACAATTCCTTAATGACCGCATTTTTACTGCGTTCATTCTACTCTCGTGCTTCTTCTGCCACACCCCAACTTTCACTACCTTACGTTAGAGTAGGGACCAACACAGCATTGTGAATTGCCACACGTGCCTTTTTCGACACATTTTGTCTCTTCACAATAGAGTGCAGGGCCCCATTTACTCTATTTCCCGCATTCACTCGTCGTTCTATATCCTTATCATATCTCCCATACCTGCTAAAAACACGTACAACGTAGAGTACAACTAACACAATATGTCATTAATTGTATGCGAAGTGCAAACCGACCAATTCACGGCAGCATGTCGCGTCGTTGTGCGGGAAAATCATTTCGCTACTTCAACGTCCAAATCAATGTTATTTTATGACAGAAAGTTCAAAATATATTTTACTTGTAAGGATACTTGGGCATTAAGGCTTTATTTTGAGTGAGCCGATCTTTAAAAATATAGAGATTAGAGATATTAAAAGTTAACATTTTTTGTAGGTTATGAGTTTCTCTTGTATCGTGGAAGCAGTTTACATACATAAATCGCACAAAGCTAAATATCCTAATCTAGAACATTCATTTGTAGTTCATTCAAATACTTGTACCGTGCGGGATACGAACCTACGTCCGTCAGCGACGCAACTCAACGCTAAGATACTGCGCCATGGAGCCTGTAATTATCGTATATTTTTGTTGTTTTTTGTAGTCATTAACAACAAAATATATTGCAACTATTCCTTAAAGGTATGTTTCACCTCTGTTTTCGATGACCGCACACGGTCAGTTCAACTGATCATTCCAACTGATCAGTTCAAACTAAAACCGTTGATATTTTTTAAAATATCGGATTTTGAAGTTTTACATATTGAATTTTTACATATTGAAGTTTTGCATATAATATAACTTATATGTAAAACTCCGATAATAATATATTTATAATGATCGATATATCGAAAATCCAATATTTAAAAAAATATCAACAGTTTTAGTTTTAACTGATCGGTTTCATCTTACAATATCTATCATCTATCAATATCACCTTTAATCTTACAATATTTTTACAGGTTTTTACGGTTTAACTACAGCTATTTCTTATACTTGACAATAGACAATTAAGCATAGACGTCAGAGTCAGAGAACCTATTTTATTAATTATTTTTTTATTATATAGGTTATACTTCAAGGATGGTCCCATATTAATTAGGAGAAAAAACTCCACCCCTAAGGGTAGCAAATAAATTTTTAGCAATTGAAGTCGGTTTGTACGTTTTGTTAAAAGTTATAATTATTAACCATAAAAACCGCCCAATTTCGCCTCACGGCAGCATTAGGTTATATGACAAGAGCAACGAACATGAACGAAAATACACATAGGCAGGCATTCCATCTTAACCGACGCATCATACGATACAGAGCAGCATTAGCACTGTCACACGTTGGTATTGTGTGCCTCTGTGTGGCTTCCGTCCTGGAGCCGCTTTTTCGTGCTGCAGCCATAATACGTGGTCGCAAGGCTTTACCGCGGGTCAGTTACTGTTGCAGCCCATGGCAGGTCCACTGTTAAACATAGCCCCACATAGAGTGCCACATAGGTGGGAGGGGATATTTGCTATAGTCACTATGCTTTGCAGGTGGGTTGGCAACTGCAGTTTTTTTGATTTTTTTGTAGTTATTTGGAATACGCTGCTGCTCATCTTCTGTTTTTTTCTTTTTTCTTTCACTTCCTCATTACCTATCTACGGGATATCTACGGGACGAAATAACGTAGTCGATATAATGTACCGTGTATAAAAATTTATAATTTCGTTTCGATGTTCGTAATATAAAATACTTGCCTAATTACATTCAGTTTTGTGTTCGCAAAAGCAACGGTACAGGTTTTTACTTGATTTGATTAAATTTTATAATTCGTGCTTCCGTGCCTTTTTTGGATTTTAATGCTTTATTGTATTTGCTGATTACGAATACAGGTTCCAGAATAACTCTTTTTCATACATCGCCTACATATATTGTTTCATTACGAATTGTGGATTGCAGGTAATGTAAAAAAGTAAAATAAGTCAGGGATTACAAACATTTTCACTGCAAGATGTTTGAACGATTAATAACAGGCAGTATTCTTCTTTTGTACTTAATTATAGTATGTTAAAAATATTAATTTAAGAAGAAGAGAAATCAGTATTAATCGAATATTATATTCTTATAACTGCAATTAAAGACTTTAACCAAGAAGGTTTGAATGAGTGTATTGTGCGCGTTTCCCATACTATTCAAGCGGTCACCAATCAGAACACTGTAATATGTATTGTCATACACGTCAAACACTCAATTCCGCTCCACGCTTATTTATTTTATAAAACTGAAGTGGTAAACAAACATACATCCTAACTGATGACAAGTGGCTACCGCATGACATGGACACCTGCAACTAACTTCAAACATTGAAGGCTACAGAAACGTTTTCATCTTCGAATACTAAGATGGAATGCCTCACAACCTACCTACTAACTTATGAACTTCGTTAATGCCCCAGCCTTAAGCTAGTGCTTGAACTGAATACGTTTTACGGGCGTGTAGTTTAGCGCTGCAGGCGATACATTACTCAAGCAGCACACTTTGCAATACAAGAATATATTTGTCATCCACGCAAAGCGTACCAAACCATGGCACGCTTGAAAAAAACGAGCACTGAATTTACACAGTCCTTTGCTGAGTTGCAGTGTTTGCTGTTAATTGAAGATACTTTTCTTGAATCGCAGTGTCTTTTTCATTCATTCAGAACAGCTCATCGAATGTCCTCTCTGCGTAATAATAGCCACATCCATAGAGTATCCATATGAAGGACACGGCAAGGGTCACAGCAACCGCAGTTTTTATATTTTTAATGCTTTCTTATTAGAAAATGCTGTTACCCATCTCCTGTTTACAGGATGACATGGGGTTGTGGATTCTCTTTTGTCAGCATTATAAGACACTGCAGGATCTATTTATCCCAAAATAAATTGCAAACTAACTTATCCAAAAAAAATGAAAAATAAATAATAATAATAATTTTTCCATCTGCAACAGTTACTTATATTACATCGTTATTTGCTCTGGTCCATCATCGTTTGAATTAATTAGATTTTATTGTAATTACACATAATCACCACATAACCTGGTTTTGAAAGGCTTGTGCCTAGATTTCTAATAACACATAAGAATTGAATTTCAGATATACAATTATTAAAGTCAATGCAATTACTTTTTCGTCACTTTTTTGACGAACGTCAATCAAATCAATAATTTAAATACTAGATTGTGTAAGACAGTCGTTATTTAAATTTGCAAATATTATCTGACAAGACGTGAATTAATTAAAATTAAAAATAATATAACATCTAATGCAATACAGTGCTCAACCAAACTACGACGATTATTACTCTAACCATCAATTAGTACAGATAATAAAATTATTTCAAACTGGCTTATTACCCGCGGCTTCGTTCGAGTGGGCTTGAATTTAGAAACATCGATAATACTATTTCGTACTAAAATTAGCAAAACTGGATAACTTGTAGAGACACGTCGGTATCTGTGTCTAAATTGGCAATATTATAGGCTACAGAAACACATAAGTTAATTTATCAGAATCGCATAAATATCATACGTCAAGCAACACTTTTTTATATCGGGCACGTCTTTCGATGTGTCTTTATTTACGGAAAATTGTCCTGGAATTGGAAATGCGTTATTTACATAATATTCATTATTAAAGTTTTTTTTTAATAGAAGAGGGGGCAAACGAACATGCGGCTCACCTGATGTTAAGTGACTACCGCCGCCCATGATCAACCGCAACACCAGGGGAATTGCAGGTGCGTTGCCGGCCCTTTAGAAAGGAGTAAGCTCTTTTCTTGAAGGTCCCCAGGTCATATCGGTCCGGAAAAATTGCTGGTTTTAAACTATTCCACAGAGAGGTTCGCGAAAGAAAACTCCTCTTGAAACGTACAGTGGTGGACCGCCAAGCATCCAGATGGTGTGGATGGTATCGGGACGTTTGCTGCGTAGTGCGTTCACGAAATTTGGCGGCTGGGATTAATCCGAACAATTCCTCAGAGCACTCTCCATGGTATATGCGAAAGAAAATGCAAAGAGATGCAACATCTCTTCGCATTGCCAGTGAATCGAGCCGAGTTTATATAGTCTTAATAAAATAAGGTTTAATTTCATGGTCTTTAGTAATATTGATCCCATTGAATATTGATTAGTACCACATGCCAGTATTTTTTACGTTCGAGTAGACTTCAAAATGTCATGAAAGTTCTATTCACGGAGAACGTGTGAGAAGAACTAAATTCATGAACAGGAGTAGAAATCTACATAAGATGGGCAGCAGAGTCTTCCTGCTCGTAGCTCAAAATATTAAAAATATGCAGTTGGCAGCTCACATGCCACGCGTGGCTACTATGACAAATATCCAACCTTATTAACTTTATTAACTATTTAATTAGATTTATTATCTAATTGATTAACGATAGTAGAAATAATATATAAGCCATATAGAAGGGACGAAAAATAAACCACTACCCCATTTCACTCCGCGGGTGTCTTAAGAAATGACAGAGGGAAACTGAAACAGGAGATGGGCAGCATCTTATTGGGTGCGTTTGGCAGAAAAAAGCGCTAGCAAGCGCTTGTAAGCAAAATGGCGATCGTAAGCGGTAAGCGCTGTCAAATCGTAAGTAGCTATTTTCCTCCAGGACACGATGTTAGTTTTAACCGGGGAACCTTACCTAATTTAAATATATGTTTGTAAAGTATTCATATTAAAAACTTACTAATCATGAATTTTTAATAACATACATATGTCTATTCATGTCATTATATTACTTAAAACTAATATTGCACAAAACAACTTATAATTTCTACTTCAAAACAAACAAATTAAATAAGCAAAATGGCGGATTGTGTCAGCGCCACTGAAGTAGCAATCGTGTCCTGGCCGAAAACTATTTTAGCGCTTGTAAGCGCTTGCTAGCGCTTTTTTCTGCCAAACGCACCCAATGATAACAACGCATAGTAATAAAGAGTTGCGGTTGCCAACCCGCTTGCCAAGCGTGAATACTACTGCAAATACTCGGTCTATTTGACATACGATGGGGGAAGCCTATGATCAGCAGTGGAAAGCCCTATTAAAAGAAAAAAAGTAGCAGCCTAAATACATCCCACTACTGGGTACAGGCCACAGTGAGTATTAGGTCAAAAGGAGTTGATTAGGTATCAATATTATACATACCTAAAAATGATTTCTGAAATATTTTTTTAACATTTCAGATATGCAGATTTCCTGCGATGTTTTTCTTCACCATCGAGAACGTGGTAAATCGAAACTTCGAATTGCAGTGAAGTCGGCGCGGATCTAATTTGAGTTGCTTACGTACCAACTGTGAAATTTACGTTTTTAGATCGGTTTAGTTACAGTTTTATACCGATGACTTTCAAGATTCTAGCAATGCAGTTCTACTCATTGTTAAAATAAAAATAAACCCGTGTTTACTTTCTCTGATATTTATAGTACTTTGTCACAAGGACCTGTTCATTTGTTTCATGTAAGCTATGCGACCGGGACTGTCACAAAAATTTTAATAGTTTTGTCTGAAAATATGAAAGCTAACTTAATATATGACAAACTGCTTTATAAATCTCATTAAAAATAAAAAAGGCTGCATCAACGGTATCACGAACTATTCCATCAATTATGGATAAAAATCTGATAGTACATTTAATTTTCAATTACTTATATCAGACTTGATACAAAAATAAATTGGTGAAATATTACTATGCTGATAGACAGTAGACATAATATTTTTAGCTTAAATACCTTCCCTCGTAATCAAAGTCTTGTGTACATAGTTTTGTTAGTAATTTTGCTAAAATTGACGATTATGATCACAGGTCTATACCGGCTTGACAATTTTTGATGCTGCAACAATAAGTACCTACATATTTAATAGAATTGTGTTTAATTTGACCAGTTATGTACTTATTATTAGTTTACTTAGCAGTAAGTAGATGGCGCTATTATTATATTAAAACTATGACAATCAAAACTTACCCTCTAGTACTCAGACTCAGTAAGTTGAGGGGCAACTGTAGTTGCTCTATCGCATTACAAAGCCGCTAATATTTATATAATACATAAATTTGGCATAGAGTGATGTAGAATCTAATAAAACTTCTACTTTTATCAAATATACGCAATCAGCGCCGCAAGCGGTGTGTAATGAAATTAATCTACGATATGACAGTAACATCTAGAAATGGCAATGTCGTGTTGTTCATTGTTATCGCCAAACAATCTCTATTCACTGATTTGGTCAAGCTATATCATGATATAGTCATTAAACACTGTTAAATTTTATGAAATACCGCCATTTCACTTTCAATAATCGATTAATTTATAATATTATAAATTCCTAGAACTGAATAATACATATATAAAACTCTTTTTATTTGAATTATAGGGATAATAAGAGATTTGTACATACTAATTGCAATTTTATCAGTTTATTTATTGATAAAAACTAATATATACCAACTAAAACTTTTTATAGATTAGAAAACTTAGAAACATCCTAATTTTGTGATTTTCGATAGATGTCACTACGATCTATTTAAGGGGAAATATAATCTCAAATGGCTTAGCAAGATCCTTCGTTATGCCGAAAATATTGCAGCATTAATTTTGAAATAAATATATGGTAAAGTTGAGGATTAATGTTAAGGATTATGTTAGACGAAAATACGATTTCGTAAAATTTTTCGATAGAAAAAAATCCAAAATTACCTCCAACATAAACAATA
The DNA here is from genome assembly GCA_036936625.1 of Parnassius smintheus behrii. Lineage (NCBI taxonomy): Eukaryota > Metazoa > Arthropoda > Insecta > Lepidoptera > Papilionidae > Parnassius > Parnassius smintheus. Next base: position 6,734,482 of record JAUPFT010000007.1, on the reverse strand, counting down.
AACCGCTGTTATTCATAAAATACTTTAAAAAAGATCACGAAACTTTACATACTAACTGAACTAACTATAAAGCAGTGCTTATGTTATTTACTTTTTTTTAAATACCATTATTTTCACTGTAAAAAGAAATTACCTAAACTATCGGCCTTTTGAAGCGTGATTCCTGTCGCACAGTCACTTCGCTTCGGCCTTTAAACGGAGAGGTTGTGTCGCTTACGATCAGAATACACATTACGCAACAGGACGACGTAAAATTAAAATGGGAAATAACCGTAATAAAAATAAGAAGCGACTGGCTTGTCGTTAAGAAAAAATATGATAAACCTAATGAAATAAGTGTCTAACGACCTTTCTACTTACAGTATTAGTGATTAGGTACAAACATAGCATACGACGCGCGGGCAAGTGGGGACGAAATTAGAATTTGAGCTGACTTACTCTATCCCCTTAGTAGTATAAAGTTACTATAAAATTTATTTATATCATCTAAAATGAAATATCAAAAACTAAAAAATGTACATTAGAATTTTCAAATCAATTATGAATTTAAATAACGTTTAAATGCAAATGAGGCAAAATGTCACTACTTTTTCTATTTTACGTTAAATGGCACTGTCTTGAGAAAGTGAATACAACAATAATATCGTAGATTGCCGTCGTAGTTCAATATATTACACAACGGTTAAAACTAATTTTGGGCTTTATTTATAAATTTATAAATATTTTATTTGTTTTAATAAAACACATAAATCGTATAAAATAGAAATAAACATCTAAATGAAGGAAAATACTTAACGCCCTTTTTGAAGTTTCGTAATCGGATAAAAAGTAGCCTATAAGTAGCCCCGAGTCCCTAACCACCGATACACATAATTTCGCGGAAAGTTGAAAGTGAATCTTGAATACACAGACAGAGAGAGAGACAAAAATTCTTAAAACCACTAATTTGGTTTCAGTGTTTCAGTTATTTAGTCCCCTGGACTTGTTTTTACCCTTATAATTACAGACACGACTTTTCTACAGATTTATTAAATGTATAGATTACTCTTACATTACTGGTTCTACTATCTTGTTTGAATTCTTATAATTTTAGAATTATGTTGCGAAAATTAATTCCGGTTTTAGTTTTTGGATTTAACTATTTTGTGCAGATATTTAAAATCGAGTCAGAATTAAAGTTTAAAACCTATTGTCTAGCAGAAGAGTATAACTAACGACTACCGGCGACAACAGAGCAAGTAACCTTGCGGTAAATGTTACTACAATGTTAAAATTGTGAATAATATTATGTCCGATTTTTTTTCGCAGGTAAATACCATTTAAGATGTGTCATAAACATAAACATAAATTTAAAAACATTAATATAAAAATAACATAACAGTTCGTCACAATTTGAAACGCAGGAGATACATATTACGCAGTAGTAACACTGAATGGTTTTTTTTTTTTTTTTTTTTTTTTTTTTTTTTTTTTTTTTTATAGAAGAGGGGGCAAACGAGCATGCGGCTCACCTGATGTTAAGTGACTACCGCCGCCCATGATCAACCGCAACACCAGGAGAATTGCGGGTGCGTTGCCGGCCCTTTAGAAAGGAGTAAGCTCTTTTCTTGAAGGTCCCCAGGTCGTATCGGTCCGGAAAAATCGCCGATGATAAACTATTCCACAGAGAGGTTGTACGTGGAAGAAAACTCCTTGTGAAACGTACAGTGGTGGACCGCCAAGCATCCAGATGGTGTGGATGGTATTGGGACGTTTGCCGTGTCGTGCGTTCACGAAATTTGGCGGCTGGGATTAATCCGAACAATTCCTCAGAGCACTCCCCGTGATAGATGCGATAAAATACGCAAAGAGATGCAACATCTCTTCGCAACGCCAGTGAATCGAGCCGATCGGAAAGCACTCGGTCGTCGACGATTCGAGCCGCTCTGCGCTGGATGCGGTCAAGTGGAAGGAGCTGGTACTGGGGAGCCCCAGCCCAGAGATGGGAACAGTATTCCATGTGCGGCCGAACCTGCGCCTTGTAAAGTTGCAGGCGGTGTGCCGGCATGAAATACTGTCCCGCTCTGCTGAGCACGGTTTTAAAGCTTTTAAAGAAACACTCAGCAATTTGCAACAAAATAATAAAATAAATGTTTACAACCTCACTTAAAATCGTTGATTACTTAAATGTAAAATACTTAAGTAATAATTATCTGTATATATACCTGTTTCTTACTTTTGTCGTTTAACAGAAAGAGAAAAGGCAACTCTACGTATTTTTAATTGACGTCAATTTTTATGGGTAAAACCGTTAGTATATTATGTTATCGTATATCAGTTATACTTTTATACGTGGTAGAGCCATGCTGCAGTTATATTAGTAGTATAGTTGTAGCACGAATGGGTCGGCTCGACCGGGGAAGGGCCACGCTCTCACAGAATACCAGCGTAAAATAGTAGCATAACGTTGCTGTGTTTCGTGTGGTGAGTGTAGAGAACCGGAGACGGGTAACGAGGTATTCCATCTTAGTCCTCAAGGTGACAACGCATTCGCATTTGGATTCGTAATCGGGGATAGATGTAGATGTCTATGGGCCACAGCAACCACTTACCATGTGTGTGTCTGTGTGCTCGTTTGTCATCGTATCCTATTAAAAAAATCAGAGATTTTGTGCTGATAAGAAAATGGCTTCTTCTTCTTCAAAATCAGAGACTTAGTTATATATAACGGATGAATGAAAATCTAGTTTTTCTGATTGCCTCTTTATCCCGCGTTATTTATATAATTTTAACACCTGTCTTACTCGGGACCATATGACCTGTAATTTGGTTTACGGCCACGTTTTTATTTTTGAGTACAGTTAATGCACTATAATGAACGAAGTATCTATTGAAATAATAAAGTTCTGCTGCATTGTCGAGACTTGAATGTTATAAAAACCGAGTGGTTGCTTTATAATACGGTGACCTAAAATATCCACCATGGAAACTGAAATAGAAGATGCGCATTGACGTCTTCCTGATCGCATTCTCAGTGAATTTAAATAATTCCCGCTGGATTTCTTGCTGGTGCTGCCCAGTACAGAGGCTTTTAATTACTTTTATTTATTTTTATTATCCTTCCTTCTAAACTTTCCGGAGCGCAGTCTGCAGTCTGCGAACATGTTCAAGATCGTCTCCACCATTACATTCGATTTGATAAACCACAAATCCTCGCAAAAGAACACCGATTCCTACCACGGATGATACGCGAGGCTATTGAAATTTAAAAACATCCAAATTTCAATAGAGAAGATTGATGGGTTCTGCCATCTGCTCGGGATCCAATAATTAACAAAATTAAACCCAAACCCAAGCATACCAATGCAAGACTTCATGATACTATAAGCTTGTTTTGCGTAAATCGGACCAAAAATTAATATTCAAAAACTGAAGGTAGCCGGACTAACCATGACATTGGGACGTCAAACATCTCAGTCCCCCCATCTCCCGTTATCATGGGTGCTGTAAAGCACCCGAAACGTCGGGATAACAAAAATAAATTAAAGTAATTAAACACGATAAAATCCGTAAATAATAGTTTTATTCAAGTAATAACAACTGAAAATAACGAAGAAGTAATGTTGCCGACCCATAGGCCAGTTGTGACAAATATGGCCAAACCCCTTCTATGAGGCAGTCTATAATGAAGTCCACTGTTCTGTGGTGGACTTTAGATTGGCTGTAATAGACAACTGAATTAAAAATATTATTAAAACTGATTTCAAAGAATTTTAATTGCAATAAACCACCTTTCAATTTTATAACTTTAAAGTTGAATTAAATCTAATTATATATTCTACGACAGACCTTCGACTTTGATCGAGCTATAAAATTTGACTGCACTGCCTAATTTCTTATTACGAAAACTTCACCACAACGTTTGCCCTCTTCATAGAGAATGTAACAATTAACTAAATAAGTATGCAATAAGTAATTTCAGTGGTTACCGACCAGCTGGTTGCCGAATGTGTCTGTTAATTCGTAATTTGTAAGACGAAATACTAAATAAGTCATATTTAATATTTTCAGATATATGTGGAACAATATACTCGTAATTGCAGTGAAGCATTACATCTTAGCTCTTTTGTTATAATATAATTAATATTAAATTATTGTGTATATATATATGTATATAATTATATTTTTAAAGTAATAAATTAACTTTTATTATAATATAAATAGTTTTATTATAAGTTAATTATATATTTTATAATTTTACATGTAGGTAACTTCAATAATAATAATTTTGAAATATAGAAAAAGAAATTGTTGTGAATTATAGAAAACTTTATTTATATGTACCACTAGTACGTGTTGTCAGTGATAACTTATGGATCTGAGACGTGGTTCTTCAAAACATGCCGTATGAGGAAGCTAAAGTTACCTTGAGTGAGGGCTATGCTAGGGATTTCTCTGCGTGATAAATGAGGATATTCGCAGAAGAACCAAAGTAACCGACATAACCTCGATTAGTTATTTCAGGTTGCAATGGGCCGGCCACATAGCTCGAAGAACGGACAACCGATGCGGAAGCAAGGTTCTCGATTGGCAGCCTCGTACCGGTGGGTAAAGTGTGGGGCGGCGCACCACTGGATGGGGTGACGACCTGGTAAGACAAGCAGGGAGTTGATAGATACAGGTGGTTCAGGATCGTACCTTTTGGTATTCCTTGAGGGAAGGCTGTAATGAAAATGATGATATATATTTATAATCTTTCTAAAAAAAATTTGGCTTGTGTGGTGAGTTGATGAGTTTACGAACTCATCATATCATTTCATGTCGTGAGTATGGTAAGATCCAACAGTTTATTTGATTTTTGCAGATGCAAGTATATGGTAGAGCCATGATGCAGCTATATTATGGCTGTAACTTAATGGGTTGACCTGACCGGGGTAGGCCCATTATCTCTCAGAATACTAGCGTGTAACACCAGAATAATGTTGCTGTGTTTCATATAGCGAGTGTAGAATGTGTAGAATCGAATACTCTTTTAACTCGTAACGGGGTATTCTATCATAGTCCTCAGGAATTACTCCTGCATCTGCTACATCTACTATTCTACCTACATTTTATCTAGTAGATCTAAATTTATTTATGTATTGCAGCATCTATTTACCATACATACATACCATAAGGTGGACTGTGTGCTCGTTTGCCATCCTTATTCTTTAAAAGAGTTAAAACGTAAGAACCCCAAACGGACGATGGGTAGCAGAATCACAGCTGCGAAACGTATAGAGCTGCAATCAACAATCGACCTCACAAGCTTGGAAACTATGTCCAAATGAAAGCAAAAAAAATGAGGTGGGGAATTAGTTAATCATACAGCAGTAAACTATTGCGGGTTAAAGAAGGAATGAAAGAAGTTTTGTTCCATTGAGTCATAAAAACCTAATCATTTCAGACCAAACTACATATTCCATTCCTTCCCTGTTAATATGCTGTGTCAAAGACACTTGCATCATCACATACTCACAACGGAATCAGAACAGATAAAATCAATTGTTTTTTTTAAAATTAAGGGTGAAAACCTTACTACAGGATAGTAAATTAATATTTGACTCATAGGCAAATACATCTATCTTCTACTGAGAACCAAAATCTATTATATATATATATATATATATATTTAATAATAGTAAAAGCCTAATTCAAAGAAATAATAAAATAATATTGTATGCCAGTCTACATCTCTGACTTTAGAAGTCGCTGCTAAGAGATAGTGTATAGAAGATTAAAATTCCAACTTCAAAAACATGGTAAATACTATTTTTCTTTATAGTCAGCTTTTTTATTTAAAGCTTAACTTTTTGACCCTTTTACGGGATACCTTTTTAAGGAATATTACAAGCTCTAATTTCATGTAAATGGTTACATTATAAACTTCATCTCCTATTTTTGAAATGTTAGGGTAGGAATTATTCTTTCAATGTTATATGAAAACCCAGAAAGTATAATCTATTAAATAAGAAAATAATCATTTACTTCGGTTTACAATAGATGAAGATATTGCGTAACATAAAAAAAACGTACCGTCAATTTGAAAACCTCCTTCTTTTTTGAAGTTCGCTAAATTATAGATGGGTTACACCCTCGAGAACTAAGATGGAATGCCTAGTTTCCAGTTAAATAGGTCTCCGGTTCTCGACACATATCACGCGAAACCTTCGTGAAATAGCAGCATGATGTGTTTCGCATATAGTATACAGGTTGATATTCCGGGTGATTAATTTATTCATACTCCAGATATAATACTTTGCTGGAGCTATAGCTGTTTCGTACAAAAATAGTTATATAAGTAAGCCATATAAATAACACATTCCTTATAAAATTGTTACATTGTTATTTTACCAGCTATCATAACAGGTAATAATTTATAAGGTAATAAAAAGGTTTTATGCCGGAATTGCTATGTTCTTGACGAAGCATAGACGACTTTTGTGACAACTCGTTAGTTATAAAAATAATCTTTTATTGCGGCTAAGCATTGACGCCTTTGTAAAAGAGTAGCGAAGTGTTTACTACGTTGCTTTGGGGAGCAGTTCCGATTCTAGAAACAACTGCTAGTATGATCTATAAATATTAGTTATGAATCGGGATATTTGTCTTGACACAAATGTATGTAAAATACCTGCACAATGCAAGAGAAGTTCCAAGTGTAACATTTTCTCGTTAGACTACTGAAGCACCTTCTTACACGGTCTTGATCTCCATTTGAGTGATTCCTTAGGGCCAGAAAAAACGTGCACTCAGAAGTACCACACTTCCCGAGCCCAGTGGCGTATCTGGTCTATGACTTCCCTGCCCACGTTTCCTACGCGGAGGGTAGAGAGAGTGGCACATTACAATACCAACATTCCTCTTCGCTTTCGACTCAACTACCTCTCCATCAGCGGTGCGACCCCGCTAAAGTCGCTACTACACCTCGGCTGCGGAAAGCAGGGCGAGAGGACAACATTGAATTGGAGTAAAAGTGAAGTAAATGGGAATATTAGGCTAGAATTTTTAATAAATAACGACTTTTGTTGTAATTCAATCTTATCAAATCATAATTGCAATAAGTAAAATAAATATAATATTTTTAACTTCCCGCTAAGAAAATTGAAAATTTTCAAAAATAGGGAAGTTATTGGTTTCACCCCGATTTTCTAAAATCGAGTTTTGTGTGTGTGTGTGTGTGTGTGTGTGTGTGTGTGTGTGTGTTTGTGTGTGTGTGTGTGTGTGTGTGTGTGTGTGTGTGTGTGTGTGTGTGTGTGTGCGTGTGTGTGTGTGCGTGCGTGTGTGTGTGTGTGTGTGTGTGTGTGTGTGTTTGTGCGCGCGTGCGTGTGTGCGTGTGTGTGTGTGTGTGTGTGTGTGTGTGTGTGTGTGTGTGCGTGTGTGTGTGTGTGTGTGTGTGTGTGTGTGTGTGTGTGTGGTGTGTGTGTGTGTGTGTGTGTGTGCGCGCTTGTGTGTGTGCGTGTGTGCGTGCGTGTGCGTGTGTTTGAAACCTTTCACAACTTTTGAACGTCTTGATCGATTGAGATGCGGTTTGCGGCGTTGTAAAGACCTCTATTTGGTATAGATTTGGTGATAGTATGAACTGATTCGGGCTAGTACATATAATAAAAATTTTGAGAAACTGTTTTTTTGGAATAACTTTTTACGGCTTTCAAAAACTCTTAACCTCAAAATATGACGTCCGATGGCGTTTGAAAAATAAAACTCAGTTCATTCGTTCGTGAGATATCGAAGGTGAAATTTGAAACAAACGTTTTTTTTAACATAACTTCGAGAATTCGCAACATAATTTGGTGAAATTTGGAGCGCTTTGCATTTGAAATTAGCGGGAAGTTCCAGGGATGGCCTGCGGGGTCAAACAATTTTTGTGTATATTAAACACTTGAAACATCGGTAATAAAAAGAAAATAAATTATCATCATCATCATCATTACATCTCTTCGCAAGTCCAATGCTGAACATAGACCTTCCCCAAAGCCACCTGCATCCATTGACTTCCTGCATGTCTTACCAGATCGCCACTCCATCTCGTAATGGGCCGTCACAAACTTCGTCTACCGATATGAGATTGCCACTTGAGAACCTTGCTTCCCCATCGATTGTCGATTCTTCGAGCTATATGGCTTGTTCATTGCCACTTCAGCTTACTAATCCGTTGGGCTATGTTGGTTACTCTGGTTATGCTGCGGATATCCTCATTTCTAAGAGAGCGGTTATGGAAAGAGCTATGCTCGGAGAAACCCCGAGCATAGCTCTTTCCATAGCTCGCTCATCCTCCTTGAGCTTCCTCATACGGCCAGCACTGAAAGGCCACGTCTCAGATACGTAAGTCATTAATGGCAACACGCTGAAGGGAATGTAGCATCGCCCAAATTTCGACGGAAGCAAAGGCTTTCTTATAGTCTATATACGGTTCAACTTTTTGCAACTATTTTGCTAGTAGGTTAACCCGGTTAATCTGAGGCGATTGATTGATTGAGTCTGATACAGGGTCGGCCTAGTTTAGTCGCTAGTGCATAAATTGTATACATAAGTTATAACTCATAACATTTGCTCAAATGTCTTAAAGATAAATAATGTAATACTTACTTTCTGTCAATAAATTATTATTATTACTATAGGTATGTATATAGTTTTCTCATCTGGTTGGGTTCCGTAAATATGTAATTGTAAATGGAGGACTCTCTTTAGCCATGTATGGGGCACCGAGTTGAATACCTTTCTGTAGTCTATCCAGGCGGCAGAGAAGTTCCGACGGTTGCGATGGTTTTATTATTATTATTTTTGGGGTATCTATATAATTTTATTATTATTATTATTGATGATGATTATACTCCGGACTTAAATGCAGAGAGCAGTGCTCTTCGATACCGATTACATTATCCACAAAAGAAAAGATGGTTTATATCTTTTTCCATCATACCCGCGATCATTTGTATTCCAATGCCGAGAAGTAATAGAATCAAGCATTACTTTGCGCAAATCTGCTACATTACAGATGTTTAAAACCTTACAGCTTTTACAATCGGCCATCGTAGTCTATTTATCCTAAATTATCGACGGTTGTATGTCTTTCCCAGTGGAGTGAGTGGTGTTGGGGTTAGTGGTGACGGTGATAGTGCACGTAATTGAGGGAGGGTGGTAGGTGACGAGCACCTGAGAAACTAAATAAGATATATATATGTATATGTATATATATATATGTGTATATATATATATATATATATATATATATATATATATATATATATATATATATATATATATATATATATATTTACGCAGATCTCCAAGCTAGTCAATTTTAACTCTTTTAATCTCGAGAAATTTTATTTGATTGGGATTTTAACAACAAAATTGTAAACTATATCAGTTAAGCCATTTCAAATAATTTACTGACATACTGAATCCCAAATACAAAGCCACTGAATTATTTCACTACTGTTGCCAAGTCATTACTCGAGCAAAATGTAAGCGCTTAAAAACCTATAAAAATATATTTCAAAAATATTAATAATGAGACAACCACGGATCTATGGGGGATTTCCACTAAAGTTATTGCGTCTATAATATGTAGATACACTTGCACCTTAACCAGTTATTATTTTAATGCTAGTATTGAACTGGTGCGCTTCCCGATTTAATGAAACATGTTATTATTTTCCTTTATTTAAATCTGGTAGGATATTATCACTATTATATTTAAGGTAAAATGATAACTAAATTATGTAAATCATAGTAGTAAGTTGCGATTGCTGATACTGGTGTCGAGCTGAATGAATATAATTTTAACTAGTCGCTCCCTACAACTTCGCCCGATTTCATGGGTTTTAATTTATGGCACAGAACCCTAATTCTTTTTTAAAATAAAAGTAGTCTAAGTTACTTTTTATAACTTCAGATATCTGTCAGTGAAAATTACGTCAAAATCGCTCCAGCCTTTTCGGAGATTAGCCGAAACAAACAGACAGACAGACAAACAAAAATTTTAAAAATTGTTTTTTTGTTATAAGTACCGTGTCTAGTTTCATATGCATTTAGCAAAAAGTTCTTATTACAAACAGACAATGCAACTTTGCACTGTATAGATGAGAATGCACAGAGACCAATCAAACACCGTAGCATGGTAGTGTGCTATGAGAAAAGGTGACAGACGCTGAAAACATATTTGTTTTGAAAAAAATAGCCGTAAAATTGTTTTTCTATCTTTAATAAATACCCCACATTAGGATTTTCTCCTTTATCGTGGGTGTGGTTAACATAGATGACCTGTACAAGGACAAATATTCAGACCTGGAACAATTATTTGTAGGCCATACAAATACATTGTTCCTTGCGGGATTCGATCCCGCGGCCCTACCAGCACCAAAACTATTACGCTACCGCAGTGATCACGGAGCTGTTAGCAATCAAATCTTTTTAGATTCTTTTTTTTATTATTTTCTATAAACAATCAAGAGAATCAATATATTACAACACGAAACCACATCCTTGTTGAAAAAATAATAATAGGTTTATATTTTATAAGTGCTAACAAGTTTTCAAATTTTATTGCTCGAGATTTTAACAAATTTATTAATAAATTAAGCAAACATTAGTAATGAACACTCAACCGTCGATCGTTTTTTTATTTATCCTTTTATATATGTCACCTGCTAATTATTGTGTGGTATTTGTATATATTTTATAGTTGTAGCTATTTTCTTATAGAAGAATCACGAGCACACAGTCCACCTGATGGTAAGTAGATGCTGTGGCCCATGAACATTTACATTTATCCTCAATTAAGAATTAAAATGCAGACGCGTTGTCACCCCTGAGGACGGAGTTGGAATGCCTCGTTTCCAGTAAAAAGAGTGAGTGAAGAGACAGTTCCTACACTCACTATACGAAACACATCAGCTGTTTTGCTATGCTATTGCTATTGCTGCTATAGTATGCTTGGTATATACTGCTATGTTTACGTTGGTATTCCGTGTGGGCGTGGTCCTATCCCAGTTGAGCCGACCCGTTCGTGCTGTAACCATAATATAGTTGCTGCATGGCTCTACCAGTGTAAAGTTATAAGTAATAATCTGTAATCCAGGCATAATCTGATTGATATCATTTATATAAATGTTGTAGGTAATAAGTACACTTAGAATGGTATGCAACATAATGTGTACCTGTTATCTATTTATATTGTAATTAGACAATTCTACTTTAGATTTTTTTATGATTCTCATTGAAAACCTATCGGTACAAAAAGCTACGATACATACAATTTTTTTTTTAATTTTTGATAGAGGTGCAAATCTGAGGTGATGTGAGATGAGAAAAAAAAACTTAGTCGATTCAGACTCTTGTCCAAATGACCCTAGTATAAAAATATCGTGAGTAATTTACACCGGGGTCCGATTGACCCCATTTATAAAGAGCACTTGGGCGATCCACACCTGATTCGTAAAGCCCCATTCTAAAAACACTTGGGCGATTCACAGACTGGTCCGGACCGCATGTGATATTGAACATACAACAACTTACCACTCTACTTACTCACCAACTGAGGAATGGGATCGGTTACTTGTATCCACAGAGACATCAAGTCATTAATTCAATGGCAAGTTTTATCGTCAAGTTCGAAAACTTTATTAATAATAATATTTATATTGTGTAAAAAGAGTTATTATAATATTTAAAAATACCTGGATGGTAATTATACCTATAAATGAGTTAACTGCGAAGTTATTTCTAATTATTAACTATAATAAAAAATTGTAAACGGGTTTTTTTAATGTTCCTTTTCGTTTCTTGCTGGTTCTTCCTTGGACAGATGTATTTGCACAATCGTATAATTATGACTTAATAATACACTACTAATACTAAATATTCTACTACTATTATAGCAACTGATCGTAAGTCCACTGATAGATCTCCCCCATATATTGGCACAATGTACGGTCCTGAGCCACCTGCATCCTACGACTACATTAAGTACGTGTTCCCCATCTAGGCTCGACAACATCGCACTTGCCAGTAAGAGGCTGCCGCTCGTTAATAATCTATATTAATTTTTTTTTTTAAATTCGATCACAAAAATCAAACGGCCGTTTATGCAAACCGTGACACATTACGTTCACATGACAATGCTTTCACATGCGCGTAAGTTGCAACATCGCCCTTGGTGCGGGAAAAAAGTTTAGTTCTCATGAGAAATATTGTTTATCGATGCACTTTTTTAAAATTATACCAGTTTGATTATTTTTAGAACCTGGGTTTTGAGCTATTTTTGTGTATATTTAAAAAGTAGCGCACTATCATAAAAACATTTAAATAAAGAATGAAGTGATTTTTATTGTGACATTAAATTTAAAATTTCTTTGAAATTATTTTCTTAGAAATGAGGATATCCGCCGTAGAAGCAGAGTGATCGACATAGCCCAACGGATCAGTAAGCTGAAGTGGCAATGGGCCGGCCATATTGCTCGAAGAACCGACAACCGTTGGGGAAAAAAGTTTCTCGACCCCCCCACTAGATGGAGTGACGACCTGGTAAGACGTGCGGGAAGTCGATGGATGCAGGTGGCTCAGGACCGTGCTTTGCGACATACCTTGGGGGAGGCCTATGTTCAGCAGTGGACTTGTGAAGGGCTGTAATTATGATGATAAAGATGATTTTCTAAATATTTTAACTGGTTTTGAGACAGAGTAATTTATTCATTTCTGGAGCAGTGTAGTCTATCTATAATCTATCCTCATCAAAATTTTTAAACTACTTTGATAGTCTACCTATCAAAGTAGTTTAAAAATTTTGATGAGGAAAGTCTCCACAAAAAGTTTTTTTACAATATCATACAACTCATGCTTAATAATAACCCCTGGAAAAGACAGGAAATATTTTGAATATATATAATTCATTGTTTTCACTTTTTACAAGAAACTTATGAAGAGCATTTGACGCTGCTACGTTATTCATCTAAAAGCAAAATACTGAAAACAATGTATCAAACACAAAATAAAATAACAGCCTATATATAACTCCTCTTATTTCTTTGAGAGTTATGGAAATTAGTACGCCGCGATTTTCTACTGCACGTTGACAGATTTCATATTATGTACTCGAAATATATTATTACCTACTTAGACAGGCTGGATGTTTACCTTAACGAACGAGCACGTAGTATATACTAAGTACTACTAATATATACTAGTATATATTTATTTAAATGGTGCTGGCGAAGGTCGAACCCGGGGTGTCCGCGTATAGTGAAATTTCGGAAAGCGCTAAACCGCTGAGCTACCGCGGTCATTACCACATATCAAAAAGCGTTCTAGGTGCGACCCGAAAGGTCCACACGACTAACTTCCCAGTGGAAAGAATAAAAAAAAATCATATGATTTAATATTTTGTACAATTATTCATTCGGCACAAAAAACGACTTGACTGATTTTGCTCAAAATTGAATGAGGTCTAAGTAACATAATTATGCGTTAAATGAAACTGGTCCCATGTCAATATCACTTATTATTCTCGAGATACACGAGGCGAAAATTGAATCCGAACATACATACGTACATACATACATACGTACATGTGCACACATGGACATCCTCTTAAAAACCATACTTTTCGACTCTAAAGACCTTGAAACGTGTTGACCTTGAAATGTCAAAATTTCCAATTTGCAAAATTGGACCCATTACAATAACTTCCCACTGGGAAGTTAATAAAAATAACATTCCCAGACGCCAAACATGGTAATTAAGGTAAATCTACTGTTATCATGGGAAAGGCCCACCTCCAGCAGTGGGCTTTAGGTCCACTAGCTATGTCCCCGACTTTGTTCGCGTGAAATAATTTTAAGTAATTTATTATTATACTTCGTTATTTGAATAAATTTTATTCCCTATTTGACAATCCATTTTATGGGTTTCAAATTTTTGACATGTGAAATTCCCGTTAAAATTGGTCCAGGCTTTTTAGATATAGGCCTGAACAAACAGACAGACAGGCAGGCAAAAATTGTTTTTTTTTATTATAAGTATATTCATATGCATTTAAAAAGGCTGTTATTTTGAAATAACAAACAAACGCTTTAAGATTATTTAATTGTTTAGACAGAAAGAAGAATGAAGAAACAAATATTTAGTAAGCTTGATAATCGTTTGAAATATTCAGGTTGTAAAGTAAATAAAAACAAAGTATTTATCTTCTAACTATAGTTGATACTTGTAAGAAAGAAATTAATTCTAGAGTAGATTACCATGCCGTATACTTAATTGGATAATTATTTATATGACGCATTGTGGAATTTCCCTAAGTGGCTAGACGGGTCGGCCCTATTGGAACGGCTTTGTTTACAATCAGTGTTTCTTTCAGTTAGATTATTATGCATCTCCATACTGGTGTAGTCAGGAACTTAGCAAAGATTTTTCCGTGCATATACGAACATATAATTTTATACGGTTGAAATGCTAAAAGCAACGGGGAAATGGAACGCATTATGTTCTATACGTGTTAATGAATTTATATCTATTTTAATATTTCTGCTTTTTAATTATATTTTGAAAATTTTTAAAAACGCAAGTGAGTTTTATGAATATTTTTTATTTATTAGCAATAAATTCTATAGACATAAAAATAATAGACTTAGAATAAATGATATGACGATAAAAAATATGGTTATTTAAAAAATAATATTAGCCTAAATAATCACAAAACCTTACCGTTCATCTTCGAAATATCAATCACAAATTTACACAAAAAATGGCACTACAAATATTAATTCAGTGTAAATATTACACTAGAAGATAGCACAATTTTTTATCACAGCCGCGGAGGCAATACTAGAAGCTCTATGATCGTAACAAGCAGCACTATTGGTGGTTGGTGCTGTCGGGTGTACGCGATATAATCCCAATATGAAATGCGGACGCACACCGCGTGGTCTCTGTAATAAACAATCTCACTTTGCAACACGATAAAGGTGTGGACCTGAGATGACGATTCTCACGTACTACGACCTCTAACACTCGATACAATAATACGTCACTGATTTTGTAATTTTTTATCCGATTTATTGCTGTCGGGCTCTGTCTGTTAACTTATAATTCTTCGATTAAAATGTTATGAAATGCTTTGGGTTTGTTGAATAGCTTTGTTTGGCTTAGAATATATTTTATTTCATTTGTTCTTTTTTTAAATAAAAATGTATTTTATTATTAGAGGAGAAAGGCACAACCTGTGAAGTGCTCCGTTACTAGACGATTTCGTGGCCTCTCATTTGTTTAATTAAACTTTATTGAATCTTACCTCGTATCAAGAGGGTCTTCTCATCTCAGGGGTATCATCCCATTTTGAGTCAGATACGGCTAAACTGATTAAATGGCGGAAATGATGAGTCTTTGAGAGATGCCTATTATATGTGCCATTTGCTGTAGAAGTTATTAGCGAGTGAGGTCCACGCGCGGTTAAGTCTCTAAAGGAATTGAATCCACGACTGGCCATTACCACTGGAGGCAAGAGGGCTGCTTCCTTTGTAGATAAAAGTCTAAGTTATCCAACGAGGGAACGTAGCACAATAAGTACTTTGTAGTATTTTTATTATAATAAATATTATGTATATATTTTTCTTCATAGAGTTTTAATAAAAGAAAGACCTTGTTGAAACCGCTGGAAAACGAAGCATAGGTTAGTGAGTGTAGAGTCGATTATTATATAGACATTTACTCCTTTATGTTCAGATTCAGAGCCACTCTGCAGTGTACTATAACAGCATCTCTCACAAAATACAATAAATTTCTGATAGTGAGTGTATATAACCATATACCCTCTTTTACAATCCATTTATAACAACTTTGTACTCAAGGGTGACAACAACAGCTTATTGGATATATAATGTTTTCAAGGCCAAATTTTGGGGCATTTTCGATCTTAGATCGATCTTGTGCAGGAAGTCGAATAATGCAGCTTGTTTAGATTTATAGATTTTAACATCCTCTGTAGCACTAAAATTCCATACAGTTTTGATCACAGCGAGCAGTTCATACGGAGGCTAGCCATCCACGCAATTCTGGATTAAGTGACGAGACTCTTTTTTCCCTTACTCTCATAGTCCGATGGGACGGTAGCTCTGACACGACTAAGGAGATATCAAATACAACTTGTGCTTTCCAAGGCACAAGGTTTACGACTACTAGCCTTCTAGATTCCTAGATTCCTCCTAAACTTGTCGTATAACGAAAACGGGCTCAAATTGTGACAAGAGACGAAAATGTATATATTTTTAAATTCCTGAAATAAATCAGCAGTTATTTTTATGAGTGTTTAAAGGCGACAGCAAATCAACATGGAAAACGGATTGAGGTAATCTGAGGCAAGAGGCGTAGGCAAAAATATGATTACTTTTTATCCCAGACACTCGTCTGCACGATCCCTTTTGATGAGTAAAAGATAGATAATTCTGACAGAAATTCCACGATTTTTTGTCGGCGCACATCCCGCATATTTTTGGCTATTACTAAGGTTAATGACCTATCCCGCTTATAGTCCAGACCTCGCACCACGTGATTTCTTTTTTCTCCCGAAAATCTAAGATTCAGAAGATTTATTTATTTAAAGATTTAATGAGAGGTATCATTTTTATGGAGCCAGAAGAGGCCGTAA
Organism: Parnassius smintheus behrii; assembly: GCA_036936625.1. Taxonomy (NCBI): domain Eukaryota; kingdom Metazoa; phylum Arthropoda; class Insecta; order Lepidoptera; family Papilionidae; genus Parnassius; species Parnassius smintheus. The sequence continues at coordinate 6,717,819 of JAUPFT010000007.1, read as the reverse complement.
TGGTGGTTTGCGCAACGAGCACTTGAAAAACATGCCCTCAGAACAATGATCCTTAAATACTTTCGATAATGGTTTAAATGAATGAAAAGGTGTTTAAAATGTAATCGAGAATACTTTTAAAAGCAGCAAATGTATTAATTTAGACATAGTTTTATTTATAAATTACGCAATACTTTTAGTGTACCCCATGTAGCCTTAGTTACCATTAAACGGACTGTGATTTCATTTGTCACTTTAATTTTTTTAATTCACTCTTACAACCAAAAGTAACGATTTGAAAATAAAATAATAACTGAGAAATAAATTGTGGCACAATCACTAGTTTTAAAAAAAACTGTTTATAAAAGTTTTTATTTATTTAAACTATAAAGAAGAATTTGTTAAAGAAGCCGATTATTAAATGTTTTAAAATAAGGCTAAGTAAACATAACCGTGCGGCACCATGCGGTGACGCGCGGTGGAAGTATTCACATGGCAGAATATGTACGCACGGCAGTCTGGCATCAACATTGATTGAAAATGGACGTGGAGGAGACAATTTGCTTATGGATTTTGTACAGAAAACTGAGACGTCGGAGAAAAAGACAAAGACGATACTGGGTCCATCCTATTTTATGTGAAAGACTTTCTTCAAGCCATTTTGCAACATTATATCCCGACCTGAGACTTCACGAAGAAATTTTTTTAACTTATTTAGGATGTCAGTAGCATCTTTTAATTTTTTTATGATTGCGTTGAAAACGACTAAAAACCCAGAGATGGTGCTATCAGATATTGCATATCACCAAAAGAAAAACTCATAGTAACATTAAGGTAAGTGATCACTTTTTATTTAATACTTTAACAATCAAGTAATTATAAATGAGTCTTTTAGGTAAATTTTGTACTTAATTTATTGCTTGATTAAACAAATCCGGTTCTTGAGAATCTTCGTATGACCCGGGCGATGTTACTTGTGTTGAATTTGTGGAAGGTGAAATGTAAGAGCCAGTTTCGTAACCAGAGTATCGAATCATGTCGCTAAAATGAGGATTTGTGCATGAAGTTGGATAGTTTCTTGGTTGCCGTTTTGAGTTATATGAAGCAGACGGGTAATTAAAATCTTCAAATGGTCGTGCTTGTGTAGATTGGTATTGTTCTAATAATTTGTACATATCAATTTTCAACTTTAAACGCCAGTTTTCAGGGACTTTTTTTATTTCCTTCACCAATGACTGACAAAAAAGCTTATCTTTGTCATCATCTTCTTTCTTTTCTGACACACTATTATTACGATTTATACTTCTTTCTAAAAGATTAGCAAAATGCTCGTCGGCTGGGTGAAGTTTATATTTCTTTGGGGGAACATTTTCTGTTGGAGATTTAATGCTGCTGTTAATACTGTTAAGATCAATATTGCAGAAATTTCCTCAACATCAAGGCTATTGTCAGTACTTTTTTTTGGACAACTTGTTTAAAATGAATGAAATTGAAATGATAATCTTTGAAAATGCGCAAACAAAGATGTTGTTGATGCTGAAGAGCTGGATTTCAAATTTTTTGTTTTTCTTAAATTCTTTTACATAGGCATCTCGTAAATTTTTCCATTTTTTCTACAAAATTGATCCTGCAAAAGAAATATTTTTTTATTTTAATTTATTATTTACAGGTACCTAGCAAGTGGTTGTTCATTAGCAGAGTTGCAGTATGGTTATAAAATTGGCAAATCTACGTTATCGGCGTTACGTTATGGAAAAACTTGAAAACTATGGTCATGAGTCCACCAACTAAAGAGACGTGGTAACAAATATATGTACAATTTAAAAATAAAACCTATTTTCCAAATGTTATCGGTCTTTTGTATGGCAAACATGTTCATTTAATTCAGCCACCGGAATCAGGATCTATGTATTACAACTACAAACACCTTTTCTCATTAGTTTTAAAGCTTTGTGCAATGCTAACTATTGTTTCATATGGGTAGACGTTGGAGCTTACGGAAAAGACAGTGACTCGGGTGTTTTCAAGGAAACATCATTATCCAAAAAACTCTAAGAAAATTTATTAAACATTCCCGAGCCAAGATCTATCACAAATAACGAGAACGATACATATAAATTACCATATGTAATTGTAGCTGACGAAGCTTTCGGTATGACAAAAAATCTTATGGAGGTAAAATGTTGTCAAAAGAAAAAAAAATTAACTATCGTCTTTCTTTAGCACGAAGGTATGTCGAATGTACATTTGGCATAATGTGTAATAATGTGGCATAATGTGGCGAATTTTGCACCGGCCAATAGACGTCAAGATAGATTTTGCCAATGATATTGTCAAAGTCATTTGTGTTTTACACAATTTTGTTAGGACAAGAGATAGTATAAAACAGGACGACATTTATCCAGCGCCATTAATTAATATGAACCCAACTAGTAGTGTACGAGTAATCCATGAAGCAGACAATGTTAGAAATAACAAATTACTTTGTAAGTGAAGGAAAATTAGATTGGCAAGAAAAAATGGTGTAATACGTTTATATACAAATAAATAAAACTTACCCAAGTTTTTCCTTTTTTCTTCAGAATCGTTATTATTGCATTATATATGGTATTTGAAAAGGATGAAGAGAGAACAAAATGTGAAATATGGGTAAATCAGGAATGTCTAGAATAGGTAAATGAGATTGTATACTTGGGGAGTGCTTTCAGCCGGGATGGAAGATGTGATTTAGATGTGGATAGGCGTGTCGCTGCCGGAAAAAAAATCAATGGTACTTTGAATGCATTAGTCAAAAGGCAAAGCGTGTTGAAGAGTGCACGCCTTGCAATACATAACGCAGTGTTGGTACCGACTTTGTTATATGGCAGCGAAACCTGGGTATACCAGAAGAAGCATAAAAGCAAGTTGAATACAGTGGAGATGCGATCTCTTCGTAAAATGTGTGGCGTTACCATAACCGACCGAAAGCGAAACGAAGAGATTCGCAATATGGCAGGATTGAAAGATGATACGTGGTAGAGCCATGCTGCAGTTATATTAGTAGTATAGTTGTAGCACGAATGGGTCGGGTCGACCGGGGAAGGACCACGCTCTCACAGAATACCAGCGTGAAATAGTAGCTTAATGCTGCTGTATTTCGTATGGTGAGTGTAGAGAACCGCATTTTGATTCGTAATCGAGGATAGATGTAGATGCTTATGGGCCACAGCAACCACTTACCATCAGGTGGACTGTGTGCTCGTTTGTCACCCTATCCTATAAAAAAAATAAATATGACCTTATCACAAAAATTGATAGGGGCGTACTCCAATGGTTTGGGCACGTTGAGCGAATGAGAGAAGACCGAATGGTGAAGGAAATATATAGAGCGAAAGTAAATATTAAAAGGTGTCGAGGTAGACCGAGACTAACTTTCGAAGACCATGTGAGCAAATTTCTCGAAGAGGGGAGGGTCAAGAGTACTCGGATACCTAGACGTGCATGTATGAAGAAGTTAATGAACCTGAAAGAAGCGATAGAGGTATGTAAGGATCGTGACACTTGGCGATCTGTTCTCTCTGGCTACCCCGTTAGGGATTGTGCGTGAAGATAAGTAAGTAAGTAAGTTATTATTGCACAAAATTAAAACTAATTCTTCCCAAGACCTTTTTTTTATTATCTTATTCGAATAATCCTTAGAGTTGAGATTCCAAATAGCGTCTCTTTTTTCGATGTCATCGATCAAATCGATAGACACAATATCGTCTCCGCTACTCATTTTTCTTTGATCTATGTGTCATTCCGTCTCAAACTGCGCGAATCAACTGAACAGGTCGATACAGGTTTGTAGAACTTGTAACGCGCGCTGGCGCGCGGGTGACGCACGGTGCATGATCAGCGCGCGGGTCGTAGCACGCCGCGCTCTACCGCGCGGTGGCGCGCGGTTATGTAGACAGTTAACACGTTATAGATTGATCTTATACCGCGCGGTAAGTATTCCGCGTTGTACCGCGCGGTCATATGAACTTGGCCTAAAGGTTCAATATACCCTTTCTTTATATTAAGTAAAGTAAAGTTACAGCCTATATAACGTCCCACAGCTGGGCACAGGCCTCCCTTCATTTCTGAGAGGGTTTTAGGGCAAGGAAGTGACTGCCGCGCTGCCCCAATGCGTGTTGGCGAACTTCACATATCTTCGAAATATTTTTTTTCTTATTTCTCAGACATGCAGGTTTCCTCACGATGTTTTTCTTCACCGCCAAGCACGTGGTAAATCAGCACTTAAAATTGCAATTAACAAATTCATTGGTGCCGGCGGGGATCGAACCCGGGTTACTCGCGTTCTGTTATATTTACAGCGAGCGTTAACCATCTGAGCTACCACGGCTTATATTAAGGCACGGCTTTATATTAAGGTTTATATAAATTCTCCATTTTACAGAGAACTTATGAGACAGTAGCCTAATGATTAAAGGTACTAAGCCCTTACCTGAAAATCGTGGATTAGAATCCGCAATTCAACCATTGTTGTTAACCACAGAAGTGGTAATATTAGGTTAGTACGATGGTTGAGGAGACACGGCCAAATGCTTAAAAATGAAAATAAGATCTTAAAAATGAATATAAAAAGTTTATAACTGAACATAGACCTCCCCCAAGTGGGACAAAGGGGATGGCAACCACAGTATTTTATTATTTTGAGTTAAAGAAGATGCTGCTACCTATCTCCGTTTCTTTCCCCTCTATCACCTCTTGCGATACTTAGTCTGGTTCTCGGATAGTATAGCGAATATAAAAAATATAACTAAAACAATGTTACTGTTATAAAAATTACTTTCTTTTTCATCAGGCTCTCTAAACTTATAATTGATCAAGGCGTTTTTATATGAGTTAAAAAACCGGCTTTCACCCTTAAATTAATTTCTCGTACACTCTCGCTGACTCTCTTCCTACATATCACTAGAGCTGTGGTGGCTCGGAGGCTATGCGCTCGCTATAAATTTTACAATTCCCGAACTACCCCCGATTTACCATAAATATCGTGAAGTCTGTCTAAGAAATAAAATACGTAATCCAAGGACATTTGATGTCCGCCAACACGTATTGGAGCAGTGCGGTGAACTAATTGTTGTATGTATAAACATCTCAAGAATGAGAGGCGATTTTAAATTTACTTGTACTTTTACCCTTTAACTGACATTGCTGCTCGCAAAGGAATTAAGGTTCGATTTTTTTTAATGTGTAGCCTCTGTCGATCGCAAAACCCACATCTGTTTTTATATTGTTGCAAAATATAATTAACAGACTTTTGTACGCGGCTTTAATTCTAAGCAAAAAATTTTAATTGACCGAATCTTCGGTGATTGGTGCCGACGGTAATCAATTTTAAGTACGAATTTACAAAGAATTTATAAAAAGAAGGTGACGACACTCGTATGCTCAAAAACTAATAAAAAAAATTAAGAATATCAGTACATGTAGTTAGTTCAAGTAGTACAGCGACCTCTTTTCGGCTTCAAAAATCTTCCCAGGAATATCGCCAGTTTCTCGACTTTACAGAGTGAGTAATTCATTCATTGGGCAATATGGTATATATTACGCTATTACAACAAAGTCCCAGGAAATATAAAAAGTCTCTGTGTACCAAGTTAGTTTAAATTTCATTAAACAAAGGCAGTATATAGATAATATTAGTGAATACAGGGTAGATAATAACCACTTGAAATTAGGTGGTCGCTATCTAAAAAGTTTTGTAAGTAGTTTGTACAACTTTTATCATTGTATAATTTACTTCCAAAAAAGCCCCAAGGAGTTTCTTGCTGGTTCTTCCCACAAATTCTTTTTCCAAACCAGTAGTGGATGACCTTCAATAAAAATTATTTGTAATATATATTGAGTAAATACCATCCTATTTAATGTGTAGCAGGTATAAAAATAAAATTAAAAGTCAAACTAACAAGCTATTTTGAATCTGAATTTTGCATTTTTTTGATATTGCATGCCTTAAGCGGAAAACGCGTAGACGTATGTTCTACTAGCGTTTTAAAACTAAGAAACCGACGTTTTGTCGCATGAAATCGTATCTAACAATCATATGTATGCAACATATTGTTACGAGCTTGAGGTTCGTGACAATAAAAATTTCCGATAAAATTACCTAAATTAACACTTTAATTTTCTTTACACCAATTAAAACTTAAAACACTAAAAATTTATCACACTGATTCACTTTATTCCGCTCCGAAGCTTCGCTTGTCTCGCCAAATCCAATACTTCCCTGATCGCATCTTGCAGCGCCTATTTATATAAATTAGCACGGAAATACCCAGAATATTCAAGTAAACACGCGCAAGGTACCGAGAGTTCGAGTTTCAACTTCAAGAAGTTTAGTTCTTCGGTTCGAGACTAGATGGCGCTAGTGCCGTCGACTTCGGCGCGTAACACTGCCCCCTCCTAAGACATGCTCGTCCCGACCATTATCGGCCCCATAATAACGCGCCAGATCCACATGGGCGATCTTAGGAGTCCCTCTTGCGCCTTTCTATAACGGCTCCGCAATGTCTAGGGCTGTCTTGTCCCATGGTGCACCAACATTGCACAATTTTGATGCTCCTCTACTACGTGTCTGAGGTCCTTTCATGGCCGCACAACTTGTACATGTACGACACCAATCCTCGACATCGTCACGATAATGGACCCAGAAAAACTGTTCTCGGACCTTCAGTAGAGTTCGTTTAACTCCCAGATGGACTCTTCAACGACCATTATGGCACAGCTGTAGAACATTCGGCACTTTAGCTTTAGGGACAACCATTTGCAAACGACAGCTGTCTTCTCGACCATTGTCCCATTTACGGCACAGGACTCCATCCTGAATCAGCAAGCTGTCCCATTGGGCCCAATAGCTTTTCGTGGTTGAACTCATCACTGAGACGTCCCTCCACTTAGGCTTGGGAGTACTGACCTTCATCTAATCCAGGATCAGCTTGATGTCCGGATCTTCCTGCTGTGCACGTTGTAAGCTGTCCTTCCACTCGTTGCTGAGGTGGTCTGCCCTGAGCATCTTCACGTATACCACTTCCTTACTCTCTTGCCTACTACAATGGTTGCAATCTTCAGGACAAGGTCTTCTTGACAATGCATCTGCGTTGCCGTGAGATTTCCCGCTGCAGTGTCTGATAGTAAAGTCGTATTCCTGCTGCCTGGAACGATGATCTTGCCGCACGGCTTCCACCTCCAGTGCATTGGCCAAGGCGTCCTTAAGCGTCTCGTGGTGCCCCAGCCTCACAGCAGCTCTGACTTCAAGGTCGCGGATACCGTCGATGAATGTCTGCACCAGGTTCCCTTCAATGAGCGCAGGTACAGACCGGTATGCTTTTCGCACCAGTTTCTCCACCTATAGAGCCCACTGCTGCAGGTTTTCGTTTATGCGCTGCAGGCGATCTTTAAGCTGCGCACGAAAGACGTGTTCCAGGTGAGCGTCGCCATATCTCTCCGCCAATGCCTCAAGGAGTTGCTCATAAGTCACTTCCTCACCGAGAGCTTCCAGAACTGTTAAGGCCTGGTTGCGCAGGCCTAGTGTGAGAGCAGTCATGGCCTGACTTTTATTCCAGCCATTTGCCTTCATAACAGCCTTGAACTGGATTTTGTTGGCTGACCAGGAAGAAGTTCCGTGGTGGCACCTTGAACCCATGTAGCGAAAGTGTAGTAGCTACTACGGGGGCTGTAGTTCCATACCCAAGTTTGAGTTCGTCCAGTGATTTCCTCATGTCAGCCATTACGTTTTCAACCCGATTGTTCACTTGGTCGATTCGGGTTTCAGCTTCTGACAGACGGCTGTCCTGTTGAGCAACCTTATCCTTCACCTCCCTTATCTCTTTCCCGAAGGTAGCGTGAAAGTCCTTCATGAGAAGCATCTGTTCATCCTGTTGGCGCGCCTGTTCTTCCTGTCCGCCCCGCAGCTGCTCTTCCAACCGACGGGCCTGTTCCTCCTGTCGGCGGGCCTGTTCCTCTTGTCCGCGCTGCAGCTGCTCCTGTAGCATCGCCATCAGAGCACCTAAGTCAGGTGCTGCAGATGTAGGAGCTACTGACGGGCCCGCAGTCTCCGTGGCTGGCAGTTGGCCCTCCGACGTCTGCGGCGTTGCACCACCAAATCTCCTCTGGTCCGTCTCCTGCTGGCGTTGACTTCGGGTACGGACACCCTCCGATTCCTCTTTCGGTAAAATCGACATGATTTTATCCCACTTCTGACACCAATTGTTACGAGCTTGAGGTTCGTGACAATAAAAATTGCCGATAAAATTACCTAAATTAACACTTTAATTTTCTTTACACCAATTAAAACTTAAAACACTAAAAATTTATCACACTGATTCACTTTATTCCGCTCCGAAGCTTCGCTTGTTTCGCCAAATCCAATACTTCCCCGATCGCATCTTGCAGCGCCTATTTATGTAAATTAGCACGGAAATATCCAGAATATTCAAGTTTCAACTTCAAGAAGTTTAGTTCTTCGGTTCGAGACTAGATGGCGCTAGTGCCGTCGACTTCGGCGCGTAACAATATAAATGATATAAAAAGCACATTTTCGGAAAGATAAATGATTGTTGCACTTATTTTGTTTTTAAATCAATTAATTGCTATTCTTCCATTAAAACGATAAATTTTGAAAATATAAATTTTCCAACTAAATCTATTTTTAAATCACTTCATTTTTTTCAGCTGAGAAATTACGATTTTCGGTGTCTTGAGCAGGCTTGTTATATATATTTTTTTAAATACTCTTTGACTCATTTTGGGTTGGGCCGCTGTCGTGAGTGGATTACTGTATTGTTTATTTACAGCGGCTCGTGATGAAAAATAATCGATATTTTTCATTCATCATCACGGAACACTTTCATCACTGTAGAAATACAAAATATTGCTAAAACCAAATTTGATACATACTTACTTACTAAGATATTATTACCATTTTTACAATCACAGATTTTTATTACAATATATTGTTTCGCTCAAAGTACGTAGGATTATTATATGAATATAATTATACGTTTTGAACTTTATGGAGCCTGAAGTACAACTGAGGGTGTACTTCGGTATCTGCTACTAGAAATCCTCGAGGAGTAGAACTAGTTGTGCCGAATTGTGCTGGTTATGATAGTTATGATGAGATCTTACCCCTGGACTTGACGGATTGACCTGAAGGTATACTCGATGAATGAAACTGGAACTCCCGGAAGAGTAGTTATAGTAATAGGTGCGCTGATTTTGGGCTTGTTTTGTTAGTTACGATGAAACCTTACCCAGGTAGTGGCGGATTATTCCTATGGCAAACTAGGCACGTGCAGAGGGGCACAAAGTTAAAAAGGTTTAAAATTTTAAACGAAAAAATAAATCGAATCCGCGTAGGCGAAGTAACCAGTTGTGTCAGACGATATGCCAAGGCAAAATCATGAACAGATTTCCCCGCATGATCGGTTAAACGTGAACCAAGCCAGTCGGCGTGATGGGCGTTAAAATCGCCGACGATTGCGGTCCCTGCGGATGGGATCTGCTGTAGCAAAGAATCTGTAACCATTTGGACGTGGTCGAAGAGTCGGTCTGCTTTGGCATTACCGCTATGGGACATATAGAGGCACCCGTAGACGCGCGGATGGTCGTCGCTGTCCACGAGTAGCCAAAGGATGGACAGGGCCGAACCTTCAAGACCGCCGAGGCGTCGGGAACAGATGTCCTTTCTGACGTATACTCAAACTCCAGCCCGAGGTACAAAGGAGTGCTCCATTTTGTACTCTGGATAGGAAATATACGAATCATCAGCCGGAGAGGACACCTGCATCTCGGACAGAAAGAGCAGAGCCGGCCTTGCCGTCTCGAGGTAGTAGTGGACGGCATTTATATTAGAATGAAGTCCCTTGATATTGCAGAAATTCACGGATAGCGTGGCAGGGGTTGCCTTGGCCTTGTTGCTTAGTTTTCAGAATTTTGCCCCACTACTACTTCATAGTAAGTAGATGCTGAAGATCATAGATACTCATTCTATTCTAAGTTAAAAATATAAATGCAGATTTCACACACCAAGACCGAGATGCAATACCTCATTACCGGTAAAAGGATCTTCGGTTCACATAACTCACCATACGATGGGTGCGTGATTTTGCGCCCGTCGAGCCGAGCCGTTATTGACTACAGCATTAGTGAATGCTGTAGCCAATAACGACTCTTCTGCCACCAAATATCAGTGCGCCTACTACTGTGTTCTGTTCTGAAAGGTATAGAGTACCACTATTATTACAGATTGTTAGGCATTCTATCCTTATCCTTAGTGGTGACAACGCATCTGTAGGCCTCTTTGTTTGAAATTGGCTGCGGTTGTCCTTGGACAGGTTGAGTAAGAGTTATTTTCACAGTCTTTAACATTTATTTTTAACAAAATTTTCTCAACAAGTTTCTAAGTTTATATTTCATTGCTGCACTATATATTCAGAGATACTTAACTTAACAACAACTGTGGGAACCCAATCACCTGCATTATTGCATTACTGAAATTCTGTCATTTATTTTTACTTAATTACTGAAATTATTTACGTGGTAAAGCCATGTTGCAAAGCCGTGCCATGCTCTCATAGATGGATGTGTTTCGTATGATGAGTATAGAGAACCTTTATTGCTGTTAAAAAGTTATTCCACCTTAATCCTCAGGCAGAAAACGCATCCGCATTTTGATTCTTAGTCGAAAAGTCTATGGGCCACAGCATCCACTTAACCAGTATCCACCGTACCAGATAACTGTGTGCTCCTTTGTTTTTTTTTCTATTATAAAATATATATCTCCGTTCTATATTGGTCATATAAGTTTACATATTCTTCGTTTGTTTGACACAACCACTATGTATGTATGAAATGGCTTTCTATAAACTGTAGATCAATCATTTTTAACGCACTCATCACTATGCATGAGAACAAAAATTATTTGGGTTGTGAAGATTACGTAGAAACGTTGACATTTTTCTTAATAACAATTTATGAAATGCCAATTCTCTATCCTGACGCAATATTTTAGTAACAAGAGGTGGTAAAGGTCCAAGTTCAATGTCAAGAATATGATATTTGAATGAAATTATTTTGCAATAAATTGAAAGCATTTTGTTTTAATAAGCATAATTTGTTTAGTTACCTTATATACATACAATTACATATTACATTATATACTATAATAAAGCTTTGTCTTTAAATAGCGTAGTTTCAATCGGAAATTGCAGTACGAGACGTTTAACATTGTGATCGCCAATACTCATGACCAGGGTATCGGTCACAGAACATCATTAAAATAATTACATATTCAACGGATGACAGAGGTATATGTATCGACACGTATTATAATTATTTAGCATTTATGATTTAAAAACTTTTTAAAGTAGTTTTTTGCACTTTGCACCCATAATATATTTCCTGCTTACCTTCAAAGTAGTCTGGCCGGGCTAATAAGGAAAAAACTGAACTAGGACAAGAAGAACTTGCGCCCTAAGGGTTTCCAATTAACTTACTCAAGGAGCTTACTCTTTTCTAAAGGGCCAGCACGCACCTGCAATTCTCCTGGTGTTGTGATTGTGCATGAGCGGCGGTAGTCACTTACCATCAGGTGAGCCGAATGCTCGTTTGCCCCGCTCTTTTTGACCTGAAAAAAACCTATTTTTTTTTTAGTCTCTTAGCTACCAAGCGGCCGAATTCGGTCGCGGCCATATTCCGTCAAATACCAAGTGACCGAATTCGGCCGCACCCACCCACGGAAATTTTTACCCCTAAAAACTTATGGATAGTGAGTACTTTTCTATGAAGAAGTTTGGCATTATAGGTTTAAGAGGATACCTTGAAAATGAATCGAAGTTTTGGGGGCGTGGCTTATTCCTTTGTCGGTAAAGCTAACGGACGACTGAGGGAGTGTCAAAATGAAAGTGATGCAATGACTTCATAGTATGCAAATTATGAGAAAGCCATACCGAGCTAGCGCTCGGAAAAAACTAAGTAAGCGCCAAACAACATTTTTATATATTTTAACAAAACCTCGTTACGGATTAAAAAACTGGTTTATGAGAACTGAGATATGATTATTTACTATGCTTTAAAAATAATTCCATTAAATTATTCGTAAGAATATTGTGGTGTCATCGAGTAATGTAAATAATTAGAGCCTACTTTGCAATTTTTTCTATCGACAAAATTACATTATATCGTGTTTTTCTCTTATGCAATCTAAGGTCATACAGTCAAAAATCACATATCAAAACTTTGGTTTGTAATCTATAAAACTTAAAAAAATATGTTAAATAGAAAAACCACCAAATTTTCGAGGTATTCCCTTAATATGAAATTTTCTATCCTCTCGTGCAATAAAAAGTCTATGGTTAATTAAACTCTATGGTTATTTATTTATAATCTACGTTCATTACGTACGCCATTTTCGGGTGGATGTTATACTGTTTTGTTGTGTTGATTTTCGGATTTTTCTAGTGTTTTATTAGTGTTTTAGTATTAGTATTTTATTATAAAATTGGTACGAAAGTTTTTGTGTGAATATAATTTATCTTTTTACGTAAATAATTTCGAATAATATGCAGAATTAATAGTGATTTTCACGCTGCCGACATCCGCTTGGTATGTTTTTTTTGTTTTTTGTTATCAAAATACAATAAAGTCTTTTTATAATGAAGTTGATTCTGAATTTTGTTTAGACCACAGGATAGAGAATTATGTATAGATTTTATAATGCCAAACTTCTTCACAGAAAAGTAGTCACTAAATATAAGTTTTAATGGGTGAAAGTACTGTGAGTGGGTGCGGTTGCATGCGACCGCTCGGAATTTGACGGACGCTTGCGGCTACATGGGATTTTATGGGGATTGAAGGGTTAATAATAGTATCAGTGAGATATTTTGTGTAATAGTGCCAAAATTCAGTAGCTTTAGCTATAGCTACTATATAACAGTGATAGTGTTATCCATGTGTATTATTATTGTGCGAGAACGAAAGATTTTAAAATTTTCAATTCCGTTGTGTTTGAGTGTATTATGACAAAATACTAGTTTTACCTTTAATATAATAGTTCAAAAGACGGTGGACATGGTGAAATTAGTTTAAACTATACTATTAGTAACTATCTTCAATACTTTAAATACTTAGTAACTTTAATACTTGATCTTGTGACGGTTAAATTTATATACCTACACAGTATAATTTAAAATTTACTCATATCTTATTGGGAATCAAAGATATGTGTAACGGCGCCATCTAGAAGTAAATCATAGAATCACAATAATCTATATTTTTACACCCGCTTAATTGAATTACCTTACTACTCGAGCTAACTACCCTTGCAAAGAGAAAGACGGCACCTCCAACTATGAATAAAGTCCAACGGACTTTATTCATCGTTTTTATATGGTCTAGTAATGGATGTTCAAAAGAAATTATTAGCAGACAGTTTTTAAAATGTTATGTTAGCACCAAGCATTATGACCTTCTGTTCGCAAATGTATGTGATAAATGATTCCATAATACCTTGACTACGGAACATAAACGGAAATGGAAATGTCAGGAATGTTTAAGTAGGGAACTAAAGATTGATAATACAAACACGCCTATTAAACAGGATTTAATGGATTTCAGCTGTAAGAATGTCACCTTACGTGGTCGTGCTAATAAGCCTAGTCCATCGGTTCCAACTGCATATACCTCAATCTCAACTGAATTGACGACTGAGAGCTTTAGCTCTCGCCGTAGTAATCTTAGTTCGTATGTTATATCCCTAGTATGTATAACATATATACATATATACGTTATACATACAGCATCGAACCAAACTACGTTCCAAATGTACTTGTGTTACTTAGATTTGACATTTTACACACACTTACATCTAATACATCGAAACATGTATACTACACATTTTCATTACTTAATAAGCATTTATACTATATTATGTTGGCGCCATTTAACACTTTTGTGTAAGTTCATCCTATGCTGTAAGTACCTACGCTGCGTTGTTTTTCAATTTGTAGTAAAGAGAAGACTGTCAATCGGATCTTAAACGCTGGCTCCCTAGGTACTCGCCATGAAGAGTTTCTCGTAGCAATGTCACGATATCAGGTAGACGTAATGGCTATCAACGAAACGTGGTCAAGAGAGAGCGAAGAGGGCCGTACACCGTCGTCCCCGGGATATCGGTTCCTTCACGTACCACGTCCCACCGAATTGCGTGCACGTGGTGGTGGAGTCGGATTTTACGTTAAGTAGTCCTGGAGTCAACGTTCGCCAAATTCTGCATCCTCCTAGCAACTTAGCCACATTTATTCTACAAAGAACAAATGTGGCTAGGATTAAGCATTAACGATATCATAGTAGCGATTGGTACGGCTTATGGTTGCACCATGGGTAAATGTCGATAGTTTCATTAACGCCTTCACGGAATCCGTTTCTTCTTGTGGTAAATTCGAATATATTATCTTGCTCGGTGATTTCAACATAAATCTTCTTAACATACAGGAAACTAATGCTAAGAAGCTGCAACGTTTCTTTAATTTTCCTGATCTTTGCAGTCATGCATTTTTAAATTCTGAACTCAATATTAATAAAATCAAAACTGGCACCTATGATAATTACCTATAGACCGTTAAAGAACACAGACATTGAAAAATTTGCCTTAGATCTCAAATCAAGAATGCGAAAGTATTGTAAATGGTGATGTTGATAAAATGGTGGAAAACTTTCACAATATTTTACTTGACCTATACAATATTTATGCTCCTGTTAGATCGTTTTATATTAAAAAAAAACATTATTTTCCGTGGATAACCTATACTGTAAAAGAAATGATAAATTTGCTCAATGAATCACATGCTAAAAGTAGATTTACGAAACTTGATATTCACAAACATACCTAGGTGGATTGAAAAGTACTCGGCCTAACACAGATCCATTCAATTCTAAAAATCAAATCTACCCACATTATTTAGTTCAGTTCAGACTAGTTCATTGTGTGAAGTTCGAAACGTGTGCGATAATTAGTTGTGATTTTATAAATTTATTAACAAAGTAATCGGACATAATTTCCGCGAATGGAGCAAATCGAGCAGCGTGCCGTCATTAAGTACCTCCATAAGAAGGGGCTATCATCAAAAGCCATCCATGATGACATGGTCAGTACATAAGGCGATTGTGCTCTGTCATATTCATCCGTCAAACAATGGATAGCAGAATTTAAGCGTGGTAGAGAGAGTGTGAAAGATGAACCCCGCTCTGGAAGGCCTTCGACGTCAACTACTGACGAAAATATTAAAAAAGTACTTGATTTAATAATGGGAGACCGCAGATTAAAAATTAGAGAGATAGCCGAGATTATAGGCATCTCTTATGAACGAACTCAAAACATTATTGTCAACGAGTTGGGTTTCCAAAAGGTGTCTGCGAGGTGGGTTCCGCGACTACTTTCAGTTGAACAAAAAAGGACCCGATTGACTATTTCACGCGACTGTTTGGAGTTATTTGAAGCCGATTCAGATGATTTTTTGAATCGTTTAGTTACTATGGACGAAACATGGGTTCATTACTGTACGCCGGAAACAAAAAAACAATCAAAACAGTGGAGAAGACCTGGTTCACCACCCCCTAAAAAGGCTAAGTCGATTTTGTCGGTAAATAAGGTGATGGCTTCAGTATTCTGGGACTCGAAAAGTGTGATTATGATTGATTATCTTGAAAGGGGTTAGACTATAAACTCTGATTACTACTGCACCTTACTACGTCGTTTACGAGAGGAAATAAAAGAAAAACGTCGAGGAATGCTCAGAAGAAAAGTCCTGTTTCATCAAGATAACGCCCGTGTTCACACGTCAGTACAGTCAATGGTTGAAATTCACAACTGTGGCTTTGAACTGTTACCGCATCCGCCGTATTCACCTGATCTGGTACCATCAGACTTCTTTCTGTTCCCTAACCTAAAAAAGCACTTGGGATGTCAAAGATTTTCGACAAACGACGCGGTCAAAATAGCTGTGGACGCATATTTTGACTCTAAGGAAGAATCATTTTTTTTCAACGGTCTAAATGCTTGGAAGGGAAGGTGGCAAAAGTGTATTGAACTTGATGGTGATTATGTAGAAAAATAAAAATATAACTGATTTAGTATGTGTTTATTTTCTTGGTTAGGCCGAGTACTTTTCAATCCACCCTCGTAATAATATTGCAAAGAATTAAAAAACATTGTAAGGACATCGATCCACAATGAAAAAATTGCATTTTTTAATAATTATATGAATATGATACAAACCCCACGTTATTTATGGAAAAATATCAAACAAAACTTTGCTGATTTTAAGAAAAAAGCCATTGAACTACTGTCTCATTTATGTACTCCAAATAATATAAATCATTATTTTTTTGACCTCCCCGGCAATAATGAAGTCAGTATATCACGTTTAACTAGCTATGAATTTGATAGATTTGGGCTGAGCACCTTTAAACTTAATACTGTTAATGAAACAACTGTTATTAATATAATGAAATCTTTCAAAATAAATGCACAAGGTCATGATGGCATTACTATGAATATGATATTATTAACTTTACCATGAACATTGACAGTCATTATCAGAATAATTAACAAGTCTATATTGAAATAGATGTATTCCGAAGGCAATGGAAAATAGATTTAGTAAAACCAATTCCTAAAAAGCCTAATCCAAATAACTACAACAATCTCCGCCCTATGAGTATCTTGCCCTTTATGTCAAAATTTTTGGAAAGCGTAGTCTGTACACAGATGACGGAGTACCTTAAGGCTAATAATATCCTGCCTAAAAAGCAATTGGGATTCAGAAAATCTCGTAGCACTGCTACCGCCCTGATGGATGTAGTGGATGATATTCTGACTGCACAAGATGTTGGAAAAGGTTCTCTGTTAGCTTTGCTTGACTTTTTCCGAGCTTTTGATAACATTAACATCACTCTACTCTTATCAAAACTCGCTTATTAAGGATTTGATAATTTAACAATAAAATGGTTTGCAAGTTACCTCACTAGTCGTACACAATTTGTAAAAATAAATAAAGACAATGCAACACAATGGATATCTACCATGTAGCCAGCATAGAAAAATTGTAGTTATCATATATATGCTGCCTTTTAAGCCCGATGACCTAATATAGCATTAACCAACATCAACTCAGATTTGGACGACATAGCCGATTGGTGTGATCAAAATAATCTGGTACTGAACCCCATTAAATCGAAGTATATGTTACTGGAAACGCACAACCAGACAAATAATGTTATAACTTTCAGTCCGCAAATTAAAATCAAGACTTTTCCTTTGGATCCTGTGTTGGAAGCTCGGAAGTTAGATCTCGTTATGGGTGGAAGGTTGCGTTTTGAGGGTCATGTACAGGAAACCATGCGTAACTGTTTCTATAGACTCCAAGTCTTGTACCACATCAGAGAGTATTTAACAGTGAACATGCGCATTATTTTGTGTGAATCACTCATTCTGTCGAAGCTAACCTATAGATACACCCTATACAGCGGATACAGTATTTAGAGAATGCTTGCTCGCTAGAACCAAAAAACTAATATAAAGATTTCAAAACGCCTGCGCACGTTTCTGTTTCACAGTCCCTGAGAAATCACACATCACCCCATTTTTAAATTGACACGACCTGATGAGTATGGCTGCTCAACATACCCTCCACCTTGCTTCATTGCTTTTTGGAGTAATAAATTCCAGGGAACCATCATACTTATTCCAAAAGCTTATTTTCTCGCAGCTTGCGGTTAGGACAGCATCACGACTCACATACCCCAAGCAGCACACAGCTGCCTTCCGTGGCAGTTCCGTTTTGCTGTCACAAAGTGGTGGAATGATATACCACCACCGATCAGAAATAGTAAAACAGTTGCCACTTTTAAGTCTTTATTAAAAAAGTTTCAATACAAAAATCCAGCACATACACATAAATTGTATGGTTCATACAATCTCAATGCTAGCATCGTACATGCACGCACGAACGCATTAACACAAACACGCGTGCACACATCCGTATACACATACACAATTTATTTTATTATTTTTGTTTATGTGTGTATACTACAGTTTGTTCATCTCTACACTATCAATTTAATGTCCATGTCACACCTATGCCGGTATTTGTTGGGAGCACTAAGCTCGAAGTTGTTGATGAGTACGTTTACTTGGGACAAATAGTCCGACTAGGTAAGTCCAACTTCGACCGAGAGGTCAATCGACGGATTCAACTCGGCTGGGCAGAGTTCGGGAAATTACGACACATCTTCTCGTCAGGTATACCTCAATCTCTGAAAACTAAAGTGTATAACCAGTGCGTGTTGCCAGTGATGACTTACGGATCTGAGACGTGGTCCTTCACTGCTGGCCGTATGAGGACGCTCAAGGTCGCTCAGCGAGCTATGGAGAGGGCTATGCTCGTAGTTTCACTGCGTGATAGACTCAGAAATGAGGGTATCCGCAGTAAAACCAGAGTGACCGACATAGCCCAATGGATTAGTAAGCTGAAGTGGCAATGGGCCGGCCATATAGCTCGAAGAACCGATAACCGATGGGGAAGAAAGGTTCTCGAGTGGCAGCCTCGTACCGGTAGGCGTAGTGTAGGGCGACCCCCCACTAGATGGAGTGACGACCTGGTAAGACATGCAGGAAGTCGATGGATGCAGGTGGCTCAGGACCGTGCTTTGTGGCGTTACTTGGGGGAGGCCTATGTTCAGCAGTGGACTTGTGAAGGGCTGTAATGATGATGATGATGATGACACTATCAATGTTGCACTGGTACGTGGAATTTTGAAAGTTTTTTTTTCATTTTATTTTATATTTTTGTTTTCTTTTCTCTTGCTGTTATTTGTCATCTGCCTCACACTCCTGGCACCACTGAAAATCAGCATTACGAATTGATGTATTTATATCTTCAATTCGTGACTTAAAGCTGAGTGGAGACCGTTTTGGTGCATATTACGTTATTCCTTTTTTAAATATTTTTAATAAGATATAAAAAAATGTTTTACTTAATTTTTTTCTTTGTTATAATGTATGTACCAAATAAACTTTTTTCTTTCTTGCTTTCTCTTTCTTCTGGCCACAGTATACACTTACCATCAGGTGGACTGTGCGCTCGTTTGTAACCATTATTCTATTAAAGAAAGCCCCCTTAACAATGATTATTTTTTCGCAAATCCTACAATTTCTTGCAAGGAACATAAAAGTTTCTCAGCAGGCGACATCATGATATACTAATAGCGACAACATGACAGTCGCCGGTTTGCCGACTGCTGACGTCAAAGGTATCGGTCGATGATGCGGACGATACCAATATTTACTCTTGTACGAGTACTCTTGTGCGTGATTATTTTTTATTTATTTTTTACAAATAAGCTTAGAAGATTTGGCAAACAACAGTTACCAACTTACAATACAAATAAAATGATAAGCACATGTGTTAATAAAAACATTTAAATCAAATCGGTGGCGTAGCGTGGATTTTCGTCGCCCAGGGCCGCTCGGAAATTCGGTCGCTGCCCCTTTTTATAATTTTAATTTAAAGTTTAAATATTTTATTCAATGGAATTAAATTACAACTTGTTGAAAGTCTATATAAAATACCACTGATTTGGAAGGTGCATACATCTATGGGAAGAAATGGCGCAAGAAATCCACAGGAAGTTTATTTTTTTTAAATGTTGGATTGTAAAGTTGGTGTGTATACAAGGCAAACACTTTACGAACTTGACACTAGCTACATACAAAAATAAATAATAATGAATATACAACTGGATTTTAAATTATATATGTACTTGTATGATTGAATAACTACTAACTTTTTGGTTCGTTCGCGTCAGTTCGCTGCCACCTTTGCGGTTTCGCTTGGCACGTTACATTACGGGCGCAGTTTTGAGTTAATTTTATAGAAAAAATCGTGGCGCTTGCCGCCGCCCTATTTCGTATGCTGCCCGGGACCGTGGCCCCCTCGGTACCCCCCCACGCTATGCCACTGAATCAAATAATAAATTCATTAGGGCCTTTTCAATAAATATGGTATGGTATGGATTTGACGATCGATCGAGACTAACATATTCATGTTGGCTCGACCGGGGAATAACTGCTGCTCTCACATAACACCAGCGTAAAATTCAGCTCAGTGCTATTGTGTTTCGTATATTGAATAAAGAAAACTAAAGACCTCTTTTACTGAAAACGAGGCATTCTATCGTAGTCCTCAGGGGTGACAACGCACCTTCATTTTCATTTTCAATCGAGGATAAATGTCTACGTCGAGGATAGTCTATGGGCCACAGTATCCATTTACCATCACGTGGACTGTGTGCTCGTTTGTAAGAACTCTCCAAATCAAGAAAATAAAATATACATACATACATACACTCACGCCTGTCACCCAGAAGGGTAGGCAGAGACTACGAAATTCCATTTGGCACGATCCTGACATACCTCTTTCGCCTCCTTTACATCCATATATCTACGCATACATGTTCGTCGGTAACCGAAACATTTCTTTCTTAATCCTGGTCACAACATCATCTCGCATACCACATTTATCTCTTATCACGCAATTTCTCACCCTGTCATTCAGATTCAACCCTAGCATACTCCTTAAAGACCGCATTTCTACAGCATTTATTCTACTTTCGTGCTTCTTCTGCCACACCCAGCTTTCACTACCATACATTGAAGTAGGGACTAACACAGCATTATGAATTACCATACGTGTCTTTTTTGACACACTCTGGTTCTTCATAATAGAGTGTAGTGCCCCATTCACTCTATTCCCTGCATTTACTCGGCGTTCTATATCCCTATCATATCTACCATCCCTGCTAAATACACATCCCAAATACACAAACTCATCCACTTGCTCAATTAACTCTCCTTCTATTCTTATTTCACATACCGTTTTGCTTTCTTCTCTTTCAAAAACCACTTTCGTCTTCGTCTTTTCGTGAACGCAACTAAACTTTCGTCTTACTTGCGTTCACTTTCATTCCCCTTTCTTTTAATTCCCAGTTCATTAATGTAACCATCATTTGCAACTCAGCCGCCGATGACGCAAATATGACTTGATCATCGGCATACAAAAGGCATTTGACGGTTAACTCGCCCATTCTTAACCCACATTCTTCATCTTTCAAAGTTTGCAAACACCAGTCCATAAATAGGTTGAACAGCCAAGGGGAAGCTACACAGCCCTGTCTGACACCTTTTTGGATGCCAAACCAGTCCGAGTAGACCCCATTGATCCTGACACAAGCACTAGAGTCCCTATAAAGAGACCTTAATGCCTGTATCAAACCAGCGCTCAACCCATATGAGTTTAGTGTTTGCCATAACACATTCCTGTCCACTCTGTTATAAGCCTTTTCCAAGTCCATGAACGCACAAAAAAACTTTCTGGTTTTTGGCCAAAAACTTCTCCGCAATCATGCGCATGGAAAAGACTTGACCTGTACACCCCATTCCCTTTCTAAAATCCGCTTGCACATCCCAAATTTTTCCATCAGTTTCTTTCATAACTCTTTCAATTAACACCTTAGCATACAGTTTACCCACAATACTAAGCAAGCTGATACAACGGTAGTTTTTGCATTCCTGCTGTGACCCTTTTCCTTTATATATTGGTACTATAACTGCTTTACACCAGTCATCCGGTAACCGTTTTAATTCCCAACATAAATTAAACAAGGTGTACAGCAGGCCTGCCACCACTCCCTCTCCAGCCCTTAGCATCTCGAGTGATACTCTATCATATCCAGCTGCCTTAAAATAAAGGCTGCCTTAATATAAAATAAAATATATATCAAAAGCTGTAATTATAACATAATTAAATAGGGTATGGTATTGCTAATATTCGTTTCCTTTTTTTCTTTGATAATGTGTTTGATGACTATTATACATTGTTGTAAAATAAAAATAAATCTATGTTATTAAAGAATACAGAATCCGTGGTTCTTAAAATTTATGTCTGTCAACCTGTAGATCTGTATATTTACGATTCTTGCAAAAACTTTATACGTGGTAGAGCCATGATGCAACTATATTATGGTTGTAGCACGAAAGGGTCGGCTCGACCGGGAAAGTACCACGCTCTCACAAAATAACAGCGTAAAATAGCAGTTTGATTTAGGGGTATAAGTGTTCTGTGAGTTTGATGCTGCTGTGTTTCGCATGGTCAGTGTAGAGAACCGGAGACCCGTTTTACTGGAGTCGGGGCATTCCATCTTAGTCCTCAGGGGAGCATCTGCATTTTGATTCTTAATCGAGGTTAAAAAACTACAGAACATATTTCCATTAAATATGTTATTTTAGTAGTTAGTGAACATGTAAAATAAAAATATTACGTAACTCTAGGAAAGGAGGGTACTGTTTTTGCTTTATTTAGAAGTTAATTTTCATAACAGCTTCTAATGTAATGATTGCTTATATTTACGCGAACACTACACATTGATTAAAACAACTTTTACGGATTTTATCGCGTTTAACTTTACTTTTAATTATTATTATTTTTAATTCCCGGCTTTTCGGGTGCTTTTCAGCACCCATGGTCACGGGGGACTGAGGTGAGTGACGTCCCGATGTCATTGTTAAACCCGGAGTACCTTCAGCTTTTTTAATTATTGTTTATGGTCCGATCTACGCAAAACGAACCGATTATGTCCTGAGGTCTTGCAGTGGTATGGTTGGGTTTAGTTTTAATTTTATTGATTATGGGGTCCCAAGCAGGTGGTAGTACATAGCCTGCTTCTCTATTGAAATTAGGATGTTTTATAATTTCAATATCCTCACGTATCATCCTTGATAGGAATTGGTGTTCTTTCGCGAGGATTTGTGGTCCATCAAATCTGATGTAATGGTTGGGGCCGTCTAGGATATGATCACAAACTGCAGAATTCCTGGAACGTTGATGTGAAGCATCAACGCGATAAAATCCGTAAAAGTAGTTTTAATCAGCTTCTAATGTGTCATTAGTAACACAAATGATAAATTCATATGTTCGTACATTTTCGATTTCAATTGCGATTATTGCACAAATTTAAGGATATTTCTTAGATATTGGAACACGCTTTTCACTTAGATGCATAATTTTTAACTTTTAACCCCTCATTATAATATATCAATTTATGTAAAAATAATATTACCATATCAATTTTTTTTGCAATTTTTACTACTAAACGCACGCCGCAAGGTCGCTGTCTGTCCTTATCTTACATAGTCTATTTTACCTTGGAACTTGGGTGTTCGCGTGACCTTGCGCTAGTCGAAAACCGACGCATCACTGTCGTCACATGCTTCACACAGTACGCCCGCACAGCTTACGATGTCACCCAATCCGCATATCGCTCGCACTGCACTCGAAAGCACTGCACGACGCCCCTAATTGGAATTCTACAGGATGCACCCCGTTCTCCCATCATCGCGCCCCCCACGTGTGCTGAATGAAATGTCATAAAAACCTACAGAACTATTACACATGCTAGACTTTGTGATACCGCCAACAATACATTCCAGCAAAGTAAAGTGAAAGTGAAGTAGGGAACGCCTCGCCATATCGCATCCAAAGATGCAAGTGACCACAATTATTGGTCTGTGAACATTCAATTTACAACTGGTTCTTCAAACGTATCAACTTAAGGCGCTACTCCTAGCAAAAGACCTTGAGCGTTCAGTCCTATATAATCCACACGCTCTCGGTACAATATATCGCGTAAAAAATATTTTTTTATAAAGTCGAGTTTTAGTCCTTTATAAAATTAAATGGATCAAAACGTTCATTAGTAAATTGCTTTTTCATTAGTGTCAATTGCAAAATAAAATAATGCTTACTTTAGACCAGTAGACCAAAACCCTCCATCCATAAAGTCAGAATAGAAAGCGAAAACAATATTAAAACACATATCGCCACATTTAATGTAAGGTCTCTAGTCGGAGACGGTCGCCAAGAAGAACTAGACCACGCCCTTAGATATACAGAATGGGTCCCACATATATGCAATAAATGAAACCATATACTTGTTATCGCCTTTGCTGGCGATATACAAAAAATGAACGTAATCGGTCCAGTAATTAGGTCTAAAAGTAGAGTTTTAATTTTAAGCAAATTTGAACACTCTATAGAATTGGGTCACTAAGTCAATGATTCAATGAACTTGAATGAATCCTTGAACATTAAAAAGCGACGTTGCCACGCAGTGCAAACTATTGGTATTGCGACATATCGACAGCGGTGTCTTTTGTCGGGGTGCCACCCGCGTGCAACGTTGTCACTCTTCCAAGGGGTCAAGGTACGTTGTCTAAATAGAGTGTTCACTTTTACTGAATTTATTTTAATATTTATTTTGTTTGAATATTTCACTTTTTTATTTTACGGGTTTTAATTTAATATTTAATTTTTCTACACTTCTACGGACTAGTATTACTTGTGGTTTCATTTATTGCATATATGTGGGACCCATTCTGTATAAAATGGGACATTGTAGGCTTAGTAGAAGTAAAAAAAGAAGGGACTAAAATTTTAGAATATGAACAATATATACTTATTCACACAGGAGTAAAGAGTGGTATAAATGGAGTCCGATTTGTTATTAAAAGAAAATGGAGAGAAAACGTATTTAATTATACAAGTATATCTGATAGAGTCGCACGTCTAGATATGAAGTTTGGTCAAAAATTTTTAACTTTAATCCAAGTTTATGCGCCTACATATAAAGCTAAAGAAAGTGAAATTCAACTCTTTTACTCAGAGATACTAAAAGCACTACAAAATTCATCAACATCTACAATGATAATGGGTGATTTTAATGCCAAAATTGGACAACCAACGCCCGAAGACAAAAGTAGTATGGGACCATGGGGATTTGGTGACAGAAACGAACGGGGTGAGTTATTAATTCAGTTTTGCTTAGAGAATCAATTTAAAATAAGTAGTACATATTTCAAGAAAAAATTAAAGAATAGATGGACTTGGGTATCACCCAATGGTAAAACGCGTAACAAAATTGACTTCATTCTTACAAAAGATAATATCTTTTGTTATTTCTCTTATATTATAAGAGAAATAACAAACCTAGAAATAGTAATTACAACCTATCCATCAGACCATAGACTTGTACGTGGATGCGTCAACATTAAAACTAAAGTAAAAAAGAACAGGAAAAAATTTTGTGCTCCAAAAAGACAGTTAACACCAAGTGAAAATGAATTCCTCAAAGGGATATTTACAGAGTTATTAACTAATAATAAAGAGAAAGAAAACTTGCAAGAAAACTACAGAAACCTGACTAATATAATAGAAGAATGTATAAAAGAGTTGCCAAAAATACGTAAAGAAAAATTCCAATTTTGTCCAGAAATAAAAGAACTTATTAAAGAAAGAACGAAACTTAAAAGTAAAGAAAAAAAGACTAAAGAAGAAAAAATATACTATCAAAACTCTACCTCAAAATAAAAAGAATTATTAATAAAAAAAATTAGAATACCACTTAAAATATTAGAAGAAGAGTTATTACATAAAGGCTCTACAAAAAATGCACAGAAACGACTCACACTATCCAAAGACTGGATTTCCTCACTAAAAGCAAATGATAACAAAAAAACTACAAATAGAGAACACCTTCTAAAAATAGCTACTGATTTTTACAAAAACTTATACAAAAGTCATAACGTGAAAAATAACATAACGGATGAATTAATAAATAATAGTTGTATTGTGGATATAAATGATCGTATTCCGCCACTACTACCGTGCGAGATAAGTCATGCCATAAAAAAACTTAAAAATGCAAAAAGTTCTGGAGAAGATAGTATTTCAAATGATGTTCTGAAAGCGATAAAAGAGCCCATCATACCGATATTAACAAATATTTTCAACAAAATACTCGACCTCAGTCAAATACCAGAAGTTTGGGCAAACTTTACTATCATATTATTGTACAAGAAGGGTGATCGATTAAATATCAACAACTATAGACCTATATCCCTATTGCATACAATTTATAAAGTTTTCACAAGTATATTACTTAACAGAATCAAACCCAAATTAGACTACATGCAACCGAGAGAACAAGCTGGTTTTCGTCCCAAATTCTCTACAATGGATCACATCTTTGTTTTGACTCAGATAATGGAAAGATATAAAGAATATAACAAAACTCTTTACATCGCATTTATTGATTATTCAAAAGCTTTCGACTCTATTTACCATGACTCACTTTGGTTGGCGTTGAAATCTCATGGAATACATAACCAATATATAAGAATACTGAAAGAAATTTATAGTCAAACTACAGCAACAATAAGAATGGAGAGACCAGGACAGCCATTTAAAATCGAGAGAGGCGTGAGACAGGGGGACTCAATCTCACCTAATCTATTTACTTGTTTATTAGAGTACATTTTCTCAAAACTTGACTGGGGCAAACGAGGCATTAATATTAACGGAGAAATTTTGAGTCATCTACGTTTTGCAGACGACATTATCATATTAAGCGAAAATCACGAAGACCTTATATGTATATGGTTCAGTCTTTAGACATAAAAAGCAGAAAATGTGGCCTACAAATGAATCCAGATAAAACTTGTATATTGACAAATAGCACAAAAATGCCTGTACACGTTCAAAACAAACAAATTAGATATGTTATGAATATATTTATCTTGGGCAAAATATTTCATTTCACAACTTCACAATGACGGAAGTTAATAGAAGAATTAAATTAGCATGGAGCAAATATTGGTCACTAAAATATATTTTCAAGGCAAATATACCAATTAAATTAAAAAAGAAAGCATTGGATACTACTGTACTCCCCACTTTATTATATTATGGATGTCAAAACTGGGCTCTCACAAGGAAAATAATATCTAAGCTACAAGTTTTCCAACGAGCAACGGAAAGCAGCATGCTTAACGTTAAACTAAGACATCGACATAGAAATAGTGATATACGAAAAAAAACAAATATCATAGACGCAGCCAAATTAGCGTGTCAACTGAAGTGGAGATGGGCAGGACACGTGGCACGAGTCAGTGATGAGAGATGGACTGAACGGGTGCTACATTGGTACCCGCGTGATGCGACGCGCTCGCGCAGCCGACCGCGGGCACGCTGGTGCGATGACATTGTAGAGGTGGCAGGAGCAACGTGGACGAGGCTAGCGGCAGACAGAACTTCATGGAAAAGGATGGAGGAGGCCTTCCCCGGAAATGGGTATCCCATAATTAATTAAATTTAATACAATAAATTATGACTCTATTTTATGTGTATAGTCAAATTCAGTAGATTATTATTAACTTCAATTTTATTATTTTAACTATATATTTTGTGACAAAAATCAAAATAAGTTGACAATTACTTGAAAATATAAATATAAATTGATTATTTACCTTAACATTATTTATAAATAATTAAAAATTAATTTTGTAAATTTAATTTAAACTTTTTATTTAAAATTGACACTGGCATTATCATGTCTTTTAATTAAAAAATATTGCATGACTCATAATAATATTGTAATTGGTTTTAACTAATATCGACTGTTGTATGAAAATTGGGAATTAAATGGCTATTATTATTATTATGTGGGGGTATCAATATAGTTTTCTCATCTGGTTGGGTTCTATAAATATATAATTATAAATGGAAATGAAAAGATAAATATACATAAATATCAATAACATAAACTAAATATAAAAATACATATATAAATAAAAGCCCAACCAGATGGAGGCCGTCGGCAGGGGAGACCAAACGGCCGAGGGTTAGGGGGAAAGGGAAAGAAACCGACGGACGATGCGGGCGGTATCGAGGAGCACCGCCTTCTGCATTTGAGCCTGGAGCGGTCCGCCACGTAGTCCCGCCTCAGATGACCCGAGAGGCTGACTGGGATTAGCCCGTTTGCAGAGACGACTACAGGAATAATTTCGGTCGGCAGACCACCCCACATGTCGGTCACCTCGTGAGCCAGGTCCAGATATTTTGTTTGCTTATCTGTTTCGGCTTTCACGAGGTTCTCGTCACACGGAATGGTAATGTCGACCAAAAATATCCTTGACTGTGCCCGGTCGATCAGCACAATATCAGGCTTATTCCCAAGAATAGTCCTGTCTGTGATGATGACCCGGTCCCAATAGAGCCTGGCGCGATCATTTTCGAGCACGGCTTCCGGCAAGTATTTGTAATACGGCAATTTCCGATCCACGAAACCGTATTACAGAGCGAGCTCCTGGTGTAGAATTCTGGCTACTAGGTTGTGCCTGTGCAAGTACTCAGAGGTAGAAAGCGCCGAACAACCGGAGATGACATGCCTAAGTGACTCACCGGGATGGCGACAAGCTCAACAGATGTCGATGGTGCCATCCCTTAGGATGTATCTCCGATAGTTGTTGGTCTTAATAACCTGATCCTGTATTGCACAGACAAAACCCTCGGTTTCCCCGAAGAGGTTACCAAAGTGTAGCCAGTGGAGGGAGGTTACTGTGTCTACGAAAGGCCCATGTAGAGACTTGTAGAACCTCCCGTGGAGCTCCTTCTCCTTCCATACGGTCTCCCGGTCGGAAATTGTCTGCACTGTCGGGTCTTGCCATTGCTCATTGGCTAAGGATAGAGGGGTAAGTCCTTTATCACAAGAAATGACGTCCATATAGAATGGATCATCCGATCTCACTTCGCGATTATGCATGGTGAGCGCGCTCAAGAAGCCACGCCCACCATGCTTTCGCGACAAGTGCAGCCTCATTACCGACGATCTCGGATGATGCATCCTGTGGGACGTCATGGTAGTGCGGACTTTTCTATCCAGGGCGTTAAGTTCAGTCTGTGTCCACTTGAGTATGCCAAAGGTATACATGAGGACAGGCATGACCAAGCCATTATATGCTTGAGTCTTATTCACACCGGACAAAAGGCTGTTAAGCACTTTGGTCAAGCCCCTCTCAACATGTAGTACCGCACACTTATCCGTCCCCAGCTCCATTCCAATGGAATTGCTAAATCCACAAGTGATGTTTAGCAATTCCATAAGATGGGAGCGACTGGAGGCGAATAACTTGAGGTCATCCATATAGAAAAGGTGGGTCACTTTTGTCCCTCCTTTCCGTAGCTGAAATCCCCTCCCGGAGCCCTCCAGTAAGGTACTGAGAGGGTTCAGAGAGAGGCAGAACCATATTGGACTCAGACAATCGCCCTGGAAGATACCCCTTCCTATCCTAATGTGGTTCTCCGCAGCCATCATCCGCTACTCCGTACTCCACTGCCCCATACACTGCTCGAGGAAGTCTCTAACCGTACAGTCTATCTTGTACAGTTCGAGGACTCTCTTTAGCCATGTATGGGGCACCGAGTTGAATGCCTTTCTGTAGTCTATCCAGGCGGCGGAGAAGTTTCGACGGTTTCGTTTCACCACTTTGCCAATTACCGCGTCAATAAGGGGTGGTTTCTTGGTTCCACGACCACCGCCGCGACATCCATTTTGAGCTCGCGACATCACCTGATTTGAGTCCAGGTGACGAGTGATTCTCGCGCTCAAAATGGATGTCAGTGTCTTGTATATGGTCGGTAGACACGTGATGGGGCGGTATTTGCTCGGGTCTGTGGTACCCTGGCCTTTAGGAACCAAAAGGGTGATCCCAGTAGTGAAGAGGCTCGGGAGCGACTTCTGGTTGAGAACCTCTTGAAACTGTCGGGCGAGCACAGTGTGACACACCACGAACCCCTTCAGACAGTAGTGATGCAGCCCGTCGAGTCCCGGACTTTTCCAGTTCGGGGCCCTACGGACCACCTCAGCTACGTCATCCGGCGTTATGGTGACGGGGTCCATGGGCGTAATACCCGCACACTGACTCGCCACAACTTCCGTCCAGGGGCCCTCGTTGTGGTTTACGGGCTCTGACCACAGGCCGCGCCAGAATACGACCGTGTCGGCCTAATTCGGTACTGGACCCGTTTTACTTACCATTGGTCGCTCCAATGATTTATAGAGCCTCTTCTGATCACTCTGGAAAAGAAGATTCTGGTTGAACCGTGTCGACCTCTCGGTATATCGCCAAATTCGCTTTCCCCAAGCAGCGATTCTCTGCTTCAGGTCATCTATGCGCTCCGTCAGTTTTTGCATTATATCCGGCTGGGACAAACTAACATTTGTCCCAGCAAACGCCATCCTGACGGTGCGCACAATCCTAGGCCTGGTATTGCCTGACCTGAAGCATATCAGTCTGCCGATGAGGGCCCTAGCCTTTGCGATACATTCTTCAATTCTTGTTCTTCAGGCTGGGATAGCACTACTTTGTCCAGTAGTGCGTCCAGCCGTGGAAAGTTTGGCGCCTATAATACGGCAGACTGCCAGTGCGGCGCCAAAGAGAATTGAGTCCGTCTCGCAAAGGTCCCGTCTGGCTTCCAAATAGGTCACCAGCATTGGGTTCAGAGCCCTCACGACAGCCCGATTCCGCTTGCTTAGGGCTATGCGAGGAAGTCGCGGTCGATTTTCGAGAGGCGTACTGCGCGTTTCCATAATCGCCTCTTCCAATGTACTCCTCATTTGCTCTATTTCTAGTTCCTGGGTGAATGTTCCATCATCATTTGAATCAGCAACCACTGGGGTATTCACGGCGGCATCCACGTATGCGGGTTGTTCTGCAACTTGTGGCACCGTACCCTCAGTCATAGCGTTTTCATTTGATGAGAGAACAGCCTCACGTCGTAGCCGTTCGAGTTCGGCGACATCAAATATATTTGAGCGTAAGATATACTGAACTCGGTCTGCCAGGTTTTGCTCGGTGACAGTAAATGATGGCTCCAGCTCGGTAAAAAGACGATGCATCCTAGCCCGATACGCGAAATCTCCAATTTCTCCCCCTTTCGCCCTAAAATACGCCCGCAATGCGTTTGTATTCATATTGATGGTCCATCGCATGCGGCGTACTCCACCAGTGGCGGGTGCCGATTGCTAGGTCTGCGAAGACCCTGCCGACACCAAGCAAGCTGGTGGGGATGATGAGGCCATATGCACAAGCGGGCCCTTGCACCATCAATTTTTGCCGAGGCACGGCGCTCACACCTCTTGGCAAGGTGCTGACTGACTGCGCGGACGTAGCGGTTTTGTCACATAACCGTCACGTCATGTCACGTCACGTATATTATTATTATTATTACTTTATGAGTAGATGCATGTTATTAATAATTATATTCGCATATCTGTGGTTTAGTTGTAGGAAGATTGGTCAAGAGTTTACTTCTTTAAAAAAATTGGAATTGGCTATTATGGAATTAATTATGGCTATTAAGGCCATTAATTAATTAATGGCCATAATAGCCGTAATTATTATGGAATTATAGCTATTATGGCTATTAAGGAAATTTTAAAATCTCTGCCATTTATATGTTAATGTGCAGTTACTTACTTACTTACTTACTTATCTTCACGTACAATCCCTAACGGGGTAGACAGAGAGAACAGATCGCCAAGTGTCACGTTCCTTACATACCTCTTTCGCTTCTTTCAGATTCATTATCTTCTTCATACATGCACGTCTAGGTATCCGAGTACTCTTGACCTTCCCATCGGTCGGCTATGGTAACGCCGCACATTTTACGAAGAGATCACATCTCCACTGCATTTAACTTGCTTTTATGCTTCTTCTGGCATACCCAGGTTTCGCCGCCATATAACAAAGTCGGTGCCAACACTGCGTTATGTATTGCAAGGCGTGCACTCTTCACTACGCGTTGCCTTTTGACTTTTGACATTTAGAGCACCATTGACTTTGTTCCCGGCAGCGACACGGCTGTCCACATCTAAATCACATCTTCCATCCCGGCTGAAAGCACTCCCCAAGTATACAATTTCATTTACCTGTTCTAGACATTCCTGATTTACCCATATTTTACATTTCGTTCTCTCTTCGTCCTTTCCAAATACCAAAACCTTAGTTTTATTAGCATTCAAACGGAGACCTTTAATTTCACAATCCTCTTTCATACACGTGACTAATGCCTGTCAACAATCAGCATACAGCAGACAATTTACTCTAATGTCACCCAATTTCACACCCAAACAGCTATTTTTCAGCTTCTGTAAACAGCAGTCGAGATACAGTAAGAACAGCCAGGAAGACATGACACAACCCTGTTTTACGCTCGCTTGGACGCTAAACATGGGTCATGCCCTACCCGCACACAGGCTTTACAGTCATATTAAAGTGACTGCACAGCCCTTAACAATCGACCATCCACACCATATCCCGGCAACACGCCTACGCCCGTTTGGATGCTAAACATGGGTGACAGGTCATGCCCTACCCGCACATAGGCTTTACAGTCATAGTAAAGTG